>JACCIC010000015.1:0-720000 GCA_018907035.1 Sycobia sp. Sy_11 | reverse complement strand
AATAAAGCAAAAAGAAAGGGCGTGTCGGCGTGTACATGTGTGGCAGTAATGGGCGCGCGACTGTGCGTCCGTTCGGATCCCGCACTTGGAAGATGACAGAGAGAGAGAGAGAGAGAGAGAGAGAGAGAGAGAGAGAGAGAGAGAAAGTTTGATGGCCTTATGATCTATGTAGAACCAACTCCGTTAACAAGAGAAAGGGAAAAAGTATCGCGGTCGGCCGCGGGGAACACGCGAGATCTGGAATCGTTGGGAATCGTGCATCTGATGCGGGAAGAGGCTTATAAAGGCTTGGGAGGAATAAAGGCTTATTATTTTATGTACACACACATACACACACATAACGTGATGATTCTGCAATTGCTTGCATCGGTATTGTTTCTTAAGGGAAACCAGTATCAAGTTGATAAGTCTGAGTGTATAAGTGCTCGCGATGTTGAGAAGATCCTATATAAGAAGGCTTGGTAGGGTATAATATATATATTTGTGTAGATTTATATTATATGTTTATCTGCGAACGTATTGTAATGTCGTTGGAGAACGTGGGGCTTTAATATAATATTAATTGACATTACCGGATTAATTCGAAAGTGTCTTAATTATTCTGTTTTTCGGCCTTTGTACACTGTTAGAGTTCGATAGAAGCGTAAATAATTAAATTAAATAATAACAATGTATTATATATATATATATATATATATATATATATATATATATATAGTCCTAATGCTTCACTTTTATGTAAGATTATATAAGATATGATATAATTATGCATTGCATGCATAACACGAAGAGAGACGAGAAAGGAAGCAAAAAAAAAAACAGCAGCCGCAAAAAAAAACAAAAAGAAAAACAGAAAAAAATACATCGGGTAAAATTGAAAGTGGCCACTGGTCACTGACAGTGACCCCATTTCTTTTCCTACTTTACTACTTTCGCCTTCGATGAGGTCATACCGTCTCCCTCCGCGCTATATATATATATATATATATATATATATATATATATATATATATATATACGCTCGTGCATCGGTTGGCGCGACGATGACGGCTTTTGAATTCGTGGCGCGTCATGGGGTGAGGGAGACAGACAGACAGAAAGAGAGAGAGAGAGAGAGAGAGAGAGAGGCCTTCCGTTCTTTTTCTTCGACTGCCTCTCTTATGCAACGGAGTGCATGTAATTCCACGCGTTAATGCACAGTCGCGTAATAATCACGCGGTATCGATCCGGTGTAGCGCGCCCGATCGTGATCTCCGTTCGTCCTTTTATCATTTTTTTGTCGTCGATTTGTGTATACACGGTCTGGGTTGGCATGGGGATCGTTATTATTTCAAAGTCACGATGTTTAATTGGTAGAAAAGGATATCCGTTCGAATAATGGACGACCGTTCCGTAAAATTCTAACATTTCAATTTTCAAATTATAAACGTCAAGTTAAATTTCAGGTAAAATTGTAAATTCAACTTATTCGTTGAGATATGTAAAGTAAAAGCTTTGTTTGTTTTTTTTTTTTTATCAAATCCTACCGTTTGATCGATCGCTCGAAACTTCCCATATACATGCGTGTCGTTATCAAACGAATTTGGTGAAATGACCGAAATATTTTCGTTCAAATGTGATTTGTATATTTAACGTTCACAAAATTATAAATAAATTCAATAAAAATATCTTTGAAGGAGATGGTGATTATATACATTTTGTTAAAATTGATAGGTAAAAACTATCACTCAGCATGGTTGTATATTTGATAAAAGGAGCATTCTATATAGATTCAACGTGGACTCGTTTCATACACAGAAAGAGTGTAAATATAATTATATAGAAGCTTAATAAATAACGCCAATCACATCGGGCCGAGCGCGTTAGTCACTGCATTCATTAATTCTTGACGTGTTGTACACTTTATAAATCCCCCCCCCCATCGTGCAAACACGACTGCTTCTACTATAAGACAGGATAATTTATTATAGTTATATATGACGACCATTATAGCGCGCGCGCGCGCGTTATTGCACGGGCGTTCATCGACAATTTTCTATTTAATATTTCAATCCCCTCCCTCGATCCAATTATTTCAATGAAATCAGTAAAAGGTTACTTTGGTTATGTACATTGTGGCTGTATTTGGAAATATTGTTTATATATATAATGGCTGGTAGCACATATTTATCCTTTCGCAGCAGTTTTAATAATATATTTATTATAAGAAATATATTCTAATATAATAAATAAATAATAATAATATAATTAATAAATAAATAAATAAATAACTGTTTTAACGATTAATACCGCTTTAAATATGTTTTTAAAATATTTACATTCTAAATATTATTAAATAAAAAAATTAAAATATTGATTGAATTTCAAATAGATGAAAATAACTTTTATTAAACATAAAATATTATTAAATGATATTAAAAAATTATTAACATTACATATTTTTGATAAAACATTAAATAATACTTTAAATAAAACATTAATAATACACTGGGAAAATAATTATCAGTCCAGCTTTTTTTGTATTAACAAGATATCATACATAATTTGATTCTCCATATTGAAATATTTATTCTTAGATTGACCAGAACATTTCTTTATCTCAATAACTATTTAGTTATTTGTCCACTACCAGTATAAATATACTGGTAGTATCCACTACCAGTATAAATGCATTAATTTCAATATGTATATAATTTACTCCATAGTAATGTATTATTTATTAATTTTTTTAAGGTTATTCAATATTTTCAATAAAATATTTAATTAAAGAATTAAAATTAAAAAATGATTAAAAATCTTTTCATCGATTGACATTTACACACACACACACACACACATATATATATATTTATGGCATCTGCAATGATGTCGCGTGTATTTTGCCCACCTCGACGAGGCGCAATTACACTATATATATATATATATATATATATATATATATATATATATATATATATATATGTATGTATATGTATATATGTATGCATATTTACGCGCGACACGATCTGTGGTATTTTTATTGTATTCCACGGGCGGACAACAGAAGCGTACGCTTGCCAGGCGTTTGCGGGCGGCGCGCTTGAATTATTATTTTACACCTTGTCTCTCGATGACGCGCTCTACATCGTAGTTTCTATATTCATGCACGTGGGAATATATAGATGTGATATAATATTGCCCTCGCGATGCTACGATCCGCGACTTGCGTCTTCTCATGGCTTTTTTTTTTTTTTTTTTTTCGTTTTTGTCGACGATGATGTATTTCTGCATGGTCATACACCGGAGTTGGAAGTTGGAAGTGTGAAATTAAGGCATTTTCCATATATGATAAGTATGTATTGTGCTGGATTCCTCGAGGTGGAATACTATAACTTCGAAGCCAAGCATGGTTTTTCCGTGAACGGTTTTTCTTTTCTCTTCTTTTGTTTTTCTCTATAATTCATTTTTTTTTGTGGGAGAGAAAGAGAAAACACGTTACTTCCACAAGCTGTACGATTTTCTATCATTCTATGTTGTAACTGCGGTAGATACGAACTATAAAATACTTAATTGTTCAAACAATAGACATAGAAATATTTAATTTCGCGGCAAATGTAGGGAAAACGTCATATACGATTGTTATATATATATATATATATATATATATATATATATATATATATATATATATTATAATCTGTATTATAATGATGAGTAATATAATTGTTTAATTTTTCATCTTCTGTAATTTTAGTTGTATAATTGAAGTCTAGTCGAGAAATAATAATTATATTGGTTCACAATATGATGGGCGATCAAAAGCCATTTGTTGAGAACCAAGCGAAAATCACCGGAAAGTAAAATACCGAAATACTTGAGCTATTACTGATAATCGCGGAGATTAAAATATGTTTATAATAGTAAAAAAATTATTTTTTTTTAAGTTGAACAAAATATTAATAAGTAAATATGTCGGTCAAATTAACTAACAAAATAATTAAGCAAATGACAATTAACTATAACGAAAGTGTCAGTATTACCACAAATAGTTGATTATCTAATTGAAACAAGTCCAGAAACAATAGATGAATCAGAACCAAGAATTTTAACCTTTTCTATTTAGAACAATTGAAATCAGTAATTTGTTATTTGAGGGAAACAGATGAATAATCATGGAATATAATTCAGCAACTTTTCGCTCTTAAATTTCTTTATTATTCGATAATTTTTAAATATTATGTCTTACACACGATAAAAATGGTTTTTACTAGTATCTGGTATTTTTTTCGTGAAACTAAGTATTAAGTAAATATATTAAACAAAACAATGAAACCAGATTTTATATACATGCAATAAATACAATTTTACTATAATAATTTAGTTCGTGAACCTTAAAGATTCATAGAAAAAATTTGGCTTTTATAAAATGAATTACCAATATTATTATTTTTCTTACACGTCAGACTATGGGTAAACGATGGCAGAAATTTTCCAGGAGTTATATAATTATTGTTTTTCCAGAAACTATATTGGCAGCAGCGCAAAAGAAAATTCAAATTGCAGGTAAACGAATACAACCGACGGAGCGAGGCACAGCAACAATATTTGTTCGGAAGAGAGAGAGAGAGAGGGAGAGAGAGAGAGGGGGAGGAGAAAGAGAGATAGAGAGAGGAGGGTGGGAAGGGAGTGGAAGTTTAGCGCTTCCATCTTGATAACGCGAGACGAGTTCATTGACTCGAGCTCCGCGCTATATGTACGATCATGGATTTTCATGTCGAAAAGGAAAAAATACTGCATAGTATATATACATATCCCTCAAAACGTCATAAAGCGCGGGGTAGGGTGCGCGCGGCACGTGGCTACGGATAAAAGAACCAAAGGGAAATAAAGGACAGCGCGAGCGTCACGCGACGCGACGCGACCGCGGCCTCGCGCGCGTGAACTATATGCGCGATGGGGGGAGGAACAGAATTTTTCCTCCCCGTGTATACCCTCCCTCGCCAATCTCTCCCCCCCCCCTCCCTCACCCACGTCGTGCTTTTTACGCACAACAAGTCGTATATAATTATATTTCGAGTAAATTTACATCGACTCGCGGAGCTGCGCGCGACCGTTAAGTACGAGGGAAGCATATATTATCTATATATATATATATATATATATATATATATATATATATATATATATATATATATGTATGTATGTTTTGTCGTTTTTTTTTTGCTCTCTTTGTCGTTGTTTCACCGTTGGCTTTCCATTACATTCGCTCGCGGCTGCGGCTGTAATAGACGGCCTGATTAATGAAAGTGCGATTGATATGGGGTGCGGGTGAAAATCACTTGCGGATGCATTCGATAATTTTGATTATAGCAGAAATGTTATGTATATTGCGTCTCTCTCTCTCTCTCTGTCTTTCTCAGCGCATAAACAAATACCTATATGGTATGTAAAATTATCTTTGTTTATAAAATGATTATAATAATAAAAATCTAAGCATCTGACTTGGATACTGGTTTGAACTTTGAATTTTAATTTTCTTAGTTTTTCATACTGAATTCTATACAATTTCCTTATACTAGCGTCCAACGTATCGGCTTCGCGCGAGGTTATTATCGAACTTTCGATTATATATATATATATATATATATATATATATATATATATATATATATATATATATATATATATAAAGACATATATTTTTACCAAAAACGTGAAAACCGGTATGTTTCCAAAAAAATCAATAAAATTATATTAATTGATATTTCAGAATCTTCAAATATATCTTCCATACTTATGTATGCTTTTTCTAGAAAAACTAAAGCAATAAGAAGCTTCCATTACAGTAGAGAGAAAAATAAATCGAAAATAATTAGCCTAGCAACATTATAGCCATCAAGAATCGCGATGTATCGAAGATGGCGAAAAAATAAATTTTACCACAAATTTATTTGCTCAACTGTATAGGTTTAATGCTCCTAACTCGTGTTATGTATACTATATAAGCGAGAAGTTATTCCATAGGTATATATAAGCATAAGTTGGAATTCGCGTGTCGTCGTCGTTCGACCACCCCGCGTCTTATTACGTTTCACCAAATTACTACATATATATTTGCTTACGCGAGTTAGAGCCGCGAATGAATTTTTCATAATTCATCACTTCCTTACGACCAAAACCTACCCAACGTGTTTCTCTTTTCATTCATTTATTTTAAGCCTCATCGCTTTTGAGTATTATAGCGACTTGCATAGTAATTAACAAGTTTATATTGCTTACGTTAAAGATTTCCTTACGTTATTCGTTAGAGGATGCTGAATAATGTATAGATAATTATATATATATATATATATATATATATATATATATATATATATATATATACACATATAAATATTATAAAATAAGAGATTTGATAAGCGTGTCGAAATTAAATTAATGTACATTATTTCGTTCATAAATTTTAGTACGTTTCTGCATTGTTCGATACTTCAGGAGTGTCTCCTTGAGGTTTTCGCTTTCTAGTTGAAAATGTAAAATGTTTTCTAGTGTAAAATTAACGCAAGGAATATGATACTAATTTTTCTGTAAATTCCATCTTTCTGAATTGAGATCGTGCGTACGGAACTACTGAATTCCAGTGATGCATAAAAAGCAGATTTGTACTCTCGTAAGTTTGATCATCGCCCAATAAAACTTGAAAGCAGCTGTTCTCTGTCAATGTTAGGTAATTCCTTTAACGAAAATGTGTCTTAAAATCAGTATTATAAAATCAATACTCTTCGCGTTGAATTGTTAGTAAAGAAATTCATCTTCAATGTTAGGAACAATGAAGTATATTATACATTAATTAGACGTATATCAATGGTGAGATTTAAAAGAGTGCGCAAAAAAATCTTCTGAATGTGTATTGAAAAAAAGAAAGAAAAAAAACAAACAATAACAGTTTTATAATTCGAAATCTATAGCAGAGTATATTATATTTCTCATTTATCAATACCAATACATTTTCAAAATAGATTCTTCGAATACTTTTGAAGATCCCATTCGAAGATAATGGTATGGAATCGTAAATGCGCGGTTCTATTTTAGACACCCGAGCGGGCGAAACATCTGAGTCAGTGGAGTATATTGTAAAGGCCTGGGACTTACGTTGTCGCGCGCCAAGAAAATTAATTCATTGGCCAGTACACACACACACGCATATGGACGTATGCATACATAAATATATGAAAAAGTCGTTGTAAAATAACTATGGCGATGAATCAATAATGCCCAGCAGATATGTTTAATGGTTTATGGGATTATATATTTAAAAATTGTTCTTTATGGGTTTCGTAAGCAAAATGAACTGCAGGTGGCCAATAGAAGATGTGCGCCAAAAACGTATTTTCGCAATTTCTATCATATCCAGCAATAAGTTTCAGATTTGTTAATTGGTATTTTCTACTAAGTTTCTTATACCATACTCTGCACGTATTTTGAGAAATATACAATGGAATACATATTGAGACGTGCGTCATATAGATTTGATTTAATCGAATCTTTATTTTAACCTTCTACCCTACTTAGCAGGCTTTCGTGTTTAGTCTATATGTGGCTGTGTGTGCCGCGCCAGTTATAATCATTATAAATTTGCATACTATATATATATCTGATATATAATCACATTGTCTCGTGTGCTAAATTCGCCGCACGATGAAGATTACAGCCCGAAGTAATATACGAAATTTCATACGAGTCCTGGAGTCGGTGCGTTATATTAACCCGTTGGTATTTCCGACTCCCCGCTGTATATTGTGGCTTTGAATTTCAAAAAGCGCATTATAATGTTACAATCAGAGAATTAAAACGAAATCTCTTCGCGCGCTCGCGTTTATATATAAATATTGTATTATATATATATATATATATATATATATATATATATATATATATATATTATGCAACATTTATATATATTTATTTATACCGTTTTCGCGATCGCATCGGTTTAAATATCAATTTTTTTTTGTTTTTTTTTCTTTTTTAACTCCCATACAAAACTCCGCAGCTTTCACTCGCTCGGTCAATTTCGCACTGATATAGCTCTATGCCTATGCTTACACTGGCTTAAGACTCGCGCGCCTTTCCTTCATATGTATACATACATAATAATCATAATATCTTCTCACACTGAGTTTTAGGTAATAGCAGCAATAATTCTCTCCGATGTATATAGATGTAATGTATAAGTATATCTATACAAGCTGAGGCTTTCGTGACACTGATGGGAGAGAGAGAGAGAGAGAGAGAGAGAGAGAGAGAGAAGTGAAACTATAAGTATATCCGTATATAAGCCATTGGATCCTACAAGTTGACGCAAATCAGAGATATTTACATAATGAGTGCCCATCATCCACCGTTCATATAATACATTACCTGGGCCGTTTAAAGAAAGTGGAAAAACATATTTTGTTTCCGTACGGCGATTTTCTCATTATGTTATTTGACTTCGAGCTGGAAATTGTTCATATATATACGAGGACATTGAAATTTCGGCACGTAAGCACGCGAGCCAAATGAGCCACAATCGACGTCAACGCTCGAATTCCTTCCGCATGCTATGCGTGTGGTATCGGTGTGCTACGAATGATATCGTCGAAGATTATACCAAGTGGGAAGGATTATACATTGCTTTTTCGAAAACAAAAATTCGAATTCCTCAGATAAACAGAAGAGAAAAAAGTAACAATCGACAAAGAGGAAACATATGCAACGAGTCATTCGTCAATATATACGTCTACTTATATATACGTTGAGAATGGACAATATCTTGCGGCTCCGTCGCGAAACATTCCAAGTCGGTGGTAAATTTCATGTCAAATTTTCAGTTCGTTTATCAATGGATACACGCGGAGTGGCATTAGTGATCGTTATATCGATTTTGAAAAGACAAAAAAAATTTTATACCTCTCTCGAAATATCAGCCAGAATTCATTCAGGCGCGCTGAAGAAATAAAATAGGAGAACGACCGTACAAATTGAATGAAACATTCATAAATATTTATTTACGACCGAGTGGTAAACTTTCGAGGGGCGGGAGAGCTAGAGAAAGGGGGGTGGTGAGAGGGGAGAAATGAACACAATTACACTGAGTGCAATTTTTATGAAAGGAAACCATGAATATATAAATCTTTATACGGCTAAGAACACACAAATGACTTTCGCCTTGATTAGAAAAGCCAGGAGTGCGTAAAGGAATTATAAAATTCTTACGTCATATTATTTTAAAATTGTAAAATAGAAAATGTATACATAGTTTTCGAATATATATATATATATATAAGTATATGTTATATTTCAATCATCATCAGCATCATGACAATCGCGTGATGTTTTTTCAAAAAGCATGTAATTACGAAATTATCATCGGATGCATATATATATATCATTAAATAAAATCATCTGCGAAAATTCGAAACAAAGGATTTTCAAAAATGCAGAGCACAGATAATGAAAATTATTTTAATGTAAATTTTACTTCTCACCAATATATATATATATATATATATATATATATATATATATATATATATATATATATATATATAGACGTAAGCGAGGCGCACAATATGCTTTTTCAGACGTGATTCAATTTTTGTTTTTCTATATGCCTCTCGCATAACGGCTTAACACACATAGATAAGTAAAAAATGCTTAAGAAATTGAAATGCTTGCATGTGTCACGACGGATATAAAACTGTAATTCAAATGAGTTTCCTTTTTTACGATGCATTAAGCGTTTTGTTTTATTCTCTCACGAAACTGACTACTATATACATTGTCCTTGTTTTTCATTTCTCGCGCGCACGGCGTATTAGAGGAAGTTTCCCAAGAAATTAAATCGGAATAGATATAATCCCGTCGAAACTTCTTGAAAAATGAAAATGTTGATTAAGATTTTTTAATTAATGGAGGGGACGTAAAATTTAATTGATCGATAGAGTGAGGCAGGTAGATTAATTGTTCATTACAATAGTTCCTTTATAATACATTTAACAAGAGTATTAAATAAATTTTATTGCCAAATTAATGAGATACTCTTCAATTCAATAAGAATAAAATAGGTTCATTTATGTTTCACGTCTATTATAATAATAATTATTAACATATTATATATATATATATATATATATATATATATATATATATATATACATATAATATTCTATAATAATTAAGAAGAAAATTTTTTATCTTTAAAGAAGAATTTCTTTCGTCGAATAGATTCTTCATAATTGTAAATAACAGTGGAGAGGCCAAAAATTAATAAAACATATATGAATACGAAACAATACTTTTATGATTTTCGATGGAAAATGTTTTTCCCCTCGGAGTTTCGAATTATCAATCTAACCTTGAAAAAAATACTGTATTTTTATCTATTCAAGACTTTTCTTTGAGAACGAATTATGGTATTTCAGTGCAGAACTCTTAAGCTTGACAATTTTTTTTGCATTTCTAATAAATCTTTTTTCCTTTCAGCGATAAATATATTATTGCACGAAGCATAGAATCTGTAAGACTTATACAAAGACACCGAAATACCATCTGATAACTAAACTCTATTGTAAAATATACCTGGGTGTACAAAAAATTATATTTCTTAAAAGTTCTAAAGTTTTGTAAAGGTATTTTTAAAGGTAGAGGTAGAATACTATATGTTCACTATAGAATACTATAAATTCACCAATACATTCTTATAAAATTCTTGTAATAACCGAATACGATCATTTTATTAACTTTTAGATTTTTAAAATTTTTGGCAAAATCAAACTAGTACATAATTTATTTACTGAAAAAAAATCTTAAAAAGAACCGATAAAATTATAGGCGAGGAGGAAACGATTTATTAAAAAATCACTTTATATTTGTTAGGAATACGAAGACAGATTCGCCGTATTGTTAGAAAATACCATTAAACGTTTTGTCAAATTTTTTTTTTTTTTTTTTTTTTTGCTTCAATATAAAGCAAAAAGACAGATAGAATACGGAAATTTGTCTCCACGTGCCTGTAAAAGTACATGGTACTTTTTTTCCCGAACCGTTTTGCCGGCGCCGAAGAATTTTACCTTACATCTATACACAATAAAAGTCTAAAAAAATAAACACTCGAAAAATAAAAAGAAGGAAAAGAAACAACCCAGAGAGTTTCTACTATAAACGAAGACCATTAGGGGTTTTTATTGCACACGTTTCATTCCGCATACCTGTCTCAGATACTAAATTTACTTTGTTATTATTATTCTTATTTTGTTTTAATTACATCTAAATGCCTTTTACCAGCGTCGTTGCATAAAAAAAGTATAATTATATACCCCGGCAGGCGCACGTGCGATCCTGCGACCGTCTATACCCACGTACATCTATCCACAATATACCCATACAAGACTCAAACGCGCATGAGAGCAGAGGCGCGCGCTCGCGCGCGCGCACATTTACGAAAGTTGAATTCTTGTAAAATCATTCAAAGATGGAGAGAGGACGGGCCGCAGCTAGTGAAAATAAAGTACATTATATATTACCGGCGTGTATATATGCATATAATACGTACAAAAGATGGACGAAAAAAGAAGAAGAAGAAGAAGAGGGGGGAGGGGATGGGTGGAGAGAAAAATTAAATTCTCAGCTGCGCGCGGCGATCCGGACAGGTGTATATGGGAGCGCGCGCACGGCTATGTATATAAGCGTATAAGCACGCGTGAAATAACTTTCTTGCAGTTCGCCCGAGGACACTCAGAGAGGAGAGTTCTCTGCTGTGAACGAGCATACGTGTGTATATATATATATATATATATACACGCACACATATATACACACTCTACACAAGGAGTTATTCACTTTCGTTTCAAGGCGTGTATATATATACACATGAGAGAATGTGTGATCGCGGACCCGCGCGCGTCGTTCGGATAAGAAAATCGCAACCGTCGAGTCGACAACATCGTCTCTATCTCTCTCTCTCTCTCTCTCTCTCTCTCTCTCTCTCTCTCTCTCTCATTCTCTCTCTCCCCCTCTCCTGCGCTCTAACCTACTTAAAATACACATTCGAGAGCACCGGAGCACCGCGTCGGCGATTATCTTTATTATATCATTATTATCGTTCTTATTATACTGTCATTATTGCATTGCATATATACTCACTCGTCCTGCGATTCGGTTCCGGTCGGTTTTCTGATCTTAAAACGACAAACAAAAACAGAAAATCGGACCAGTCCTCGTCCCTGCGATAATTCCCGATGCCGATGCTGTTGGGCCGATCTGCAACAAGTTCCTGAGATAATCGACGATGCGAACGGTGGTACAATAATATACGTCCAATGCCTTTTTGCACGTTCTCCTTCGCGCACATGCACCACCCGCGCACAGGATTTTCGCGCGGTTTTTACTCGTAGGCGCGGGAGAGGCCGATCTCCCACACCCCCCTCCCCTTTAATTTCGATTTTCACCGCGAAGCGATCGCGCCTTTTTCCCCTTTATCTATCAGGTATATATAATCGATCATTAAGTATATAATCAGAACCGGGACTGGGGAGCGGGTGGCTTTCTAAATCGAACAAATTTCACACGAATTCAATGATCTAATAATTTATCGATGAACCAACAGATAAATTATAATATATTTTTTCTCTTAAAAATCACGTAAGTTACTTCCTTCTTTATTAGAAAATTCTACATAGATATAGAGACTTTATATATATATATATATATATATATATATATATATATATATATATATATATAGCTTTCGAAAAATCGAAAGCGTTAGGTAACTTTTTTAAATGCCGCGGCCAGAAGTCGTAAATCTCACGGGCTGCTGCAGTGGTCAGATAAAACTGCAAACGCGGTGCGCAAAATCCTAGAATATTTTGTTTTATTTTGTGTGCGTGTGTGTGTATGTGTGTGTGTGTGTGTGTGTGCGCGCGCGCGTGCGTGTGCGTGTGCGTGTGTGTGTCTGTATGGAAATTATTACATTATTATGTATTATAACGACGCGGCGTGTCAGACTAAAGTTATTTTCTTTTATTATTGTAATCCTGCGTAATTATACACACACACACACAGCCATATATATATATATATATATATATACATATACATACACCAAATAATGAGAAGTCAAATTTCTTAAATGCACGATGTTACGAAGGTGTGGAGATTTCTAATTTAAAAAAAAAAACATTGAACCAAAAAAAATGCGTACACAAAAATGGCTCCTTCAAAAAACGATTATTATCTCGTGAACAAAGGGCGGCTTTGTGCTGTTCATCCCGGCGATCATGGGCCAAAGAAACGAATAGTGGAAGGAAGGTTGGTCGAAGAAGGATTCTAAAAGGAGCGAAAGAGAATCTAAAGAAAAGAAGGAAAGAAAGCGAGACCGACAAATATCGTGTATATATATGTATATATATAATATATATATATATATATATATATATATATATATATATATATATATATAAGCGATTATAAAAGGGCACCAAACGTAATATAAATAAATATATGGATGAGATACACTCGCGTTCGGAGATAAACAACGCGGTCGTATATACACATATATCTTTATATATACCCACGCGAATTCTAATACAGCTATATATATGCGTATATAAATATATCACAGTAGCGCAGCAGTGTCGCTGTCGAGCCGCGGACTGACTGACTGAGCTGAGCCGAGCCTGAGCAGCGGCTTATACTACTGGATGGCTCGGGGCGGCCAGGCAAGGCAAGGCAAGGCAAGCCAAGCCAAGGCAAGACAAGGCAAGGCAAAGCAAGGCTCGTGTATATATATATATATATATATATATATATATATATATATATATAGAGAGAGAGAGAGAGAGAGAGAGAGAGAGAGAGAGAGAGAACCATGAGTTTTATTACAACAAAACGCGCGCGCGCGCGCGCACACACACGAGACTGCGGGAGTCGCGGAGTATAGAGCTGATGGAGTAGCGCGCGCGGGCGGACGCAGGCAGGTAGGTCTCGGCTCTACCCCCCTCCTCCTCCACCTCGTGACTACCTATGTATATATATATACACAAGACTTTCCTTTTCATTCGGGCCGAGAGTCGCTGTTTCTTCTTCCCCGAGCGCCCGCGCAGCACCGTTTCGTTTGTCAACATCGTCAAATAATGTGCTATACATATATAGATATATACATTATATATATATATATATATATATATATATATATATATATATATATTTCTATACATATGCACATAAGGTGATCGATGATGGTGTCTTTATATCGTGGTCGGCCAGGCCGACGGTGTCCTCTTGAGCCTATGCATCGGCCGGCCCCGTGTTCCCCGTTCAGTGCTAGTACAAGAGCGCGAGGGTCCCCGCTCGCGCGTCGGCTCTACGATTTTTAGAGTTTAAGAACTAGGCCTAAGAGGATTCAAAAGACTCCTAGACGAGCTCCAAAGCTTTGAAGAGCGAAGAGTCTTGGATGTTATATTTTTTTTCTTCTCTCGATCATTTACGATTCGCTGCGTCAGAATTTTCAGATGTGCAATTTGTGTCCGGAAGACCGTAGATAAGATGCCTCTAAAGCGATTTTGAACATTCATTATAATCTGAATCGAGACATTTTCTCAAATATAATTTGAACATTTTTCGTATTTTGTGATTTTTCCGACTTTCTATAGGCTGATCTTAAAAGTTCCGGCGCAAATTGTATTTAACGTGGAATCCACGCGCTAAATGTTGTTTTCAACTTTATTCAATCACGCGTTGTCTCCAGCTTAATTTATTTCAGATTTTCAGTCTTTTACCAATTTGGCAAAATGTCTGAGGAAAGTATTCGTCATTGATTTTAGAATTTAGAATTTGTTCATGCAATTAATAAAGCCTCGAGATTTTGTACAGTTTGGTTCTGGGTTTTTTGACGCTTCGCGTCCCAAATAGCTCAGTCTCCTCGTACTGATTCGTTAATCAGAGCTCAGATAATTTTGCAAAAAGAAGAGTTTTTTATGTTTACAAAAAATTTTACGCAAATGACTCGGTACCAGTTTCGAATGATTGTGAATTTCGATTTGATTTTGATGGTAATAATCTCAAGCATATTTTATAGCAATAAAGCAGTAGATTTAGATTAAATTCTGAATTTTTTTCAACATTTATTGAATAACAAAACCATTAGAATATTTTCAAAGTAAAAGAATGAAAATAAGTCAGAAGAATTTTTATAAAACGAAATAGGATGCCATGATACATGTATTAAAAAAAAATTGAAAAAAACCATCAATTATTTAATTAGCATAATATATAAATTTATGAAGTTATACAGTTGATAAGTTTAATAACTAATTTAATAAACTATTATTTTATCGAATGAAAGGATAAGTATATTAAATAAAAAAATAAAATAAATAAAAAAGAAATTTGACTCGTATAATAAAGTTAAGCGATAAGAAGTAAGCGTTGTGAATCCGTTACGTCCTAAGTCACGCTTGTTGTTGTTGTTGTTATTGTGAACTCGTCAGCAAGGCGGCGAGTGACCTAATCTGACACAAACACAGATTTCAAAATGCCCATTAAGGTTGACTAGTTAGTGTCTATAGTTTACGTGCGGAATGATTTACAAATTTTTTAATAGGATAGCATGCACAGTACCGGACGAAAAGTCTTAATTGAAATGTGCTCTTAACTCCTAGATTAGCGAATGTATCAAGCTTGCGTGCATTTATTTTGAAATCCGCGATATATTTGTATACGATCGATCTATTTGCACATGTTAAATTACAAAAGGTGTTCCATTGCAATTGTGCTTTCAGGTTTGAGGTGCTAAATATTTTTACCGAATGCGGATAACTCTATTAATAATTCAGAGCGCTGACAATAATTGAAAAATAAAAGACAAAACAATTTTTTCTTGCAAATATACTCGATGGCCTAATGGTATAGCAAGTTTGTATTCAAGGGCGCTGTACGAGGGTTTAGAGCGCCGAAAAAAATCGAACCCGTTATATTTTTATAAAAATATCCATGAAAATTCACGAGGAGAGTTAATTTATCTCTATAATATTTTTCCATTCTATAATGATATCTGTAATATTTTCCAAATAATACAAAGGAACTTATTCGATCGGATAAAACGTAAAGAATACTAAAAAACGAAAGCAGAAAATAGCGCAGTTGAATGTTCATTTGTAACATTGAAAATGTCAACGTTTCGATCTTACTTGAAAAATGCGAGATGAAAATTTTTAGTAGCTCAGATGCTCTAAAAAGGTGAACAGCAATTTATCTTTATATTATGAGCCTCTTATAAATTTCAACCAGCGATGTAGTTTGTTCTTGTAATTTTAATTACGGAATTTCCAAGTTCCCAGATTGGACAGTTGAAAAGTTGATCGGGCTGTTAAAATTTGATTTAAAAAATTTATTATTTTGTATTTGACATTTAACATCTGTCCAAATTGTATATTGTTTACATGTAGTGAAAGAATCACTTGTGTGTTATTTAATTATTTAAAGAAGAATATACAAAAATATGTCTCATTTTAGCATCACAACTTTTCTTTATAATCTATTTTAATATTTATAATATTTAATTATTTTCTGTTTTTATTAATTTCGTTTTATATTATCAGTACTTGTGAAAAAATTGAACAGCGGTAATTTTCAATTAAGAATAGAATTTGAAGGATCCTACATTCCCTGTATAATTATAACATTGGATTCTGTTTATAGGATAGACATTGAATTAAGGAATTAGTGTAAACAATGTCCTATATACACACGTATAATAACAAAATCTGCCAGAGAAATAAGAATTTTGAATAACTGAGTTACAATGTTTCTTTTTGAAAAATCTTCGTTGATGTAGCTCAGAACCTTGTTAACCTCTTAACTAATCAGATTAGTTAAATTAATTTGTTGTACTTAATATATTAAACAAAAAGTGTAAACATTAACGTAGTTACGAATCATGCTAAAAATTTGCTTTTCAATGCTTCGATGTAATTATATAATAATGTTTGATTTTCAACCTGCTTAGATCAAGCAAAAGTTTATTCCGGGTCATTTTATTTCATTTAAAAATTTCATAAATCATTTTCTTTATTCAATATTCTTAAATGAGTTTCTTTCTCAAGTCTCCGTAACTACTTATTTTAAATATTTCATTTACAAGTTACTTAAGTAATTGTAACACACTGTTTTTTATCACTTTTCTCAAGTAGTAAAAATTTTGGTAGATTTTAAAATAAAACAAGTCAGTTGAGAAATCAAAAACATTGATAAATATGTATAAATTGTCGAAAAATAATTTTTCAGGATTTTTTTTTATTCGAAAATTCATTTTATCGTGTATTCAAGCGGATGTATCTAATAGCGACCTCGATTATGAACGAGAAGTTATAATAAGAAGTTATTTCAGGCTCAAATTTGTTTTTTATGGGAACCTCTATTTTTAACCGCGGATTCTAAAGGTCCAGGGAAATTTGACGTTGAAATATATACTCGCACGAGAGATATAATGTGTAACACGCGAGGGCTGCTGATAGATTCGACTTTTTTCATAAAGCATATTTTGATAATAATAAGATAATAAGATTATTTACATGTTTCACTTGCATGTTTGCAAGTCGTTAATAATTTGGTTTATTATTTTATTTAATAAAGAACTGTTCATTTGGAGATGAGCCTGATTATCGAGATTTTCTATACAACTTTATTTTCAATTAAGAATTATTAAACAATTAATGAAAAATTTTCTTATAATAGTAACAATCAAAATATTTGTCACTAATTTTCAGGAGTAACGAACTGCAAATACACGGTGTACATATTATAAAGCATTGAGGAATCGATTGATAAAGTTTTACCTATACAAAAAATACATTATATTTATGTATGAATTATATATATTTAGACACATGTTTTGGATTTATCTGTACGTATTGTAGGAAAAGTATCTAATACAGATAATAAGTCCTGAAAATCATTCAATAACTGTATGTTATATATTTAATATTTATTTTTTTCTGAGATGTTAAAACAATAAATGCATTATTAAAATATTTTTAAATGCCAATTATAATAATAGTTTTGATTATTCCATATAATAATAAGTAACATAACAATTGATAAAATCAAATTGATGGATGATGCGTTGATCGATTGATAAGTCATTTCTTTCAAAAATTGATTTTTACCATTCTCGCCAACAGTTTAATTGGTTTAGATAAGATTATAACTAATCATTAAGGAATGCTATAAAAAATAACCTGCTCATCTAATTTTTCAAAGAAAAGAGTGTAGGGAAGGAATGAATCGAACATTTAACAATATTTATCATCTGGTAGTAGTTAATAAAATAAAAGAATATAAGTTTCTTTACTTTCTATCAAATCTAAAAATGTTTTACGTATAGATTAGAATTTATTTTATCGCTAAATATTATGATATCAATGGTTAGATTAATTCAGCATCTTAAATGATATCAATCACCTCAAAAATAGAGTTTCCTGGATTATCTTCCCAGGACCTCTGGTTTAGTAGATCTAAATAATTTCAACTGAGAAATCACGATAACAATAAACAAATACATTTTAATAAATCTTAATTTAATTCGTATCTTATGAAAGGGTTGGTCCGTTGAGTTAATGATACCCGGGCACATGGCAAACGAGAGAAAGCAACGATGAAGGAATAATATATAATTAAACATTATTCATGGTACCAATAATCCGAAAAGGAATAGGTCACCATAATTATTTAAATGTATATGTAAACATATAATTATTCTTTCAAACATTTCTCCTCCTTCAATCTAAATATTGACATTTTCCAGACGTGAATTTCTCTCTCTCTCTAAATCCTTTGATTTCATTGGTCATTCCATATATTTTGCACACTCCCATTTTTCATTTTGATATTCCTTTGTTGTTCGGAACTATTCTACCAATTACTTCATCACATTTCTTTTGATTTAAAACAAACGGTGAGAACAAGACTAGTGGAAGTTCTTCTTAATGCAAAGAATCCCTCATTCCTCCTTATATCCTCTTTATAATTATTTTACTACTATAGATTCACATGAACATCAATCCCATCATCGCCTTTATTTAACAACAGGAATGTTAACTTCCACAGCCGAAATAACAATTGAATCTCAGTCGGTACGCTACCAAGTCCGCGATGAGAAAACGAGTCAACATCCTCTTTGATTCTGTCACAGCCTGTGGGCTTTCGTGAGCTACATCATCCTTCCCAGTGGCTGCTGAAGTTAGGGGTTTGAAAGATGCTCCATCTTTTAAAAGGCCCTTATCTTCTAAAAAGGTAATATGGGACACCCTCGCACCCTGTTCTTTTACCTACACTATGACGGCAGGGGGTTGCTAATAAATACAAAAGTGAACCGTAATACATAACGAGATATCCTGAAATAAAGGAAGACTTTATACTCTGTTCAAATCCATTTCTGACTATTTAATAATCTCTTTAGTCCTACGAAATACCGTTATACCTTTTTAAATGTAAATATAAAATTTGAATACATGCATGTATTTCTTATTATTCAGTGGCCTGTACCTCTATTTCTTAGTGGGGTGAGGGTGGTAAACAGTATTAGCCAAGGCACATGGGTCTTAGACACCTTGCAACTTCTAAACTTTAGATTGGCCTGAAGTGAAAAGTATGAACTGCCCTTTGTGAAACATAGGTGCATTTTCATTGCTTGCAGATACACGGGGAGGTTATTGCAGGAGGTTTACACTTTTCAAACTGAAGTAAATATATAAGAATGAACTTTCCATAGACGATATACCGAAACTATTATACTTTTTGTTTCAAAAAGGTAAAAAATTAAAAACAATTTTCTGTTTTCTTATAAGAATCTGTGTTCAATTTAAATGACTATAAGGGTTAAAAGAATCCATGAAAACCTTCTAAAAGTTTTCTATAGATTACTTTTTCTGTTGTATTAATGACATACCAAATATTATAAAATCTAAGACCATTTTCGTTGAATTGTGATATATCCTTAATCTTACTGCGCAATAGTCTCACTATTTTTAGAGAAATTGTTTCGTAGTTTTGTTTTCATCGTACGTGGAAGTACATGTCTATGCGGTTTTCAGAATAATGGAAAGAGAGCAATATTAGTAGGTATTTCGCTTCTTGTCTTTGAAAAAGAAATTACGTATCAAAACCACTGTATATAGTGATTCTTTTTCTTCAGTGGCGACATTTCAAAAATAATTTATCGAATTTAGCTTGGTCGCATGTTGATTTTTGATGAGCCATGCCTAGATACCTCGAAAAGGCTACTATGGAAGATAACCTGACCAAACGGTGAACATGCTTCGAAGAAAGCGAAGATTATTTTATTGGCCAGAAATGTGATGGTTATCATCTAAAATTTATAATGTCTGATCTACCTGGATTACCTGGAAAAAGGTCAAAGCGATCACAGGGTTGTGCTATGTTGAATTATTCGGCTAATTTGACATTAAATTGCAGAGAAAACGGACTCATTTCCTGAGAAAAAAAAGATCATTTCCTTGACACGACTGCATCCGCTCCCACGTATATTCTCGCCATGGTTGAATTGATCGAAATGTTTGGAACATCAATCTACGAACTGCTGTTCTATGCATTGTTACGTGATGCTGAGGAAATTATCATTGGTCATCAAAATCAATTCCGCTTTTATCGGTAGAACCTGGTAGAACGGAAACTGAAACTCTGATTAGCTCGAGTCCGCTAGGTGACGTCTGAAAGAAATGACAAATTTTAGGGCAACTTATTTTTTGAATACCCCTCGTATAAAATATAAAAAAATGTGGAGGTGTAATAATTCGGATAATAATAAAATAAAACACAAATAATTCAAAATTATATTGTAATATTTATTTATATTAGTTATTTATAATATTAATCATTTTTATTTTATAATATAATTTATTTATAATATCAAATATTTCACTTATTATTATGTATAAAAGCATCCTCATTATCATTATCAGCAGACTTAATTAAAAAACAAAATTATAAATTTGATAATAGAGATATATAAATTATATAAATTTATTATGCTCCCGTAACAGGAGTTGCTAGACCTGTATGTACGACCGAGCTTTGAGCGTGCCGTGGATTCACTGCATCACGGATTACGGAGGATGACAGCGCTCTCGCTTCATGTAGCGGACAGGACTGAAGATATGAAAGTTACTAGTGAAATTTGTGATGGCAATTCAGTACTGTCTTTCGTGTCTTATTTATTTAAATACCCAATGCCTGGAATAAAGGCAAGAATATAGGTATATACATTTGGGAAAGAAATAAGTTGAGTTGAAGACTGAGGTATCTAACGCCATCAGTTCGAACTTTAATCCAATTGCATTGCATATATACTCCTATTCAGTGAATTGATTAAAGATCGCTAAATTATCTTCACTAACGATTTTTCTTCCCTGATTTGAAAATTCACGTTAGACTTATAACGTTTTCGTAATTTTTTTTAACTTAGCTTTGTTACAGCAGGTTACAGTAGATTAGTGTGTGTATATAAATATATATATATATATACCTGCTATATCAGGCTATATGCAGAGGCGGCAGGTTAAAAGACCCTTAACCAATAAAGCTCGTCAGCTGACCGAATGTTTACGCAGAGGAATTTGAGATCCTCGCCGGATTTTCCGGGCTGAGATGATAGGATAATCCGGGCCTTTTTCCGGAAAACTGACGATTTTGAGAAAGCGTTTCTCAAATCGCCATCATGACGATCACTCTGTTGGAAAAGTTGCGCGATTGCGGTTGGTGAGTCTATTCTTGCGTATACTACTTGTCATCTCACATTTGACAATGCTTTGCAATGAATAGACTATTTTTAATTTTGACCTGTTTTGAAATTCTAATTTTCGATCAATATTTATTTCACGTGATATGAAAGTGTGTCATAAGGATGTTATGGTTTTCTATCAATGATTTTATTTTAATGAAGAAAATTACTACTGTTAATATCTCTTTTTACTTGGTAGTTAGATTAAAAAAATATAATACTATTTTTAAATGTAAATAATAAAAATATCCAAGCTATTCTATTGAAATTTTATTTCACTGACAAAATCTTTTATTTCATTTTCTGCTAGAAGTATTTCATTTGAATTTACCTTATAAATTGTATTCACATATGATTTATTCATTATTTATTTGATTTGATTTTAGGTATTTAACAGAGCAAGCTTTCGAGATTGTAAGTGATTATGGAAATATTACTGATATACAGAAAATTATAAAGAGGGCTGTCGAGGTATGTGCTTTATCTAAGAGTATTTATACAGCATTCTATATGATAACAAACAATCAATATGTTTCATTAAATCTTTTAGCATGATCTAAAAGAAATCAGTAGTGGCGAAGGCGATTTAAATGAACGAGATGTTGTACTACAAATTCAAAAACTGCGAAATGTATCAGCTCCAAAAAATAATGAAGAATCAAGAGCAGCTCCAAGAATGTTGAAGTTGTCTTTAACAGATGGCAAAAATAGTCTCCAAGCAATTGAATTAGAAAATATATCTTCCATTAGGTAAAATAATCGTAATAAAGTTCAGAATTAAAAACCAGATTCAAACTTAAAATTATATAGATAATGTTTTCAATATATTTTCTTGTAGTTTAAATACACCTCCAGGTACAAAGTTGTTAATTAGAGGAGGATCATTATCTATATCACATGGAATAATTCTTCTAAAACCTTACAATATTATAAATGTATTAGGAGGAAAAGTATTAAGTCTTGTAGAAAAATGGGAATTAAATAAGGTATTTTTTTAAGTTTTCATTTATTTGCTATTACATGTTTTTAATACAAAAGTAATAAAACTTTATAATTTCAGAAATTGGCTTCACATAGTCGAATTAGACCTGTTGAAGAAGGTGGTCCACCACCATGGATTCCATTTGGAAAAAAAATTTTGAAGGTTCAAGAACGAGGAAAAAATTTCAAAGCATTAGCTGAAAAAGAAAAAACTACTGAAGAGAATGCAGAATTTGAAAATCAACGTAAAAATGCTATTGCTGAAGCTGCTAAACAGGGTAGCAAAAAAATATTTGGTGGTGGAAATAAGCAGGTATAAATTTAAATTTTCTTTGACAACTTGCCAATAAATGTAATCATTTCTTTATAGCTTTTAGATCATAGTGTTCAAAAAATTGTTGATCAAGGCTTTTCCATAGAGCAAGCTGAGTATGCTTTAAAATTAAATCGAAATAATATTGATCGAGCTCTTAAATCTTTACAAAAAAGTGATACCAAATCAAATAGGTAAATTTTCATACTTATTAATTTTATTATAAATTATTAAACATATAATAAAGCCTGAAGCACAAATATGACTCATACATTTTTTTCAATATTTACTTATATATTATAATATTTTTTTGGATATAAAATTTATTTTTTAAGGATATTATAAAAATTTTATTTAATTTTAATATATTTTATTGTTCCAAAAATTAATATTATTTATTTTTTATTATTTTACTTTGAATAAGGTTTATAAAGCCATTATAGTGAAAACTATTTGGTTAAATTTTATTCTAATTTATAGCAATACTAGAGAATCACGAGAGCCAAAGGGAAAACGAGGTGAAAAAAAGTCAGAAGAAGTTACTGGTAAACCAAGCAGTGGAAAAATTTCTTTATTTGATTTCCTTGAAGATAAATTGCCAGCTCAAGTTGAAACATCCGATACGAATAATATGCATTTGGGTGATTCTTATGGAAAAGATAAATCAGAAAATCATTATGATCGTTATCATTCCAGAGGTACTGAATATACTCATTCAGGCAAAGGTGGAAGGTAAAATTAAACTTGTTATGTAAAAAAAAATTATAATTTGCGCCTTAAATGATAAAACTGTGCATAATATGATATAAATGCATATTTTTATCTTAGCAATATTTACAATGAAATAATTTTCAAATAGCTTTTTTTATTTCTTATGGATTATTTTTATATAAAAGTTAAAATTTATTTAGTCTATCAAAACCTCTGGGGATTTTTCAATGAAGATAATAGACTAATAATAATATATTATTATTATTATTATTATTATTATTATTATTATTAGTAAATAAATAATGAAAGTTATGTATTGTTTGATAAAAATGTTGAAAATCTTATCTTGAAAGCTGTTCTCTATTTGAGTTCTTAAAAAACCAGTGCAAAATGAAGTGTAGTATATAAAAAAGTACTAGAGGAATATGTCATAATTAGTTTTATTTTAGGAATCCAAGAGTCAATCGAGGATATCAAATTCCACCACGACATCAAGAAGAAAATCGTTCAAATAAATATTCAAATAATACTGTAGGTAGTCAACATGGTCAATATGGAGGATCAAATTCTCAAAAATCTAAGCCTCCAAGATTCCAGCGAAATCAAGAAGTGCAAAATTTTAATCAAAATTATTCTAATTATCAACAAGAACCTGTAGGTAATTACAACAAATTCCCGCAAGTTAATGAATTCAGAACTACCATGCCAACAGTTGCGCCATTCTCTCACCCTCGACAAGATGCTGCAACACCTCTAGATTTTTCTGTTAATATGTATAAACAAAACCAGCAAGATTATCATTCTAAGGTAAAAAAAGTTTTTAGAATATTTATTATGTTCATTATTCATTATATAATTAAGTTGTATCATTTTGATTAAAATTAGTTGTGTTATTAATCCTAAAACTGAAATTCTGAAAATTATGAATCAGCTAGAATTATGGATGAAGGTTGTATTAAAATAATTAAAAGATTTTATTTATTCAAGGCCTTGCTATTTTTATATGTGCATCCAATAATTAATCTTACAATTACTAAGAATTCAAAGTTTTAATTGAATAATTTTTTTTACCCGACTATGTTGTTTTAACTATAATTGACCTATTATATTTTAAATATTTAACTATAGAATGGTAGGAGAAAGTTTGGAAGTATAAAATAATCAGTTTCACTTGATCAAAAGTAGAAACATTTCATTTTTTTGTTTCTACTTTTAATCAAAGGGGTAAATTAATAAATATTTTTATTGGTCTTACAGTCTTTATAATATAATATATTAACTAAAATAATGACAGTCAGACTGTTCTTGTTTATTATCACCGCCGAAGTTTTTTAAATAAAACTTATTACTAAAAATAAATTAGATTAAAAATTAAAATAATAAAATAAAAATAATTAAAATAATAAACTATATTCTATGTTAGTGAAGGACAATCTGCCTGCCCCTACTACCTTATTTTCTCCTTTGGTGTCCGACGTTTCGAACCGCTACGGTTCACCTACAGGAACTAAACTAAATCAGAGGCTAATTATTTTATACTTTCAATCTTCGATTTATATATATAAATAAAGTTTGTTTTAATACATAATTAAAATAATATCAATTTGAAGAAAAAATTCATGTAAATACTTAAAATGAAATTTGAATTAATTAATAAGTAATTGAAGAAATACAGAACAAATGTAATAATTATTTTTATTCTTAACTATAAAGGATCATAAATGTATTAATTTAAAAAGTAATTATAATTTAAAAGAATTCTGAAAAATCATTTACATAATTTAGATTTAGCATGCATTTTTCTTACTTAGTAACATTTTTTCAGCAACAACAAGACTATCAGACTAAAGTAATTAGTAATAGTCGAAATCAAAATTATGACACTAATCATATTCGGCAAAATCGTGTGCAAGAAATTGATCCTCGACTGTATCAATCTAATGTGGTGGATAGAAATAGTAGAGGAGCTGCATCAAATCGCTATTATAATTCATCAGATAATAATTTTGATTATCAAGGAAATGCTGCAGTTAACACTCCAAAAAATAACAGTTATTATAATAGTACTAGTAAAAATGATGAGCCCTTAGGAGGGACTTGGGTATGGCGGGTGGGAGATAGATGTATGGCAAAATACTGGGAAGATAATATGGTGAGTTTAATCAACATTGCTTGGTTTTGCATACTACATATTAATATTAAATACTTATTCTTACTAGTTTGAAAAACGAAAATGATTATTATATTTTTTTGTTTATAAAATAAAATCTAATACTTATTTATAATAACTTTCAATAGAAAAGGTATTTTTTTGAAAATTACAGTATTATAATGCTGAAGTAACTGCACTTTCTAAAACGACATGTGTAGTTCAGTTCAAAGAATTTCATAATTATGAAGAAGTTCTTCAGGTAGATTGCATACCAATAACAGACGATGTAAGTATTATAATTTATATACTTTATATTTAAGATTATTCTGAAAACCGTAAAAGTAATGCGTAAACAAAATACGTATTTTGATTATATTTAATATTTTTATAAAATGAAATTCAACTTTTCTTCTTTCACTTAATTGATCAAAATTCTGTTGAACCATTAAAATATAACATTTTAATACAAGAATCTGATTTAATTTTTTTTGTGACTAGAATCCAGAAACACATAATTTTAGTCAAGATAATAATAGAAGGCCTGATCATCGTGTAAGTAATCGACCTCCACGTTTTGAGCAAAACCAAGCAAATTCTAATGGTACGATCTTTTAATTATTTAAGATTATCATTTAAAAATATAATAAAAATATTATTAAATAACATATTTAAAAATTCTTTGTATCTTATTTGCATCAGCTTCTATTCTAATTTCTACATTCTACAATCTTTATTTTTATAATAATATTGAATTAATAAATGTTTTTATCAGTCTTTATACTATAAAATATTAAACTAAATTCAGACTGTCTTTGTTTATTATCACTCCCAAAGAATCTTAAATAAAACTTATTACTAAAAATAAATTAGATTAAAAACTAAAAATAATAAAAGAAAATAATAATAATAAAAAAAATATATATATATATATATATTCTATGTTAATGAAGGACAATCTGACTGTCCCTATCACCTTATTTTCTCCTTTGGTATCCAATGGGTCATAATAAATAAGGACAATCAGACTTATTCTTTTAATATAATATAGTATAGTATAAAGACTGTAAGACTGATAAAAATATTTATTAATTTAATTCAGAACAGTCAACATAAGTAGAATTTTTAATTTTTATAATAATGTCAGAATAATTTATTTTATAAATATTTCTTGTTTTTATCTTATTATAATAATCAGTTTTAAAAATGAAAATTATGTTCAATATTTCACCTTCATTTTATTAAAATATATAATTTTTCTTAACTAGAAAATTTGTACGATAGTATTTCAATAAACTAATTTTAATATTTATACGATTCAATGTTTTTTATTAAATTTTTGAATTATGACAAGCAGTTACATTTGAAGTTTGAACCTAGTTGTTGAAAAGAATCACTCAAAGTAAATTAAGTAAAAAAAAGTAAATTATTTTTTGTATTATTTAGGCACCGAATTTCGACGAGGTGGTGGCTCTGGATTTGGAGCCAAAAATTATCGTAAACGGGGCCAGCAACGTAGTTCTCAACCAATTTATCAGCCTCCAGCTCAGCGTAGTGGTGATGCTTTCCTGCCGCAGGACATATAAGATTTTTCTGTAATTTATGAAAAATCGTGCGTTTTCAAGTAAATGTATAAATTTCTGAAGATCAGCGTTTTAATAGTAAGATAATAATAAATAAAAAATAAAAAAGAAGAGAGTAACAAGTTATGTAGCATGTACTCTGCATAATAGTTTTATTTGTTTAATAACTCATTAATTTAAAGTGCTAATAAATATTTGATTAAAAAGGATTTTGTTCTTTTATTATAACATAATTACTTTTGGTAAAGGTATTAAAAAAACACTTCTTTTTTTTTATAGCAAAATTAAAATAATTTTCTTTATAATATTTTTGAGCTCAAATTACAATATTTCAAATAAAAAAGTAAAAAAAAATTTAATTTATGTTTGAAATTAATAATTAGTTTAACTGAAATAATTTACAACATTCAGTACAAGATTAATTTACGGATTGATGGTAATCAATTAAATATTAATTTCATGTTTAAAGATTAATGGAATAAGATTTTTTTAACGATGATTTAATCAGTAAAGGATTATTCATAGCAGCAGATTTGTTATATTAAGAAATAATTAAAGAAATATTATTACCTCTTGATGATAACAACAACAATAAAGACAACAATAATAAACATTTAGGCTGTAATTAAATAATGCAGGAACACTTTGCTATCGCTATTATATTAATTATCTTATCATTATTAATCCTTTAAGATATCGGTTACTATTAAATTCTATAGTATTCTAAAAGATTTTGTACGTCGATCGTAGCAAACAGTAGTAGTAGAGATGCCCTCCTTCAGACCATTTAAGACAATATCCCGTTAGATAAATAAAATTTTCAAGAATTTTTTTTGTCAATTTGTATACTTCTTGATTAGATGCTGCAATCTCTCCATACCTTGATAACGAGTAGATTTACACCTCTGGTTGCCTAGATGGTCTGCCTATTCATTACCTTTATAATCCGAGCGACTCAGATTATATTTAGTCTCTTGATCAAAACGATATAGTTGAAGGTTGATTACGGCCTCCAATGAACTATACTAAAATCCTTACATTATATTTCAATTTCTACCTGAAAAAGCCTGTTACATCTTTTTGGAAAGCTGTATTTTCCCTGGACTTAGATCTGCAGACAACAAATATTCGGGTACATTTATAAACCAGATATCACCTATTAATTTACGACAATGACTCAAATCCTTACTCAGTGTTCTGAGGTTTTGTTCAGAGAGTTTTCGTAATACCAACTTAATGCATTTGAAAAACAAAGTTTTTCAGCATTTTCTTGTAAATTCTGAAATCTCCATTTATAGCTATACCCCAATTGCCGTTGCAGATAATTCTGCATGCCGCCAGGACAGATATCCTCAAAATCTCAAGGTCTAGGCTATCCAATTCAAGCATCATCCATAGCGGTAAAGTTACTTCTTCCCAATACCAAGACTCTTCTCAATAATACGGCCTGTATATGATCCGGCGTTCTTGTTAAGGTTTTGCCTTCGGTTACTTTCCGCTACATTAAAGCACAGTATGTCAGTTTTGTTTCCCGTATAATTACATCCTTAAAACCTTCCGTAGTTCAACCTCCCAATCTGTACCAATTGACGACTTCAAGTGCATCAGTATGATAATGATTTACTATCCTGCATACACAGGTGTTAACGTCAAACAATTTGCCTGTATACCAATTTGAATAAACCCTCAACTTCTAAAATAGAAAATCACATAACAAATTCAAATACACCATAAACTTCGAAAATTCAAACGAATTCGACAATTTAAAAAGTACCATTCACCTTGAATATTTCAAATAATAAAAATAATTTTTTGGAATTAGCAATGATGAAAATCGAACGGCTATAAACAACAAAAGTGAAAGAGCGAGTTCAAACAAAGCTTCAAATGAATTTTTGGAAGGCATGAATATTGTAAATGAATTATGTATTACTTAATAACTGACAATAAAATAGCTAATATTTCTGTATTAATAATAATTATTATACATGTAAACATAAATTTAATATATATATATATATATATATATATATATATATATATATATTATAAATAATAATTTATAGTTTAAATTTTGATATTTTAAATAAATATATCATATCTTTAAAAATTAAAAGTACATAACATTTACAACTGAAAAATAACCTGAATTTTATAGCGGACGTTACTGCAGCTCATTACACTCCTTTGACCTTTAGAGGATGGCGATTTGGTCTTCATGATGTCCTTTAGAAAATACATAAAAAAATTATTTTATGCCCTAAAGCTATTATCGGCATAATATGGATCATGCATTGCCGCCGTATGCGAGATTTTCCGTCCTCTATAGGTCAATTACTCTGGTCATAATATTAAATATGTGGGAAAAAAATAATGTATGCGACACAGGAGCAAAAAATGCGCTTCGCTCGCTTAGTGCATAATCAACTAATTTATGATGCGAGCTTTAACGTTTCGATGATAGAGGTTTGCTATTCCCTTCAGGCTTTATTAAAAGAAATAAAAATTATAGTTTGAATTATAAACAACAAATTCACAATAAAAAGGGAACGCTCGAATAGCAGTTACAGTAGAAAATTGAAAGACATGTATCGAAAATTATAATTAATTCGATCGTCGCTTCAGGTATTGCTTTCATCTGGATAAAATGCATTAAATATAATAAAAAATTGACTATATTAAATTTTTTGTATCAATGAACAGTCCTTGTATCTATTTTTATCTGCAAATTGTTCATTTTAAATTTTCTTTGCTACTTGTAAATTTTTCTTTGATTTTCTTTTATAATCTTTTCAACTTAGGTACTTTCTAAGAGATTTGTTCTTCCTTAAATATAATATTCTATATTGACTTGCCTCAATTGATTCATTACATTCAGCAGCAGGTTCTATTTTGTACTAATAAATTTACGTTATTATTATTTATTCGCCTAAGATTAAATTAATTATTAATATTTACATAAATGCAAACGGAATTATTCTCGATTTAGAAGCTAAACATTTTTTAAATTACATAGGAAATTAAATATAAAGATTTTTTACATGAAAATAAATAGAAGGTAGGCCCATTAGTTTCGTACAATAGTAGGTAATGTATTGATTCCTTGATTGCAATTAAAGCATTTCATCAAAGTGGAAGCAATTGGTTCTCCGGTGACTGCACATTCCCCTTCTACGTCTTAACAAATAGAGTCGGTAATCTGTGATTAATAGTTCATTGGACCAACTATTGCAAAAATTTTACTGTAAAAAAAACTTTATGTGCTAATTATCTTTTTTATCGTCTTCGCCTTGCAAAGAGGTTAAAACAATGAAGTGATATTTATGAATTAATTAATATTAAAAATTCATTCATATGATTTAACGCGTATGCATAAAGTGATGAAAAAGAAGATAATATCATAATTATACGTATACCGAAGAACTTTATAGGAATATTGATACTTTTTATTAAAAGTTACAAGGATGTGTAAATATGGTATATAGAAGTGTTATGTAAATATATTTTTTTTAATGTTATTGAATGTCGCTCTATTTATGCTCACATAATATATCATCAGCGATAGAGGTTAACGATCAATTTGTAAACAAAGTACATAAACATTTTTATACAGGCGTTTGTGTGCATCGGTTAAGACCAAGGGCGACCTTATATTTTTTGCAAGATATTGTTAAACCAAAGGAAGGAAGGCAGATCCAATCGTGTTTTCAAATAAAAGAGAGAATTTTATTAACTAATGAATTCCAAATATGCTATTGTATTATACAATATTGTTTATATTGTATTATACGCATTGTTCGCTACAGAATCTTAATAAGATTTTTAATTAAATAAATTGGAATTTTTGCTATATATTAGGCATGCAAGTCAAATTTAGATGGACTGCATTATAATGATGGGGAGGTACAATGGTAGATAAATAGTAAGAAAAGATTAATATAGTAAAATAGAAGTAGAATAGTAGAATAGTAGAAATAAAAATAAATATTTTTCATTATTTTATGAGGAGTTCTCGAAACACGTTTAAAATTATATTAAGATTAGATTTATGATTGCATCAAAGTGAAATACGTAGGCGATTTTTGTTCAGTTGATTTAATGAATATTTATGAAAAAGTGCTAAATTATTTAGTCGATATATTTTTCAAATACTTGCTGATTGCAAGCAATAAATATTTATAAAATCCCCTACATGCTTCACTAGATATACATACATATATAGCTGTACATACATATATGTAGAGACAGTGTTTTTCTTTTGAATGTGGTTTCAAACTTGCACTAGTTTGTGCCGTATAATTGGCCCGTTTCCTAACGCCGTTGTTACATATGCTGAAATTTACCTCAGTCAATTCAATCTTGAGTTAGAATTCTTGATGTTTTAATGAAAAAGTTTTTTGTTATTACTTAAATATATGTTGAATGAGATTCCCGAAAAAGGACTTTCTTGAACTCGTTAGAGTGGTTTAATTTGTGAAAGACAAAACTTACACATCTGCGTAGCACGCTTTAAATTTCATAGGATTTTTGATCGAGTTTTCCGAGATAATGTTTAGAAATAGTAACAATATATTAATAATGGCATCCTTGGTTGAGGTCGGGATTTAGAACTCAGGGAAACGCGTTCCTAGTTCGTCCAGTTAGCAATTGAAGGGCTTGTAGCCATCGTAGGTCTCCTATATCAATGTGAAATACATACATACATACATACATACATACATACATACATACATACATACATACATACATACATGCATATGTGAATGTTTGTTGGGTTATTCTATTTAAGACAATAGAAACATCGTCTTCCCACGTCTTCCAAGTAAAAGGATAAAAAAATTAACACAGTGCAAAGAGTATGCAACATCATAATATTAAACATTCCCTACATCCTATTTATAATTAGATCGGTACTTATCTGCATTTTAATAAAAATAAAGTTAAAATTATGAAAAATTATAAAAACCAATCTTATCTAAATTTCTTTATGTCGGTGTAAAATATATAGCTTGCAATAATAAAAGCTTCTTGAACGTGGTCTAAGTCACAACAAAGTAAGCTTATATTTATTGCTGATGAAACACGTCACTCTTTACATAATTAGGATCTGATCACGTAATAAATCTTTTTTAAGCTATAATATTGTTTTACGTTAGCACATTAATATCGATAGTAAAATCGACTTCCAATTACTATATTTATTGATCTTGGCTATTTGGAATATGTATATTAATAGCTTCTAATTACTTCAATTTCATACTCTTCATAAAAGAATTATTTAGTTACCAAAATTAAAACAGCGGATTAAAAATGGCGATTTTGAATTCGTAATTTCTAAAACGGAAAATCCTTTCAGAAAACTCAAATTATATTCAGTGCAGATATTTATAGTAATCAAATTATAACTTATATTTTATTATTAAAATTGAATGTTCAAAATCACTACGAGAAAATTGAAATTTTTCGTGTTTATTTTAAATATTGCTCGCCCTATTAGTTTACCATCGCCAATTTAGACGATCTGATTGCAGATTCTTAATCAGCAATCCCAAAACCTTCAAGTAACCTTCTTTGATTGAAGATAAAAAAAAATTATCTTTGGGTCAATGTATTGGTTTACCGGTCCATTAAATGTTAATATTTTTCTAAGGGTACTAAGATAAAAAACATTAAATTAAATAATGTTACTTAATTCAGTTTTGTATGCAATATATTCAGAAAGAAAAAGTTTATTATAATTATTTCACTGATATTATTTACATAAACTATGAAACATCGAATAGAATTATATTACAAAAAATTATTCTTAAAGTATATAACAGCAAAAATTTATAAAAAGTATTAATTAGACTATCAACTGACAAAATCCACCTATGTATCTTACTATAAAATTGTTCTGCACTCGACACAATTGTATACATTTTTCTACTGTAAATGTAATAATTGCAGTCAAGTAACCTATAGCCAAAATTATCATTAATTGATCCATTGCAATACTTTCACTATCTTTTCTTTCCTTTATTCTTTTCTTAAAATTGTGCAATGATACATTGAATTCTCGTAATCTATCCATTTTTAATGAAAATCCAGTTTCGTGCAACCTTCTTAAAATTATACTAAATCTTTCAGCAAAAGGCGAAGAATGTTCAAATAATATAGCTTGCATGTCACAAATTATTCGAGGTTTCGCAATTTTCATTATTGATGCATCACCATAAGTCTCAAATAGATTCATAATTACCGATAATACCCAATCATTTTCAAAACAAATTACATTTTTATTTTTCCTTATTGAAATTACGCACTCATCAATAGTTGTAACTATTTTTGTTCTCCTTTTCATATTCATTATCTGAGTGTTTGGTAAAGATGAGAGTTTTACGTAATTACTATATCGGGAAAAGGTTGAAAAATTAGATTCATCTAAATCTTTCAAACTGTCAAATGGAATTTCATTATTCACAAGTTTGGCTTTCACAATACTTGAATAAAAATTATTTGTCCATGTTGAAGAAATTAAAAGAATAACAAGAAAAATAATTCTATTAAAGTTTTGTTTCGGTTCTTTAGCTACTGTGGTACTAAAAAATAACCGTAAGACATCAAGAATGTATAAAGATTCATTTGTGATTGACATGAAGCTCGTAATATAGATGAAAATCAGAATACAAGTAGGAATAATGAGAAAATAAAGAAGAGATTTTAAAGAGATCAATAATTTACTATAGGGTATTACTGGAACTAAAGCCACAACGCATTCTTGATCATAATCTGAGATGATAGACATTCGTTCCATCACTCGTACTGAGGAAAAGGCAATTGTTATTAAATTTATAGATCCTTCTTTTAAATAATCTTTTATATCATTATTTGATTCATTAAACTGAGAATATAATCTAGTTAATCCACACGTGACAGAAAAATTCATAATTTTTAATACTACGTCAAAAATTGGTTGTTGAATTCCAACTAAAGTAGTGCTCCCATCAGTATTATTTACAATTTCGTAATAAGGAGGTATATTCATACAAAATATTTTACATGGATACTTATAAACGTTCTTAAGTTTAAATGGAAATATTTTAACATTTCCATATAAATATTTCTGTTGAAATAAATGTAGAAATGGATTATAGTAATAAATAGTCGGAATATGCAGACTGATATTTGTATTATTATGATGTACTAGTATTGTAAAATCCAAAAACTTCTTAGTCCAAGCATATTTAAGCGTTGGCTCAATGAAGCTACTTTTTGAATAATTGCCATTTAATGTAATGACTAAACACTTTGATGTCGACCTTTCTGATAGATTTGATAGTATATTGACTAAGAATTTAATTTTTTGAAAATTACCAGTAGCAAATATTATAAATAGTACCACATGCCTAGGATTTTTGTATATTTGTAAATTTAACACTCTTTTATATTTTAAATCATTTAAATTCTGTATATTAATGGTTTGACTAGGGATTTTTCTGTTGAGCTCATTGAAAATTAGATTAAATTGAGAAATTTTATGCGTAGATAAATCATCAATTAGAAATGTGAATTGATAAGGGTTTTCATTTTGCAGAATTTGTGTAGAAAGTGATTGTAACCAGTTTTCCGATTTAGCAGACTTAAGCAGTATTCCTTTAGTATATAACAAGAACAAAAAATAATTGCTGAACAAATTATTTGCTGTTTTCTGAAACATTTTACTTTAGTTTGCTGCGCATATTGAACATTATTTAGTTGTTTACAAGCATCTGTACTAAAGATTTAATTTTTGTTAATCATTGTTGAAGTTGTTATGGTAATCACAAAAGTGTCTTATTTACTGTTTCATTTTATAATAAGACAATAATGAATTTTTATTCAAAACTTTGTTTTAATCGATTTGGCCAGAATGAAGTTAGAATTTAAGGATTCTGGTTGCTTATGTAAATGTTACTAAAACCTATTCGTTTATTATTTATTATTCACAATGTTTTATAATATTATTTATTATTATTTTTTAATATCGATATAAATCAATTAACTATACTCGCTTACAATTAATAGAGAACTATATGTAATTGAATATACCTCGATGTTTCGAATACTCAACGAAATAGAATTTCGCTGTGTTTTTTGCGATTAACATTAACATCAGATCTTACTTCTAATAATCTTTACACAACTCTATTATCAATGCCAATTATAATATAAATGCGATCAAGAGGTTTTTTATTCAAAATTCCTTATATTCAATGATGACTCCACTAGCATCTCTAGACTGATTATTGTAGTTTGTTAGCATAGCTCATCCAATTTGATGATATATCATTTTTGTATATTATATCCAGGACTAATTTATTAGCAATTAACATATTAGATACCCATAGATTGACTTATTTCTGTCAGTTCACAAAGACAGGCTGAACACATTGATGTATTAAAATAGACATATGTATTTGCTACAATTTAGAGTCTATTCTTTGTAGCCAAGGAAAGTAAAATTTATATAAGTTATTGAAGGTTTTGACTGTATTTGGATTTTTTTAATGCCCAATCTCCTCGTATATATTTGCCTTGAATAAATTATATCGACTGCAAGCTTTTAAAATATATTATATTGTTGTACTTATTTTTATTTCGATTCTGAGAAAATACTGCAAGATTTCTCAGAAAGTTAAGATGGCTTCACCAATTGATAAAATATACCCGATCTACGGTTACTTTGTTTACAGGACATTTAAAATGAAAGCGCCGCATGCACTACAGAAGTCTTCGCACAATCACAAGAACAGACCACATAATAGAGCGAGGAAATCTGAGTTTCGTATGACTAGCTTCGAAAAATCGAAATGAAATAATACAAATATATATGGTAAATATCCTCCGTAAATGTGAAGTTTCAATACTATTTCACGACTATTTATTTAACATTGAGCTAAACTATAAGTTTGACCTTTAATTTCAATGGATACTTCTGGCTATGAAAAGACAATAACAAATTCCCTACACAAATATTTAGAGTAAATAACACTCAAATATAATTAACTAAATAAATTTTTATACAATTCTTACGTAAATTCTCGTCCGGCTGATCTTCATTTGAAATCACAGTATGCAATTCTAATAAAAATGTAAAATCGAAAAGTATGTATTCTAGATATTACTGAATAGATTCCAAATACTAATACTTTAGTAAATTTAATATTCACAGTTTTTGTGTTCGTTTTTAATGTCTTATTTATGTTAGATTTTTTATTTTATTTTGTAAAAATATTTTGCAGTTTATTAGAATATTGCGAAATACTTTCGATGTAGTTACCAGTTAAGCACGAGGGTATGTGCTCGTAAGAATACGAGCGGGTTACGTTACCTGATGTTAGCCAGATATCATAATTACGGTATCTATATCGAATAAGTTTTGTACCGTGTCATTGGAAGAACTGGCGGTCACGATGTATAAGATTTATCCTCGATAGGAAGAATTATATATTACAGCCCACTAGAAACAGAATGGAGTCTTACTAACCGTCTTAATACAGACAGCCAACAACATCACTCCAACAGGAAGAACCAACTAGAAGCCATCTTGGATCCAATCACACTTCAAGATATTAAGACCTACCTAACACCTTCAGCTACGTCTCCAGAAGCAGATGGACTTATTTCGGGTTAATTTTTCGAAATTGAAAGCAAAGATCAATACTCGCTCCAGTCACTTGATGTATAATCAAGAGAAGCAAAATTAAGACAGGTAAGGTGTGAACTATTTTTATACAATGGAAATACCTAATGATAACTTTGTTTTGTATTATTTAAAATCTGTCTATAAAAAATTGTCTAATAAAAAACTTCAAGGGATTAAGAAAATACATAAAAAATGTTGTTATAATAATTATAGTAAAAACAATGTAGAAGAAAAATATTTCATTATCGTCTTAGAAATTTTTATTGAATTTGAAATATTAGAAATGAATTTATTAAATAGGAACATTTCAACGTAGAAAATTTAGAAATGTCGGTACAATTGATATTTCTTAATTTATGATAATTATTTATGTTAATTTTTAAGCTTTATAGTTCTTGACAATGATGTTTTCCGATTTTCGACACACAGCAATAGTAAAAAGCTTTTTAGATTTAGATTTATTAATATTAGATATATAATATTTAAAAATAAAGGTTTTTCATCACTAATCTATTTGGATCATCTTTCGTGTATTCCAAACTACTAAGATATATAACAGATTGCTTTAGAAGAATCTATTAATATCTAAAAAAAACTAGGGTTCAAAAGAAATTATAAAAATCAAATGTGATATTTTAAATTAAAAATTACATCTTAAAATTTTGCATTTAAAAAAAATGAAGGAATGTTTGTTTTTAAATCACTTTTTCTTCATTTAATTGGAAATTTAATCTCCTGCTGTTCAGTCGCAGTATATTGATATGGCTGTACAAAAAGATTTAAAGAAAAAACTTTTGTATTTAAAAATAAATGATATTTGTATAAATTATGAGAATTTTTAATAATAACAAGATCTTATCATATACCTGTTGTGTGTCATATTTCGTGGCCATCTTCTATATATATATATATATATATATATATATATATATATGTATGTCTAATGCTTATACAAATAATAGTAATATTAATGAATAATATTATTGAATGTACATTTTATTGAAAAATAATGTGAGCCATCCCGCATACATGATTCTTAGGGAGTAACATATACGCTGACTACCTAAGATTGATTGAGAATATGGATGTTAAAATTATGGGTATGTGTAATAATACGCTTTATATATTACTTAAGATTAGAAGTACTATACCTATTTCCACAAAAGAATCCATCGATCCTTATGATAATTTATTTAAATCTATACAATCTTACAAAGATCTCTCCTGTGAATGTAAGAATTGCAGTCAAGTAACCTATAGACAAAATAATCATTAAATGATCTATTGCAATATTTTCACTATTTTTTCTTTTTTTTGTTCTTTGCTTAGAATTCTGCAACGTTTCATTCCATTCTCGTAATCTCTCCATTCTTAATGATAACCCAGTTTCATGTAATCTTCTTAGAATGAAATGAAATCTTTCAGCAAAAGGTGAAGAATGTTCAAATAATATAGCTTTTCTATCGCAAATTATTTGAGGTTTAGCAATTTTCATTACTGATACGCCATTATAATTACCATATAGCTTCATAAATACCGATACTATCCAAAGATTTTCAAAGCAAATTACGTTTTTATTTTTCCGTATTAAAATGGCGCAGTCATCGATAGTTGTACTTAGTTTTATTCTCATTTTCATATTCATTATATGAGTTTCTGGTAAAGATATAACTTGTGCGTAAATAGCATATCGAGCAAACACTGAAAAATTAGATTCATCTAAATCTTTCAAACTGTCAAATGGCATCTCCTTATTTATCAGCTTGGCTTTTACAATGCTTGAATAAAAATTATTCGCCCATATTGAAGAAATTCCAAGAATGACAAGAAAAATAATTCTATTGAAGTTTTCTTTTGGTTGTTTAGCTACTGAAGTACTGAAAAACAATCGTAAGGCGTCAAGAATGTATAAAGATTCATTTGTTATAGATATAAATCCTGTAATATAGATCGAAATCAAAATAAAAATAGGAATAATAAGAAAATAAAGAAGCGATTCTAAGGAGATCAATAATTTCTTATTGGGTATTACTGGAACTAAAGCAACTATGCATTCTTGATCATATTCTGAGATTACGGACATTCTTAACATTACTCGTACTGAAGAAAATGTCATTGTTATTAAATTTATAGATCCTTCTTTTAAATAATCTTTTATATCATTATTAGAATCATTGAACTGAGAATATATTCTAGTTAATCCACATATAACAGAAAAATTCATAGTTTTTAATACAAAATCATATATTGGTTGATGAAGTCCAATTAAGGTAGTACTGCCATCAGTATTATTTACAATTTCGTAATAAGGTGGTATACTCATACAAAATATTTTACATGGATACTTATAAACGTTCTTAAGTTTAAATGGAAATATTTTAACATTTCCATATAAATATTTTTGTTGAAATAAATGTAGAAATGGATTATAGTAATAAATAGTCGGAATATGCAGACTGATATTTGTATTATTACGATGTACTAGTATCGTAAAATCCAGAAACTTCTTAGTCCAAGCATATTTAAGCGTTGGCTCAATGAAGCTACTTTTTGAATAATTACCATTTAACGTAATGACTAAACACTTTGATGTCGATCTTTCTGATAGATTTGATAACATGTTTAATAATAGTTTAAATTTCTGAAAGTTTCCAGAAAAAAATATGACAAAAAGTACGACATTTCTTGGATTTTGGTATAATTTTAAATTAAACGATCTTTTACGTTTTAAACTATCTAAGTCTTCTATACTAATGGTTTGGCTAGGGATTTCTCGGTTGAGCTCATGGAAGATTCTGTGAACCTGAGAAATTTTGTGAATAGATAAATCATCAATAAAAAATGTTAACTGATAAGGTCTCTCATTTTGCAGAATTTCCTTCGAAAGTGAGTTAATCCAGTTGTCTGATTTTGTACATGTAAATAATAAACCTGCAGAATATATACATAAGAAAATATAGCTGTCAAATAAAATTTTTGTTGCTTTCGCAAACATTTTTTTTCAATTTTTTTTCACCTAGATATCAATATACATTTTGCACTTATGATAATGCGTGTACACTAAAGGCTTTGCTTTATATTCATATAACTAATATTGATAAATAAATGAAACTGTTACATTTTCTGGACACTTTACTTCAACATTTACCTATTATATTCATTAATTATTTAATTTTATTAATGTTTCAACTATAAACTATATTATCTTCTTAATTTTTATTATAGTCATGACAGATAAATTCTAATATATGACTAAAAAGTTAACTATGCCATATATTAGATATTTGATAAACTTGAATTTTGTTCGTTCCTTTTTATTTAAATTTAATAAAGTTTCCACATATCTGCGAAATTATGCTGAGTGAAGCATTGCATCTATATGAATATATCTTGATTTTTCCAATTCTGAACAATATACACTTTAACAGTCACGTGTCTCTTATAATTACCGCAGTGCACTGGTTTATTTTTATAATCTTTAAAAATTATAATTTATCTAAAATAGAAATCGTTTCGACAATATTTTATTATAAACTTATATTATCTGATAAACTAATGGTTGCCTTTTGTTCGTTTGATCTTTTCACTGATAGTGCAGTTTTTTGGCATTTCCATTCAATTCTGTTACGTTATCTTTATATATTGTACTTACGCCTATTTAACTATTAATTATCATTTGAGTTGATCATAATGTTCGGTTAGAATATCAATATGCCAAATTTAGTCTATCAATTGTGTCGAAGCAAAGTAATGCTTCTAGAAATTGTTGAAAGTTTTTACTATTTTCTGATATTTGCGTTATGAATTATTAGTTGTCTCTTATTTTTAGATATTAAATATCCATAGATGTATTTGCCTTAAGTAATTTGCATGATTTTATAATTGTTAAAATATATTATAATTTTTTATTTAAAAAATCCTATCTGCCATTTTTAGATTTTGTAACAGGACTAAACGATTTTGTAATAAGCTAAGATGGCTTCACCTTTTGATGAATTATCCAATACGATAAACACAGCGTAAAATATGTTTGACCTAGTAGATGCAATTACTGGCTGAAATGGTTTTTCTTTTAAATTGCCTGTTGCATATTACATTGCGACGCTGCAAAGCGTAAAGAAATAGATACCATGTTATTATAGAAATCAATACTTGCAAAGAGAGGCCACGACATTTAGTTGACGGATTATATTCAGACTGAGAGAAGTAAATTCGATTACCTTGCCAATGAGCCCTGCCAAGTATTGAGAACCTAAATTTCTCCCATTCTCACAAAACTATTTCCGAGCATTAGACCTTCAAATTTTTCAGGTTTCACTTTGGAGGTAATTGAAGTCACGCCTCTCAGACTGGACCAAATCGGTCACCCGAGTATGGTGGCCTATTCTTGTTTGCTTATTCTTATAATCATAAAGAATATTAATATTATTTGATTAGAAAATCAATTTATATTTTTTCATTAATCATTATTTATATTTTGAGCACACGTGCAGTGCTTATCAATGTTTTATTTTCTAGTGCGTAAAATACTTAACAACGTCGATAAATATTTTTCTAATTTCCTCAAGTTCAGAAGAATTTATATAAATAAAAGTATTATTATAAAAACACTTAGAATAAATGAGATAAATCATATACAAGTTTTATTTACTGTCACAATTGTTGTACCTTAATTGTTTAGAATTCAATTCTTATTATTGACACCATTAGTAAAAAAAAAAATAAAACACTTTCTTTAAAGATATAAGTTATAAAAAGATGTATTTATAAAGAAACAACAAAGGTGTATTAAAAGAAAAAAATTTTACTACAAATTACTTATTTTTTATAATCAAATTCAATTCATGATGATTGCAATACTGTAATCATTAGTCAATAATTATGCCATCATAAAATAATAAATGTAACGCAAACCTTTATTATGTACAATTTATTTTATTGCGTAGTGAATACATAAATGAAAAAAGTAATAAAGGTAATGTCACGTTAACAATATAATAAAGCAGACGAAATTAGAATTATAATTGGTAGAGGTGCTTAAACTGTATGCATAGTTACAAGAACTAATTTGTAAACTAATAAGAAGCTGTCATAGACTGTCGCGTTTAAATTCTACTGAATGTCTTTTAGTAGTCAATATATATATATATATATATATATATATATATATATAATCTAAATCGTTTTTAGTAAGGTCTAATTTCCTAACTAATATAAATACCGAAAAAGAACTTTATGATTTATTTTTAAAAATAACGTTACTTTGAATGATTTTTAATTGTTTTTGTATATGTTTTTGACGAATATAAATTTTACAAATTGATGTTGTTGATACAAATATTTAAAGTTTCGACATCGAATCTATAATCTAAATGTGCGTGAAGATGTTGCATATAACGATAGATCATTAAAATTTGGATTTTAAAAAAAATTAAGATGAATAAAACATGTTTTAAATTACAATTTAATTTGCCAATATTACATTTTTGTATCAATAATTTATAGTCACTAGCTCATAAACAGAAACATTAAAATTACATCTAAAATAAATTTTTCAATTAAATTTAAAATAAATTTCTAAAATAAATCTTAATAAATTTTTCTAAGGAATTTTGCTGGTGTTAGCACTTACAATTGTGCATGCTGATAAAACGGTTGGTTAACGACTGAATGTCAGGATTACGGCTATTTCGCAAAAAAGGGAGAGAAAATCAAAATTATATTACTGTCTAATTTATATGTAGTATTATATGTAATTTAGTAAATTACGATCTGTCATTGTATGATATGAATTAATTTGATCTTTCATTTCATAGTTATATCTTAAATAAAAATTCTAAGATTATACTACATATTTTGAACTTAAACAAACTATTATGAATAGTACAATTTCATTAAAACTATCATTATGGGTTTTCCAATTTTTTGTTTATTAATTTACATTTATCAGGATATTTGTTTATTCAAGGTGAATAAAAACTGTCAGAGAATAACTTTTTACACTGTAAAACTAAGATACAGGAAGAGTTCATAATGTAAAACAATTATTGATATGATTCTACTTGTTTAAGTCAAATAATATTTTTTAAAAATAAGTAAGTTTATGAATTCTTTGTAAGGTTTATTATTGCGCAAACATAAGCAAATATCAAGCATTATGTACATTTTGAATAGAGTCGATACAATTTTACAAATACCTCCCCTGTAAATGTTATAATTGCAGTGAAGTATCCTGCAGCCAAAATTATCATTAATTGATTTATCACAATACCGTCACTTTTTTTATTTGTTCTTTCTCTCAGAAAATATTGCCTTGATTCATTAACAGCTCTTGGTTTCTGTATTATAGATGCTATTCCAGATTCATAAATGATACGATGGATTGCATTGAATCTTTCAGCAAAAGGTGAAGCAGATTCCAGCAATACAGCAATCCTATCGCAAACTAACGGAGGTTTGGCAATTTTCATTGTGAGTGCACCATTGGCACTCCCGAATCTTTTAAGATAAGATTCTGCCATCCAATCATTTTCAATGCAAATTACGTTTTTATTTTCTTGTACCATTTTGAGGCAGCCCAGTATAGTTGTATTAAGTTTTATCCTCGCTTTTAGATTCTTTAGACGATTGTATGATAAATTCGACAGTTTCTCGTATCCGTCGAAACGAACAAATGCTGAAAAATTAGATTCGTCGAGATCTCTTAAGCTATTGAATGGCATCTCGTCATTTACAATTTTAGATTTTATTACGATCGAATGAAAATTATTTGTTAATGATACGGATATAATAAAAATAACAAGAAAAATAATTCTATTGTATGTTGTTTTCGTCGACTTGGATACTGGCGAACCAAGTAACAATCGAAAAACATCAGTTATGTACAATGACTCATCCGTTACATGCACAAAGTTTAAAAAATAAATAAAACTGATGATGAAACAAGGAATGCTGAGAAGATACAGAAAGGATTCTATGGAGATTAATAATTTATTCTTCTGTATTATCGGAACCAACGCAACTAGGCATTCATGATCGTATTCCGATATAACTGCTCTTTTTAAAGTATTTAATCTTGTTACAGAAATAATCATTGTTACTAAATTTATAGAATGTCTTTTTAACTGCTCTACTACATTATTCTGAGATTCGTTGAATTTTTCAAATAATGTAGTTAATCCACACATAACAGAAAAATTCATTGCATTTAAAATAAAATTGTAAACCGGCTGTCGAAGTCCCGTGAGTGTGGTACTTCCATCTGTATTATTTACTATTACGTAGAAAGGAGGTATGTTCATACAAAATATTTTACAAGGGTATTTATAAACGTTTCCCAGTTTAAATGGAAAAGGATCAGCATTTGAATCAAAAAATTTGCAACTAAGTAACCGTCGAAACGGATTGTAGTAATAAATAGTTGGAAGATATCGGCTAATGTTTTCATTCTTGCTATTAATTAGTATAGTAAAATCTAAAAAGTTTTTAGACCAAGCGTATTTAAGTGTCGGTTGAATAAAGCTACTTTTTGAGTAATTTCCATTTAACATAATAACTAAACACTTTGATATCGATTTTTCTGAGACATGTGATAGCATGTTTATTAACAATTGAATTTTCTGAAAGTTACTAGAAAAAAATATTACAAATAGTACCACATGCCTAGGATTTTGGTAAAGTTGTAAGCTCAACGATCTATTGTATTTTGAACTTCTCAGATCTTTTATATCAATAGTTTGGCTGGGAATCTCTCGACTGAGTTCCTGAAAAATCCATTTGAAGTTGTGAATATGGTACGTGGATATTTTGTCAATAAGGAACGTGAATTGATAAGGTCGGTGTTCTTGGAAAATTTTCTGCGAAAGGGTGTTCAACCAATTTTCTGATTCAACGCGTAAAATCAACATCCCGCCAGAATATGCTAATAAGAGAAAATACTTTTTGAATAGAGTTTTTGTTATTATTATAAACATTTTAGCTGAAAATTGTTGACTGTATTTATCCCAGTGTAGTATATATTTTACTTATTATAATATTCTGAGACTAACAGTATATATATAGTATTTCGCAATAGAACAATATATTATTTTCGTTGTATCACGTTTATTCGCTAATCTTTTTAAACCTTTATGTTACATTTTTATAAAACTTTAAATAATATTTTCTGGAATACTTTCTTTAAACTACTTAGGTACAGTAAAATTGTTTATATATTACTTTGTTCCTGTAAAAGAATGCCAGTCGAGTATATTTATTGATTATTTAATTTTAGTAGTATTTCTTTTTATGCCTTGTTCTATAGTAATTATTTTAATTATTTCAATTATTATAATATTATATAACTATTTATATTATATGATTTTTTTTTTATTTATTTGATGTATACATTTATTTTTAAATGTTTTTATATTTCTTTCCTGCCGAATGTTTCTGTGCCTTTGCCCTCTCTTACAAACTAATTGAATCTAAACTTAAGTATATCCAACTCACTTCGAATTCGTCCAGGGTTCTACCTTTGAAGCCGGAAAATCTCTAGGTAAATCCAGTGAGATTCATGCCGATTAGGAAAACACGCACCTAAGTAGTCAGTGTATTGAAACTACTCAAATTTGATACCTGTATCACGTATCGTAGGCTCGGGTACTAAATAAGTTAGTCTCTCACCTCCCGGTCGCATTATAGAGTATTAGGCAACATCCAAGTGATCGGAAAAACTGCAGCGACCGCAAGATCGCCTATCTAAGTAGTGGGTGCGGTGAATGCTGCTTATCTTTATTGATCACGTGGGATGCGACTCTACCACTCTGCGAAGCTATTATTCTATAACTTTAATTATACTATATTTTATTAATTACCTTAAAGGATAAAGTCCTTTTTTAAATTTAAAAGACAGATATTCTTTTAGCTAATATATTATTTTAATCTTGTGGGTATAATAAAAACATAGTGAAGCAGGTAGAGAAAAACCATGGTTATTTACACTAATTGACAAAGGTACCCTACTGTGTTTTTTTCTGAAATTCGATTTGACTTATAAATGAATGAAGTTGAATTTTCTACTGTAAATTATTTAGCTATTATTATTCAGGATATTAATTTAATTTGTATTTTATTAATATTTTATTATTTATTTATTTTTTTGTTTAATCGATTCGCAAAATCAGTTTTGTAAACATGAAAAACTGATCTACCAGTCAGAGTTTGTTGGCTTCGATCACCCGTCAAAGGGCCTTTGGCGGTAGCTTGTGTTCAGCACTCTTTCAAAACATTTTATGACAGCATTATCTAAATTTCGGCCATAGCCTGTCAAGACGCACATATCTACGTTTCAATTCAGCTATATCTGGTGTGAACCAGTAAACAGAACGTCTCTAATCCGCGAATGTTTTGGATGGCATCGATTCTTCACAAGTTTGTCTTGTTCTTTGTTAATGGCATCCTAATGGAAATAACATTGTTACCATAAATATTCTTTAACTGTAGAATGATTGAAGTGTTGTTATTCATTAATTTCATTCTGTCATATAAATTTATGAAGTTCTAAGAAGTTTTTAAAGGTCGAATAAAAATTTAAAAAATTTTTATTTGTAAATTTAAATATTTATATTTTCCGCCACATTTTACAGGTCTAGCACCTTTTAATTCTTATTTGTTAGGTCCTCTCGACAAAATTTATTATTAGAAGCGGACCTTAGTTATCGCTGCTTGCCAATAGCTAGCTTAGAAGTTAAAGCTGATCGATGTTGACACACGCAAAAGCTTATTAAGTAAGATAAGATATATGGTATATTGCTTAATGTTGCATTGAAGATTGCAGCCTTGAAGTTGTGATATCACTTATAATTATTCATTTTTAATGTAGAATGAACCCTCCCACCTATCACACGACGATACGCGATATAATCCTATATGAACCGTAGCATTTATAGCGTTATAATAAATCGATTCGATTGTATGATTTCAAATATAACGTTAATGGATTTCATTAAATATTTCAATTGGTAGGTTACATTTGCAGGTCCGACATCTGCCGTAGCAAGTGTCTATTGCTGTAAAAATACGGTTGAAGTATATATTCTAACTGAATAAAAATCGCGACGCAAGAATAGTATTTACATCCCACGTAAAGCCAAGGCGTACAACGACAACGATTCAAGTTACTGGTACATATATGTACGTAGGTACATACGTACGTACATATGTATGCATGTGTTTATGTATGTATGTATGTATGTGTGTATGTATAAAACTATAAATATAATGTTGTAAACAGACAGTATTGCTAAAATCAGAGATGCTAAATAAGTCATATGTAAGCAATAATTCTAATATTATTAAAATCGTTTCCAAATTACAAGTGAATTGGGAATATAGAATTTAATCATATCTCGTTAGTTTTTTTTTCTTATTTACGCCTTTGATATTTTTACTATTTATTAGTAAATAGAATAATTATAATTGGGAATTGGTAAATCATTCCTTTGAGCTTGATAAAATTAAATTAGTTCATCCTGGATATTTGAATATTTAATCGTGTTTTAATAAAATGAATTATTGGATATTATGGTTTTTGTAAAAATTAACCAGTTCAGTGTACACAATCTAACAACTTTTTCTCCTACCCATATAATAAAAGCAGTCAACTGATCTGAAGCCAAAATTCGCATTAATTGTTAATTTTTTTGTCCTATTGCTTAAGATGTCAAATTTTATTTAGAGGAATCTAAATGATATAGCCAGAAATACACAAATTTAACGGAAGAGTGCCGGACTAGACAATTAAGTAACGCGATCGATTTTATTTCTCGGCCTGTGGTAACGCTGCGAACCTGCAATAGTAGATCCCTACTCTATCGATTGAGACCTTGATGACCTATATATGATCATTTTTTCGCCACCTGTTTAGTGTTTTGTAACAACATGCGAGTAGTGCATGTCACGAATATTGAACAGAGACATTTAGAGCAACTGTGCGCGATAAAGTCTCGAGCATCTTACTAGTGATGAAAGTTGGTTATTTCAATATGACCCCGAAACTAAACGACAAAGCCAACAGTGACTTTCTCCTGGAGCGCCAAGGCCAAAGAAGGCGAGAAAGAGCAAGTCCAAAGTGAAAACCATCTTCTCGAAAAATTACGAAAAACAGTGCTCGGAGTGCATCGAGGAATCGCGAACACTTGAGTTCTGCATCACTGCAATACTCTCTCTCATAGTGCGTTCAGTGTCTCTCAGTTTTTGGCGTCTAAAGGCATCGCAACGTTTCCACAATCGCCCTATTCACCGGGCATATCACCCTGCGACTTTTTCCCATTCCCCATTGAAAAAATTCATCAAAGGTCGACATGTTGATTCCGTTAAAGACATCCAAGAATCTGTGACGAGGGTACTCGGAGAGGCTCCACAAGAAGAGTTCCAGAATTGTTACGAAAACTCGAAAACTCTCTGGAGGGAGTGTATAGATACGGGAGGGGACTACTTTGAAGGGGATTGCAGCGATGTACTTTAATTTTTAAATATACTCGATTTTTTAATTTTGTCGCATGACTTAATTGTCTAACCTCGTATCAAAAAAAATTGTAAGAGCATTTTAAATAATGTCAGGTGTACGAGTAATTAAATATATAGAATAAATATATAGTAATTAATATGTAGAATCTTAAGAATCTTAATAAAATAAAGAAGAAATAGACTGTTCTGAGATTTAATTTTTTTTTTAATGTTATTTAACGTCGCTCTATTTATGCTTCCAAATATCGGCGCTAATGAGCGACGGAGGTCTACGATGTGTTTGTAAGCAAAGCACATGTAAATTATTACTCTGGTGCTTGGGTCAATCGGCCGAGACCGGGATTTGAAGTCAGATCACCAAGTTAGTCCTTCGCTCTAGCGATCGAGCCATCGTAGGCCTCAGATTTAACTATTAGCGACATAAATTCTTTGGTAAATAAATGAATTATTATTTCAGTATAAATATTATAGATCTCTTGGCTTCGGATTATTTTTTGCTATACGTGAGTTTAAAGTGCTAATATGCTTATAGATTATTTACTTTTTTTTAAGTACTTGATAGTGGCAAAATTTAGTACTTGTCAAAGTAATTTTTAAAATAATACCTATAAAGCTCTAAAAACATGTTAATGATAAATAGCTTTTCGAATCATATAATTATTTCAATAAGATTATTCAAACATCTGAAGTTTATGTTTAATTTATCTGATAACTAGATATTCTTTTAAATAAAAACTTATTCAATGTTGGATTTTTTTACAGCTCCCTTAATTAATCCTTGATTATTAAAATAATTAACAAAAAATATATAATTCTACCATTATTAGCAGTTCGATTATTATTAGTTATTTTTTTATAATGTTAGTGAATAAAATAGGATATAAGTTTTTTCTAAATTTCATTACTTAAGAAGTATACATAAAATAATTTTGGTTCCGTACAGGATTATTGCTTTAGGTAATTATAACAGAAGTATATATATTTTATTTATCGACTTTCATAGCGTTTTAAAAATATAATTTTTTTAGGTCTTTCTATGATTAATTAAGTATAATTTCTATGCTCTTGAAACATGTATAACTTGTTAAATATTATCGATTTATTAAAAGAGTTTAAGACACACTTAACGATGTCTACGTGATGTCACCTTCATTTTAATGAGGTATTTCAAGCAATCTAAGGTCATCGTATTTTTTAAACTACTAAAATTGACTTTTTTTACTACGAATTACGTGCCTACGATAATGAAGTATATTTATTATACTTATTCAAAATCCTTCAGATCTCGAAGAAATTATATGCAGCAGTCGATATTTTCTGAATAAAATTTGACAATTTTTCAAAAACCTTAATCGTAGGTTCTACTGAGAATTCTATAAATAAATACAAAAGTAATTATGTTTGTATTATTTATATGAATATAATTTGATTAAAATTAAAGAAATTGGTATCATATTTTCCAAGACTTTTAGTGCTTATGAGTTTTCTTGACATTAAGTGATTTTATTGATATTAAATCATTTTGGATAGAATAGTAATTATAAATCTTTATATATTTTTCATTTTTATACCGTATAAACAATATAGTAAGAATTATTTTTCTCTGCAATTTTTCACTTCTTGAATAATTGAAATAAATTATTTTTCAGATACTTTAAATATTTCTTTTTCTTAAGTTACACAAATTCAAATTTTCGAAATCAATTGCAAAAATATATGAAAAAAGTGTGTATGTGTGTGTACAAAATAGTATAGGTAAAATTAGACTTAGATTAAATTTATCTATGACATAATGTTTACAAATGTACGTACGAATTTTTAGCTCGCAATGAAGTTATTTTTTATCATTTTTGCTTTCGTTTTATTGTATTTATAAATATGCAATATTTTGGTTTTTATCAATTTATAAAATAATTTATTATACGTAAAAAACACCGAGAAATTCTGAATTTTTTCCAACTCTCAAGTCCATTTGGCGCTTTCTCGAAAAGATTTTTAGAGAGCACATTCAGCTCAGATATGGATTTAATAAGATCAGATTTACCTGAAATGGGCGTATTATCGGAAGCTTTAATAAACCTTTACAAATCGTTCTCACATCTCACATCCGGCGACATCCGCGTACAAGAAGAATGAGAGCCGCGCATTATGGAAGCGCATTTTCCTCTTTCCTACACTGCCATCTCTTTTTCTTTTATATAGATAGTTAGATAACGATGGAAAAGGAGAGATTGAGGAAGGGAAAAGGAGAAAGAGATGGAGAGAGAGAGAGAGAGAGAGAGAGAGAGAGAGAGAGAGAGAGAGAGAGAGAGAGAGAGAGAGAGAGAGAGAGAGGGACAGAGAAGAAGAGTGCTTCGGATGATCAGATTATCCGGTCTTACAAGGATTTCGCCGTTGAAAAAGTTTTGTCTCGAGCGCAGCAGCAGCAGCAGCAGCATCAACTTTTTTCGGAGAAGTACTTTTTTGACCGTAAACTGTATGCGTGAGAGGTAAAGTAGCATTTTTTCATAACTCAGTGAACTTTTAAAGTTAATTTTCATGTTCGCATTGTAAAGGTTGTAAAAATGAATTTCACAAGCACGGCTCTCATAATAGAAACGCACGTTTTTTTTAGTTTAGTGTTCGCCAACATATTTCATTTCAATTTTAGTACGCACAGGTCTGACCAATCATAAATATTTTTTTACAAGAATTATCTGGTATATTTAACCAAGACATATAGTGGAATATTTTCTTATTTATGGAATACATAATAGAATTTATATCATTTCTCTGATTTCATGTCTTTCATTACAATTCTACAATATTTGTTTTATATATATATATATATATATATATATATATATATATATATATATACATATATAAATTTGTAAAAACATATAGGTTAATAAAATAGACAATATTAATTAAAAAATTGTTGATTAATAGTATTTTCTCGATATCATTAAAGAATAAAATAGAGCACGAAATTTTCAAATTAATAATTGAAAATTGAGACATCAATTATTATATATTTGATATAACGTCTATCAATCACTTGCATGGGGTTGGATTGACCTTTATGAAAAAAATAGGTTTTGTTTGCAGTTATGGTGCAGTTTTTATTTAATCCGTCGCGTTATCGACCAACTTGACTAGGCTTTTCCTAGTCCCGTTGATCTTCTGAACTATATAGACCCACTTGGAACAAAGTCGGAGAGTGATGAATGTCATCTATATGCTTGAAATCGTCACCACAAACCGCCAAATAAGAATTACACGATAAGCTTTGTTAAAAAAAAAAAAAAAAAAAAGAAAATTGATGCTCTTTTAATAAAACAATGCAAACTTTTTCAATGAATTTTGCTTCTTTTTTATCCTAAGGTGATTTGTAAGATCGCATCGGTGTTTTAAAAATTCCAAAAATACACACTCCTCTGAAAAAAACAGCGACACCTGTAGCGCTGAGCACCCCACACCTCGCTGCTTCTATCAAATCCCAGAGCTCGACCACCGAAAAACAATCATTGACCCGGCGATAATAAAATCGCAAATCCGCCACCGCACAGGTTCATTTATTCTTATAGACGGGAGATGAAATATCAATACGATTTCAGCCCCCACGACTCTTCGGCTCTTCCCATCTACCTCTGTCTGTTCGCGTCAGGAAAACGTTTCCGGCAAATATCCTCCCTGCCCCATGCATTCGCCACTCTTCGTGCACCTTTCGCTTTAGACCAGACTTAACGTGTTCATCGTTATTAACGGGAGGGCGGAAGCGAATTAATCAATCGTTATTCGATTTTACGGCGAGCTTCTGCGTAATATTAGCATTAAAGTTTCGGCCTATTTTCTAGGAGGTTGGGCACTGTCAGAAAAAAAAATATTAAATTTAATGTATGTTACAATAGGTAATGCAAGTGTCAATGAAAATTCAATATTTTGTACAAAATTCCAATTAATGCACAATGTAGATGGTTCAATTAATGTTCCGTAAAAATTAAAATTTTGCCTGCAAAAAAATTAAGTACAAATGTAAAAATTTTATATATAGTGCATTAAATTAAATGCATTTTTCATTAACTCTACGAAAGGTTTCTTTGTCCATCCTTAGAGGAATACCTGTTTTTCTGTTCCATAAGCGACGAAAAATCACATCAATCCGTATATTATGAGGCCGATAAAATCTTTACTTCTCTGAATGATATTTTATGTGCGATGTGTTACAAATACACGCACACGTATAGATATATATGTACAATGTAATAGTAATGAGTTAAAAATATGTAATAATCTGTAAGCGTTTAAGAGAGTTGTATAATCGAATGTATAGAATTCATGAGATTTAAAAGTAAAGCATTTTTATAATTATAATTGCGATGCAACTTTCAGTTGAGTAAATAATTTAAGCAGTATAATAACAGAAAAATACCATGCGTTCGTTATTATTATATTCGTTATGTATTATTCCGTGATCAGTAAGGCCGGAAGTAAGAAAAAAAACGAAACATTCAAGTGAACTTAATCTTTATTCGTCAATATATACTTGAAGAATCATAAATACAGTTTAGCATTTTTCTAAATTTTCTACACCTCTATGATAGAAAAATTGTAAATAATTTTACTTTCAAAATTGGCTTCAACTTGGACAATCGCTTCTTTCTCTGAGCTTAAGCATCGTCTTTTGGCTACATCCATTGGAGAAGCTACATCCATTTGGAGAATAAAATTTTACCGCTGGGGTAAAAATATATATAATTTGAATAAAAAGTGAACACATTACCTTTTTTATTCAAATGGACATTGATTCAGTTTATTTTTGTCTAAATGCGATTTTTTTTTACTAAATGTTTATTAAATTTTTAACAGATGTTTCTTCGAGACTAAATACCATATCCTTGTTAATTTAAAATATTTTACGATGCCATTTTCGAAATCTACTCTTTTACCTTAAAAATATCTAAAATCTTACCAAAAAATTTGAAACGTAGATACAACTATATGGAAAATTCTCAAGATTATTCCCAACGGTTAACAGAACACCAGTTATCTATTGGGATTAGAAAATCGTGTACATGCACTTTACTTCCTATAATTAACCAGTTATTTATATAGTGAAGGTTTTCCTGTATTAAAAATTACTTGAACCAGTTACTTGCAGTTTTAAGGCATAGTAAGAAAGAAATGATTGCTAAATAATGCATCGTATTTATAAAACTCATTTATTTTCTTTAATATTGCCGTTTACGATGTTAGATATTTAAGTAATGGGACAAAATTCAAAAAGCGAGTATATTTAAAAATTAAGGTACATCGTTGCGACCCCCTTCAAAGTAGTCCCCCTCCCGCATCTATTCACTTATTTCAGCGAGTTTCCAGTTTTTGTAACAATTCTAGAATACTTCTTGTGAGACCTCTCCGAGTATTATCGTCACAGATTGTTGGATGTCTTCAACGGACTCAGCATGTCGACCTTCAATGAATTTTTTCAAATGGGGGAACGTGACCGGTGAATAGGGCGATTGTGATAACGTTGCGATGACTTTAGCGGTAAAATACTTGATTTACGGTTGGCCCAGGTGGTTCAAACTCTTTGTGAACCACCCATTTGATGTCCAAGAAGCAAATGAAGATAGTTTTCACTTTGGACTTGCTCATTCTCGCCTTCTTTGATTTTGGCGCTCGAGGGGACAGTCACTGTTGGCTTTGTCATTTAGTTTCGAGGTCATATTGAAAGAACCAATTTTAATCACCAGTAATAACTCGATCGAGAAGAGTAGGATCACTTTTAAACTGCTCGAGACGTTATCGCGCACCGTTGCTCTAAATTTCTCTGTTCCATTTTCGTGACATGCGCTACTCGCGCGTTGTTACAAAACACTAAACAGCTGGCGAAGGAATGATCGTACAAGGGTCGTCAAGGTCTCAATCGAGAGAGTAGGGATCTACTATTACTTAATTGTCTAACCTCTTAGTCATGTATCAAAATACCTATTTTGGACTATTGGCAGATCTTTTTTCTGCATAGCCAAGTACTGGTACATGTAGAGTATTTAATATTTTCATTGATTATTCATGATCTAAATAACACATTAAGACAACAATTAACAGATATTAAACCCGTAGTAAATAGACATTTGGACATTTGAATTGTTTTCAACTTGCATATAATGGCCATGATTCCATTACCTATTCATATATTGGCACATTTTCCTTATCCAATTGTTTATAGTAAAATATGATATTTATATTATATTAATTTGAATCGACCAGAGGAATATATCAATGTGAGGAATCTAAACGTTAAGCAATTACTATATAAGATTTTTAAGTATATTTATATCAATATTAACAATTTTATAAATAACTTTTTTAAAACGTCATTGCAACTCATGGATTATATTTTTAATATTTATTTTTTCGTTGTGAAGCAACGTCATTTTATTACACAACAGAAGTATTTTACACGGAGACGGCAGTCGGCAAGTCTAATAAAACGATTGACGTTGCCGCGACAAAACTGGGGGGTAAAAAAAAAAATAATTCCGTAAAATATCGCCTTTTTCCATAAAATCATTTCGCGACCTAACGACGGCTTCGATCGGCTTCGGCTGGGAATAAAGCATAAGCGCGAGAGCGTCTGTCCGCGCAAAGAGCGCCATCTATTATATCGGCTCGAATGCGGGGCATCCCAGCCGACGCGCGACACGGGGGATTGAGAGGGTCGAGATCGGGGCGGGTGGAGGGTTGTGCAAACGCAGCGTTCGACGCGCGTGTCACGGCCGCAGTATTCCGACCTTCTGGCGGGCGGCCGCGTCTTTTTCTTGACTTATCGCTCGGAAGGTTTGTCCTGGCTGCGGATTACCGTCGACTTTTTGCTCCTCGATTGAACATTGTACGTCGGAGGAGTCGCGCGCAAGGCGAACGCATACGTATCCGACGCTGCTATTGTGCGACACTGCGATTGTCAGCCTCTCTTTTTTTCTTCTTCTTGAGATTTTCAAAAAGACGCCGATGCTGACTTTAGCGGCTTGAACGGCTTGATCTCGATGCGGACACGGCAGGGAAATACTAATTGATAATCTAAATTTTATCGAATCGACTTTAGTGCGTAAAGATACAAGACTTCCAGTTTTAATTTTTTAATGATGCCATTAGTCGGTATTTTTCATAAAATCTCCCATAATTGTGCAGTAATTTCATGTTGGAAAAACAGAAAATATAAAGAAATTATGAATGTGTGATTTTTTCACTGAAATATAGATATGTATATGCAGACAGACGTTGTAAAGTAAACTACAATTATCTTATTACTGATAACATATAATAAAAATATGCATAAGTTCATTGTCACTTTTTAAAAGTATTACCACTCAAACGTGACATAAAAATTTCAGTGCAAAGTTAAAAATAAAATACCGAAGTCTCTTTTTTGTTTATTTAATTATTTATTAATATTATTTTATATCGTATTTTTTATTAATATGTTTTTTGACTTTCTTAAATGTTGTCTTATATCAACTTGTAATTCAACTATCATTTTTTGTTTTTGTTCTTATTTGATAGAAATTTTTTGTAGATTAAGCTTCTATTGTATTGTATATAACTAAAATCGCAGTAGTTTAATGATGTTTACGTATAAAAAATTTTAAACCACAGAACTCCATCGGTGTAAAAGAGAAGTCGTCATTCTATTGTCGTTTAATATAATTATGGTAGCAGATTTATGATTTTTCACATTTTATACAATGCAGATTTAGATGACTGAAAATGGAAGAAGAAATGAAGAATATTTAATTTCTTGAGCTAAATCGATCAAAAGCCATCTTTTACAGTCGGAATTTTAGAAGTTAGTTATGTCCTAAAATTCAATAAATTCAAAAGGTAGAAAGATAAATTTCATGACGAATTATCTTATACATCATAGTTTCATCAATTTGTTTTTCATTTTTCGTTCTTGAGATATGTTGAGATTAATTTTCATGCGCTCTCCATGCTATTATTGCATTAATTAATTAATGAAGCTTAAAATAATAAGTACAGCGTACTTTTGAAACAACTTTCAATTTATATTCTTCAAAAGTATGCAATGTTGGTGGAAAGTTTACGTGACTCAGTTACTATTCTTGAATGGATACAAAGTGTATATTCTTACTTTAGAATTAATGCTCTTCTCATTGAAGCAATTGGAATAAAAATTGATTTAAAAAAGAAGGCAGTGATACGATGAAAACAATACTGTCGTTTTCAGCATGAAATGAAAATTAAAGAAGTATGACCCATTCAAGAAAAGAAATCTTCGTTTATAGATATTGAAGGAACTATTAGATAAACATTTTTTAGTGAAAACTGAAAATTCATTAGTATTTTACTTATTGTAATCTTGGGAAATTGAATAATTACTATTTATTACATGATTTAATTGAAAAGATACAAGATGATTGGATATAAAGTAATGCATTATCATTAGATATATCAAGAATTAGTATACAAAATTAATAGTGAATTTTTAGAGGAACGTTATTTCCTGCAGCTAAGGTCAAAAGAATAGATATTCATAATATATGTTCGACGATATATTTATTTTTAAAAAGCATAATTTGAGATAAAGTCTGAAAATATTATAAAATATTAATAAGTGGACGGAATTTCTGATAGAACAAAGATTTAAAATTATGTATGTGAAAAAAGATGTAAAATGCGGATGTAAAATTAGCTGCGAAGACTCTTTGGAAAGATATAGACATTGCATTAGATAGTTTTTAAAATAGTAAGAATTCATACGTGGATATTGTTAAAATTTAAAGTAATAACAAAGCGTAAGGTAATTATGATGGTAGACTATGTATCGGAAGCAGGAGATGTGGGTTGGCAAGGTAAAAGAACCATGAAAAGGGTAATCGTAGGTTTTGTTTCAATATTAATTTGGAGCGTCGAGGACTCTCCGAAGCAATAGATTAAAATTTACCAAATTGTTTTATATTTTTTCAATTTGACTTTAAAATTTGCTTTAAAGTTGCACTGATATTGTCTGTCAGAAAATGGATTCCCGCGATATTTCTCGGTTAATTCGCTCTATTAATAGGATAGGCGAAGCGGATGCTGATGGGATCAATTATAGAAAACGTGATTGGAAATTTTCAAGTACACGTTCCATGGCATTGTCGTCGCATTGTAAACGCGTGCTTCGGGGATAGCATAGTAATTTTAGACATAATCGTTGACGGTAACACTTCGGCTCTATTTTCCAATATTCACCGTGAATGGATTCTTCATTATTAGTCAGTTCTTCTAATAAAAATACTGAGATAAAGTTTATATTTCAGTCTCAAAAAAAAAACATCTTAGCTTATCATTGATGTAAAATTATTTCTGGTTTTTAATAAACATTTTTTTTCCTTTATTCTAGTAATTTTTTCTAATTTTTATCCCGGACATTACAGTTTCTACGTTAAACTTCATATTGTTTACTCTGAGCTACTTAAATAATACTCTAAACATTTTAATCATATAAATAATATAAATGTACATTATTACTACAATTTGTTAATTTAATAAATTTAATTGATTTAATAAATTTTTTGTTTAGAATTATTCCAACAATAGGTGTTTCAAAGTTAAAATTCACTTTTAACATTATTATTGTAATCTTTATCATGAATAGCCATTGGTGCTTGAAAAATGCCTCTTCCAAAAGTGCATAAACTTATGCGTTCAAATTACAGCGTATGTCATTTAATTAAAACTGACAACGTAATTATAAATCATGACTATTGCATAGATTAAATTCAAAGAGCATAGTTTAGGGATGTGTTTGTTACTATATAGCCGCGGAAATATTTTTTTTTAACTTCATTGAAACTTTTCGCAGCAAAAGTCTTTGGATCTATACCGGAGTTTGCCCAATATTGTGCGTGAAAAAATAATGATCCGGCTATCCTCGAATATTGTTAGTGTCAATTTCGTAAATAAATATTTTTATGTTCGTATATTCACCGATGGGATATAGTATTAGATCATTTTATAATGTATAAATTTTCCTACATTCGTCTAGTATTATTTCACGCAATTGTAAAAACTATATATGAATTTCGAAATGTCGAAGTTGTATGAGCAAACTGGATAATGTAAAAAACATTCGTGTTATGAGTGGTCATAACCGTTTCAAACTGTCGGGTAATTTTAATTTAAAACTTTGAAGTGGACAAATTTTCCACTGTGCAATTAATTACGATATATTGTTTTCCGCAATAATTTGTTAAATCACTTTTTTAATTACAGTGTTTCCTGTACTTTTTAATAATGATCAAATGTCACGAACACATCGTACTTTTTTAATCAGAGTATAAGTCGTAATAGGGAAATTAATATTTAGATTTCAGGGTAATACCTCTGACGTTTCAAATATCACCAAATTTTTGGGTAAACTTAGATTTAAACAAATAATTCTTATCTTTAAAAAATTATATATAGATAGTTTCGAATATATTCTTAAATATTGAATTTTGAATAACTGACTTTGGAGCTAGCAGACATAAATTGTTTCTTTGCGATACTGCATGATAAAAATTAGGTCGCTTGTTGAAGAGAGTTTTGTTTAAGATAAACTTAGTATTGGATATTTTGAAAATAATTTTTTTAAATTATTAATGTAATATTCGTATTAAGGTATACATTTATTTGTAGTAATTTTATATTCTAGTAAAAATTAGTATTAACGCTCGATTACAAAACGTCAAATACTTCGTCTACGAAGTTTAGAAATTCATTAAACGTTTCATATGGCTATAAACTTTTCTATACTTGTGTACAGTAATTAATGTACAAGTTCGGAAATAAAACGATCTTTGGACCCTCTAAGGCAACAAATTTTTTGCGAGCCAACGAGCCACTTATCCGTCTTCTTCACATACAAGAGCGAGTGCGAGGATGAGAAAAAATGGAATAAAGCAAGAGACAATCATTGAGAGATTTTACCTTTTTACTCAATTGGGCGATGGTGAAAATGTGAGGGAGAGAGTGAGAGAGAGAGAGAGAGAGAGAGAGAGAGAGAGAGAGAGAGAGAGAGAGAAATAACGCTGGCGCCAGCGTTAGCGTTTCTTGACTGACTACCCTAAGAGCTACTCGATGTAGCCTAAGTAAATCACGGGACCAACAAAGGCTTGGCCGACCTCTGCGCCCACTCCCGTGCGTTTGCCCTCGTTCTCCCTTCTTCCATCCGGCCTACCGTTCTCTACATCTACCCTCCCCCTCTCGGCCGAGCATCCTTCCCACCGCATAGTCGGCCGTATACGCACGATGAGAGTAAGGACGCGCGCCGCGCCCGCGCGTGATTGCCGCGAAAATGCATTTACCGGCGGAGAGAGCCGGGGTCAATCTGTGTAATATCGGCTGCGCTTTTGCGCTCTCTGGTCCTCCGTACCCCCCCCCCCCCTTCCCGTGTGCTGATGCGATTCTCACTCTGTATGTATACGCGCGTATGGGTTGCAAGAGAAACTCCGAATCTGTGCGCGCGTGCGTATGTGTGGTTATCGAGGCGGCATCGGATGTGAACGAATTTACGGGACGTTTGCGGGAACGTTACTTTGGGGACACGTGAGGCTAAGGTTCGCGATTTTGTCAATTTTATAGAAGTTTGTAATTTGGGATTTGGAATAGGTATTAATTGTAGTTGTGTTCTTATAGACGTTTCATTAATGGAAGTTCTTCAATTCTCAAAAATAAATTATTTCCAGGCGATAATCAATGGTGGTCCTATACAAAAACAAAAAGGGATTTTTTTTATTGAAAAACTGTTACATTGTTCAAATCTTAACTAAATTAAAATTAATTAAAATACTTTTCACAATTGATTATGATTGTAAAATCCTTATATATAGATAAGAAAATATACGGAGTATCTCTATTATCTTTAGAGGAATATAAGACATCGGATTTTTTTAATATGTTTTGTATATAAGTTTCTGTAATAAAATCTTATGTCTCAAGTTTAAGTCCATGCTTCAATTCAAAATAAGATCCATCTTTTTACATTTCGAAATATCTATGTTAAAATTCTAAAATGGAATTGCAATGAGCTATGTAGAAAATTTGATTAATTCATAACTTATTATAGCTTTGGGTTAAATAACAACATCAACAAATGATAAATAATATTTTAATTACACTTCCTTCATCTTTACACGTCTTCTCTCCTTCGCTTCCATAGCCCCCAAGATATCATATTTTTTATGGAACTAAGGAAAACACGCTATATAATTTTAATTAGCAATATTTATTCAGTAACATGTATATCTAAATGCGCATATATATCACGATTTTACTTTTGTCTTGATTAAAGTTTCAAATATAAAAGATAATTAATTTTCAGCTATACACAATACAGCAAGGATCTACTTTTAAGGGACGCCATTTTATCCATTGGCTTGCGACGAAGACGCGTAAAAAATCCACAAAATTTTCCTTACAGTAATCGGTTTAAATTATTAGGTGAAATAAAAGTAGAAATAATACGTGACATATAATTTCCTTCCTCATCATCGACTGCGCTTCAATGCCTATACTTTTTTTATTGAGGATCTCTCTTGGAAGAATGGCTAGCTTCATAGTAATCTAGTCTAACAGGTTCGATTCAACAATGTCTATAGATATGAAAAATGAACGTACAATTTCGGTAACCGTGACGTGATATTTGAACGATTTCAAAAAAAAAGGAAGGAGAAAAATTTTTCCATCCTATGAAAAGAGGAGAAAAAATAACACTATTGTCGACGCTATTGTCGAAATCTACTCCCGAAAGGTCCCTCACCCTCCAGTATCTATAAAAGTGGTCAGCTATTGGGATGAAAAAAGCACAATGTAAAGCTTTTGAGAGTTCCAAATTGAGGGACCGTCAGAGGCAATTGTGATGGTCTCGTCGCTCTCTCTCTGCAGCTGAAATTGGCTTTAGCAGCGTCTTCTTCGCTACGCGTTAATACAGCGCGCATGAAAGTACTGCTGAAGCCGATCGCGTTGCAAGCTCCATATATTTGCCCACGTAAGCGAAAGCGCGAAAAAGCTAGCGTGATATTTCATGGCAAATAAATTTCAAAATTATATTGTTTCATGCCGAAGGGAAATAATTTATTTACATATTTAAGGAAGATTATTATTTCTCGTGTGCGATTTTTTCCCGGCATTTTATACATTATCTTTGTAAACAAAAATAGGATAATATTAGCGAGGAAGAGGATGAAGAACAATTTCTTGAGAGCTCGGAGAGGAAAAAGATAGTTTAATAAGATTTCAGTAAAATTTGAATGAAATTTTCCCTTTTCTAAGACTTACTATGGCATTGCCCCAGGAGAAGTAAAGAACCTCATTGAATTATATATATGTGGAATTTATATAATTTTTTTTATTACATCTATTTTTTGGACATAATGAACCAACATAAAGTTAATAATTCTAACAATTCCATTCTGTTTAATTATGCAAATAATTTTTTTATACGTTAAAAATTTTTTTTTTTAATAATTTACTTTCTACTTCTTATATGCAATTTCATTCAATCCATGGGAAATTGCAAAGTACCAAATACACTGACACCTTCCATTTTCACTTTTTCCACAGTGTTGTTAATGAAGTCGTAATAAGCCGAAGCATTAACATATAAAGCACCACGTGCAGTATCGTCGCAATTGGAGTGGGTTTTAGTCACAAGTCCGACAACATAATCATTGTTAACAACCAATGGACTACCAACGTCTTTCTGTAAATATTCATAAACTTAAATCAGAATCAAAAGAGATTTCGAGTCTATTAAAAATCATTGACATCAACAGAATACACTGCTGCAAACTCTCAAGTTAATTCAAAATCGTGTAACTTCGAAACTAATTTTTGTAAAATTTTTTAACAAAAGATTTAGTCGTAGGGCATTTTTATAATTTAAAATTAATCGGTGGATTATAGTCATATTCACATAAAGCAATGTGACTTTTAGTGATGGTTATTCAAAGTTTATAAAATTGAATCTTATTGAATTCAAATTTAATTGCTTGTACCGTGCATTTCGTTAGTTAATGATTTATCTTAAAGATATTTATATAAATCATTCATAGAGTGTACACAATTATACACCTTATCAATTGATGAATGAAAATTGTTTCCACTATGACATGGAATACATGATAATTACAAGTACAAGAAGAAAATTGAAAAAAGGCTTTATAGTAGCATAGTATTATAGTAACATAGGCTTTACAATAATCTAGACACGAGTCTAAAGATAAGATACAATTTGAGAAAAATAACAGAATATGGATTAAAAAATCCATTCTTCTATTTTTCTCATCATATAAGATATTCTAATGAAAAAGAAAAATAGCATAGTAAGTAATAAAAGACTCACCGAACAAACTCCATTTTTCTTAGTCTGATCCATCGAAACACCACAGAAGTGATTCAGTTCATTAACTAAAGTACGCGAGTAATCCTTGGCACAGTTCGAAGTTGCCTTTGCTTGCACATGTATATAATGTAGTTCAATTGGTCCTTTCTTTGTACCCTGATTTCCAAATCCCCCTACTCTGCCAAATATTTTTAAATTTGAATAAGCCGGGCTTGCTAATTTTAACGGCCAGGCTCCTGGAAATGGTTCTATATCATCTATAGAGACTGGGAGCTGAAAAAAAGGTGAAATAATTTGCTGTTAGGCATTTTTCAATTATATTATCTATTATGATATTAACTTTATTATTCTGTTTCATTAATTAAGGAATTCAAATAAAAAATTCTTTAAATAAACTTTATATTCATAAATTTGAAGAATTTTACGAATTGAAATGCGAAGATTTTAATAAGTACTTTAAACGACAAGTTAACTTTATTAATTTTAAAGCAAGTTAACTTAATTAAATTTTGCTCACTTTTGCCATTGCAATATCATTTTCTGAAGTTTGAGAAACGTAACCAAAAGTGTGGATTTCAATAATGGGCTGTTCAGACGATGCGGTCCGAAAATTTAAGGTAGCATAGCCGAGAACAGCTATAAATTCAACATTTCTGATGACCATGGAACTTTTCATAAAAATCTGAGCTACGGACAATATCCAATTGGCGGATACGAGAACACCATTGCCCGCCAGTTTAAGATTTGCATCCTTATTCTTTCTTTCAAGTATCGCAGTTGTGTATGCGAAATCTCTTCGTGATCCTAACTGACCGTGCAATACACCCTCAGTATTCAAGGATGAAGCTAAAAAAAGGAATAGAATTTTATTCTACATCCATTTGAAGCCGAAAAAAAATGTCACGCGTATGGCAAACATCTTTTATGCTATTGCAGAAATTTCAGATATTATAGATACACGTTAATGAACATTGGCATAACGGTAATTCATATATTGGGACGTATAATGCAATAGATGTTCAAGAATATAATTACATTGAAACCTGTGAATTTATTTATAATTTATTAAATTTTTAACAATTTTATGATAAAATTATGATTGTTTATCGTGACAACAAGTTTATTAATAATCGGTTTTAGCTACCACAGTGTAAAAAGTTTTCGATTGTCAAAAATTTTAATTATTTCCTCTTACTTGGCTGATCAGATTTTCAATAATATCATGAAATATAACTATGTAGATGATGAAATAATAAAGTATTTTCAAATATTAAAGTAATAAAACTTTCAGCAGTTCTATTTATTACAGTTTAACATATTCTATATCCTATAGAAGAAATTAACAACTTTTATCTAAAAAATTTCCATAAATACAACAATAAGCATATAGGAATATTACTTACTATTTTCCACGAACCAAGTCATTGAAATGAGAAAGAGAAGTAAAAGTATATTATGATCAGCCATTTTTCAACTTCAATATTTTATCTTTACCAGTTTTTCTGCCGAAACTTTAGTAACTTCAACAAAAAATATTTTTGGTATATATACACTCGTCGTTACATACATTCTTATCTAATTAAAGTTGACTTATAAAAACCACGATAAAAGAAACATATTTTTAACGTATTTTCTATATCAAACAAGTATGCATGTAATAAGCCTAATATTGATATGACCGAAAGATTGGTTTGGATTATCCGTATTAGAAATATCAGTCATTTTTAAATTTATTTAAATTATATACAGTCAACTGAATTCAATTTAACTACAAATCTTTTTAACTGTTTAAATAAAAATTTTTTTACTTGAAAATATTAAAAACTATTTATAATTAAATGTACACTTTTAAGGAATGTTACCTAATTAAAAAACTACGTAGTTAAATTGAATTAGTAATTAGTTAAATATGAAGAGAAGCCACAGCGGCTCGACACATCGGAATCTGCAAATGCGGAAAGTTTTTGCCGTGGAAGACGCGCTATTTGGAAGAAAGAAATACCAAGCATTTGCTTTCTTCAGATTGAAAACTATTAGAGACTTTAGAGTACTTTTATCGATTGTACTTTACAAAGAAATAGGTAACAGAGCAGTTTTATACATAAAATATTTGTTTATAATAAAGTTTTCATGGAATATTAACGAATTATATAGCCAAGAGTTGGTAGAAAAGTTAGGTAATTAATATAAAATAGATTTCGTTCATCAATTAAATACTGTGTAGGAATAATTTTTAGCGATTTACATACCGAATTCTTTCACTGCGATTAAATGGTTTTATACATTATCTACTATAATACATTTAATTTTTGTTTTAAAAATACCAACAGATGTTGACATTCTGATAGAATACCATCTCAAAGTTTTTTAAATCTTTGAATTGGAATATACTACGTTTATGAGATACAATGATAACTTCTATACAAATTATGGTATCTACTTAAAAGATGTGATGGGGTTCTTGTAGGGAATCGATTACAAATTTTTGATGATTGTATAAAGTTTTTTAAAAATTTTAATCAAAGAATTGTTATAATTCAAGAATAATTTTCTTCGGTAAGTCCTCAGTGTATATTTTAATAAGTTTTAATGTGTTTGTTTTTCTGGTAGATCGCTTTCTGGCATTAATTTAGATAAGAAGTTAAGTAATGCAACTATATGATCAATGGGAGAATAATTTATGTAAATTCATCTAATAAACATTGGCATACTTTCATGTAATGTATCCTTTTCTTTGATCCAACTCTGGATTAGTTCAGATTCCTTTATGTAGGATAAATATGTGACATTAAACTTTAGCATTCAAATTTAATCACCACTTGTTGGAAATCACCGGAACCGGTGTGAAATAACCAGGAATGGATATTTAAGACTCTTTAATATAATTCAATGAAATAGCCTTTATCGCGTAAATATGAAAATAAAATATTCCTAGTTACGATGCACGGCCTTTTCAATCAAGAATAAAATGATCCATGAATGCACACGAAAAAAGGTCTTCAAATCGGTTAAAAAAGGAAATGAATTCTTTTTCTCTTTAGTCGTTGGTTTGTAAGCTTGAAAGTGAAACACAAATTAAGATAATAAATCTTCTAGTGGTCGAGTGATCGTAGGGATTTAACTTTAATAAATACTAATAATAGTACTTGTTATTTGTTATTAATTATTAATTATAAGATCAAAAACTGTGGCTATATTAACTTGTGAATTATACTTGGTTATAATAATTATTATATTACTTAATAACTATACAGATTGTATAAGTATAAATTCAAAATACATAGATATCTGGAGTAATTAGATTATAAATATCTAGGGCACACTTATATTAAATAGAACCTAGAAATTGAAGAATATTAGAGTAATATAGTAATTATGAAGCACATGCGCGATAAAAAAGTCCGTTATTCAGATGCATGATGTAACCGAGCTGTAAACATAGATGATTCAAGTATTTTCCTTTCACAAGTTTTGAAATGTTTGCCGGCCGTTCGAAGAATAGAGCAAAACGTCAATAACTTCATGCACCAGTTTTTCAAAAAAGTTTATTCAGTGACATTGGCCTTGATAGACAATGATAATTTCAGGTGTTTCGATTTTGTTACTTTTCCATTATTTTTGTTTTATTTTTAAATATACGTTATAACTTGGGTCGCAGCAGGTGCTATATATACCCGCTGCTATGTTAGTCGTAAACTTGTCCCCAAATAGAGCGATTCCGTATTTGCAATTGGCTGTCACATAGATATATGAGACATATTTTAAACCACGCCTTGCCAAGCACCTTCTGTTCACTTTAAAGTCCGACGTCAGGTGCTGAGATTTGATGTTAAACTTCTTTAACTACATGCGGCGAGTGCTAAGCGTTAAAATTCTGGAGTAAAACGCGGATTGCAATTCTAACGTTGCCGATTCGTTATCGTAAGCCAGTGTGCGTAAGTTTGTGTGCGTACTTTGTGTATAGTAAGACATGTTCGTTACAGTATCATACGTGTTCCCACTTCTCTGTGTCCCTGCGAAACTTTTGCTCCATGTCAAGGTATCGAGGAAAGAACGATGAAAAGTGGCGAGCGACAGCACCCGGAAGTGAACGAAATGGGGCTCAGTCCCATCGACGGAGTCGCTCCATCTGCAGGCAACTTAACGATGCATTAACGGTAATTGAAAATATTGGGCTAGTTTCACGAAAGTGTTAATTTTTGTTACTGACAGCTGTTGTTAACAGATAGCTGTTAAGCAATTATCAGCGTCTACAAACAACTATTCATTGTGTATTATTAACTGTACATTAATTTATTGAAAACGCCGAGGATTACTTAATCGGCGAAATTCTGATTGTATCAGAATAAATTTTTGTGAAACTAGGTAGGTCTTTATAATTATCTATATCTTAATCCATTAGTATTGCGTTATTTTTTTCCAAACAATTTGCGAATCCTCGCTCAATTTCAGTTTTATCAGAAAACTATCGCTTTCATCTTCGCTTGATATTTTTAGTGTACTTATGTTAGCGCAGTAAGAAAAGAGCTACTTTGAAAGATAGAACCAGGGGCGGATGTCGGAACTTTAGGCCAGGTTATGGCACACAAAGTTTATTTAATGAGTACGTGAAACTATGCTTAAAAACTATATTAATGTCAGACTCATTTGAACTTACACAACTAATGTTCAAAATTAAGATCAGTGACGTGTATAATATTATTGTTTTCAGTCGATAGATGCCATTTTGTTTAATATGTGATATAGACATTATTTTCAGCAACAGTACGGTAATTGGTTTGAATATGTAAATGGTCCTTCTCATAGTTCTTTAAATTCAAATGAGTCTGATATTAATCATTTAGTTTGAAATAATATTCGAAAAATGTATTTCACCAACTAGCGATCGATGACAGAGCTCACTGAGAGTATTGAAATACTTAATATATAGAAAAGTGGCAATTTAAAGTAGTTCTTCCATGTTCTCATACTTGAGATTCAAAAATTGTTCACAAATACCTGGCTTATATTATCTGCTTATTGATAAGTTAATATTAATTGATATATATTTCACTGACCTTACGATTTTTCAGAGCTTATTTCAGAAAAACGAATTTTTTTGTCGTCAATTCTCCTTTTTACAATAATTACTAATTCCATTCAGTAGTGTATTTCTTCAATTTGCCCGCAATTCGATTCTCTATAGATTTGACGTTGATACAATCAGCTATCCTTAGAAGTTTTTCCTTTAGAAACAATAGACTGAATTACGCAGTAATGCGCTGTTATGTTAATAACATAATATATCTATTTAATTTCAATAGGGAAGGTTTGGTGTTGCTGTACTTGATTCCTGGAAAAAATCTGTATTGATTGTACTATACGAAAAGTTAATATTGCTGATTGTTTGTTCAGGGGCTTTAATTTCTTCGACGCGAGTGGAATAAAGACGCAAAATATAGTATATAATCAAATATCGACAATCGGTGAATTCGGTATCAGAAGTACGTAAATCGTACTCTCATATTGGGTACGCTTTTTTTATTGCAAAAGCAATTGGTTAGATTAGAGATTTTTTTTTAATTTGGTTTCAAGCTCTAAACGTGTAAAGTAAAACTTTAACTACACTCTTTACCAAATTCTAGCGTTTCACTCCATAGCTAAGGGGGTGTAAAATAGCATTGAACATGCATCGACGAGAAAAAGAATCTTTTCGTAAACATTTTTTAAGCTGAATTTCCTTCACCAACGTATTATTCCATCGAGCAACCGCTTGAAACCATGTAAGCCGCAAGTACTATCGTCTAACCTCTAATATTGTGCTTTTTGCGCCCATGCTGGGCACTTCGTGTACCTGCCTCCCCCTACCCGAGAAGGTGTTCGGCTTCCAAGACCGAGGTGGCGCGGGCTCGGACGCGGCGCGGCTTTCAACCAAATTGAGAGGCGGCTATTGCTGCGCGCGTCTTCGGCCATAGTGTTTAGCGAGGGGTGGGGGCTGTTTCTCTGGTAAAAGCAGGTAAAAATGCTTACGTCCACTCTACGTCGATTGAGTGCTTGAGGGATATTGAGGTAAGTGCGAATACGAGAGGCAACGCGAGAGAGAAGAGAGAGGAGTGGAGAGAGAGAGAGAGAGAGAGAGAGAAAGAGAGGAAGGATGAAGAGTCAGAGATATTGTCTGTGTAAGTGGAAAGATACAGTGAACAATTTCGATTTTTTCATACATATGCCGTATATGGGAGAGTTCGAAAAATTAATTTATCCTTTTGCTACCCGTCGGGATTCCTTTATGCATGTAAGTAACTTGTTGCGACAATTTTTTGAGGATTCCGACAGATAAAGTGGAAACATTACTGTAACATACTTTTAAAAAAAATCAACTTTTTCTATTCGTAAAATTATTTAGAACTAAAATCATATCTGTAATATTTCGTGCCTTCTCACAAGCTCCCCGGATTGTTCCGAATAAACTCTTATATCCGTTACACCACTGCCACTGTGCAGCGCGCTCGATGTGTAATTTATTATACTTTTTGATTTATAACTTCTGAAATAGACGAACAGATGTCGGTATATGTTATTTATGTTCAGTTATAAACATTTCAAAATGAAAATTCACTAGCTTGCCGTTGGTATGTACGAATAAAAAGAACACGTTGGTTTTTCCTCTTGGGATTTTCTGGTATCCGTGTGCTCTGTTGCCTTTTTAAAATTTTATTTTTGTGTTATATATATATATATATATATATATATATATATATATATATAATGTTCTTTTTATAATTCGAAGAAAAAAAAATTATAAAATTTTAAACTTTATGAAAAAATTTTACTCCAACTAGAATTAATATGGCTTCAATGGATTATAAACTTTTGCCTTCCTTTTGATAAAAAGAAATTCACATAATGGATATATGATAGATAGAAAAAGACTATTGTGAATAATATATTTGCATAAGTTAAGATATATAATAGAATATTAATATTTAAGCAAGATAAAATATTACCAAACTATATATTTATATATCGATAATTTGTTAAAGTGAAGTTGTATGATGCAAACAGCCCTTCATTTTTGTTGGATTATTCCTTTAGAAGATAACAGGTTATTTCTCTTGTCCAAAGATAAAAGGAGTATTTAAGATCTTGAACGTACTTTAGTTTTTCGGCTGCAAATTTATGCAGATATACGTGCCACGAGCTAAATTGAACTAATAAACAGTAAGAGGACTGAAAAATTATGAATTTTAACGAGTGTAATGTTATAGTTTTTTTTTTTGTTGCATTTCAGGAATAAAATATACGATAAATTATTTATATTATCCACGAACAGCACTGACTCCCCGATAATAAATTCGAATCTCCGCCGTTAACAATTCATACAGATAAGAAGTGATTACAAATATGTAAAATATAATTTTCATAGTACATTTTGAATAAAAATTCAATAAGGGTATTTTTTGTAAAATTAAAATATAATCTTAAAACTTGCAAATTTACATTACAATATATTATATATTTTAATATGTACATTACAAAGTAGGTTGTCGAAAGCGTAAAGTCAATCCTTCATTATTATATAATATTGACATGCGCATCACAAATCATATATATATATATATATATATATATATATATATATATATATATATATATATATGTCAATTCAGCAGTTCGCCTGATGCTGGGAATTGTTGGCGGCCGGCCTGTACTTGTAGCAGCTCTTCCACACCTCGAACAGGCAGATCGCCGAGTGAAACCTGTAGAAAATTGCCAGGGGCATGGAGACGTGGGTCATGATCGTCCAGGCCCAGATGCCGAAGAACTCGAGGTGATCGGGCCTCACGCCGGCCCTCGACTTCTCCAGCGTGTTCACCGTCCACATCGCGATATTGACGACGATCAGGAACGTGATCAGCTCCTTGCCCGGCTTCTCGTCCGATCTCGAGCGACTCCTCCAGGCAATCTGCGAACAGAAATGGACGGGGGTGGGGGAGGAGGCGTCGTTATTATCGTTTCCTTTCGCGTGGGATGTATCCTCGCTGTTCTTTTGTTTTTCTTTCGCTTTTTTTTTTTTTTTTTGTACGCCGAGTGTATCGTTAGTCGAAACTCTTCGGATAAGTTGGGGGGAAGGGGGTAGGGTATGGATTTCCTTTTTGCGCGGAAACTTTGTGTCTCAATGATGCAGCTGTTGAGAATTTCTCTTGGTTTTCCAGGTTCCGTCCATTATTTTGCCGAATCGCAGCGGAGGGATCGTAATTAAATGAAAATCGATGTTAAGATTTTTAATTTTTAAGGCTGCCCCATTTGCTTAAGTAATTGATAGTGGATGATATGCAACGTAATTATATTAAAAGTAAACCTCCTTTCATCACTCATTACGGTTTACGAGTTTTATTTATATAGTTTGATACTAGTGTGTAAGAAGATTTTTACCTCCTGATAATTATCTACCTCGCTTCGTTCGGGGATGAACAGTCTGACGCGATCAATAATCAACCTCCTCAGTTCTAAAAAATCTACGATATTTTATTATAATAAAAAATTAATAAAAATACCCGCAATAGTCATAAAATTGTATTAATGAAATATTTAATGATTTATCCAAGTGATTCATTATTTACTCCCCCATTCTCGGCACCTAAACGATATGAGCAAATAAAACAAACTTTCGTTTTTTCCTTTCGAATAATAATTTATAATCTTAAAGTGGTATATAATATACAAAAAAAAACTTAATTGCGGAAAATATAGTAGCTATGAACCACGAGAGTATAATCATGTAGGGAAATTTCAAAGAATTCAATGAAACACCAAGAGATATTATCGGCCACTGCTAAAAGATAGCTATTAAGGCTGCATTTAATGCCAAAGCAGCTGATAAATCACACGTATATATAGGCCTTTGTGCGCATTGAATCGGCAATATAAATGCGAAACAGTGAAAAAAGAACCAATAAGAATTGCATCTGCGAGCAATGTTTCACCGAATCACGATATTAAATAACATTGATCCAAATATTATCATTCTATATTGAAATTAACCAAGTTCAATTTCAGAAAATCAATATATATATATATAGACTCCCAAAAAATGTGTAGAAGATCCGCGAGACGAGACCGAATAAATTTCGAACGCAACGTTTTGTACATTTACATCAAGACACGATACCCATAAAAATCAACTGCCTGTTATTAATAACTCAGTAGTGATCGCCTCGCTTGTTTATCGTGCGCGAAAAAGTCGCGAAGGCTCCCCGTCCGTACGTCAGCGACAAAAGTAACAAAAAATTTTATTTGACCTACGATTCGACGGACGCTACATCATATAATGCTAGGGGCCACCCCATGTCTTATTGCAATGCGCGCCAGTCTTACCGTGATCAGTATCGTCTGGGCGGTGCTCTGGATCAGGGCCAGAAAATCCGCGGCCAGGCAGAGGATCCACGTTGGGCCCCGGGTCAGTATACTGCCGACGGCGCCGAACAGGCAGTGCAGGTAGACGCCGGCCTGGGCCGCGGCGAGGAGGGTCGAGTCCAGGTGGGGCGGCTTCGTGTTCCTGTGGTCGAGGGCGCGCAGCTTCAGGGCGCCGCCGATGGCAGCTACTGTGCCTATAAGCGCGGGCCATAGCGCGTAAATTTACGGAAGGGGTGAGGGTTGTACGGACATAGTTGCGCGTCAATGCAAATTCTTTTTTCATTCTACTTTATATATTCGCGTTAATGAGTTTTTATGAATTAAAAAAAATTATATATATATATATATATATATATATATATATCATTTCTATTATTATTGGAATACAATATTTTCCTTATTGTATAAATAGGAAAAATTAATATTAATATTAGTAATTAGAAACTTACTTTTATAAAGTAATTCACCGGTTTTTTTTTGTTATCTCTAATTGTATAATATTTTTCATTAAAGATAGAAAGTATTAAGAAAATCGTAAAATTGTATGGTTCATTTGAATCTCCAATGTTTTAAAGCGTTAAAATGCAATTGTTAATCCTTTTTAGACCTTTAAGAGTGAAAAAAACAATTAGAAAAGAAACAAGGAAAGAAACTTGGTTGAGAAAAATTGAATATTATATATTATCTTGCCCCTAAAGATCGAAAAAAGTTTGTTGTTTTATTTCAGCATTTTATTAATAATTTTCTTTTCTAAATAAAACATTGTCATTCAAAGGATAATTTTTCCAGAATTAGTTAGCCTGTCCAACCTGACGTTTGAACGGCGACTTCGAGAGATGTCACTTGTTGAATAGCCATTGTCGGTTTCGCTTCCTTCAGTACGAAAAACATGATGAGACTGAGCACAGTGGCAGAAATTACCAAAATCCCACCAAAGAGACCTCTGAAAACAAGATTTATTTATGATTATTTAAGGTTCAAATTTAAATGACCGAGAACATCATTATGATAATTGAAAATAGTATAATTTTTTTATTTTTAAGAAGTTCAAAGAGAAAAATGGTGATTTTGAATTTCAATTAAAGAAGTTCAAAAATAAAAAAATAAAATTTGACTCAATTGACATTTGTATTGTTCGAATTAAGCAATATTATTTGATTGTTATAACGAGAAATTCTTGTGCGGTATATATAAAAAAAATTATTATTTGTAAATAGTAATTTTTTAACCTTATTCGCGATATTTTAAGAAGTACTTTTCGGATAATTGCAGAAAATAGAGTTTATTATTACAGTATAATTTATCGTTATTACTACCAACACTATAGGAATTACTATCAAGACTATAAGAAAACTATTTTTATAAATACGATTGAGAATGTAATAAATAGAGTTAAATCGATTACGTTGTACATAATGTTTCTTATATTTTTTTAAAAGAAATTATAAAGCAAAGACTAGCTTTGCAAATTGATCGGCGCTATTTAAACCTTCTATAGTTCCCATTCAATATTTGCTATTCTTATATGAGCTTAGTTGAATCAGCAAAGCTACCTTCCCAGATTTCAGCTGAGCTTTTGGAAAATAAAATTGACTCAAGAGGGTATATCTATTCAGAAATTTTGAAAAGTGAATTTTTTCAAAAGACATAATAACGTACAAGTGGAGGATCTAAAGTATTTTCTCTCTCGAAGCTTTAAGACGATTGGAGAAAAATCGAAAGAGATAGAGTCTTTTAAAATTTTATCTATTTCTTGAGGTTTCATCGACATTGAAAATATCAAACACGTTTGATTTAGAAGCAAATTTTTGCAACACGTTTGATTTAGAAGCAAATTCTGTAAAAAAAATAATCCACCGAATTGTTTTCAATTTTCTATTAATATTTTATATAATTGAATGATTATTTTCAATGACGATAAGTTGCTTAAAATAATAAAAATAGGCCAATTCTTGAAGACAATAATAGAAATATTTAATTGAAAGTTATCTCAAAATTATAGTATTATCATGATTCGATCATTCTTTATTTCTAATTATCCTGTTTCAGATTATCATTTGCAAGGAAATAAATGACCTTTCCATATAATATTTATAACTAGTACGTAGGTATTATAACAATGGTTATTGTTTTTATGAATAATTTTAACATTATTTATTTTAAATAGCAATCAATAGCACTTAAAGGCTTTTGAATCGATAGGTTTAATCTTATTTTTTTTAATTTAATAAAAAAGCTTTTTTGTCCCTTTACATTGAATATAAACGTAAAAAGTTTGAAATCTTTTATTCAAATTGAAAAAAAAACCGTAACAAGATCCATCATTTATAATCAAATAAGTCCCATCATAGCGGTCGTCGAATTGTTTGCATTTACATAGGAATACCTGCGTTAAATTAACATTGATGTAAATGACAATACGCTTTCAAAAATAAGCCAAGGATTTGTTCAGCTGTTTTGTAAACTCTTAAAGAAATATCATCATTAAATACCAAATGAAAAATCCCGAAGATCAAAACGTTTAGTCTGTAATTAAGTATAGGTTTGAACTTTTTTTTTAATGAAATCGAGCGCTTTCTTTTGATAGATACCACCCAAAATGCACCCATATGATAAAATAGCAAGCGAAACACTATTCGAGATTTCGGTAGATTGGCTGATCAAACATTGGCAAAAAGAAATTTTCACATTAATCTATATTATGACGGTTGTGAGATTAGCATTATTTGACAATATTGAAAATTCAATTTATTTTTGATAAATTACGACTTTTTTGCAATTAGATTTTTAAATACATGATCATATATTTGCTGCATAAATGATTACAGTTTTTCATAAAATAAATCGAATTATTTTTCTCAAGTTATGTGCACCTCCATTGGAAAAGAAACAGTTTTGAAAGAAGGGGGTGCATATACTTGCATATTCAAGTGTAACAAATCACCTCTATTTTTATCTTGACTTCTAATTTCTAAAAACATTCCGGATTCATTAAAAACAAAATAAAACATATTTATCCATGCTATCATTAAGGTGATTATCGATATCTAATTATCACTGAATCTAGAAGAGTAGTTTGTTCATAACAATTTATTTCATTCTTTCCTGCATTTATAAACAAAGATTTATAATACGCATGAAAATCGTTCATTATCCGGCCCTTCCGTATACATACTCACGATGTCGTGTATGTATTAGACATACGGTCCACCCGTATCTATCATACTTTGTTTTTTAAAATATCGTATTCCATATATAAGATATAGTCTGGCATATAAATGCAAAAAGATAACCGATAGCCAGTATCCTCGTCCCCCGCCTCCCCCCTACCCCATCCGAAACTCATCGACACCCGCCTCCTTCATTTTTCAAGCTGTCCCGTTTCATCCCCCCCCCCTCCGCAGCCGGATCCACGGCCCATAATGAATAATTCACCTGTGCGCGCTGCCGCAGTCGATGCTGAGCTGGTGCACGGACTTGGCGGCCGGGGGCGCCGGATCGGTGCGCGCCTCGTCCACCCTGCGCCACATCTCGAAGAGTATCACCGCGCAGATCAGGCTGAACTCGATCGTGCAGGGGAATAGGAAGGGGCTGGCGTCGCGCAGCAGCTTGCGCAGAATGCCCCCGCCGTCGGCCTCGCCCTCGCGCGCCTCGTGCTCCAGCTGGGAGATCTCGTACTGCGTCTCCTCGACGAGGGCCTGCTAAGCGGGCACGGTGTGAAAAAGAGAGACAGGCAGGGGGACAGGGAAAACGACGGTGGCTGCGGTGGCGGTGGCGGGGGAGGGCGGGGGGGGGTGAGAGATCTGTATAAAGGGTGTGAGCTCGTGCGAGGAGGATTGGAGTTCCGGGTGGACGGCTAGGCGTGAGGGAAGCTGGGCGATACGGGAGCCCCGAGGCCAGAACTATAAGCCGCGGCGGCTTTTCCACGGCGTCTACACACACGCATACGTGTATGGACGGATCTGAGCTGATGAGTTATTTTTTATTTGTGCGGCGGCTTATGTCTTTCGCAGGCGAGGAATGTATATGGGGGACGGGTGGAGGCGGGGTGGGACGCGAGCGATTCTTGCCTCGGTCGCGTCGATACTTTCAACGGGCAAGATTCTTTTAACCGTGCGAGGTTCATTATTCGTTCGGCGCTTTGTAAAAAAGGAGGGTGGGGGGGGGGGTCGAGAGAAATTTGATTTGATCATACGCGTTAGATTATAGAAATGGTATCTCTCGGCTAATTTAATAGGAGCGAGTCATCGTGGAGATAATAACGGGGGAGAACGGAATTTTGAGATGCAAAAATGATTGATAAGATGTAATGATCAATGAAACAGTGCTTTCGATTGCAAAGACATTTGCGCAGATGATTTGAAGTTCGTTAAAAAGAGTTAAATTTGATGTTTCGGTAATGTACCGCATGTGCGGTGGATTAAATCTATTCAAATTATGAAACATCATTCTTACTTTATTAGTTCGCACTAAAACGTTTTCATGGTTAGAGATAATTTTGCTGGTTAATTGAAAGTCATCATTAGAGAAAAAGGAAAAAGTAGAAAATTTGGATGATCTCGGAAGGCCGCGAACTTCTGATATTGTAACATAGAAATTTCCTCTCTTTCTGCAATCTACAAGAATGGATTTTGTATAAAAAATGAAGATTCGCCGTTCAATGACCTTCAAAATCACATTGGGTTCAAAAACAAGATTATAAATTAATGTTATGGACAATATTCTACAACTTTTGTATTAATGATTTTCTCGAATAATCCTGTTCTCAAAAGAAATTCAGGGGTATTTTTGCTTTAATGGCACTCTTTACATGGAGTATTAAGAAAACAATGACATGTTCTGTATCTGTTACAAACGTTTTTAAGGGACTTACCTAAGAGCTACATTTTCTTTAACATTTTGAAATTAGTCTCGACTCTTTGAAATCACATCAACTTTTTGATTCTAAATAGAGATATTGAATTCATTCAATTTGGTAAGCTCTTATTGATTGTGTTATTTCAAAAATATTTATTAGTAGAACTACAGTAACATTAGTAGAACAACATTTATTACTAGAAATACAGCTTTCTATTTGGAAAATTGTATTTTTAATTTTTATAGAAATTTTTTCACGGAATAATGGAAAAATATTTTATTAAAAGTTTGTTTTTTTCTATATGAAATGCTAAGAAGAATTTTCTATTCTGAGCGTTTATATACACATATAAAATAAATGATGATTACGATCATAAATGTTTTGTTAATAGTTAATACATTTTAATTTATGAATAAGAGGCAATTGCACGCATTAAGATCTGAGAGATACAAAAGTATACAGAGTATATAGACATATTAATTTTAGTCAGAACATAGAATCAAATATTTCATTTTAGAGTTATTGATTAAAAAATATAACAATAAGAAATAAATAGATTTAAAACATTGTAATAATTCTTATTTCAGAAAAAACTAAATATCTATAAAAAATTTTTGTAGGATATCAGCCGCATTGGTTGAAAATTTCTTGAGATATAATGGGAAGTCATTTATTTTACATTTGTGATTAACACTCTCTACAGGTAATTATTAACAGTATATTATTATGAGGATAAATCGTATGTGTAAGAGAACAATATACATATTATATAAAAAATGTTTATATTTAGCGAATTTTTATTATTTCCTAATAAAGAAGTATATAAAAATCTAATGATCTAATATATATACTTCTAACATGACAACATATTTCAAAAGATTTATATATTTCGAAGTGTTTTTCAAACATCTCTAACAGAATTTTCGTAAAAATGATTTGAACAGAATATTTTAAAATATTTCAAAAAGGATTTGACAAAAATGTTTTTTAAGTTCTATAACATTGCAAAAATGTACTTTGAAATTGGTCGTAATATATTATTGAGGTCATTAACTTTTCAGAGGATACGTTTAAAGAAGAATTTTTTCTAGCCAAATGGTGAACCTTTTAGAAACTTTTCTTAAAAACTTTTGTTTAAAAATACAGAATATGCTCTGTATATTATGAAACTATTTGAAAATGTCAACAAAAGTTGCGAAAGAAATAACTTTAAATTTTTCAAAAAAATGTTTGAAAATGTTTCAAAATATTTTTCTGAAATAATCGAAATACCTTTGCCGTAGGATATTCTGATAATTCTAAAATAATTCTAAAATATTTCTCAAATGATTGTTCAATTATTTCCTTTTGAAACAGAATCATTCAATGATTCATAACTGTTTCTTAATCATTTAGCCATATCAATGACATATTGTAATAGTAACTGTAGTCTGAACATTCGTTTATAGCTGAAGTAAAAACAAATTAATATATTTCAAGCAACTTTATTTTCTTGTTTTCATCTCAAGGCAAAGACTGATGCAGATTTTGCAATTATATTTTTATCCGGCTTATAAAGAAATTCTTGAAAAGTAGTGTGCAGTAGAATCTACCATTAATTATTCGAGTTCAATAAAAGCTGTCTATAAATTATATATTTATAATTATCAATATCAATTGTAAGTAATATCTGAATTCTTAACGGTTCCGGCCACGACTTATTTCAATATGATTTTGATTAAGTTTATGGATGTTCAGCTGATATAAAAGAAAGAATATATGCTTGTGGATTATGTACAGGAACATCAAATATATAAAACATTAATATCGGGAGTATTATAAAAGAACTGAATAATGAAATTAGAAAAGGCGGGCGCACAGCATCGATCAGGACAGATTGGCTCACTTAAGAGTCTTAACTTCATAAGAATCGGAAGTATTCAATTTTCAGTATCCCGGGGAAAAAGTATTAACAGACTGATCGAGTCAAATTAGATTTCAAATATGAACGTTTGTACAATGGGACAAAGAAAGCATTAGTGTATTATCAATTTGAAATGTGATCTTCAATAATTCTATGACTTTCATGTAGCAATAAAAATTCCTCGAACTTAAATTTGTGCATTAACATTTTCCTCAATGAGTTAACACTATGCGAGAACAGTGCCGTAGCAATCTAATTTCAGCTGACGCGTAAAAAATACATAAGCCCGTCGCTTCCTATATCAGTCATGCAGATTCGATCGAGCTCACTCGAAGCAATAGGAAGAAAAAAAAAATTAGAAAAATAATAAAGCTCGGCTCAATTTTACGCTAAATTCTAGATGGAAACATGCGGCCAAAGGCAACTTTCGGCTTATACCTGCAGCCACTCGCAGATATTGGTGGCGATCAGGTGCATCAGTCCGACCTTGGCGAGCGCCTCGTGCCTCGACAGCACGAGGTCCTTGCTGTTGAGAAAGATAAAGTGCATCTGGGCGGTGACGAGGAGCAGCCTCGCCGCGGGTATTATGGCCCTGATCGGGCCCGACGAGAGCTCGGCGCCGATCTGCAGGCCCGTGAAGACGAGGCTGCCCGCGCCGAAGCCGACGGTGCCGAGGCGCAGGCAGAAGCTGCCGTGCTGCTGGGTCTGGCGGCAGCCCGACGCGTTCCTTGGCTGCTGTTGGGGCGGCGGCTGCGGCTGCTGCTGCTGCTGCTGCTGCCGATGCCGCTGCTCGTGCGTAGGTGTATCGGAGCAGGTGCACGGGCTCGGCGGTTGTTTCTCCTCCTGCTCGATAGTATAGTTATAAGATTAGGGATGCTGAATCGACGCGAATTTAACTGAATATTCAGCGGGGTTTTCCTCCAGTTATTATTATCAAAGCATAATTGATTAACGTTATATCGGACGTCAAATCGTATGCAATTTTGAAATGTGAGAATGTGAAAATGCTTAAGGGTTCCAAAGAATTTTTTTTCTCAATCAGTTTTTTACTGAAAATATCTAGCTTAAAACAATTCTATATTTTTCAAAAAGAAATATTAGAATTGTTCCGGAAAATTGTCTGAATTTTATATATTTCCGAAAAGTACTCCGTACCATAAATTCGCACTTTACCGCCGCTTGAGCGGCCAATAATTAATCTATTGTGAGCTGCCAATATGTCGCTAATTTCAGATCACACGTGTTACATCGAATAGATGATGTAGCTGTACATTTGACAATTACTGAATTAATGAACTAACCTCTTACAAATCATAAAACCAATTTTCAACTCAACTATTTTTTATATGAAAAAAATATTTTTAATCTTAATCATTTTATTTTCAATAAATATTTATTTATTACATTTACACGTTTAAATAGAAAAATTTTACACACTTTCATTATAAAAACTTTATTAATATTATTTATTAATTTAGCGTTATTAAATTATTAGATTATTTTATTTTAATTATATATTTATTTTAATATTAGATTATATTATTTTATTTATAAGATTTCTATTGTATGTATCTGTTTTAGTATTAATTAGAGGCTTAATAAATAATAATTTATTCTTATAATTTACCATATTAGAAAGAATAGAGATAATATAGTCACACCAATTAAATTTAATTTTTTAATAAATTCTTCAATTAAAATTGTAATAATTGTATTATTTTTAATTATAATTAACATTGAGTTTTAAAGATTGTTAGAATTTTTATTATTCAAATACTACTTAGTTATTTATAATTTGTCAACATCTATTAATTTTTTTATATCATTATGATAAAAAATTAATAACTTTAATTAAAAAATTTTTATATTAATCATAACCCATTTACATGTAAAAATAATTATTTATAAAAAATATGTTTACGAACAATTATTTGAATAAAAATATCTTTAATGAAATCAAATTAACTATTTATAACTTAATAACAATTATGACATACGTGTTCAATAGAATTTAAGAACGTTTCTAACTTAACGTAGTTGAAAATAAATTAACTTTATAGATCTCAATATCAAAATTAATTATAATTAATATTGAAGTATCTTTAAACATTATATAATTTCTATATTAGAAACTGAGTTTATAATATATTCAGCTATCATAAGTAGCGAGTGTAGAATTTTGAAAAATAATCATAATGGTATCCTAGTCGAATTTCCATGCACTATTAATTAATTTGGTGAAACTTCATATTTCTTAAATTTACAAAAATATCATTAAAGTGTCTAATATGCATGCAATTTAAATGTTGCGTTATTTTTTAATAATGTAAATTTTCTAAATTTGACAAACATAATAAATAAGTATAAGTTTAGTTCAGAATATTGAACGATCGATCCTTCGCTGCTGATCAGTTTCAATGAAGAAACAGTTGCTCCGTATCTTGTAATCAGTTATGTACGTTAGATCGAATATTTTTTTTCAGATTCATTTATGACATAAAAAATGAGCACTGACCTGGAAACATTGCACGCACGTCTTGCTGCCAGTAAAAGTGTACGTTTTCTCGTATTTGACGTGTTTTACGATCATTTTTTTCAGCGCCTTGTCGCGCAGCAGTGTCGCGTACATCATCACCACGAACGCCACACTGCCCAAGTACAGATAGAGGTAAAAGCCCTGAAAATATAATCATCCCTAGCTGACAGATGGAAAATTTATATTTTTCGTTGATATTTATGACAATTTCGGTTATATTATATCGATAAAAAAGGATGTTTGGGTTCGACTATGAATTATTTGAAATTATCGTTTCTATTTCAATTTCACGGAATAATATGAATAAATGAATACATTAGTTAATGTTATTCAAATCATTATTTGTAAATAAATTTTGAATTGTGTAACTAAATATTAGCACCTACACGAGTGCAATTGCACCAATTTAGCAATAGGACAACAACCGGAGAGCTCTTCCTTGATGTTGACATTTATTTCTCTGCCTAAAATTATTCATTCAATTCTACTTTTAATCTTTTTATAAAAACTCGAAGTTCTATAATTTACACAATTTCAAGAGACATGTATGGCTAGAAGCTAAAATTAATCGGTAAAGTTGCTAATAATAATTGAATTTATGTATATTTCTATTTGAGTTTTAAAGTGAAATTAAAGCGCATAGATCCGCGTATAGAAACTTGAAATTAATATGCAGAATACCTCAAAAAGTTTCTAAACGATCTTATTGTTATTTTGCATGAAATTATTTATTAATACTGATTATATTACCTACTTTATTTAAATATTTGTCTAGGAAAGTAATTTTTTCACACCGTAATGGTAAGAAGAACGATAACATTTTGATAATTTTTTGGAAGCGAAAAGTATACTTTTTTCTTAAGTTTCAAATTGAGAGTACGATGTATAGTAATTTAATTTACGTGTTGTTCAAAGATTTTTTTTTTTTTATTGGATCAGAAAACTCTGAGACTGCATATCAATGAGACAGATGTCTTAAGATAATATGATAGCCTACTGATTTCCTTTTGAATAATGACATTTATATCATTTCTAAAGCATCGGGTGTAATAATTTTTTAATTATTAATATTAAAAACAATAACTCATAGAAAGTACCTTTTATCGGTACGTGTATTTCTCCGTTCAATCTTAGAAGGCAAGAGTGACTTGCAACTCAGAGAATTTTTTCTAGTATAACGAAATATTAGAATTTGTGAAGAAGTTCTTTCTAATGTTCCGCTGGTCCAAAGAAGTTTAGAATTGTAATTTTGCGCGAACACCAACTTTTAAAAATAGTTAACTTCTTCGCATGGATACAGATTTTGCTCTTTAGATTATAAAATTATTTACGAAATTATTTTAATATTATCCTTTATTTATTTTTATAGATATCCATGACGAAATATTCTTTGTAACGCAACATTTCTGAGATAATTGAAATCAATTGAGACTAAACATTTGCTGAAAAAAAAATTCTATTTATAAGTGCAGTAGACAAAAATTGGTCATCTAGAGCCAACTCCATTCTCTTATCTATCATCTTATCTTTTTTTTTAATCCCGATGGTTCTTATATATTTGCTTAACTTAGAAAACAAGACTAGCAAGTTCTAATTTTTTGTTTTATACAAAAAAAAAATTCAACTCCATATCCGGATTTTGAGAAGCACTCAGGTCATTCGATATATAACAAAAAAACCGAACAAAGTGCGCAAAACTGTCGTGCTCGTAAAATGGTGCGAGTAACCCACGTCCTTCCTCTCTTCCGTCTACTACTACATCCCAAAAAGCCTCCCCGTTACATCGCCCCGTATCGGCATGTGAGTTACTATATATATATATATATATATATATATATATATATATATATATATAGTGCACAACCACTTGACAGAGAGAAGAGAGAGAGAGAGAGAGAGAGAGAGAGAGAGAGAGAGAGAGAGAGAGTCTGGTCTCTCAAAGAGCGCCCCTTCCGCAGCAATATAAACGGCTAGGCTCGGCTTTTCTTCCGTCCCACGCGCGGGCGCCCCAACGCACCATCGCCGCCTGTTGAACCGATAGCGCGGAGGGCGGGTAGGGAGGGGGGGTGGAGGGGGCGAGGAGACGGAGCAGCAGATGACAAAGCGTCGATTCGTGCCTTCCCATTTACCTGGTCCAGGGCGGCCGGCACCTGCTGGCTAACGCTCGCGGTCACGGGCACCGCCACGCCCACGACTACCAGCAATTTCGCGTACAGGGTGCTTATGCTGGACATCAGCTCGGCGTGCCGCTCCCGCTGGTGGTGGTGGTCGCTCGGCGTGGCCGCCGCCGTCGCCCGGAGCGCGGTCGCCGATGCTGCTGGCGGCTTCTCTGCAAAGTGCGCACACACGCGTATATATGTGTATATTATATATATATATATATATATATATAGGTTGCAACGTAAGATACGCAGGATGGGTTTGTTGATGCTGTTTGGTAGTGGAAGAGGGGGGGGGCGGGACCTTGTTGCGCTGGCGGTGCTTCGTTGTTTCAAGGGGGCGAGGGTAGGAGGTTACAGATAGTCACTATACACTTTTAATCCTGGTTAAATTCATTATACCGTAATGGAACACGGTATAAAAGAACAGGGATCGATAATCGGAATATAAATATTTTGAATTTGGCGATGTATACGAGTTTTTAAGTGGATGAGAAAGCTGTTACAAGGTTGCAAGAACATTCCGACGGTGAAATCAATATTTTTCTAATGTATTTGTTTAACGTCAATACGAGCTTGTTTGAATATATTTGTTTAAATATAAACGTCTTCATTCTTGAATATCGACGCTTGTGTTTACAGCTAAACAGTTTTTTCATCTACGCTAAAATTGACGGGAGATCGATTAAAAATGCTTTAAAATTCTACGTATTGAAAAGTACGAAAATCTAAGAGAAAATTATACTTTAGGACGTTTTTATATTATATAGCAAAATTTGAATAAGTTAATATTATTAATTTATAATAGTTTAAGACAAAATCTTAGTTCAAACAACGTTTCGAGGACTGTTTTCATCTTTTAGAATATACTGCGATATAACCTTTCAACGCTGACAATTGTGCAATATATACTTCGCATTTTATTTTTATTTTATAGTTGCCATTACTGGTTGTCTTTATATAAGTAACGAAACATGTCTTAGGACTGAAATTGTTGACAATGTTTTTACATCGTTATTAGTTGTTTAGAAATTTTTATGAAAAAAAAGAAAGAATTTATATAGGTTTTATAAATTTGAAAAACATTCAAACATTAATAATGAAGACGTTGTCTGAACTAAGATAATTAAATCCAGTTTGACTACTTATGAATCATTTTCAATTTAATTTCGTACTATATATTTCAAGAGTGTTTAGAACTATGGAGATAAGATCATATGTTTATTGTTAGCTTCCCAGGTCAGCTCGACTGAATAATATAATATACATTTTTACATTTTTGAGCACTGATAATTGTGTTGATTATTATATATTTTTTAGATATCTTTTAATTTACACAAAATAATTTAAATAAACGAATTCAATTCCCTTGTAATTTACTAAGAGTAATCAAGCACATAGGAAAAACTCGCTCGAACCAAATTAAGGTGTTTGCATGAAAATAATCAGAATTATTAAAAACTAAAGTGAGTTCTTATTGACAGATTTCGTGTATTATGCATTATATAAAATCAGCCAGAGTGACATTGCTGAAAAAATATTAAATTTACATGGCCTCCTAACAAACGAGATAATGTACTATCGATCGCATAATAATAACGCTTCGATCCCCAAATAATTCAGAAAATCAAACAAATCACCAAATATTCACTTATTTATATTCAAGCTGAAAGAATGAGATCTCTAGAAATATTATATACATATCGTCAGGCATAATAAAAAAAAATTTTTATTCTAAATACTGATAAGCGGCATCAATACGACTTAGCCCGAGGTAATGATGTAACCGGTTTATTAAAGACTTAAATAATATCTATAAAAATATTCTATTAATAAATCTATATTCCTAAAGATAATATTATCCCATGATAATATTTCTTTGGAAAAAAATCAACAATTCTCTCTGGGAATCCCCCGAACGATTTCATGTACTAGGTGTACAGTTATGAAGTCAGTTATACAGTTATAAGCGTTAAGATACGAATGTCCCGATCGGAAACATTTATTGTAACGAGACTTAATTTCTTTTTGTTTGGTGGCTATGACAAATGTCAAGCGTATTTAGTGCACATTAGGTCATTTGAACAAACAACATAATAATTTTTGATCCTGTTGAAAATATCGACTTTTTATCAGAAAATGATGATTTGCGGAAAACATTAATATTTTAATTTCAATTCAAGAAAAGTGCTACTTATCGTTAATATGAAACGATTAAATTTTTTCAATTTGGATAACTTAAGTTTAAGAAGTATCCGTGCTCACGCATATACAAATACTCGTGAGTGTAAATATATAGAAAGCGAAAAAGTTTTTCAACGCCATTTTTTAAAGAACAGGTTTTAAAGAATTTTCCCATGTCTTAAATAAATCTATTTTTCCGAAGGTTCCAAAGTTTTTTTTTTTTTTTTTTTTAAAGTGTACATAAGATATCTAAAAAAGACGTAAAATCTTACTGATAATTAATCACTTAATTAACATTCATAATCTCCAACTGTACAATAACTTATGTGTTGTAAGAACTTTTTCATGTTTTACAAACTATATAGCTTCCATAGAAATTAGTTTATAATCAAAAATAAATCAATAATATAAAAACTGCAATAATCGAAAGGTAAGGTTTGCTGTTCCGTTAATAAAAGATCTGACCACGAGAGGTCGAATCAAGGATTTTACTTTTCCACGCACGCGTGTGTATGAGACTTAGTTTAGCCGTCTACCTTAACTTTGCCTACATTTTTTGTTCAATTTGAAAAAAAATAAATATCTTATCATCTAATCCGTACAATATAGAATACATAGTTAAATTTTGAAGGCGATAGGTGAAGTAGTTTCGTCATGTACAACAGATAAACATACGAACAGACATACATTCGCTTTATTTATACTTTATATTAATAACTTAATGTAGCTTCAATAAACAATCTGAGTGAGTAAAGAGTAAATAAATTAATTCTTGTATTGAGTATTCTAACTTGGAATATTAATATTAATTATTCATTTAGTCATAACCAAATATTATGTTAAGACTCCGTTATTATATGCTAAAGATTCATGATAATTGGGAATATTGTTAAATTACTTTTACCATTTTTGTTATGAAGACATATTTTTACCCATGCATCAGAATTTACCACGTAATCGAATAATATCCGTAGCAAGAAATAAAATCATCTTAATTCCACCTTCCATCGAATCATTGGCTATCGTAAATTTCTGTATTTCGTGACAATTATTGGGACCGCAATAAAAGGTGATATTATCCTAACAAGGGCGGACGCACTCGGCCGCATAGCGCTACATATAACGCACGAGACAGTCACAGGAAAATGTCTGGGATAGGGAAGGGATGATGCCTAATATCGAACCATTCTTAGCATCGACCTCGCTCGGGGCTGGTGGCGAATTGAGCGGCGTCAGCTGCAGGACGATCGGCTGCTTGCGATCCGTGACCTCGGTGAGGAGGGCCGGCGGCGGCTGCGCTGGAGTGCCGGTCTCGCCGCGGACAGGTAGCTCCTGATCCTGGACGATCAGGGAGGGCAGGGACACGTTGCTCCCCATTCCCGTGAACAGAGCCCTGGAATATAAAGAATATGTATGTGATGATAATAACGGGATGGTGCAGTTTACGGACTCTTCGTGAAAATCATTCGATCGAGACGATGTTTTACGGAATGAAACAGATGTTATGAACAAACCTGATTTTAATTCAGAGACAGTAAATCAGTAGATCCTATTGAATATTAATTCGGTTATAAAATAGAATGGTAATAAATTCTGTAATTATAAATATAGGCTTTTGGCCAATGGGATTTTTCACAAATTTCCTTCCAATCAAGCAGTTTTTGATCGAATTGTTGCAATCACGTGTCAGAATACACAATCAGATAAGACCACGAACTGAGATGGTTTACATGGACGCGCGTCTATCGACTGTAAGTCGATTCTTAAGATTTTAATGTCATTTGACTAAATGTAATTTCAATTTCGGTTGCTTTATTTTTCAGATTTAGCGCATTAAGCTTTAAATCAGAAATAAATAGATTTACACAAGTATCATAAAAAATTAGTCAATATTATATATATATATATATATATATATATATATATATATATATATATATATTATAGCTTTACTTAAGTTTTTACTTGCGTTTCTAAATTTAAATAGGAATTCTACTATAAAGTATTTATTTAAGTTACGTTGGAATCTATAAAGGATTTTATGATTTACTCATAGAGTATAGAATCTTATGGGATCACTTATAAGAGCTATTATTATTATGTGCAATGATGTTATTTTTTTTTTTGAGCCGAAGATAAGAAATTAAATTGGAAAGTAATTACAAGTACATTTAGAAGAAGAACTGAAAAAAATGAAATATGGTTCTTTATATGAGCATTTAATGTTTCGCTAATTGAATAATAATAAAATAGTCTCAAAATAGTAGGAAAAATTACCCTAAAAGAGTTCTACGATGATTTATCACGGCGTTCAAAGAGATGCTCTGCCTTCTCAAACTCTGTAGTCTGGTCCCTGAATAGGATAAACTATCGCAACTATCAAGTTCCTTGGGCATATTTCCAGCTGCCTGCACGCTCAATCGGCAACTGGTTGTAGCTGACGGTTGCTGCTGCTGCATGATCGTCCCTTGATCCTTCACTGCTTCATATCTATATACATCGTGCAAACCTGATATAATTATGGTTAGTACACGTAAAGTAAAGTTTGCAATTCAATATCAAACGTAATTTCGTTTTTGTTACAAACCAACTACGCTCTCGGAAAAGTATCGTTTTTTCTTTGATACAATTATCTCATCAAGATCGAGGGTACTTTATAGTATGTTTATAACTAAATCATTTTGATAAAACTACGGCTAGTTTGTCATTATGATATTATCTAAAAATAGTTAACAAGAATACCGTGATTATATTTTTGAATGATGTTTTCATTGCTAATCAGAACTTGAATATGTTTTGTCATGTTTATAGATACATAAATAAACACGAAAACATTCTTTTTTGCTATTGCATATCTATTATCAAGATGACGTGGAAATTATATCTTTTCTTATGATATATTGTTAAAATATCGTATTTTCTTATTGTAATACGTTAAGTACCGTGCACGTACGCAAGTTTAATATGATTGTGAAAATGTATGTAACTATTTATTACTTTTAACTCAATTCGCTTCTCTTTCATTAGTAATCATACTTTATAAAATGAATATTTGTTTATTTATATGTTTATTTCAGGAGCATTTAGATTATGTGTAACAGTTATTATATCATATTAGACAAACAATCGAAGATACTGGATAACTTTTCTGTCATCCCGAGCATTGCAGGGTTCTCTTCAATTATAGTATATAATTGTTTTCAAACTAATTTCCTGATGAAGATATATCTATTTTCAGATAATTTTTTTCTTGGTTTCGTCAATATACGATGTTAGACACCTTATCCCAGTGGATGTGTAAATATTGCTAATACAAATAGCTTTAAATCATCAACATATACTATAGGCAGTGTCATAGACATGGAGTGCGTATCGACTATTGGTTCTATTTACGAAAACAATTCCATATTGTGAAATAGTGTTAGCTGATTACAAATTATGTACAGGTGTTTGTTTGATATTTATTGTGACAGCGTCTACTAGCACATAAATTGTTCATATAGCGGGCATAAGTCGAAAGAATTCCGGAGTATTTGCAGCATTCCTTAGTAGTTGAAACTTATTCCGAAATATTCAGTTGCAGTCTCATCATTTGGATGTAATTCGGACTATTCACATACGTATACTTCGAATATTACCAATACATTTTGAATTATTTAGATTCATTCCAAGGTAAATGTAAATATTCAATATTAGCAAAGCGATTGCTATTATTTTCAACTCTAATTCAAATTACTCTGCTAATATCTTAATATGTTTCAGTTTAGTGAAACATAGATCAGACTAGATAGTGATTGCCAACATGATGCTTTCTACTGCTCTATACTCTAAAGTTATGATATACGTTGGGAGATAAGTCTGGGAGCTATTTTTATATTTGATAACTGTCAGTGCAGAATGAATTATGCATGGAGAACAATAATTTGTTAACAAACAGATATTTTCCTCAAATAGAAATTGAAGGGGGATACTTCAATAAGCATATAGACTGAAGGTTAAATAAGACTGCCGTAAGCTTATTTATTTATTTATCGTGTTTTGTTTGAAATAAGAAATCGTATAATATTTCATGAAACATTCAATATTATATAATTTTTATTCAAAAATACTGCTCAAATTATTATTTAAAATGAAAATTAACGTGTTCTGAACTGATACAACGAATAGGAGGTTGCTCTCTATACTAATATAACATAGAATATAGATTATTTTATTTTTAATTTTTAATTAAATTCGTTTGTTTATTTTATTTTTATCAGTTTTCCATTTCAGATTTTACGGGGGTTATTATAAACAAGGACAGTCTGACCGTAATTACATTATTATAGTATAATATTGTATAAAGACTGTATGGCCGATAAAAATATTTATTAATTTTATTAATCTGACAATTTTCGAATTTAATACGCCATGAGTTGAGAGAATTTAATCTATTATTAATAATCTATTATTCTTATTTAATTTCAATACACTATTTTCACGTCAATTGAATGTCAACTCTTGCCGCAGCGATTCTTTATCTCACTTGAAATAAGTCAATATGTGTCTGCAATCTCAAACTACAGCGTACTTCCATGGTGCAGAATATTATTCCATACTTTAAAATAATTACTTTTTACTGCCTAATAATCACGAATAATGGTGTGTTTTTAGCCGGGGAATGGAAAAAAAATATTTTCTTGCTATCTCGGTCGAAAATTCGATTTTGTTCCGTAGAAGTCTACATCGAAAGTCGTTATTTCCTTTTCTCGAGGATAAAACAATAATCAGTCATAATAAATAAAAAAGAGACTTTTTGCAGCCGTTACAGTGATGTAGCCTCTTAATGGGACAGATCTCATAGTCGCGCAATAAGCTTATAATTTTAAAAGATTTTTGATAAACCTTAAATGTATCTTATAAGTCTTAAATATATATTATTTTCATATTAGTTTAATTTATAAATTTAATTCAAAACCTTATTATTTATGAATATGAAAATTGTATGATAAACCAAACATTATAATTATAATTCGAAAGAAAATGACACCAATCATATTTAAATTCAGTTTGAATTGCTTATCAAAACTAAGTCACTTCCCATTTGCTTTAAAGGTATATATAAATTGAGCTCGAAATAACTTTCAGCATCTGTCATCAAAATGAAGTTAAAATTAATTTTATATTTGTATTTTTTGAAGATCGTTCATGCACGTAAGTTGGATTTATTATATATAGGTTCTCTTTATTGTCAATGGGTATATATTTATTTTTTAGAATGTAAAACGCATTCTCTATATACCTTTATAAAACTTATAAAACAGTTTTATGATAATTCTTTAAATTATATTTATAGTTAGTAAATTAATAATAAAAGTTTTAGTTCGTATTCATTGAAAATCGTAATATACAGTCAACTTTTTACGTTCATACACTGTACTAAATTTTAATATAAAATGTATCTACAAAGTAGCGGTACGATAGCTTTCTTAATAAGCGATTAAGAATTTAATGAATGACTCCTTTAAAGATTATTATATTTTAAAAGGAGATTTCAGTGATAAGTGATGATTATAGTATTGTTGATCTGTTGCGCGTGTCCGCTGTGTTTACGTATCGCGAGGTATAGTTCACGTTCATAAGTAGTGCCCAGTTTGCGGCAAATTTACTAGTTCCTAATTAATGATGAAATTATTAATAATGTCCTTTACTATTGAAAAAGTTTAATAAACATAATATCACAGAATAATCATAATAGATTAATAATCAATATAAGACCAGAATAAAATTCTCTACTCAATACGGCTAATCAAATAACCAATGGACCAGACACCTATTCTTATTCAAAAGCAGACAATTTCTACTCCAAAAAGGAATAAGCCCATCATTATTGATATCGTAAAAGGGATCGAGGTGCTTCTCTATCTAAAAGGAATATCTACAATAACATAAACGTCAAATATAATATCATCATCCAAAATTACTCAGAATTAATTTTGCTGTTACCTAAACTGTACCTTCTTAGACGATGAGTTGACTAAGGAGGGTAATAATATAATTGAAATATAAGGACACAAGTTAAAAATGCGTCCTTATATAACTAAGTCGAAAAGAGTCATTTTCTCCAACTTTCATCCATGTATATTTCATGATGAAATAATAAATAAAATAATGGAGTATGGAGTAAAACAAAAATATAACATGACCCAGATAAAACTTGGATTCAACGAATTAGCATTTGCACAGAGATTTATTTTTTGCCGACAATTATACGCTGACCCTTACGAGACTTCGCAACTTCTTAATGAATTTTCAATTAATTATAAAGATACACTGTACCATATTTAAGATTCTACAGACAAAAATACATGATTCAGTTGTAGACAAGAAGGCCATACAGCAAAATATTGTAAGAATGAAAATATAATCAAAATCGATCTGCATCAGTTTTATAATAAAATGACATAGAATGAAGATTCTATAGATAATCATATGAGTGGCCTCGGGAGAAAACATAAACACTGCTATTCTGCCTACCATTAGATGTAATACAGAACTATAATTCTAAGGTAAAAATTTATGTAAGAAACCTGGAAAAAGACAAGATTCTAGTATATCTACCTTAACAAATAATGCAACATGTGTCTAAAAAGAAAAAGTTTTTACAATTAAGAAAACCTCCTAGTGAGTTCACAGTACACATGGGGGCTGCTAAAATTCACATTGACTAAGTTTCTGCGACCTTCTTTATCACATATGATAAACTATACTAGTAACTAAGCGAGACCTATAATACAGAAGCACGATTGATATGCGAAAAATACATAGAAAATCCGGAGTCGCTTGTTATTATGATGGATGAATTATATAAATACATTACTTTCAAAGATATCAAGACTGGAATTACACGGATGAAGAATTATGTTTTAAAAATCACATTCGAGGACGAAACATCGGAAACGCAAGCCTCCTCTGTTGAAATTTCAGAAAAATACTAATTGAGCTTATTAATACATTAAAATTATAAAAATATTTACTAATCGACCTCGACATTATGCGACTACTTCTTTGAATACTTTTTGAATATGAGTAAAGCAAATGAACTTAGAAACAGAGTTCTAAATTTCTCTCCTAACAAGGAGAGGCTTACATCACCAAAGAACCAATTTATTCCATAAGGTAAAAAATGTATTAAAAGTGACAAAAAATTAAAAAACTTACCATTTTTTTATTCAAATGGGTCTTGCTTCCCATTATTATTAAGTTAATAGAGTATCAAAGTAATAAATTTGTATTTTATTATTACATATACAGTTACTCATTGATATTACCTTTTTATGCATTCTCGCTATTTCAAATACCTCATTCTTAGCTGAAGAGCATAACGTATATGTTATTTCTAATTAATATATTTCTATTTAAAATTAGAATTATGTTAAATTAAGTGAATTTTTAAAAATATTTTAGGATGTTTAAATAAATAGCGCATAAAATTTTCAAATATTTACATCAACGTTTCTGTTGCAAAGGTCAATGGAGTATTAATTGGTTTTAATGGGAGTGGATATTCAGGTGTAATAATTAAACATACAAATGAAAGATTTATATTAAATTGCTATTTATTATAATAAGCGCACGAGGCATAAAAAACCTCCACTCGATGAGTGGAGGAAAAAGTCGGTTGTACAATGATTTCTAAACGGTATACCTTAATAAATATATCTTATATAACACGTATATCTTAATAAATTTTACAATGACTAAACGCGTTCTAATAGAGAAATCCAGACTTACGCCACTTACAGAATAAAACTCGCTTACCGCACACACAACTCTTAGGTGTATAAGCACTCCTGCGCAGGACGATACCGCCGCGACCCTACACGGCGGGTGAGGTCAGTTGGGGACGGAGCGTTCCGCTAGTGACCTCCTGCTCTGAGCCGCAGCCCTGACGTCTCAGGAACGGCTACAGTCCTTGCCGCTGAGCTCAGCCTCTGGGCACAACACCGTGCGCCGCTGGGAATCTCCTCGGATTTCTACGATCAGTAGATACCACAAGGCCAAGTGCCTTGTCCCGCAAACAGTCCTTAATCGCGCGCACACACACCCACATGCACACGCAATATATTCTAATGAAACGCGATGATAGGAGTGAATTTAGACTTTCACCTAATGCTTCACGCAACGGATGAACAAATACACGAAAAACAATATAAACGGAGTAGATTCAAGAAACTACCGCGATTTCTCCTACTGAAGGTTCTCACACGTTCGATGGTCGGGGGCGTAGTGTCCTTAGTCCATTCACACCATCGGACTAGATGTGTAAGGAAGGGGGGATTGGGAGATCGCTCTATCCTTAAGCCTATGCAGGCCATACCTCTCTCCAGGGTGTGAGTGAGGCCCATACCGTAGACTTCTGCACACCATCTGCACAACAACTGCGCACCCCCACATCGATACGTATGCCATCTCAAACAGTTTCAACGAACCTCTTATATTATATTGAAGGTTTGAATACAAAAAGTGAATAAATAGAAATACTCAATATGGCTTAAAATATATACAATTTATTATTAAACAATAAATTAAGAAAACATCATAAAAGTTAATAGTAACAGAATGAATATTTTAATACATTCATAGTATCCATAGTAGATAAATCCAATAATGCTATGGATTTATTAAAATATTCATTCATTACTATTCAATTATATAAAATCAAAACATACTTTTAAACTTTCTTACTGATCGTGGATGTACTTCAATATTATTCACGGATAATCTTTTCTAGAACTACAATATTCTATTCTAAGCTTCTATATTAGATATATATGTTATTATTGTGATCTACTGTTTCAATTCAAAAACAATTGCATATATACATTTGTATATCCCACATACATATTTGAAAATACTCTAAATGCTCTCTAAAATTACTTAAGATTGGAAATTCCCATTTAATTTAATTTATTCTTCAGATCACTCGTATTTGAGGTTCATTCCCAAAATTGTTTGAGATTCTTGACAGTAATAATTATGAATCTGAAATGATAAAAAGCGATTGTAAAAAAAGTAAATTTTTCTTAATTATAAGTGAAAATTATTTTTTGTTGAATTAAGACTAAACAACTACTTATCTAATACAATTTTTTTCTTCATATTCCATGTACTTGACACAGCTATCACATACAATATTATACTGGATCAGCTGTTTTGCTTCTCTCTCTGTTTCTTTCTTTTTCTCTCCAATGAAATAACAATTGAATTTTATTTCATAATATAGAAGCTGAGAATAGAATATTGTATTTCTAGAAAAGGTGATCCGTGAATAATATTGAAGTACATCCGAGATCAGTAAATAAGTTTAAAAATATGTTTTGATTTTATATAATGTAATAATAATGGCATGGATATTTTAATAAATTCATAGTAATATTGGATTTATGTACTATGGATACTATGAATTTATTAAAATATTCATTCTGTTACTATTAATTTTGATGATTGTTTTTTAATTTATTGTTTAATAATAGATTATTAGCCAAATTAAGTATTTCTATTTATTCATTTTTTTGTATTCAAATCTTCAATATAATATAAGAGGTTCGTTGAAACATTAATGTAAATATTTGAAAATTTTATGCGCTAATTATTTAAATATCCTAAATCATTTTAAAAAATTCACTTAATTTAACATAATTCTAATTTATAATAGGAATATATCAGTTTGAAACAACATATATGTTATGCTCTTCAGCTAAAAATGAAGTATTTGAAATAGCGAGAATGTATAAAACGGTAATATCTATGAGTAATTGTATATGTAATAATAAAATAAAAATGTATCACTTTCGTACTCTATTAACTTAAAACTAATGGGAAGCAAGACCCACTTGAAGAAAAAAATGGTAAGGTTTTTAGTTTTTGGTCACATTTAATACATTTTTCATCTTCTAGAAAAAATTGGTTCTCCGGTGAGGTGCGCCTCTCCTTGTAAGTTGGGTTTTCTTTATTGGAATGCGTGAAGTGTGAGCAATAAAAAAGAAGAAATCGAAAGTTTGTTGCGCGAATTAGATATTTTAATTTGCATTGAATCTTGGTTGAAGGACGTGCATAGTTTTTAATTTACAGGTCTTAATACTTATAAAGTTGATAGATTACACGAGGTCAGTTGGGATACTATAATACTTATACATAACTCATTATCCTTTTTGGCCCTAGACAATTTAGAAAACTCAGATGTACATAACGCTAGTAGGAATTAAATTCACTAATCTGGCGGAACCAATAATAATATTTGTTTTTTATCAGCCACTTAATATTATACTCTCACCAGATCAGTGGAATCACCACCTGCTTACATAATAAATGTATTATCGTGGGTGATTATAACGTTCATAATGAAACATGGAACAGTTATGCTGCCGATATTAACGCTAGAAATTTTTTTGACTCTATGAATACATATAATTTATATTTACAGAATAATGATACAAGTACTCAGATAGACACTTATAGTGGCAATAAAAGAAATATTGATCTTGTAATCTGGACAATGAACTTAGCTCGTAAATTAAAAGTTATAGTAAATGATGATTCTAGAGAATCTGATTATTTCCATATTAAAATTGAATTAGAATCGTTAAATTGTATTACGTGATGAAGACTTTTAAAATACAAACTAAACGGATCGATTGCAATAATATACTTAAAACACTCAACGAAAAATTTAAAATTTCTGGATATGCAATAAGACGAACTTTCACCAATTGGAAAATACCAATTTTTTATCCAAAAACTAAAAGATGCAATAAGTGCCAATACACCTAAAAGAAAACGTGTTTCTAAAACGTAGCATAGGATCTCAGTACAATGATGGGACAGGGAATATGATACGTTTAGACGAAAACGACAAGCAGCGTTTAAAATGTGGGAGTTTTGACATACGGTACACGAGTTTATTCAATCTATAATACATATGAAGTAAACTAAACTGTTTAGAGGCAAATGGCCCAAATTAGCCAAGAGTTAGACACTAAAACTGGCCATATTAGCGAGAAACAGTGAATTATCCCTTAGAATTATTTACCTTGATTGGGTACTTACTGATCCTCAAGCCATCGTCAAGCTTCCAAAATCTAAAGATAATAAATATTATGACCAATTCTTTAATTACGTCGAATTTAATTTAGTATTGTATTCACGTGGGAAAAATCTGGCCAAGCATGAATAGTATAAACTACGAAGTGTTGCAAAATATACAGCTATAGTATCATCTAATACTTCTAGATATTTTGCATGAAATATATCTTAAAAACACTTATGACACTTGGCTGAAATTCACAATGACATTTCGGATAGTCGACCAGGTTTCCAAAAAGGCCTTTCCTGTGCTGATAATTTAATTTTCTTGAATTTAAACTTAGACAATGCAACAAACAATAAAGAGCCTTTACTTACGGCATTATTAGATATAAAAAATATCTTTAGTAATGTACTTAGTGTGACATATCACACAATAAAATATTTAAAATAAGTTGTTCGAATAAAATACTTATTTTCATTAACGTTATGACTCATGAGTGATATTTATACATAAAGGATATAACAGATGAGCCATACGTAAGTTATAAAGATGTATTTCAGGGAGAGTTTTTAGCCCAATACTATATCTAATCTATGTTGCCGAAATAACTAACTATATTCACAAGCTATGTAAAATATTGCAGTTTGCTGATGACGTAGTATTATACGTTCCTTGCAAAGATCCTTTCTTAGCTAAACGAATTCTGGAGGCAGCAAATGAAGAAATTTTTACCAACTTAATGGTTATAGGTCTAGGATTATTGATAGTAAAAACAGAGTATATACGCTTTCATAGATATGGAATAGATCTAGATAAATAAAATATTACTATTTCTGGCACGATGATAGCTGCTAAAGACACCGTCCGATTTCTTGGTGTATATTTTACTACCGTTTGACATTCGATAATCATATTCGGTATGTACTAGAAAAATACAACAGGAACGGGAACTTGCCGCGAAATCTCCCCAGAGTCTGTCACTCTGACCCACAGATACGTCACAACGATGACACACAGAGGTAACACACGCTACAATGACAGTCGCACAATAAACTAACAAATATTATTAATATATAGAAATCGTTAACAACAATTACAATAATAAAATCTAAGTCTTCTATACGCGATAATCGTCATGTGTTGGCACAATATTTACGCGTGACGATATTTACGCGTATTCGGACGTTCGACAGTATCGTGCAAACACAACCATATACTTAATTACAGGAGAAGTAAAATTAAGCTCATTTTCTAGCCTGGCAGGATTCGGGTCGATAATCCGACAATAGCCTTTAATACCATTCGATTCTCGTAGGCTGTGCAGGAAAATGACGTGAAGAATAGGACAGTACTTAAGGCCACGCAGCGCTTGAACACGTCTAAGCGTTTTATTTTTCGTACGTACATTTAGTACCTCCGCCTGAATGTTATTGTATCATTCGATCAACGTTTTCGACCGAACAACGAATGTAAAATAATTATATTGTAAAATTAAAGTAGGGCGTTCTGCAATAATTTCCAATGAAATGTGTTTAATACGTTAACTTGTCATAATGGATCACCTAACCCGTGATTTTAAAATAAACATCTGAGCAGAGAGTTCATTGAATCAGTTACTATTGCAGAACCCTAGTGCAATATAGATAGAAGAAAATATTTAAAAGAATTAATCTGTATTAACCAGTACTCTACATACGAAATAAATTCTTAATTACGTAAACCAAACATAGAAGTTCTAATTCTTGTAAATAGATTCACGAATAAATCTAATAGAAAAATCTGACAGTGTGGAATGAAAATAAAGAATTAAGTTATACTTTCTATAATAAGAGGGTGGATTGATAAGTTTCCGGTCTGACCAAGGAAAACAACGTTTTTAAGAATTTTTTTTATTTCTCAACATAACCTCCTCTAAGGCTGATACATTTCTCATAGCGGTGTTCTAGTCTAGTAATGCCATCTCTATAGACTGATTCGTCAAGTTCGTCAAAATACCCATTTACAGCTTCGATTACTTCTTCATTGTCAGCAAATCTCTTAGCGCCAAGCCATTTTTTGAGGTTAGAAAACAGAGAATGATCACTCGGGACTAGGTCTGCAGGGTAGGGAGGATGCGGCTTATATCTAAGAAAAACCACCTGCATACAAGCATTTTGTCATGCTTATTGTGTATGAGAATTCTGTTCTATCGCTTCCTTAGTGCTTACATTGATATTGGAATTATTCATATACGAGCTAAAACAATAAAGTAATAGAATCAAATTAAAAAATCGAGTATATTTAGAAATGAAGGTACAGCGCTGCAATCCCCTTCAAAGCAGTCCCCTCCCGCATCTATATACTTATTGCAGGGAGTTTTCTGGAATCAGTGGTCCCACTTCTTGTGGGACCAATCCGAGTACCCTCGTCACAGACTCTTGGGTGTCTTCAACGGATTCAAAATGTCGACCTTTGACGATTTTTTCAAATGGGGGAATAGAAAAGTCGCAGGGTGATATGCCCAGTGAATAGGGCGGTTCACGTAACGTTGCGATGCCTTTAGACACCAAAAACTGAGAGACACTGAACGCACTACGACCGGGAGCATCCTCTGATACAGAACCAAAGTTTTCACGATCTCTGGATGCACTCTGAGCACTTTTTTCCGTAATTATCGAGAACATTGCGGTAGAATACTTGATTTACGGTTTGTTCGTCTGGTACACACTCTTTGTGAACCACTCCTTTGCTGTCGAAGAAGCAAATAAACATGGTTTTCACTTTTGACTTGCTCATTTTCGCCTTTTTTGGCCTTGGCACTCCAGGAGACAGTCACTGTTGGTTTTGACGTTTAGTTTCTGAGTCATATTGAAAGAACCAACTTTCATCACCAGTAATAACTCAATCCGGAAGAGTAGGATCACTTTTAACCTGCTCGAAACTTTATCGTGCACCGTTGCTCTAAATTTCTCTGTACCATTTTCATGACATGCACTATTCGTAGATTGTTATAAAATACTAAGGAGATTGCGAATAAATGATCTTAAGAGGATCGCCAAGGTCTTACTCAAGAGAGTAGGGATCTACTATTACGGTGTCAGAATTACGGGTTCGCATTACTTAATTGTCTGACCTGGTACATATAGATATATGACACAAATGCGTGTAAATAAGACGGGATTATAAAACTTTTGAAGTGCAATAATTAATTCATTCCTTATTCTTACCATAAAATCAAAAATTTTTCTCCTTTATTCCTGTTTGTAGCCTCTACTTTGGTTGACTCAGTTGAATCACATCTAATGTGATTTTTTAATTCTAAAATATACTGCTCTAAAATAAAGAAGCACGCGGGTGTAAGACAAACTATATGTTATGAACTATAAACTGCTATTGCTATCGTACAATTCTATAATAGCAAATCAATTCATTGAACTACAATAGAAAGCGATAACAATTGTTGTTCAAACAAAGTAGAGGCTAGAAACAGGAATAAAGGAGAAAACTTCTTCTCATCTCGGGATTTATTTGTGAAGCAAGGCGAGTCTCAATTTTGACAACGAGCGATCAAGTCCACTGATAAGATATATATATATATATACGCCATGCCATCTTGATACTTTCAGTAAATTCTTCGGCTAGTGGGCATACGTGGAAAGAGTATTTACAGCACTCTGAATTATTTAGAATTGATTTTCAAATATGTAGTTTCATTGCCATTATTTAGCTGTAATTCCGACTATTTACATATACTTTGAGCAATACCATTAAGTAGTAACAATATCCTCTAAAATTTCGATATGTTTTCCGAGGTCGGATTTTTCTTGGTTTATTGTACTTTATCTCAGGATATTCTTGTGGAGCTCAAGATCCTCTAAATCAATCATTTTTAGACAAAGGAATCTTTCACTGAACTGTTAATAGGCGGGAAATACTTCTATCAACGTATAAACTATCAAATTAATATTCCTTCATTAGCTTATATGGTTCTTGTCAGGTTTATATTCCGATCTTGCAGATACGTAACAGGAGAACGTCTAAAGCAGTTTGCATATTTTCAGTAGAATTTAATATTCACTCGATATCAAATTCTTAGCCGGTCACTTATTCACAAGATTTGAAAATTTATCGAATGATATATAATTTATATAACTATATATGAAAAATTATGATCCTGTTTTTGTGATAAAATATTAAACAAAAACTATTTAATCTATAACGAAAAATATATTTTCCACTCTAGAAAAATTGTGTTGATCCATTAAATTTTCGTAAGGTAAATTTTTTAAGTTTCTTATTCTAGATCTTTTTATAATGGTTTTATTTAGGCATATTTATTTGTCGTTGCATTATTTAAGGAAGTATGTTTTTGAGAAGGATTTTGGACGTCGACTACACTCTTTAGAGTAAAAGTGTACTCGGCTAATAATTTGTAGTACTAAGGTATCAGTAAGATACGTGGGAGATAACTCAGAGATACCAGAAAATTAATGTTAATTACTATAATAAAGTTATATACTTTAAAAAAAATAATTATTTTTAAACAGGATTTTTTTCATGCAAGTAATAAATTGCCCCTATTACTTTGAGGTTTAATTGTATTGTTAATTAATTTATCATCTAGGTTTTGTAAAGCGACTATTTGGTGCTAGTGAAGTTATTCCTCATGATTTTCCGAATATGGTAGCTATATATGCTGTTGGAAGATATCTGGATCAGAATCATCCATTTCAATTCTGTGGTGGTGTTATCTACAATTCATGGTGGGTTGCAACTGCCGGAACTTGCATTGTAAACATAGATATTATGTTCCCAATGGAAAATGTTGTAGTTATGGCAGGAAAATGGGAATTCGGTAGAGATGAAAATTTTCAACAATTACGAGGTGTTCAAAATATGGTCGAGCATGAGCGATTTGATCCACTTGAGTAAGATATTATAAGACTCACTTATTGATTTGATACTTATTAATAATAAGGAATACTAAATAAATAACTGAATTTAAGAGAATAAATCAAATATTCACAGTGCAGAATATTTAGTAATTGTTTCATTAATTTATTCTAATTTCGATAAGAACTATATTCGATAGATATTAGATAGCATATATGGATAGCTTTTATTACTAAAGATATTATTAAAATAATATTATATACTTGAAATCATTGCTATAGTGTTATAGTATATTATTATATTTAAACCACTGAGAAATCTATCTCGAAAGAATCCAAAAAAGGTTGCAATTATTTCCACATTTATTGGAAAAGACAAGCTTACTGTACCAATACTTATAAGAAAAAATGTACGAAGGGTAACAATGTTTGAAATTTTTCAGAATAGGCATATCTGTCGATTTGGGCTTACTTCATCTAGATCAGGAACTTATATTCGATGATTTATATGTGTATGCAATACCTTTTTCATCAATCGTCACATATCCCTCCGGTGAGATCATTATGCTTGGTTGGGGATGCACTACAGAGGCTGATGAAGAAGCTCAGAGAGTAACATCTGTTCTACGCTTTAGAGAAGATACTATAGTAAACTTTGAATCGTGTAGATTTGCTATAAAAAGAATACTAATGAGTCGCGGTATTGACATAAGGTCTAATTACTTTGAGGACTATCATTTCTGTACTGGCACATTCAGGGAAGAACGACTAGGCCCATCTTACGTAAGTCAATACAATATTTGTTCTAATTGATGATTATAGTTTGTTTATGTAAAATTTATCTTCTATTTTATAAAGTGTTAAATATTATTGCAATCTCGTTATCGAATTATTTAATCATTGTACGGTGACCACTATCATTTCCGATTAATTTGGCAGTATCGTACTTGACTCGTTTCAAATCTACCATAACTAAATAATCTACGCATCTATACCGTTTCGTGAATTAAATAAAATTTTCTTTGATAAACACAGTACTCAATGTGGATTGATTTTTAAAAGCCAATAAAGGTCATTTGAAAAAAATGTTCAAAAGAACGTAGTTTGGGTTTTTATAAAATGAAAAAAAAATAATAAAAACAATAACATAACTCTTCATAATATTTATAGTTATATAACCACATGTTTCTGTTACTTAATAGTGTTAAGAATAGCACATTTTGAATAGTCCTCTTACTTCTATCGAATTGAAAAATTTTCTCTCAAGAACTTTTAATTTTAAATTCGCGATTTTTTCTTATTACTTCTTCAGAGAACCAATTTTCTTCATGAGGTAACAAATGAACTCAACATAATAAAAAGCTAACTATTTAAATATTTTTATACAAATGGGCTTTCCTTTCTATTATTTAAAATAAATAATTTATAGATTGATACATTTCATTTGATCACTAAAGACTCAGTTTGAATTCGAAAATTTTGGATTTTGAAAATTTTTTGTCTTCTCACTACTTTAAATGTATTTTCCATAAATTAAGAGCATAATATTCATGATGTTTCTAAACAAATGTTCCTATTTAGAATTATACTAACTTTAAATTGAATGTAGTTCATGTTTTTGTTTTTAAGCAATTTAAAATTTAAAAAAATATTTCAATTATTTTGAATATTTAAACCAATATTTCAATAAATTAAAGTACATTATATCGTGCTTGAAAATAACATTGTTAATAAATATGAATACTTAATAATTTAGTATAGCTTAAATTATATTTAATTCAGATTTATATATTATTATATTCACCTAACATTTCAAAAATTTCATTTTTTTAATTTTACAATTTCGTATGAATAAATAATTTCAGAAACAATAACATTAACTAATAGTAGTATTATGAACATTTTAATAAATTCATAGTAATAATAGATTTAAATATCCATATTCATTGATAGAAAAGCAAAACATATTTTTAAACGAAGCTGCTAGTTTTGGATGCATTAAGACATTATTGATTGATCACTTTTGCTTATACAATTAATATTACATTGTCTCAATACAATATATGTTAAAAAATTATGAAAAGTTGCTAAAATAAATTCAAAAGGAAATTCTAACTCTTTGAAATAATCGATGTTATTATTTATATATCTAAAATAATAAAAAAAGTAAAAACTTATTAATTGTTAACAGAAATCGTTTTTTGAAAATAAGAATTTAAGATTACTTATCTAAGACGATTTCCGTTGTTTCTATACCAAGTCCTATCATATTATCGTGATACAGCTGTCACTTCAACAATTAATATATTTGTATGTGTTTTTTTTAATTTTTTAAAAAAAATTTAAATTTAAATTTAAATTAAAAAATTTAATTAAAAAATTTAAATTTAATTTTAAATGTCAGCTGTTTCATTTCTGTCTCTGTTTTTCTATTAGTTTTCTCTGTCATCGGAGAATAATTACAATTTTCATCAATTTGTAATAAATTCATCCAGCGTGAAATGAATTGAATATAATAATTCATATTTATCAATATTTTTGTATTCAAGTATAATATAATATGGTTTATGTTATTAAAATATTTATTTAAACATTTAAAATTATTTGAATATTTTTTCTCCTTGTCAAATTTGTTAAGAAAATACATTAAGTGCATTTAATTTAAAATTATTCTATTTTCAAATAATATTATATGCTCAGAAATATCATGAATATTATGCTCTTAAGCCAGGAAAAACATATTTGAAAGATTTGAGAAGGTATAGCTATTTTTTAACCCACGAGTGTAGCTAAGGAATGATCTAATACAATTTGTGTAAAAATAATTTCTTTAAAATTCATTATTTCTCAAAAAATAATAGGAATAAAGATCCATTTGATTTAAAAAATGGTTAGAGAATTAGTTTTTTATTATATATTAAGTTCATTTTTTACCTCAGAGCAAAAATTGGCGGATAAGGCGAGTCTCTTCTTGTTACTCTAATGTATTTAATCTGGATTCAATTTTGAACTTATAAAAAACTTGTCAATTAAAAAGTCATTCTCTAAAAGTCTTCGCCGATGCTTTCCATTATCTGTAGAATGATAATTCCGAAGTGATTTCTTATACGCTTTCATTATCTTCGGATTCTCAGTATATATAGTATATGCACCGATGGTAATTTTATTATCAACGTATTCTATACAATTATATAAACAATTGTCTTCTTTTTAAATTTAAGCAAAGCATCTTTAATATTCATTATTCATAAAACTTATTTTGTACTTTCTTACAGGGTGATTCAGGTGGTCCAGTATTACAAAGAAATCAAACAAATCAGTATGAAGTTATTGGATTAATTTCCTTAGGAGTGAAAAATCGAAATTTAGGACTACATACTGCAGTGGCTCCTTTTATTGAGTGGATTGAAAATGCTATTCGAGATCATTCTAGGTCGTAATACATGTTTATAATTGATTTATTAACATCTAAATATGGACTAAAAATAATGAAACTGTTAATGTTTTTTAACACTATACGTGTATTTATTTAATTTTTTATTAAAATATATATGTTGCTCAATATAAAATCTAAGTGAAAGTTTTAATTAAATAAAAACGAACTTTTGATGTAAGTAGTATGGCAAACACATATATGTAAATTTATATAAATTTTTTAGTCAAATTGAAAACAAATTTATTTTTCTGACTCAAAGAAAATTTTTGCATTCTTATATTACGTTTTTTTACAATATTATTTAAGAAAAATTGAAACCTAATGTTTCCAGCATCCTAGAAAGCAAGTGTGTTTTGAACCTGCGTTGAGATGAATATAACCGTGAATTGGTGCAAGCGGAACCAGACAGCATCAGTATCAATTTTATGATTTTAGTGTACAGCTAAAAATGACAACACATTGATGATTTAGATTAAATATGCAGAACAATATGTTTTAACTCCAAAAAATTCATTATAAATCTTCATACTATTTTTGGTGCCTGTGTAAAAGCTGCATCATGATTAGCAATATTTAAAAATATATCACTCTAGCATTCAACTTAACCGCCATTAAATTCCACCTTCTTCATTATTGTTATAAAATCTAGTTACTTTAACGACAATTTTTTTTTAAAAGCATCTTCATATCATTTTCAAATTTGTTATTTTCAAAGGAATAAAGGATTGATCAACTATAATAATTCATAATAAATTTTACTTAAATAATCCTCGGAGCTTAAAAGGGACATAATCATAACTATTAGAATCTATGAGATTAGATGTTTTTTCTGACTTTCGTATTTATCATATTCTGTATAATTTCTTTCATGGGAAACCTACTTGAATCAGACTCATTTATACAACGATCTTTTTTCTGCAATTGAACATTTAAGTTGTCGATTTGTTCGAAGATTTAAATTATAATGTACAATATAAAATATAATTCCAATGACAGTAACAGCTGCACCAAGTCCTCTCTTATTAGATTTTATTTCAAGGTCGTCAACCGAAGTGTGAAAATTCGATGCAAGAGATTTTAATGATTTTACTCATACAATGCTTTTGAAACAATTAATAAAGCATTATTTTTAATTGGTCATTACAATAAAATATGTATAGTAGATTATTTTCAAAGCATTTTAATGAACGCTTGGATCGTTAAATGGCCATCACCAAGATAAAAATGCATACGGGCATTTCCCAATAACATTAAAATTTACAGAAACCATAGTTGGGCTAGGTGTCGACTACTTATCATTAAATATTTTTAAATTGTTTTGATTGCTTAAAGTATATTTCAATATCTTCGATTGCGCGTAATTGAATGTGTCAGTTATTTATTAAGTTCAGTAGCAATAGAATCAGAAGTTAAATGAAAATCGCATAAATAATTGCGTTGCTAATAGAGAATTAGTATCACTTCAATATTTTTAATTGTGAAAAATAGATAAGCGAGACAGAAAGTTAAAATATCGTTATTCCGCCAAAACATCGGTAAATAAGTGCATCCAATTGTATAAGCAATGGTCAGATTTGTGAAATTTCGTGAGAGCTTCTTTAATATTCAATATTTATTCAGATTATTTTACACTTTTTTCAGGGTGATGCTGATGATCCAGTGTTATAAAAAAATGAAACATATCATTATGAAGTTATTGGATTATTTTGCTTAACAGTTAGTATAAGTTCGAAATTTAGACGCGCATACACAGTTACTTTGTAATTAAAGTAACTGTTAGAGATTATTCTAGGATATTTTATATTTGCACCTATGAGTTATTATTATTTAAAAATTGATTGAATATCATAACACTGTTTTTAATTGATTTATTTTTAACAGCATATATACTTTTAATCATTTATGAAATTATAGAAATGAATTAAATTGCAGTAAGCTACTTTAATTGCTTAACATAATGTTTTGGTGAATTTAGACTATATTGGAAAGATTTGAATGCATATGCAGGATGTAGATTTAAATAATGAAAAACGTATGTATGGAGATGATAGATTCAATTATTGATATAAATGTCTTATAAGATTTCAATACATGTTATTTTTATGTTGGATCGTTTGATTAGTTACAGTAGAAATAAATTTTTAAATTCAATTAAACCTCTTATGATTAATGAATATAAGAATTGTAAAAAATAAATCAAACATTAAAATTACAAATAAAATTAAGTGACAGAGCTGGTATTTAAATTCAATTTGTATTTCTTATCAAAACTGCGATATTTTCTATTTGCTGAAAAGATATATATCTATATAAATCGAGCACGAAATAATTATCGGGAACTGTCATTAAAATGAAGTTAAAATTTATTTTATGTTTATATTTGTTGAATACTGTTCATGCACGTAAGTTTTAATTATTTGAGATAGGTTCTATTTTTTGCACTTCTAAAATATTTCTGAAACTTATAAAAAAGTTTTATTCTTATCATTTAAATCATTTTTATCGTTACATTTGTTTTTATTGGAAAATATTAATTTACAATCAATTTTTTACGTTGATACAGAGTTTTATTATATGCTAAAATACAATATTTTCACGTATTACTGGCATGGTAGATTTATTCGACACAGGTGCGAGAAATTAAGGAAAGATCGGTGCAAAATTTATTAGATTTAATAATATGATTTATTTTGACTATGTTTACTATAAGTTTGCTATAATGTTACTATAAGGTTAAGTTCAAATTGTTAAGGTCATTTGAAGATCAAATTGAAAACCAGACTATTTACTTGGATAAAATAAACAGCAATATACGATATAGAAATAACATGATTAGAAATAGATCCATGACAAAGAAGATCCATGAGATTAAAACTTATATTAACGATGTAACATTGTTAATGCCTTCTTGGAATAAAAATTTGTCTTTAATTCGAATTTTGATCGGTTACTCGATTCACACCTCATGAAAATTAGAAGTAACTTTTGTACAACAAAAACAAATGAAAAATAGAAAAAAAAGAAAATAAAAATACTAAAAAAATGAATAAACAAAGGCAATCAAGAAAGTATCTGATGCATCTTAAATATTGTAAATGATTGAAATAATATATACCAGAATACTTTTCAATTTAAATTGAAATTACAAAAATAAATTTTTTCAACACTTGCGAAGTTTTATGCAAAATATGTATTTGATAAAATTTTTTTCTAGTCGATGAAGTCAAATTTGAAGACTTTATGTTTGATTTTATGTTTGATTTTATATTTGACTTTGTAAGTATGTAAGAAAACTTTTTTATTTCTTAGTAGGATAATCATAGTTGATACGCATTTATAACTAAAATTATTATTCTTACATTGGTGGTAGAAATAATTAAATTGATCAAGCAATCTATATTTTTAAAGTTGTTTATTGTTTCTGCTATATATTTCTTGCATACCATGGGCATTTCGATTTTGATGCAAGTTTCAAGACACATCTATCAAACTATGCTATGACAAGCTTGTCTGTTCAAATTTATTAAATAAATAGTGTAAATATTATCTCTGAACATCTTCTGAGTGTCAGGTTCATTGACCATACTATTCATACGTTAGAGTCAGCTTTGTATATTTTGATTGGAAATTTGATATCATATAACAGTTTTATCTAGTGTTTTGACGAATTGCTTTATTCAGATGGATCTTTATCGATAGAATAATAATAGATAATAGATCATCTACGATGTATCTTCTAGAAGTTAATGAATGATTCAAATATTATTTCTGAAAACGTCAAATTTTTTTGCTAGAATAATACAACCAATCTCTAATATCTGGTAAACACAAATGTGAAGAATAATTAGTGAATCCGGATTGTTTTCCAAATAATATAATTATAATGTTCAAATGTCAAAGATTATCTATCGGTCAGTGTATTTTGTATTGAAAAAAACGTGAAAGTCTTGATTTAATAGCTGTATACCAAATCTGTTGCAATTAATTCATAGAGTTTTCAAGATCGATGCAGCATATTAGTCATGCCTCCTTATTCACCGCAAAGCATATAGAGAACTCATAATCAGAATTTTGATGGAGAGTAACTTTGATCTAAGATTTCAAAAGATATATTTTTTTCTATGAACGCGACGTTAAAAGTATTAAACTATTTTTAGTGAACCTAAGTTTCTAATAATAGCATTTGACTGAAAATCTGGTATTAAAAATAGAAATTCTGATTCCTTTTGCTTGCACAACTTTTGCTTTAGATAAAAAATAATTTCCATTTATTCAATACTTTCAAATGAATGTGTGTTATCACTCCGATATTCATTTTATATTAATCCAATAAAACGATGATTTTTAAATATCGATTACATTATAAAATCTATATATAATAATATTTGATATAATATATCAAATATTATATTTGATACTATATCAATTACATAGTTATTATATTCGCTAATTTTAATATAATCTTTTCGGAAAGTTATTACTACGAACTATATTTCAAAAAGTAGTTCATATCATTTTACTAAAATATAATCATATTTTCTTTTTTATTTTTAATGAAAAAGTAACATTTCGTCTTAGAATTCCACTGTATAAACCTACATTAGCCATATCATAAATTAAAATAGAACTGCCGTTCCTTTATGGTGTCTGCTTGTTTACCGTATCAAACCACCCATACAAGTGTTCATATTCTCTATCTTAGATTTATAAGAGAATAAACATTTAGCGAAACGTAATTAGTCACGTTCCTTTTCCATTCTATAAAATATGCAAATTTGACTTATGCCTAATTTTTTAATATTTATTTATATACCAACTATAATTTTCGCTATTCATTTCAAAATAACAGCCAAAACTATAGTCGATAAAGAAACCCACTGTGAAACTGTCCAAGCACCTTTTTTTATTTTATTTCAATATCTTCAATATGAAAGAAAAACAGTTCTTATGTAATCATTGCTTGCAATCCATCTATATATTATTAATTTAGATCATAATTATTTAGGATTCGTAAAAAGAATCATTGGTGGTAACGAAACCAATCCTTACGATTTTCCGAATATCGTAGCAATATATGGCCCTGGAAGAAACGAGCAAATAGATGGTCTCTTTTGTGGTGGAACTATTTATAATGCATGGTGGATTATAACTGCTGCAATATGTGCAATAAATATTGATATTTTGTACCCGCGGGAAACTCTGATAGTTGCAGCAGGAAAATGGTTAGCCCATGGAGATGAAACGTTTCAGCAATTACGAGGTGTTGCAAATATTACTGAACATGATGACTTCGACGCAACTGAGTAAGTGGGCGTATAAACTTCTTCGATTGACTCAAAGGGTTTAAATAGACTAAAAATATAATATAAAAAGAGGTTATAAATATATTAAAATATATATATATATATATATATATATATATATATATATTTTTTTAAAACAAGGCTATTTTACTATATATGATAAATATAATTCATAATGATTTAGACAATGTAGATTAATAACCAATGACTTTTCAGAATAGGCAGATCTGTTAATTTGGGTTTATTTAAACTAGATGCAGCACTGGAATTTAATCAATTTATTCACCCATTACCAATTTCACGCGACCTGAGATATCTCTCAGGTGACGTTATTCTACTTGGTTGGGGGTCCACAAGCGAGGCTGAGGAAAATGAGAGGCATGCAGCAACTTCTCTACAGTATATGAATGAAACTATTGTAAACTATGAATCATGTCAATTTGCTATAAGGACAATATTAAGGACTCGAGGTATACCGATAAGGCGTGGTTATTATAAGGCATATAATTTTTGTACTGGCTTATTTACAAACATCAGGCGGGGTCCATCAAACGTAAGTATATACGTATACACATTACCCTAAAGTCGAAGAACATAAAATAGATGAAAATTCTAAACTTATACATATCAAACTATAATTAATCAAGATTTAGATCTTTTTTAATTTTAAATTAAATTAGTTTTGAAATAATTTAAGTAACAATGCTAATCTTACCAATAGTAAGATCCAAGTAGGAATTCTATCATTCTCACAGAATGATGAACTTTAATACTGTCTTTGATATTTCAAAGAATAAATTGAATTTACACGTAATATTTAACAGTTAAAACATTATAAAATACGTGATTTACAAATTTTCATTTTGTATAAAACAAAAAAAATTATTCTTCTTGTAGTGGATATGCATGTATACAAGCGTATATATAAATAGATATAAATGTACATAAAAATGTATGTCAAAATAAATATAATTTAAAATTATAGGTTCTTTTTCGTGAAATTATAGGCAATGCGCATCTAATAAATATATTTAAGTTTATAGCTTTCATGTAAAAGAAATATCAGTAGAGGTGCTTCTATATTATAGTAACAATATTTGTGAGCGTTTCATTGTTAATTAAAAGTTTGAAAACTTCATGTAAATTGATTGATAAAGTAAGTGTCGCATGTTGTATGTAAATATATGTTAATAAATATTTTTTTATTGGTCTTACAGTCCAATCAATTCAATCTAAAAATAAAATAAAAATAAAAAATAAAAATAAAAAAAAAAATAAAAAAAAAATAAAAAATAAAAATAAGAAAAAAAAAAAATAAAAATAAAATAAAAATTAAAAATAAAAATTAAATTAAAAATTAAATTAAAATTATAATGACAGTCAGACTGTCCTTGTTTACAGTTCACCCCCGTAGATTAATCTGAAAATAAAATATTACCTGAAAAAATTCTTTGTTAGTACAGTCAGACTGCACTTTACTAACAAAGAATTTTTTCAGGTAATATTTTATTTTCAGATTAGTCTACGGGGGTGAATTTAAACAAGGACAGTCTGACTGTCATTATAATTTTAATTTAATTTTTAATTTAATTTTTATTTTTAATTTTTATTTTATTTTTATTTTCTTTTATTTTTTATTTTTATTTTTTATTTTTATTTTTATTTTATTTTTAGATTGAATTGATTGGACTGTAAGACCAATAAAAAAATATTTATTAATTTGTATATGGGCAGTCGACAAAAGTACAATTCAATTGTTGTAATGTACATGTGTTGTAATCTGTAACATATTCAGAGTATTAAGTTATAACATTGATAGCCAAGTATTTCGATGGACTAGTCATCAGGTTGCATACTTTAGTTTTATGATTCGTGTGAATAGATACTTTTTTTTTAGGAACACGGGATCACATATAAAGATAACAAAATAATCATTCAAGCAAAAATTTGCGTCATATAGAATCCGGCGTTCGATCGACCAAGCGGAGCAGCAACAAAGCTACGAAAACGATTAGAGAGATGATAAATATGCGAAGACCAGCGGACACGAAGTAGTTGTGCATTTACATCAGTATCGCGGTCAGGTACAGTTACGTAGGAGATCACGGCGGAGATATATTACAATTTAATATCTGGTCATCGGCTCCCTGTCATTTGGCTGAAGACTTCATGAGACAGATCGGATAGATTGAATCCTGAAAAAGTGGAATCGTTGCCCGTGATCTTAGTAACGATCCAGTCAAGAAAATTGACGGAGAAATCAGTATGCGAAGATAGTTTGGTGTAAAGAGATTTCCACATGCGTGACATTTGACGTGTGCACTTGGATCATTGTAGAAAACGGGAATTAAGGCGTACTATAGGAATTTGGAATTAGGAATATTATTTGTTTCGTAAAATACTTCGGCAATGGTTAAGTAATCAAACTATTGTGCCTATGTTTATATATCATGTTCATATACTGCGGGATCGATTATTTCGAAGCTATGCCTATACGGGTGAGATAGTGAATTGACAAACGATGGAATGAGTTATTCAATTGCATCATGATGAGAGCAATACATTTAGCAATACAATACTGACTGCAAGCTGAAGAATAATGTCTCTGAAGAGCTTGTCCACAAGAATAGGCTTTCCTGTTGTACATACATGTCGGTATTGGAACCAATTTCAAGACGAATTATTAGAAGTTTAATCCTTCAGATGCTTCATACGCTCGTTAAAAATAGATTTGCGTCATATTCTAAAATATGTATCATTATCTGATGAGGTACTTTTGACTGTTATAATTGAAATTGAACATATAACTTTGTTCATTTATTCACGTATTCATAGATTTGAAAAATATGATTTGAATATCACTCATTCTCAAAGGCAACTTTAAATCAAGCAAGAGAAGAAATCCGAGAAACTAAAAAAGAGAGGGGATGCGCACATATAAAATTGAAATAAATCGTTACGAGGATTAATTGGAATACTATTGCTTGATGAGTTGGCAATCGAATCTTCGCGCATTTATCTAGAGTATCCTCAATCAACAATTAGATCTGATAATTAACTGTGCAAGTACGCAGAACAATTAAATGTTATTTATGAACCAACTGTAAGGAAAAATACTCTATTAGAGGCTATTTATCCTGACGTGGGCATTATTTGCGGGAGGAACGAAATGAAACGTTTCATTATCTAAAGGGTTGAAAAAAATTGTTTGAATGGATTAAAAAATAATCTTCATGTTGGTCCAGAAAATAATATGTATCTCCTAAAATTTGATTGTGTACAATGTAAAATACTAGTATGGTAGCTCGAGTGATAAAACATAGTAATAATAAATAAACTATTAGGGAAAATTGCTATTATTATGTCAGGACTGATGATTCAATCATTTTTGGTGTTAAACAATTATAGATGTAATCAAAGTCGGATCACAAAATTTAATCAAAATGATTGACGTTCATTTTTATTATAGAAATAGATGATATAAATGTGACAAATGTGCAAGGAATGGCAAATCCATCTATCTAAGGAAACCTTAGACAAAAGTATATAGTTGGTAAGGCAAGTTAGTCCAACAATTAATTTACATATATCTTTGAATGATCTGTGCTCGTTCTATTCCAATTCAAATATGTACATGGTGTTCCGATTTGATTATTCACATTAGTGGATGAGTATTATGCAGGGGAAGTTGAATACATTTGCATGTATTGTAAACGTTTCTAAATATCTTTTACACTGCACGCCAATGTCATCAGCCAATGATGAAATCCTAATTTGACTCTTGATGGAAATTGAGAAAATAGGTGGGGACTCGGAGTATAATCTGAAGTAGAACAGAAGGGGCTTGTTGACTGTGGCAAGGAAAAAGAGTTATTTTTCTATTTAAAGATAATTTTAGGAATGCGTTCGCAAATGTATGATACTACACAATCGAAAAATATACGTGCGCTTTTCATGCTTTATATTTTTTACTCCGACCTAACGAATCATAGATTAGTTAGCTTTGAATTATAGAAAACTGCTGGTTTATTCTGCGATCTTCCGTGAAATCCCATTGTTCTCTCGATTACACACAAAGTGTCCTGCCCTCTTTTTAATTTCCATGCTCCCTGATCACGAGCAGAATTAGCGTTTGCTCATTGAACGATAAACATTCACACAACACAACATTTACATTCGGCTGTCCCCACTGATTAATGATCCGCTGTGAGAAGAATCATATTTGGGGCACCCTGAACTAAATTTAAAATATAGTTTAAGTTACAATTAAAAAAAAAGAAGATTAAATTTGGACTAGTCTTCACTAGTTTAGTGCATACGCTATAAAAATATCTAAGTGCAATAAATAAAAATATTTAAATTATAATTTTTATTTTAATGTAATTAGCTATTTGAAAAATTACAAATTGTTCGTGCTGTTATTTATCATACTAATATTGATGCTGCTAATATGATTTTTAAACCATCAGCTGCTGGTAAAGAAATATATAAACTATGTAATTCTGTATTACAAAAATTAATCTATTTAATTTAATATAATGAAAGCTATTTACTATAATTACTGCTACAAGTATTAATATTTTATTTTTGATGAATTAATTTCTTTATTATAATTAAAAAGTATATTTTAGTGATTACTACAACAGTATTTCATTGTTATATTCCTTGATTGAATGTAATTTTTTTCTCAATAAGGTATTTATTACAGAATTTAGACAACATTGCAATTTTTTTTTTATTTAATAGAGTAAACTAAACCAGACATAAATATTTAAATTCCGAAACAAAATAGGGCTGTGGAAATGCTATAAATACCACGGCTGTGGAAGGTACCCTGATATTATAATTAGTCCTATATAATACGTTATAGGCAGAACGCATCTGCTTTCATTATGATGGTTCCATTTTTAGAAGGTAAATTATTTCTCATAATTATTTTAATAGGAATAAGGGAGGCAGTTGGTATCAAGATAAAAAATTAATAAAATTAGATGAATAAAAACAGTTTTACAAAATTAAATACTTGTGCACTTATGTCTAATTGACAATTATAGGATGATTACTATGGCAGCAAGAATTGGTGAGATTATTAATAGTATTTTTTTATTTATTATTTTGTTCATAATAGTTATTATATTATAATATAATTTAATCGCTATTATGTTAAATTGAAAATCGTAACTTAATATTATATATAATGCCATTAAAATGTTTTGATAGCGTATTCACTAATATTATTAAGCATATTCGATTCATTAAGCGTATACACTACTTACATTAAGACTAGATCAGACCTAGTATTATTTTTTCAATTTCATCTTATATTATATCTCAAAATTATATTTAATATGCTAATATCCTATTGATTTATATATTATTTTAATGGTAAATACAAGAAAAAGCCTTAAAAGATATTTCAAAATATATGTGGAGTTATATGCCTTAGAAATTATATGCGATGGACAAGAATATGATATTGATTAGCTGAGAATATTTTGAATTATCTTTTTTTGAATATCCTCTATCCATATGTTAAGAATCTAGGTTTTTTCTTCCCACTGCATTCAGTACATTGAATTTAGAGTACTCTTTGTAATATAATAAGAGAATATATTTAAAATTTTCTTTTAGGGTGATGTCGGTGGTCCAGTAATGCAAAAAAATATAACCGGTGGGTATGAAGTTATTGGAGTGATTTCCATAGGAATAAAAATTCCAAATTTAGGGGTGCATACTCAGCTGGCTGCATTTAGTCAGTGGATTGAAGATAATATTCGTCATTATCGATAGACGTGGTATATGCATAGAAATCTAAATACTGCACTGCATATCAAGGAGCGCGGTCGCGCTCCGAAGACAAGTATGTGTTCTACAGCCTTCCGACGACCGTGGTATATATACATGGATATTGGGTTTCGAGTTTTTTACATGATTATTGCGTCAATATTAAACCATTATGTTACTTCTAATTATGCTTAAAAGAAAACTATTTCATGATACTTCAATTCAAATAAAAGTTTTTATTGTAATAAAGTTATTAATTACAGAATTTTTTTACTCCGTTTTCATTACCTCTCTGCATATTTAATTTTACCGATCCGGTAAATACTCCTTGTATGTACAGGGTGACCCATTTTAATTTTCGCAGCTGGATTACTCGCAACCTAAGCCAAATAGGGCAAAGTGGTTCTGACAAAAGCTGTAGACGGCAAAAGGGGCAAGCAACACAATAGGGCTAAAGTTTTTGACATTGAACTTGCCTTTCAAGGTTGTTTTAAGATCAAAGTGATTTTTTAAAATGGGAATACCTAATTTTGACATCGGATTCGGAAAGATCGGGAAATTTTACCTTTAACACATATTGAGAAAATTTGTTTCAAGGTCATTCAAGGTCAACATACAGTTTTATCGATGCTTTGATCGTAGTGAATGTCAGAGTCGGACACATTATTATTAATTATTGTTATTAACTATTATATAATTGTTATTAACTATTGATTTTTTAATAATTAATTACTATAAACTTGTACTCTGTTTATTTTTTTGAATAATATTGATTTTGCCTACTACTCGGAGGCGCGTAGATTGCACTGACTCTGGCAGAAATAGAAATCCTTTATTTACTGCAATATTCTGACAGTATTTTTATAACATTGGAAACAAAATACTGCGATACTATGGTACTATGTGAATATACTAATTTTGGTATACAAACTTAAAGTATGAAAAATCTCTACGGCTTATACGCAGTGTGTATACCTAAAGATTTCATCCACACAGAATTTGTTTATCAAGGTACTACTGTGAATGCTGCATTTTACCAACAGGTCCTCAAGCTCTTGTGTAAAAGAATTGCGCGTGTTAGTCACTCTTTTTTCTTCATGAACGATAATGTACCAGCACATACCGCAGCAACTAATACTCAATAAACAGTCTGATCGGAATTCCCGTGACTACTTCTTGTTTCCAAAATTAAGAATGCACTAGAAATGGAACAGTTGTGCGTTGATAGAGGAGATACAAGAAGCTGTGACAACAAAATTAAAAAGTATTCCAAAAGAAGAGTTTTTAAAAGACATGATTAGAAGACCGTGCATACTTGTTTATTACTTTTTAAAGAGACCATTTTGAATAAAGTTTTCTGAAAAAATTTTATATATTTATTGCGTTTTCTGTACCCTCAGTCTTAAATCATTTGGAATGAACTATTTATATTTATTTAGGACATTTTTGCCACTAGTAAATGAAACCGTTATATTTCTATTTATAGTCTGAGATTTTGTTGACAGCGAATACCACTTTTGATAAGGAAAAGGTTCGATTTCGGACAGGAATGTGTATTTGAAAGGGATTAAAATAAATACGCACTTAATTTTTATTCGCTAAATTATTAAGTTTATTAAAACATTATGCAACATACTGAACGAACGCAAAGAAGCCGCATACACAAAACAACCAGGAAGCAGCAACAACAATCGAGCTCAACGATGTCAGCTCAACTAGCAGGAAGGGCGCGTGGAGACGCTGAAAAAACACAACAAGATTAGTGAGAGTCGGAGATACACAGTGTGCGACGTCCGCACTGCAGACGACCGCACTGGAAGTAGCAGCCAACGTGAAGACGGAAGTCGCCGCGGAGAAAGAGCGGCCAACAGCGCCACCGCTCTTAGCGGCGCCGCACCGAACTACCAACATGGAGACTTATATATAGATATATCTCCCGGGTAAATTTGAAATTGGCGCGCGAAATAAGTCAGAAAACCAGACATTGCAGACCGATAATGTCGGTCAAAACGGTATGAAGATGATGGAAGAGCCCGAGATTGGCGCAGAGCGGAGAAGACGCACGATAATTGATGCAAATCGGGGAAGAAGGTTAATAATTGGATGATGGCGAAAAGAGGAGCTGCGATTGGAGAATCGGAGGTGAAGATCAAGAAGAACTTCAGAAGATTGAAAAAGCCGGTAGAATCGACACGTGTCGCAGCCATTGTTGAAAAGAAAGGAAGTTTGAAGTAAAAAGGGAGAGCCGTGAGGTAGTTAAGTGACGGAGATTGTGTACGGAAGGGAAGAGTGTAGAAGGTCGGGGACGATAGACAGTTCGGGAAGTGGAGTGGTGCGGAGACAATATTTGTGCCAGTGGTGTAAGCCGGTGTGCGGACCCGGGACAGCAGATACGTTATTTCTTTTCTCTCTCTCTCTCCAAGGGAGATCACCGCGGAAGAGGAGCCGAGACCAGCAGCGAGCGCACGAGGGGACGCCCTCGCCTATAATTAGCGGTAGCGGGTGAGTGGGCCTGCGCGCCCTGAACTTGAAATATTTTATGTAATGTATAGTATGCGAGCGGGGAAAGGGGTACGCGGGGGAATTTAAGCAGCGGCGGCCACCAAGAAGGGAGGGAAGTAAGGGTTTTTTTTGAGAGTAGTTTTAAGAGCGCGGGAGTCGGCGGACGTACGTATTATATATAATATACGTATACGTATATGTAGCCACGTTTCGCGTGTAACCGAGCGGGACGTACAACCTTACGTCAATCTGTATTTGTTTCGTAATAAATGGATTCTTTGGAGTCATCGATGTAGTTAGATTGTTTTCTTCCAATATATAAAACCTATACATATATAAATCTAAACATAAAATCTCAACATATAAATCTAAATATATATCCAGCCCGAGTTCCCGCCCTGGAAGCAGTCCGGAGAAGAAAAAAGGGGGTAAGGAAATTACGTAGCGAGCGGAAGGTCGCTCAACGTTACAAAGTTAATAGGCATAAAAAATCTTAACTCACTTAGTGAAGGAAAAAGCCATTTGAATTGTAAATAGTAACAGTGTAATATAACGTATAATAAAAAATTTGTCGTCAGAAATTACGTTCAGTATGATTTGGCACACACACCCATTCTATAAGATGAAACGGAGAAAGACAGGGAGAGATAAAGAGGTATTTTCTCATGTAAGAGAAAATAAAATTTTCAAAAATCAAAAGATATGCACATAAGGTGCGTGAGTAGCGTCAGATTAACCTAAAGAATAAAAAGAATAATACCGATTGAAGTCACACCTTCTTCAGGATACGAATTCTAAAGTTGGATATTATCGTTCGTTTGAGCTGGCCTGGTATTAATACTTTAAGCGGACTACTTTGAGTTGCTGTTCGTGATTTAAGACGCCACCTAGTGGCCGTTGGTGAAACTGGCTGTCAAAACCGTTAACTTAATTTATTTATGAAAGTAAAATGATTTTCAATTAAAAACATAGCCTATTCTACGTGATCCATTGCTTGGCACTTGAGTAATTTAATGGACAACGACAAAAAATGATTATAAATGGAATATTCATATTAATAATGTTAATACTTTCAAAAAGTTTAGAATATGATTAAGAATGCTTCGATACAATAGAAGAGATAATGCTTTCATTTTTTTATTGTACTCCTTATCATTGTTAGAACTTTTTATAGTTCTATTAGAGGTATATAAATTTAACTGTAAATATCATTTTCGATTCGTTGTAAAAATGAAGGTACAATTGACTCTATTGTTATGTCTTATGAGTATTGTTGTTGACTCAGGTAAGTATCGTTATTTATTTATTAATAAATTAATACAAATTGCAGCTAAAAATTCATAAAAATATTCAACGATAATTATTCAACTCATTCTCTTTCAAATCAAAAGGAAAAAATCTTTCTTGACTATCATTATGAATGTATCAGCTTCAAAGTGGCGTGAACAAATATTATTTCAGATATTTTGTGTATGCGACTTGGCATGCTAGTTTAAAAATACTTGTAATAAAATTTTTAGAAATATCTTTAGTTAACTGTTTAACACCTTTTCTATTGAATATGTTCATATTCAACCATTCTACAATTATATATACAAATATATATATATATATATATATATATATATATATATATATATATATTCGATTTTCCAAATTTTCAATTATATTGATTTAATTATAATTCTCAATCAAACTGTTGTAAACGAATGCAATAGTTTACAATTAATATTTTAAGATACTTTATTATCAAAATTCTATATAAAGTTGAAAGTAGCTTGATATAGTAAGCGTAAATTAATACATTCTGTGGCCATATCTTATAGATATGAAATTGTTTTATAGGGTTCAAGGAGAAAGACGTTCAAAAATAAGATATTGATAATTAAAAATTATAAATATATATATATATATATATATATATATATATATATTTATACATTTATAATTGGTATTTACACAGTAGGACGTTGTAGTCACTTGAACGTACATACACACATTTACACACACACGCGCACGCACGCGCACACGCACACCCACATACACACACAAATTATGTATCCATTTGCGTAGGTAATATGACATATTTTGTATGCTTCGAAAGATTTTTTAAATGTCGATTTAATTGTGTATATTTTCTTCTGTTTACAAAGTTCTTTTTAACTGAGTTTTTTTAATAAACAGAAGAAACTCTTATACATACCTAGTTTTAAATGTCTAAAACCAATCATTGGCCGAATTATTTACATTTATTAAAAAAAAATTTTGGAAATTTATTTTAAATTCAATTTAAATTTATGTAAAATGTTAATGAATTAGTAGCTTATATATTGTAGGCGCTGTTATTGGAAGTAAGTAGAACTAATCAATAAAAAGCACTGAAATAAAGTATGATAAACTACTCATGCACAAGATGGGCAAAAAACAGTTTAATAAAAAAACATGAATCATTTCTAAACTTGCACATGCGGATAGCAACTAGCTCGTTCTCTACAAGTCAAATAATAAGCATTTTAAATGAAAGGAATAGCATATATTAGGCATGACAAGGAATAAATTAACACTAGGTTACACAACTAGAATTCTCTCATGTCAAATTTCAAATACATCAAATTTTACAACATGAAATAATTGTATGTACATGAAGCAAAGCATGACAAAATATAATTTTTTAGAAATAGATTAAATACATTTAAATCTTAATTGCCTAGTTTTCTGAGATTTTCAAGCTGTGATTTTCATTGTCTAGCTGGAGAAGGGCAAAATGATCACAGTACTAGTGATACAGTATCATTTACTTACACAATAGTCCTGTAGTACTACGCCGTACAATTGAGACGATTTTATGCCGTGTTAAAAGAAAAACAGCCCCACTTACCTTAAAAGAAAGTGCTTTTCCATCACGATAATGCACTGGGTCATACTTCTGCATTAGCCACGACTAAATTGGTCAAATTACGCTACGGACTCCTGCCTCATCCACCGTATTATCCAGATTTGGCTCCGTGCGACTTTTTTTGTTTCCGAATCTAAAAAATTCACTCGCCAGGAAGAGATTTCACTCCAAAAACGAAATAATGGCCGCCATGGAGGCCTATTTTCCAGACCAAAAGAAAACATTTTTTTCAACGTGGTTAAAAAAATTTGGAACCTCGCTGAACCATGTGTATTCATCTAAAAGGAGACTACATTGAAAAATAAATTTTATTTTTCGTAAAAGTTTAGTGCTTTCAATTGTAGGCTAAATTCTTATCAAATGACCCACGTTTGATTGCCATCAGTATCCGAAAGGGGATACGACAGTAAATAATAAAGGAAAAAAAATTTAAAGTTGGTTTTACGAAGAAGTACTCCAATTGATACAGAATATTTGATTCATCTCAAAATATTTGAACGTTTTTGGGTGAAAAAATTGATTTCGTCTTCATTCTCGAATTTCGTATATAATTAGACATTAGATTACAAATTTAGGATAAGATAAAGTTGATAATACTTTGATATTAATTTCCAAAAAAGTCACAAATATAGCCAAAATTATGTTATTAATCAACATGTACATGCCAGGCGTTTTGAATTGTATTCGAGTCGAGAAATCAAATAACAGAAGCTTATGCAATTGCAAAATTGTTTCTCTCTTCAGAATTTTCGGCGTTCTTTATTAGACTTGTTACACTATTTTGGTTGTGATTAGGAATAGTACCTGATCGAAGCTGTTCTATATTTTCGCCTTAATTTAATTTGACTCCTGTTTTAGTACTTTATCAAAAATAATTACTTCATTTTTAACAAAACTAATGTCATCTATACTAGCTTGTCTGAGACACATTTGTGGCATTGGCGTAAGCTATCCTTTTATACAGTTTTGACTAGTCAAATTATCTAGTTTTATATCGATTAAAGTAACTCTAATTATCTTAAAACAGTGCTCTGTAAAGTTCTTAAGTTAATATTCTCTGTAGTATTCTTAAGTTACTACTACAGAGCAAATTACTATATCTTCGTAATGATTTAACATTAATGATGATTCTAAATAATGATAACAATAATGATTCTAAAAACGATTATAGTTTAATATCTTGGGGATAATAATTTCATCACGTCAGATAAATACCATATCATAGTCGGAAATCATAAAAATCCTATTGTAACATAATCAATTGGCGTCATCTTCCTATCTAGCACTGATTTTAAGACTATTAATGGTAATGGAATTTTCCATTGTAAGCATTAGACACTTTTAAAGTTGCTAAATTTGTTTGATATTTTTAAAATGGGTTTCATGGAAACACCGCTATTAATTTTATTTTGACATATACAGGGTTAGTAAAGCGAATGTTTGGAGGACGCGATGCTGAGCCGCACTCTTTTCCAAATATGGTAGCAATACATGGCTCCGGAATACATCCAAATTCAGTGTCACTGTTCTGTGGTGGTATTATTTATAATACACTATGGATTGTAGCTGCAGGAAGTTGTGTAACAAACGTCGATATCATTTTTCCAAAGGAGAAGATGGAAGTTTGGGCAGGCAAATGGCAAATCAATGGATACGAAACGTTTGAGCAGATAAGAGGTGTGGCGATTGTAATTGAACATGATGATTATCATACACCTTTGTGAGTTTAGTGAGAATTTTGATTATTTATTCATATATACTTGAAAAGTTAATATTAAAGCATTTATAAATATTTGATTTCTCTACCTTTAAAAATTACGATTATTTATATAGATTGAACATAACACTAATGTTTTTATTACCTTGATATGTCAAAGATATTTAATCGTTAATAACAATATATGGTCGTTTCAGTTTAGGCAAGTCTACTGATTTAGGGCTGATTAAACTTACTCGTGAACTAGAATTTAATCAATTTGTGGATGCTTTGCCATTTTCAACGGTTCTGAGCTATCCAGTAGGCTCTGCTTTAATACTTGGCTGGGGATGCACAACACATGCGCAAGAACATTTTAAAGAGCCAACAAATATATTACAAATTATGGATGTAAATGTGACAGAATATGATGCGTGCCAATTTGCTGTGAGAAAAATCATGAGGAGTCGTCGTCTTCGCTTAACAGATGATTCATTTAATGCATTCCATTTCTGTACCGGAACATTTACGAATATCCGATTGGGTCCATCTTATGTAAGTATTTTAAATATTGTGTGCGAAATGTCTGTTATTTTCAGATTCTAATAGATGGAGAAAATATAATATATTTTCATATCCGATGATAAGAAATAGCATTTTTCCTCAGTGGAGCTCATTTCTCACTATTTTATTTTGGTACTATGGAAATTCTTGTGCGTTATTACGTTTACAAAATGTATGCAAACATTGTCATCCGGGTATATCCACCTTTTTAAAAATTTCATAGGGTAAAGAAAAAAAGCATCCACAACGTCTGAATAACTATCTATCACATAATATAATTCGTATTTTTTTCTACATAAAAATTTTAAACAATACACGATTTTTATGAGCTTATCGTTGCAAGAAGAAGTCAAGTCTTTAATGCGCTCATTGCCTCCTGTCGTTCAAATCAATTAATTTTATAGCTTATCATTTTTGTAAAGCAACTGAATGTATTTTTAATTTATTAATGATGAATAATTCTATATAATAATTGAGGAATAATTTAGCTTCTTTATTCACCATAATATTCGGAAAGTATTATTTTTAAAAATTGAAGAAAATGAAGATCGTGTAACGAATGCGGAAATAGACAATATGCAGCTAAAAATTATTCCCGTATATATTCAATTCCAAATACAAACAAGGATCGCGAATAACACCTCGTGATAAATTTTTGAGATTATCATTGACATGGGCTGTTTTCAAGGTCAACCTTTGACGACATTTATCAGACATAAATACAAACAAATGGCAATATTCAAGAATTTATACGTGCCAGGATCAACTTCTTATATTAATGCACGGATATTATTCAATATTTTTAAATTCTTAGGCACAACTGACTTATTCATTGTAAATAATTTGTTTTCATTCAGGGCGACGCCGGTGGTCCAGTGATGCAAAAAAATGCAAGCGGCATCTACGAAGTTATCGGAGTGATTACCGGAGGAGTTAAACTTCCAAATTTGGGATTGCACATGCATATTTCTCACTTTATTAGTTGGATTCACGAAATGATTCAAACATATAATTAGTCATTATACTTTTATAGAAATAACTAAATGTGCATGAATAATGACTATGTAGTCCTTAGGTTATTTAAGATCAGTATATTATTATCATCAGCCTTAAAATTGTCCTTCTTTAGTTAGTGCTTTATTTTCTGTTCAAAATATAATTGAAATAATTTACAGTCATTGATGGAAATACTATAATTGCCATGTAATTGTCAATAGCCAGTTTTTGATAAGCAGTCGAAGCGGCTCGAACTGTTGGGCGAAACATGGCGTGATAAACAAGGACAGCCTGGCTGTCATTATAATTGCATTATATTATAAAGACTGTAAGACCGATAATAATATTTGTTAACTTTCTAAAATATTTTATGTTTATTAATAAGTATGCATTTATGTATTCACATTTTGAAGAATTAAAATGTATGTATTCAACATTATAAAAGTTCAATGTTGAGTGTAAGAGTGTTCTTGACAATAATTAGAATAAAAATGTAATGTTTCTTAAAAATGAATTTAAACATTTTTGTAACTAAATGATCTGAAGCTGAAGCTTATATGCTTTGTAAATTATATTCCTTATCAAAATATATAAGTATCTAGAGCTATGATATCTATTAAAATTTAAGAACAAGAAATCTTTATTACTTTACGACTGTTTCAGAAAAATGAAATTTAATTGAAATCATCCATAGTTTAATTGTTCTTATCTTAAATTCATTTATTTATTGTTTTTCTGCACACAATTTAAATTTTCACGCTGATGAATGTTCCATAATGGTACTTCCAATGTATCCCAGTACCAGAAGCGGTGGACAAAATGAGTAACGTTCTTTACAAATTGATATATGTTATTGAACTTTTACGGAAATCAATAAGTATTTTTGTGTGGTCATTTTTGTATTTATTAGATTGAATTCAGGTAGTACACTAACTTTGAATTGCAAAATAATAAATTCAATTGAAATACGTTATAAACATCATAGACAAAACTTCCTATTCAAATTCACATAATTTGAAATTATAATAGGAATTATGTACAAAATTCGAATTCGTTCGCTTCAGGAGTTCAATAAAACCAATGAATCAAATAAGAAAAAATTTAAGGATATTAATGTTGAATATATCTTGGTTTTTGTAGGAACAGAGAGAATTGTATTTAAACAAATAGAAAGAAATTAAAAATATAAAACAAAAATTCCTTCTAATCTCGCTTAACTTGTTCCAAACACTGCTTCGAAGTTAACAGTCGCTTTCGCTTATTGTCTACCGTGAGTAATCGCGGCACCCATTGGGCCCACAATTTTTTCAAAATCAACTTATCATGTAAAATATTACTATTAGTCAGTCTGAAGTTTGTTTTGGCGTCGTTTGATAGATGGCAGCACACGATAGTAACACCAGTTTCCCTAAGGAACGTCCTCTGTCTTCAAACACTGTTATTTAGTTTATCGGACTATTATTTTCAATCACCATACCAGTATTGATATGATCACACAGTAAGAGGATCTTTTTTCAATAACTATTCGATAGATTGATAACATTTTTGTATAAATATATATTAATATTAAATTATTTTACATGTCGTATGTGCTTTTCGAACCAATCAAATAGCCAGTTTTTCAACAGCTGGAAGAAAACATTGAATTTTCTTAGTTTAATTGAACATTATATATTAAAATGGAAATTCCAAAACATTAGAATTTTTTTGAACCTGTAAATCGGTAAATATTGTGATTGTTGCCTACTCATAATTAAAAAATTTCCGTGTAAATTGATTTTAGAACGTACTAGTTAAAGTGTGCATTACTATATATTATTTATGTATAATGTATACTTATATACACAACTGTATTGATTAAACACTTTTATTTATAATAAAATTACGTAATTTAGAGCTGCATTGGTTAGAAGAATTTCTTTTTAATGAAAAAATGTCATTTTTATAAAAGAAAATTTCAAAATAGCGAATGATAAGAACAAGAAGTGTTAGCATGAAAGAGGTAGTATGATTCATATTTGACTCCAGCTTATTAATTTTTCAAAATAAAATAAGGAATTAAAATATACACGGTTCAATATATGCAGCTGTTTATTAAACGTAATTCGTAAATCCGCATGAATTCGCAAAACTATTAAATCAGATATAGATTTTCAAGCGAAGCAACATGAAAAATAAAATCGACCTGCGCGCGCCATCGACTTACGTTGACAGGGCTCCGTTTAGCATTTCAAATGGCCCGGCTGTCCGACAAGGCCAATGTAGTTACTCGAAGAAGTATCTTCAACTTTTCGCCGGCTCGAGTCGATCGGTCTCCCCCTCGGTCGTCTTCACTTTTGTCGTTGGAACTTTCTATGAGGCTTTCGGCGTGGACGGCTTTCAAAAAAAAATCCTCACCGACTCTCCTGGAATTATTTTCGATAAGCCTACAACGCACCGATTAATTCTTATTACTTTCCCTTTTCAATATCTATACTACTATTATGTAATCTATATTTTGATTTCTTTCAATATTAGAATATTATAACATTCGTTTTTTTTATTATTAAATTTACTTGATCGATTTTCGAAGGATTTTAATTAAACAATTTCGTCGCGGTGCTAGTGTGGTTCGTAAGATTAGATACATTGAGCGAAATGTAATATTTTTCATAAAAATACAGCTTTACGTTGTAAAACTCAACATTTTACAAAAATTTTATTATAGAAAATTGTATGTTTTAATAATGATAAAAGTACCATAAAAAAAGTAAAGATTAATCTCGATTTCTTTTAGTGTAACATAATGTATACAAAATTACATGTGTATATATTAATTTTCTATTAGTGTCTACTAAAATGACTTACATCATTGTATAAAACGTTAATTATTTCTTAGCTAGTATTATTGAGATTATTGGTGTTTTTTATTATTTTACGTTGAATATTTAGATTATAAAAAAATAATTTTTTATTTACGTGTAATGATTCATATTAATAATATTTTATATGTAATTATTCATGTTGTAATGATATTATCCAATAGACTATCCGAAAACAAAAACTTTTACTTTTTGTTTTATTTGTTATATAAACTAGATTTATTGGAATAAAAGCTCGTTATTTTGAAAGTTATGAAAACAAGATTACTTGATAATAAATTAATTAAGGGTAAATTTTATAAAGTAAGAAATATCATTACCGAGTTAATTTCTGACAAATACTTCTTATTGAAATTACGAACTGCAGAATAATTCTTTAGTTGAATTTAGAGAATCACGCGATTGAAATGATAGGGAGAATAAAATATACCGGTGATAATATAATTATAAAAGATGAATTAACGTTTCGAAAATGAAAATAAAATTTCAAAAAGTTTCATTTGGTTATAGTAGAACTACTTGCACCACTGAAAATAATTCCCGCACTAAAATATTGGAAATTTACGTAAACACAATACGAGCATCCACGCGAACATTTCTTTCAATTTCGCGAAACAGATCCACAGCCACGCACGACGAATGTTCATCAGCGCCGCATCTTATATTTAAAAGATAAACTCCCGCAACTCCTATACACATGCACACACACACACACATACATACATACATATATATATATATATATATATATATATATATATATATATATATATATATATAGTATGTTAAGAGAACACGGCGCGCACAAAGTCCCCCGCCGAAATTCTTATCGAATTATTTTGCCGAACGCTCGCCGCTGCCATGCGCTTCCGTGACCTCTCCTTCTCTTTTTGCTTTGTCCCCGATGGTTCTTGGTCCACGGTTTATCATCACGCGCGCGCGCGCGACGCTCGCTCGACACAATGCGCGCGAAACTTCTCCCTTCTGCCACGGCGGAACCGCAGGGTATATAATGGCGAGGCTGTATAAGGCCGAATTCGCGAGGGGGAGGGGCGGTCGTTGATATATATAGGCAGAGAGAGACGAAGAAGGTAGAGAAGGTAAATACAAAATCGTACGAAATACAGACTGATCATATTCGCGAGCGAGCGCAGCGCTGAAAAAATTATCGCCTGAACAGTCTATATTGGCTCACGACGAACTCTTCCGCAGCATTTTGCGTCGTTCTTTTTTACTTTTTCGGACGGAAGATTTGCAGCCGATCGACCAATGAGAACATTTCTGGAGAATGAACATTTCTGGAAATTTAAATTGCTGGAATAAATATTGCGCGCTTTATTTTGAGTTATACAGTTCTAGGAAAAAAAATCTATAGGTAAAATCATCATTCAAATGGATTTTATAGATTAATATCGATTACTGCTTGGAAAGGGGAATGATAAAAATCTGTTACCTGGAGCACATCAATAATTTTTTTGTCCTAAATAAAAGTGGCGAAATTATTTTCGAAATTTAATTCTAAATAACTACTTGTATTTGTAAAATCTATAACGGTTTGTTCACGATAGTGAACGCAAGCCGACAAAGATAAAATAATGATAAAATAAGATACAAAATGGCAACTAATTGGCAAATGGAGAATGTTAACTTAACCTTGAAGAATTAATTGTAAAGTTCAAGAGTATATTTTAAACTTTTTATTCACTCAATGCCGCAGAAAATAAATATACATCAAATGTGAGGCTAAAATGAGATAGTCGGTGACAGTTTTTTAGCTGAAAAATGGCATATCGGGCATTTGCCTTCGATGAAGTATTGAACATTTGTAAAAAAAATGTGTGAAAACGAAGCCTTCATTTCGTTCTTCTATACCAAACTAAATGTCAAATAAATAATATACTTATAGTTAAGACTCCCTATCTATATTTCTCTCTCTTGATATTTATATATTTATTATAAGAATCAATTTAATTATGGTTTAATTTACATGGAGCACCATTTTGTTTACTTCTCGTATATTACATCATAATTTCTTAATAATCACGTTTAGGCATATATCACATACTGTAATGGTGGATCATGAAAATTTTACGACATGCTTGAATTATGGTTCTTACTCACTTTAGCGCTATATATTTCCCTTATAGAATACGTAGCACTTAAAATAATATTCATGTTCTTTCAACAGTAAGAAATATTTGTAAGATCTTTATTTAAGGGAAAAAGAGAATCCTGAATAAATTTTTTTTTTCATCAAATTGATTCCATTTCTTGGCCTAGTGACACGTACTTTCATTCTCTCTCACTCTCTTATCTGTCTCTCTATCTCCTTCTTTCTCTCTCTTTCCCTCTCCTCTCTGAAGAAAGCCTAAGGAAAACTACAAAAATTATAGGACATGAGTTTTCGAATTTTGTCCCTTTTCACTCGACTGAAACTGACATGATAAAGATAGTCAATGAAATTCTCTCTAGCGAATCGATCTGATTTTTCTGCTATTGCGCATTTGTATGAACACTATAGCAAATAGTCATGCTGCTCATCATTCCACGGGTCTATCGCATTTTATGGTACATATAATGGTACATATGATAGAGCATCGTTGTTGAATGAATTATCCAAATTTGAGACAACAGTTAATTTTGTGTGACTCAATGCAGGCCAAGGTCATAATATTGGAATGAAAATGATATATAGATGCACATTTTTTTATATTATTGTAAGTTTTGCTATGACATTTTCTTGCATATTTTTGTCCAGCCAGTTGACCAAAAAGGGGTCTGCTGGGGTTACAATTTTTTGAACTGGACTATCTTTTTGTCATGTTGATTGGCTCCCCATACTATACATGAGATGAGCAATAAATTTAAGATTGCATAAAATTCGGAGACACCTTATGTTAATCGCCATAGATCTGACGTTCCAATTTTTTCTTAAACAAGTCCGGTTCGACTAACTATATACACTTCAGTACTATACTTTATGTATTATTGTGAATGCACTTTTCTGAGTACTCGGAGAGTCACTTTTCTGAAAATGTTCCCAGTGATGATGAGAATACACTGAAAATGGAAAGAACATATTCGGAAGAACAAGGTACATATTCTCACTACTGGAATCACATCTTTGCATCCTAAATATTATTTTATAATTTTGTTATACCCTATATAATTTTTTTTTATTATTTTTTGAGTTTGTATATATTTAAGAGATATCGAACTTATACTTAATTTTGATTATATAATGTGCGTGATATTTGGATCACTATCTAACAGATTGATATAATGAAATTACTCATTATCTGTATTGTTATTATACGCTGCATGTAAAATTATCTGTGCTATTGCTTTCAAAAAGTGGCATATTATGATTTTCTCTGATTTTGCTCAAATTTGTAAATGACTCAAATACCATTTTCTTGATTTCAGTAAAGCATTTTGTTCACAATTATCAGATTATATACATATATTAAAGATCATATTAATATAGACATAGAACAATATATTACATATTGTATGGATATATATATTAGATGGAAAGTTGTCTTAATAGTGCACAAGTAATTTCATTCCAATATATAAAATAATTTGATGCTATGAGAAGAACCAAAACTTTTGATTAATTTTATCGTTTTTTGATTTTTCTCTTTTCACAATATAAATTTTTGTATGAGTCAGATATCCTTTGTTAAAATAGTTATTAATAGTTATTTATTATGTTACATTAAATTTATATTTTTCAGATATGAAAACTGGGTTTGTTGTATATTATAGAATAGTTCTTTGCTTGTATCAATTTCATATATATAGCGTATCCTTCATTTTTTTTAAACAGACAGATAAATAAATTTAAATATCTCTCTCTTTCTCGCTCTTTCGTTCGCGCGCGCTCTCTCTCTCTCTCTCTCTCTCTCTCTCTCTCTCTCTCTATATATATATATATATATATATATATATATATATATATATATTCCTGGATGTCTGAGCACACAAACGTACTCCTGCTCTCAGTGAGTATCGTAAGAGGGATGGGAGGAACAGCGGGTGAATCGATAATCGAGCTCCACGCGTATGTAGCGAGATTGGAGGATGCTTCGGCTACCTGTGTGCCAACTGTTTGCCTCCTTCTTGTGCCTACTACATTAACTCTCTCTCTCTCTCTCTCTCTCTCTCTCTCTCTCTCTCTCTTCCTTGAAGCCGAAACCGAAGTCCTCTTCAATACGAACGTGCATCTTGTTCGTATATATATATATATATATATATATATATATATATATATATATATACTAGCATCCCTTTTGGCTTTGCCCGAGATAATAATTTAACCGATTTCTTAAACAGTTCCATAACATTTAAGTAAAAAATACTCTATATATAAAAACCTATATTACTATAAATAATTTACCGTAAATTACCCATCGTCGCTTCTGTATAAAAAACTACTACAAAGCAACGTCCACTTCAAAAGGTTGATATTTCACCAACAATTTTAGACAATATATATATATAGACATAATATGCATACTGCATACGACTTTTATGCGAAAAATTGTACTATCGAGCGGTAGAAAGACTAAATACAATACTCCCCGTTAAAGTCGTTGCAAAACACATAGACATCGTATTCTACCGTATTCACTGTTTCATGTTCACTGAATATGAAACTCCCTGTAGAAGTCGTCCAGAGACACCTGGACATCGTATTTTACCGTCGGATCATGAAAGTATGTGTAGAAGATGTCCTGAGGAAGCTAGATATCGTTTCCTACTGATTAAACACAATACTCCCCGAAGAAGTCATTCGGAAACACCTGGACTTACATGCATTCTGTCATCCGAACTCCCAGTAGAAATCGTCCTGAGGTAAAGGGATATAGTATGCAATTGCCCGTACATGCCAATACAATATTACTCTGCAGAAGCCGTAATTAAAATGTAAATATACAATATATATATATATATATATATATATATATATATATATATATATTGTATATTTCCGTGTTAAATTAAATACCGTAAATATTTTATCAATGGTCTCAACTAAAATTATAACGGACGCTATAATAAAGGTTATTGGTAAAGAACCCTAATTTGCCATAATTTATTTTGTTCAAACTAACAAAAAAACATAGTTAAATAAATAATGTCATTTACTGACTTATCTGAATTATGCCAGTTAATTTCACGTTTAAAGACCAAAACATAATTTGTCGTCACAAATTATGTTCAGTATGATTTGGCATACACAACCCATTTTTTAAGAGAAGGCCAAAGTTGATCATATTCAAAGTTGGATATGGTCATTCAACTGAGCTGGCCTGGTATTAATACTTCAAGCGGTTTACTTTATGTTGATATTCGAGATTCAAGTCACCACTTACTGGCCACTGGTGAATCTGACTGCTTTTGTCTAAATTAAAAAAAATTGAATACAATCCTGAAATGACATTTAAATGGATTTTAAAAAAGACTTTAAATAAAAATGGTGTTTATATATATATGTATATTTACGAGTAATTTTATTTTAACATATAATGTTACGTATGATCGTAAAGGTGAGTGAAAAAATGATTATTATGGAATCACGCATTGACACGAAAATCACTATCTCTTATTAAGAACTTGTTTGCAGTTAACCTGCCTTAGTACATAAAAATATTTCGAAGAGTTAGATTTGAATGAAACTCATGCAGAGTTAAAGGATTCGAACAAAACATTATAATTTTGACTTTGATGGCAACCTTTAAGTTATTAAAACATTTATGAAAAGAAATAAGTTAGAGCTAGGTTCGATAGTTTTAAATTGTAACAACACCGAGTGGCAGGGATTTCGATAAGTTTACATTGTCGAAAAATTTGTGTATAGTCATTAACTGTAAAACTCCATAGCAATCTACTGCATTATGTATTCTTTCTACTACGTATAAAAGAAGCTAGCGAGTCGATTATTAACATCATGATATTGAGAAAAAAATATAAATTACATAGTGATCATACTACGGAAACAAGTCATAATAAATAGTTTAGAATATTTAAGTTTAAAAAAGCTTACAAAAGTGTTAGAATTTTTAAATTGTTAAGAGACTTAGATGTAAAATTATAAAGGAATTTGCTAAATATCAATGATTTATTATGGATAGAGTCCAAATTTATAGCATGCATCTATTGTGGAATTAAAAAGTTTTTGAGAGTTAATAGTCCCAGTGATAATTCCATTACGATGAAAAGACAACGTCTGATACAATGTACATTGAGATAATTTTCACTTTACCAAGAGAAAATACAATGAAGATGGTTTATAATCTTTATATATTAGTATCATTTGTAAGGGACTTGAAAATCTTCAGTGTAACAAATTTAAATATATAATTGATTTAAAATAATTTATAAATTTAAAATAATTGATACATTAGAAGGATTGATTCAGTAATGTATAAAACAAATAGTAAAGGTTCCAAGTGAGATCCTTGTGGAACCTCTGATAAAATTATATTTAAATTCAATTCTATACAATAGGTAACAGATAATCCATAAGAAGATCATTATTAAGCATTTGCGAACCATAATACTATAACTTTTTTACTAAATTATTTCGGAAAGGGCAATAGTGAAAGTAATTGTAATTTAATATAAATTCAATATGTTTTGTGCACGCGCGCGCGTCCGTGTGTGTAAAATAGAAATATATATGATTACAATTATGAGGATCGTCATATTAAACCATATATTTTTAGGGTTTAAATAATATGATTAGCGGTTTTTTTATTTAGTTGATTATTAATTTAATAATTTTTTTTTTCAGTAATATTAGCCAGACTTGTCATCTGAAGGGAATGAAAGGTAAGGAATGTATTAAAAATAAATATTGTAAAATAAAATATATATGAAATTGATAGTTTAAAAAGAAAAACACACTTCCTTATTTTTACAATCAGCTAAAATCAAGAAAACCAAAACATGATACATAATCTCTAGGCTATAATTTTATGTGAAACAATGGTACTTAATAAATTAATAATTGAACTTTAGGTTAATGTCAAATGCTGTCTACATTTTTTTTCGTAATGCACCACAACTGTTAGTCCCCTCCGTTCTTCTTTATCTCTCTCTCTCTCTCTTCTCTCTCTCTCTCTCTCTCTCTCTCTCTCTCTCTCTCTCTCTTTCTCTTCTTCTTTAACCATTACATGCAAATCACCCGAGCGGGTATAGATTGTAAATTTGGCCGCATAAAAGTATAAGACGCACCGGAAGCAAGTTCGCGCAGTTCATCTATCGTCGGCGGCCAGCGCGCCCTTCGTCAAAGTGAAAATAGCACCCGAGGGAAAGAGAGAGCGAGATCGGGAGGGGGAGGGGGAGAGGGCGGGTACCCGGGAACCGGAAGTGCCCGGATATGAGTTTCCGGCGCGGACAATTTGCTCCGCGAAATTGAATGATCGATTCCGATAACCGTCGCCGTACTTTCGTCTGTCTCCCATCCTCCCTCTCTTTCTCACTCACTCTCTCTCTCTCTCTCTCTCTCTCTCTCTCTCTCTCTCTCTCCCTCTCTCTCTTTCGCAGATTCGTCGATCTATCTGATCGAGGAGACAACCGGCAGGGAGAACGATGCAAGGACGGGAGGACAGGATTTACCATTAGTGTCATTACCGGCACGAGGGATGAGGAAAAGAAAAAGAAGAGAGCGAGAGAAAGAGAGAGAGAGATGTTCCGTAAGGAGAGAAGGAGCTGAAATTCTTTTCTACCGTGAGAGTAATTATTATATCTCCTATACACTCCTCCAAAGTTTCGTTTTGGATTATTTAAATTTTCGGCTACTTCCTTCTTTCTTCGCGGAGAGGAGTTAAATTCTGGTAAAATTACTGACAAAACTCTGTAGATGGGTAGGTTGAGAACAATAGAATTAGGGAATGGTATAATTCCGATAGGATAGGACGAGTGATTGTTGTGCATCCTGTGTTAGACACGCAGATGCACAAAGACGATTATTGATGTAAAACTTGTCGATAAAAGAATCAGATACAAAATTTTAAAAATAAACAGCCTATAGAGCAGGATTATGTGAACTAGATTTATAGTATATAATAATTGTGCAAGACAGTCATGCTTAAGCTTTATGCATTATCTCATTTTAAATGAACCAATTTCTATTAAAGATATATATCCTCAGTCAGTATCCAATAAAAATCTTATTTTTCTCACATAAATACATTCGAGATAACTCGTAAAAATGAATTTTATCTATTCTAATTTCTTAGGTGTTAAATTGAATAAAATGTTGCAACATTAATTCTTTGATAAAAAAAGTAACTATAAATTTTCAGTTTAATCCGTCCAGTGATTTTAAAATGGATGTTAATAAATCAGTCACGCATTGTTCTTCTATATAGATTGAATTGTTAAAATTGTTATATATATTAGATAATATATATATATATAATATATATACACAATATCATATAACTAATTTAAGATAAAGAAAAGTGTGTTTTGGTTTGTACACCGTAAACAAAAAACCCTGAACCATAGATTCTATATTATCTTTGAAAGAACATAGGCTCTGTTTTTTATTTAAAATCATTTTACTCAAGTTAACGGTCTTAACAGTTAGTTTCATCAGTGGCCAATAGGTGTCGCCTTGAATCAGGAATATCAACTCAAAATAACTATTAATACCAGGCGAGCTTAGTTGAATGATCATATCCAATTTTGGGATACGTATCCGAAAGAAGGTGTGACGTTAATCAGTATTTTCTTTTTTGTTTTTCATATTAATCTGCTACTACTCTCTCACACCTTATGGATACGTTTAGATTTTCGTTAATTTTATTTTCTCTTATGTGGGCTAATATTTCTCTCTCTCTCTCTCTCTCTCTCTCTCTCTCTCTCTTTTTCCATCTTATCTTAAAATAGTTGTGAATTCCAAATCATATTGATCATAATTTGTGGCAATAAATTATGTTTTTGTTTTTATATAGTAGATATTGTCAGTAAGGATAGCCGGAGAGGACTGGAAGAATTACTACGAAAGTATCGGCAAAGGAAAGGAAGCGGACAGGCTGAATAGGATTCTAGCAAAAAATCCAGATGCCACCCTACGTGCACTGAAGCTGTCTGATGACTTCTGAAGTAGAAACATTAAGCTACCTCATACAGGAATTCTTTTACAGTTTCCGCAGGATGGAGAACGTCGCAGAACAACGGGATAGCATATCTCTGGACGAAGTGCATAGGTCTGGGTGCGCCAAACTCGGCACATACCAGGAACTTGCAAACCAGATATTTTCTTCGGGTAGAGTAAGATAGGCCATTAGGTTCTTCAAGCCATTTAAGTCACCAGGACCTGGTGGAAATATCCGGCATAGCTTCAAAGGTTATAGGAAGTCGTAGGACCGCTGACAAAGATGGCTAAAAGCAATATTACTCTAGGCCATACACTAATCAGGTGACAGGGTATAAAAGATGCTATTTATACCAAAAACAGGCACATGTGCCTACGTCCTACTATACATTCCCTAAAGATATTCGACCCATAAGTCTGATAGACATAAGTCGGGACAACATCTTGAAAGACATATAGCTTCGCAGAGCAGCACGCATATCGATCCGGAAGGTCTATAGAAACAGCCGTATATAGAGCGGGGCATCAGAAAGGATCGAACACATGTTGAGAAATTGGATTCTGGAAGTTAGCAAAGGCGGCACGATCATGAGTAGGAGAATGAAGTCGGGGTGCCCACAGGCTGGGATTCTATTTCCACTAATCCGGTCCTTTATTGTGAATGAAGCTGCTCCACAGCAATGGGTATAATGCAATGAGCTATGCCGAATACATAATGGTAAGTCCCCTGCAGAGTCTTACTCGATCCACTGATGGGGACTATGTAGGTTGTCATAGATGCTATGGCGTAGTAGTGCCGGCAGACTAGTCTCTCCGACAATCCGGCCAAGACTGTCGTCATTGTCTGAACTGAGAGATACAAATGGATAAGAAGCTGCCACCTGATTTTAAAAGGACAGGCTCTGTCCATTAAAGGTCATTAAAATATCAAGGTGTTATTATTGGTAGCAATCTGTCATGGAAAAGCACTTGGAGTATGCAACCAACAAGTTCATCGATCGAAACCACAATCCTATCCACGTCCAACGTTATTCCTGAGACATTTAGAAGCATAATAATAAGGAGCATCTCGAGCGTGATTCGTTCTACGCCTACTGTGGCGCTGGGTTTGCTGCTTAAAGTATAACCATAAAGTATAAGGTTCCCTATAGGATTGGACAGAGGGGTGACTCTATGGATGCACCTCCACACCATAACGTCATCAACGGAAGCCTCTTATTTGACTAGGAATACAGCGTAAGTATCGTCTCCAGAGAGGAGTGAAATTTTGGTAAAGCAGGTATCCCGAATGTTAGAGAACTGTGGTCCACAGACGGAGGTGCAGGTGTGTACCAACGAAGTAGTGGGAGGAGCTTAATCGTTCCTACGAGACGTTATCCCGGTGTGTTGCAGACGGAGCTGATTGCTATATTGCGGAGAGCGCAGATGGTCGCGAAAGTGGGGCCTGGTATTCGAATTTGCATTTGCTCTGATAGCGCACTATAAGCTCATAATAGTTTCACGACGAAATCTAAGCTGATTCGGGCCTATTATTTAGCCGTGAGCAGTCTAGCTAAAAAGTTAATCATGTTAATGTGGATACAGAGTCACAAAAGGATCAAAGGGAACACTGTGGCATATGACTTTACCAAACTGGGTGCCAAAACAGGCTACATAGGACCAAAACCGGCTGTAGGAATCTGCAACACTCTCATCAGAACAGACATAGATAGATGTATATAAGAAGAGCACAATCGACAATGGGAGAAAATCTGTACATGAAAACAGGTTAAAGTGCTCATATCTAGACAAAATGGAAATGACTGAACGAGGTTATCGTTGGCCTCATTCGATTAAATGCCAAGCTGAATCCTCACATGCATAGAATATGGGCCTCATTGTAGACCCTTACTATCGTTTCTCCAAGCGCCCGTAAGTTGGCATAAGCCAAACCCCGTAACTAAAGAAATAAACAAATAAATTAAAACAACATCAATAATAATAATATTAATAATAATAATAATAATAATAATAATAAATACTTTTGATACTTTATAAATTAAAAATATTAAATTATAAAACAAATCTAAGGTTATTTTTTCGACATGATAAAAGAGTTTCTCATCGTATTTGAAAATTTTGTCGAGATGATAGTGCTCAAAACGTTATTTAGTTACATTATGAAATTAATAAAATAATCAGACCTTCGATTTCATTAATGTTACTACTTAATTTTTTACATCAAATTTAAACACATATATGTGAATATATGATATATTCAAATGTATACACTTTGGATATTTATTTTCTTATTTAATCCTTTACATACAAATTCGAAAATCTACTTGAATTAAAAAAAAAGAATTTTTATAAAATTTTGAGTCGATAAAAGTGCAGAAGATTCCGCATTGCACGTGAAATCCCAGTGAAAATTGAGGCTCTGGCGATCGTCTCTCATTCGACAACAGTCACCTTCGGCGCAATTATCGACTCTGTCGTAAATAGACGATAAGGAAGCATTACATGAAAAAAATCAATATACACTTTCTGTTACGCACTGCCTGGACAAACTCCTCGATTATTACTTCCCGGCTCTCGAAATTTTGTTAATAACTATAGCACGCACACGCGCGTGCGCGCGCACATATGCAAATACACATACTTAAATTCACAGCTGCACTATCGAGTTATAATTACTAGTTAGATTGCCCCCGAGGTTGTATTATATAGCTGAAAGAAATAGTTTTTTATTATGACGTTGCTTTCATCATGAGATGAACAGAGTTTTTATTTAAAAATTAGACTTCGTTTAAGGAGATTTCAGCGTGCAGATCCCTATCAAGGAGGTTGTCCAAGGGGTTTTAGACAATTGTACAAATAATTATTCTACCGCCTACGTATATACGGATTTGGCTGGTATGGCACAAATCTTGTCGGTCACCTACACTCTTGAACAATACCTTGTTTTTCGTTGTAATTTTCTGGTAGATACGACGCGCCAACAATGCACTGTCACAATTTAGTATATCCTGAGCGGAAAATCAAAACACTTTTGGATACGAATGAACTGTTCGATTGGGTTCGTATGATTTTCACACAAGGCCGCTCGTATAAACGATCGTTCGATGCTCTCTTCGCAAAAACTGCAAGTCGACAAGCGCATGGTGCACGCGAACGTATTATATACGGGGTGTAGAAGAAGAGCTCTCGTTGCCCTTGACGGTAAAAGAGTGTAAAACAGAATTACACGTATGGAGGAGCAGAGAGAGAGAGTGCTTGAAAGACAATGTTTTTTGTTACAAACCTGATACCGGCTAGAGGTCGATATTTACACGCCGCTAGCTTCAATTGCTAGACGTTGTAATTGCCTCTCTCCCCCTCCTCTCTGCCACTACTCTCTCGTTCTCGGACACATATCAAAATTCGCGCCGCTCTTGAACCGCTCTTGTGCTTGGAAAGTGAATTTTGTTCTTCCTTTTTTTCGCTCCGTCTATCGGCGTGTCTTTTCTCTGTCTCTCTCTCTCTCTCTCTCTCTCTCTCTCTCTCTCTCTCTCTCTCTCTCTCTCTCTCTCTCTCTCTCTCTTTCTCTCACTATCCGCTCTCCTTTCGCTATTACTATTCTTCTTTTGCTTTCAACTACTTTGATGATTCTAAGCGCTTCAATTCCTTTCAAAATCTGCTTTTATTGTTGTTTCTTTTGGTATTGGATAAAAAATCTCCGCAATTCTCTGCCCGTATATATTGCAATGATCAAAAAAAAAATTTCGCTGAGCAATATTGTTCAAGCATAAATCAAAACATAAATTAAATGGTAAATTTATATCGTCTATTAGTAAAAAAAATATTTTCTTTAACAATATCAATGCAGTGAATAACTCTGTTGATAATAAATGGTCATTGATTTACACTGATAGAGACGAATTCTTTTTAATACTACAAGAGTGGAGTCTTCAACAAGAATCCGATATATAATGTAATTTTTGCACTTAGATTAATTAATTATCTGCATTAATCTCACTGATAAGTACTTATGTGGACCACTTTTGCTTTCAGAAAGTAGACCAGAGTTTTTGATTCCTCAAAATACACTGAATTTCGACTGGTACATTTAAGTATTTCCGAAGCCTTAACTTTAATTTTCTTTCTCTCAAAGACTATTTATTTGTTTACATTAGCTTAGAGCTCACAATATTTCTAATTAATCACATTCCTAAGATAATCGGAAAACTATTTAGTATATCATTTAAAGATATCTTTTAAGGGGATTTATTGCAGATTAGTATAATTTGCAGATTAGGATTTTGAAATTATCATAATATAATTATTAGACTATACATGTGAATTCAGTTAATGGAGGCTTATGATGGATCGATCACTAGAGCGGAGGATTAGTAATTTAGTGATCCTAATTTAAGTTCTGATATTGGTCGATTGCAACGGGCACAGCTGTAAAAATTTACATGTGCGTTGTTTACAAACGCATCGTAGACCACCATCGCTCAGTAGCACCAGTGTTTGGGAGCAAAAGTAGACGGACGCTAAAGAAAATTAACAAAAAATCCAGTTGACATATTATCAAGATATTACTTTATTTTAACATAATCGACATAAAAAAATAATTAAGTATCTGGCAATTTTTTGAGGTATCAGAAATCATCGAATTCAAACAGCAACTAAAAATCTTAAAAGTCATGATGAATATATCGATTTACAATATGATCGGAAATATTAAAATATTTATGCACTAGCATCGCTGTTCACGGTTTCACACGTGACATCAATTTAACCGATTTATTAATCAATTCAACAATCTCTACGTGAAAAATACTAAACGTATAAATCAATATTTTTGTGGATAACTTTACCTATCGCCGCTCCCGTAAAAAATATTGCTATCTTAGTGTCCGCTTCAAAAATGTACTATCTGAGCTTCGGTTTCAAAAAGGTGCTATTTCGTAAACCATTTTTTTTTTCAATGTCAGTTGATACCAGTAATTAAATATTCGCGGTAATTAATTTAAAATACGAAAATATCTGAAATATAAATATGTACATCTTGCATACGACTTCTACGGTGAAATATTGTGGTTTCGTGTTCAGGCGAATACAATGTCCAAGTGTTTCAGAACAACTTTTACAAGGAGTTGGGTGTTCGGACGATGGAAACTCCCCGTAGAAATCATCAAAAGTATATAGGTCTATGTGCTTGCAAACACGATATAGAATATATATTTCGAATTGTAGAGTAAACGGTTCAGTAGTTTTTTTGTGTAACGCGTATGAACAAAAACACACTTTCTCTTTATAAATTTATTTAAGCATTTCGAACGAGACAAACACAAGATCAAATATCAGCGAAATTTTTTGTAAACACATAAATGTTCAGAAATTTGTTTGTCCAAAGTGCTTATTGGACGAACGAGCATTACTCGATTTTATTTGTATTATATAACCATATCATACGTAATATGATCATAAGTAATATCTCTCGTAATATGTTCGTACTTATGACAATCATAGGTAATATGTCTCTTAATATGTTCAAAAGCTTCATAGTGAGACGAATCCTAAACTGGATTATCCTGATGTTATAATTTAATTGTGGATTTTTTTTGTATATATTGTATATATAATATAGTAAAGTTATATAAAATCTATTACAAATAAATTATGTAAAATTTCAATTTTCAAATGATGGAAATTATAGAATAATAATGTAAATTCTTATAAGTATCAGCGCCTGATTTTCCAAAACCAAAGTTTATTATTATCACCTCGCCGACAATCCGTCGCATTTCATTGTCGATCTCTGAAACTCGCGAACGCAAGTAAACAAAAAAAAAGTATCTCGCGATAAAGCTCGCAAAAAAATCCGAGCGTCACCGAGAATTTAGTATACAAGGCTGGATTGCTGGGCGGCAAATTGCAATAGGTGGCCAAAACGATCGGGGGCGCCGCGTTACAGATTCGAAAATACTGCGCTACACCGGGCACAAATTTCGCCTTTACAGAGCAGCAAGGATTAAGCAGAATATATATATACACATATACATAGCGCCGTATTTGTAAACGTTTGTATTCATTCGTGCAGCATTGCGGGGAAAAAGTTATCGCCAAAAAATTCCAATGAAAATGTCGAAATTTATATTTCTACCGTGGGGACAAATCGAAAAGTGTGTATTTTATATATATAGGCTATGTTGATTTTGAGCAAAAGTTATCGAGTCAAGCGCACTTACGAATCTGTCTGGATTATTAAAAATCAGTTTCACGAAAAGTTTATCAACTTTGCAACAACATTCATTATATACGAGGAAAACAAATAATTTGTTTTTATAGAAATTATTGGTTAGTCCTTTAATTGATATTTTTACTATATTTTTTCCCTATTAGAGGTTATGAAAAATAATTATTTCTGTTTATTTCATGCTGAGAGTCGATTCTCAAATTATCTTCGATAGACTAAAACTGATTTACACTTCATTTGCAATAATCAAGTGAATAAAAGTAATTTTTATGTAATTGTGAAGATCACTTTTTTATATAATAAACAAGCAATATTCTGGCTTGCTAGTTACAATTTCGAAACTGTAGAAATAACTGTTCATAATTTTAGAACCAACCAAATATTTTATAAGTAATTTCTAGATCACTTTAAACTGATGAACAGGGATGTTAAGAGTTTTCAAGCAGACTGCCGTAACTAGTTTCGTTATTTTCAGCACATGATTTTCGCTAGAACAATTTAAAGATTTTCGTTATTAATTATATTATTCGTTGCTTTGATGTATTTGAAATATGCAAAAAATGATTTTTATAATACCAATCTTGTCCTTGAATATTGATCACTATTTGTTGTTATGAAATTGAGATTTAGCAAGATTAAGACAAATAAATTCAATTGTCAAGAGTAAACAAGATAGAAAAAAAAGTATCAATCAATCCAAACAACTTAAAATTTTTCAGCATCTGTTAAAAAGAGTAACAAATTATTTCAACATAACATGATTGAAATTATTAAATCTATATATGGACCAGATATAATTGATATTATGGTAAATGTGAATGTTTTATCATTATTACGATGTGTAAGATTTCTTCAGTTATAGTTTTGCTTCGATACCAGCTTTATTTTCTAAATTTGATTTATCAATATTCATTCATCTCAATATTCATAAAAATTACTGTGATAATGTTCGAAAGTTCTTTATCTGCTTATTGAATGTTAGACTATTATCACGAATTAAACGATCGTTTTGTCAAGAATTTTTACATAAAAATCTCTGGGAAATTAATTATATTGTTGGGATAACGTATATCGATGATTCAACTGATAACTACACTTCGTTGCTGATTTAAAACATCCCATCAATCCCAGAGGTATTTTTATCACTACATTTCAATTCAATTACAATTTCCTGTGCTCTTTTTTTCTATTCTAAAAGTAGGTTAATGTAATTGCGAATTATCGAATGTTTCATTTGTACGCACTCTTAATCTAGCTACAAAATTACATTTGTTCCGTTACTATATATGCAAATTAAACATCCACGCGAATATCAATCATAATGAAGAAACACAGTACAAGAATTAAAGAAGTAAAACAAGTGCCGTGGAGCACTTTAAAATAAAAAAAAAAACACAAATAAAGAGATAATCAAGATTCTATATTTTTATTAAGATTATGTTAATTATGATTTTTTGATAAAGACCATTCGGGCGAATTCATAAAAGTTTGAAAACGAGATCTAAAGCTCTCCAGATTTTGCGTGTACATATAGCATATATACACTATGCGCGCGCGAAATGGAGTAAACGGGAGGGACAGTTTAATTATACATATGCATGAGTATTCAGCTACAGCTGTGGACATATATGCATATATGCACACATGTTCTCGAGTATATGCCATTTTGTAAGCGAAGCGTATACACGTGCGCACACCGAACACCTACCCACACACACACACACACACCCACACATAGTCAGAGCAAATTTTAGCAGGTGAAATCTAATTTCTACTCGCTCGCACATGTACGTTTGGAGGCGCTTCCGCGCCGTCCGAGATACGCGATTTCAGTTTTATTAATATGCAGTTTGAGTTAGAACTTAAATTTGTCGAATACAGTCTTTATTATTAGAGCTGGGATAAATACTTAGATTGTTTTTTCCCTTGTAGCCAATTACTCGAGTGACAATTATACATTTTGTAGATACTTGTATTGGAAAAGATGAGCTTTTTTATATAACGTTCATATTTGATTGACGATTATTTGAGATACAAGCGCTTTCCCATCTGATTCGTAATTTATTAATTTTTAAAAAGTATTACTTTGGATACACTGTTTTCTGGCTAATGTGCAGATTTTTGTGGATTTTGCTTTTTTTTTAAGATTGATCAAACGGTCGTCAAGAAGATTAAGATTTGTGTAGTTCGTTTTGATAATTAATCATTTTGCGATATATAATTTTAGCTGATTCAAAGGGCTTTTTTTGAAAAACTATATAGCTTTAAAGCTAGAATGGGATTCATGAAAATAAACATAAGCAATGTATTAAAACAAGTTTTATTAATATAAAAGCAATATTTATAAATATTGTTATGTAGTTGGAATATTTCATTTATTTATCATTTAGTTATTCTTTGAAACTTGCTGTGAGTAATCTATTTTATTTATTAAAATTTTATTTTGTTTAATTTCATTGTTACTAATAAATAATGATATTATTCCTTTGTATTATTTAATTAGTATTTTTTGGATTATTTCATTAATTTTTTTAAAATAATGAACTAGCAATATAATCTACAGAAAGTGTAAATGCTATTTTGAATATAATCATACAAATATCATTCTTTTCATCTAATTTTGCAAACAGTACAGAATCTTTTAAAAACTTGGTTTACATTCTTCCTCAGTGCTATTTTATGCGTATGACAAATGAAAATAATTCTATCGTGATGTGCAAACTGAAATATTCATGATTTTTCGGGATAAACAAATGACATTAATCATTCAGATTCATAAAATTCTCCCGCTCTCTATCGCAGTCTCTTTCCTGCTTTATCACTCTCATATACTCGCCTACGCTCCCTAATGATCCATTCAAATTATATTCGCGATCGATTCGTTTCCAGTTCAAAATCAGCTCCTCATTAAAACGCTGTATAACCTAATCGCGCGTTGCCGTGGCCCAGCAGCGCTCCGTACTCTCGCGAACGCTCCGCGCTTTCGCTCGAATTGGATTTGCTCGGCCGCGCGTTTCCGAGAATGACAATAATAAAGGGTCGATGGAAAAAAAAGCAGGTTAGCAAATCGAATGACTCGTAAATAAATGGACCAAGTATCATTTCGTGAAGCGATGCGTGGATTCGTTTTTCCCGGGCCCATTTAGCGGATAAAATGCTGGCTGTGCCGGGCGTTACAATACCCCTTCCAGGTCTACCTTTATCGCGTTCTAAAAAGAACAGCCGATGTACGAAAAAACAGTACGTGGAAAGGGAAAGGGATAGAGAGAGAGAGAGAGAGAGAGAGAGAGAGAGAGAGAGAGAGTCAACGAGCTCTCCAAAATCCAAAGTAGGATGGGTATATAGAAAGAGCGATGAGAACTCTACTGTGCGACGATGCGACGCACTCGCCATCCTCCTATTGGAAATTTATTCCAATATTTTCAATTAAAGTTAGACAAAGGAACGGAGTGGGGGATACCGGCGTCGGATAAGCCGCTAAACCGCGCCACCCGCTTCTGCAGCGGCTGGCTGCTGTTTCTCCTTCTTGTGTACGGGAATTGCAAAAATAATAGAAACGCTCGCGCGCACGGTTGGCCGCTCGCGCGCGCGCAAGGAATCGCCGGGAGGGGGGAAAGGGGAAGGGGAGGGACTCGTGTTAACGTTCGGGGAAATTTCGTTTTGTTTGTAAGCGTCTTTTGTCATCTCGTGGGCTCGGTCGATCTGTGTATAGGCGGGCTTGCGCGGTGTTTTTACTTTCAGGCCAGGAAGAGTCTTCGTAATTGAAGCTTGGTCAAAGTGATACATTTGTGAGACAATTATGGAAAATGGATGGGAGGTTGTGGACCAGGATGGTTTTATATATATATAAAATACATTCTTGTGCGAGATTATTGATTCTGTCTTTTCGATGTAATCACAAAATTTTTCATATAAATTTTATTTAGAATTTTTCTTTAATATTTAAAACATACATGAATTTAGTCGACTTATACTTTTTATAGCACTTTTGCTTAAAATCAGTTTTTTTTAAATTCTCAGTTAATATTTTTAATTCTTGTATGAAACATTATTATTAATGTAAATATATTTTGCACAGATGTATTGCATATGTATTGGTTGTTTCTTTTGTCAATTAGAATGTATAATTAGAGATTTTCAGATTTAGAACTAATTGAAATTCATCTTAAAATAGATATTTATCCAAATATTCTTTAATTCAATATTAATTAGAATTCTCAAAATAACTTTTTTTACCGTTTGTATAGTTTTTGGATCATCTGAGAATAAAATCAGTTTTTTGAGATTCATAATGGCATTCAAAAGAGTATCTGAAAATGATTCATTATATCTCAATACACTGTTTAATTTTATGTTAAATATATATATTTAAGTTAAATATGCTTTTCTTTTAACAATCAATGAATTGTTAAGTTAAAAAGATATTATGTAAAAATAACTTCCTCGAAATGATTCGAATTTTTTTTCCTTTTTTTTATTAGTTAAAGCCTATTATTAGCCTATTTACGCTGTTAACGTTCTCCCCAGTGGTCTCAATAATACAACTATACTATCCATGAATTATAGACGCCTAAGAAGTAGTATAATTATAAGACACCTAATACGTCTTCTTCCGGCTAACACGTAACATGATCATCTGTACAAACACTGAACCACTTTTAGTCGCCATCTGCTAAAAGTGTCCTGATTATGCTAGTGAATAACAGTGAATATAAATTTATTAAATTGGTATTCGAGTCTGGCTCTTATTTTTGAAAAAGCAGGCCATCCAGTTTCTACTTGGTTCGAATGATTTACGAGGATATTTTTAGTTATTTTCTTAAGATCGTTTATTAGTAAGTTCTTCGATCTTTTATTAATAAGTCGTGTGGAAAATTCAACAGATAGAAATTCTACACTAATTTGAACACATATTTAACGAAGTTGCTGAATGTATTCGAGCTAGGAAAAGTGAAACACTGCCTTTCCTAGAAAGCAGCGAGAACGTTTTTTCCTCGTCCAAAGTGTACATTTGCGAGTTGAGTTTGCGAGGTGGGAAATAAAGATTTTCATTGTTTAGTGCTGTAACTACATTTCACATAATTTTGGGGTCGGTATTTGGTTAATAGAGATCAATTCTGGAAAAGCTTAATTTTAGAGAGGGCGTATGGAAGCACTGCTATGTGCGAACTGGTTTTTATAAGGGAGTCTGTGTGATTTCTTTATGTATTCATAAAGAAAAGTGCTAATTAGTTAAAAAAGAAAAAAGCCGTCTTGGTCGTTGGAGATATTCCCAACTACCGCTGACAAAGTGCGTTGAGGGTTCATTTTGGGAGAGGTTTTCGTTTAGATGGCAGTATAACGATATCGGGTCCACAGAATATCGCTTGTTAAAGCTGAAAGATTGGGGCTTTGAGGCTACGTAATTTGCTCGTTGATTCCGTTTGTAAATCACGCATAAGAGTCGGACTAAGATTTACTCTATAGTTCCACGTCAATTTAAGGCCCCAGAGAATTTTCATGTCCATAACTGCATTGGCAGCATGGTGGGGACAATTTTAATGAATAGTGGCAGGATTTGGATTATTTGTCTCTTAGTACATTCTGTAGAAGTTTTGAGGATGAAAACTTTTGATCTTTACGTCTACTATGCGGATGTTTAATAAACACCATAGAAAATAAATACTTAATGTTTAGATTAAGTGGGTATTGATTCGTGTATTATTCTATTCTGGCCTCTCCGAGAGATTAGTGAACAAAGGTCGTTTACCAACTGGGTATGAGTTTAGATCAGAGATAGAGTCGTTTATGCCAACCGCTATCAGAGTTTATTTTTCGATATTTCATGTATTGACGGAAAGTATACGCCGAGAAGTCTCAATCATCGTCTTTATCCTTATAATAAGGAGTAATGTAAACGAATGGACTTCGAAATTCAATTGTTATATGTATGTGTTGGATTTTCGTATAATAAAATAAAGAGCAGATAATTGTGTGAAAAGTAATATTCGTGCTTGTGAGAAATTATAAGAAAATACGTACCTAAAATGTCGGCGCAACGGATTAGGAGTCAAAGATTTATAATACGGTCAATCGTTATACCTGAGGCGGTCACATATAAAAGGGGCGGGGGCACTTAAGGGACGTGCCCATACTGGCAAAACTCGGTATTTACAAGAGGCTGCGTTGGAGTTAGAGCAGATTGGTATCAGCATCGAAACGAGGAGGTTATGTATTTATCTAAAAATGCTTTTCACTTAATGTTAATAGAATAAATCTAGTGTTAAATATACAGTGTTAAAAAATTCTTATTAATTAATCGTAACCCTATTTGCCTTAGTTAACGTATTTCTTATCGAATTGAAAACTATATGAGTATAAATATAATGAAATATAATGATCGCTCGTTAATTTGTTCCCAGTAACTAGAAGTGATTTGTGGAATAGATTTTAGAAATTGTGTGATAATAAAGAACTATATGTTTGTGCTATCTCTTCATTATATTAGTATGGATAACTTGTATTTAATATATGATTTATGAATAAATGTACTATTTTGATATTGGAGTATATAAGGGGATGACTGGAATAAATTAATGATGAATGAAAAAAGTGAATTAAAACATTAAAAAATCTATTGCTAATTTTAAATCCAAGTGGGTTCGTTAGGAAGATGACAATTGAATTAATGTAAGAAGTGCTTACAGAATCAAAATAGATTTTAATTTAATTATCAGTTCCACTGAAATATTTTATTTCTGAGAGTAGATATTCGAATATTTCGAAGAAAATTGATTGATGAATGAGGAGACTTTTCTATCGTTTAGATTGTAGGGAATGAACCACTAATATATAGTTCAGCACATTTTCATAATTATATTCACAAGATGTAATTACTCAGTAATGAACTTTTTTAAAAAAATGTTTGGGAATATTACTTTAAAAGCATCACATAAATAAGTTGAGCAAGCAAAGGAAACGCAATAAGAATAACATCATTTAATTGAAAATGAAAAATTTATCGCATTTATTACACGTGTAACTTAATAACTAATTTGTACTTGCAAAAATTAAACGCTGTGCATTATACCTTTCTTTGTATGCTTATTTTTATTCCAAGAATTTAATACACGAAAGGGAAAATAAAAGGCCGCTGTATCCAATATTTGTATTCCTGATCGATATTTAAAATAATAATACGCAAATTCTTCTGGAAAATCTGCCGCATTTTAAATACAGCAGATGTGCTACTTGAAATATTCAATATTGGATAGGAGAAGGTGGAGAGTTCGGGTGGACAGTCTTGAAATTCTGACCGTGCAATATATTACACAGATTGGTATATACATCCAAACTTCGATAAAACGATCCTCCTCCCTCCCCTCCTCGCCCCTCTGTACTTAAAACAAAGGCTCGATGCAGCTTGCGCGTCGCTAATGAAAACAAAACGAATTTCGCCAGCGCCTCCCGCGCCCCTCGCTAATGAAAGAGAGCAGCCCGTGCAACAAGCTTTTTTACCTCCCGCTTCGTTGTACATCCACTTTGCGAATGAAAAACCGCGCTCTAAAAATCCAGCGTTGGGCGGTGAGTGGCGTGTTGAGGGGGTGGTGGAGGGGGGGGAGACAAAGCTCGCGCGAGCAGGACCCCGCGCCGGCCTACCACCGCGCCCCTATACGAACATCCGGTACATCACCGACTATACGCATGACAAGGCGGGTGGACGAAGGCGAGGGGCTGATGATGGGTTGGGGAGAAAGCGATAATTAGATGCCTGGCGCGGCGCGGCCGCAGATGTCACGTGGCTGTCGGAAGAGCTGTCAAGCTCCGTTAACGCCGCTGGATGCTGCTGCTGCTACCGCTGCTGGCGCGGCTGCAGCGCGGGAGATGGTAAGGGGGAGGGGGGGGGTTGGGAGGAATCGCGGCGCGCACGACCTGATGAGGCGGACGGCATATGAAGCGAAAAAGGGAAACTCAGAGATAGCGGGTGCATGGGCGTGCGGGTACGTGTGCACGGCGACGAGAAATAAAGCCGCGACACGCTGCGAATGTTGCGGAGAAATTCAGAAAAAATTTATACTAACCAGTCTTGGAAGAAGGGGCTCGAATTTTGAAAATTTATTGATTGACTACTCAATGATAATGCAATGCACAGTTTTGTATGTATCAGAAATACTTTGAATGTTATTTGGAAAATTTATATAATGGATTTTTGATTAACATTCAAAATTTTTGGATGATAGTACATTGGTATTATTAATTTATGTATAGAATGTGTTTAAAACTTGTTGAATATGATATTAATTGCTCTTAGAATTAATATAAGATGCAAGGTGTAATGATCGTAGCGGCATACCTGAATAATTTTTCTGAATTGTATTATATCAAAAAATCTTACAAAAGTTGTAACGTTTGATCCAAGAAATTTGCTGTTGATCTTGAATTGATTTTAGGATTGTTTTTCCAGAAGATATGAAGGTAAGATTGAGTACGAATGGAATATTTTTTAAAAATTTTCTTCCGTAAAATATTTAGGACTTTGGATGAGACAAAGATTATAGTAGTAGTTCAATAGTGAATTTTACATAAATATTCAATTTTTCAAATAAATTACAATGGTTGAAATACAAAGCTACTTAGTCATTGAAACGTTGCATGCGCGTTAATAAGAGCAATATTATTTGAATTTTAGTAATTATCCTTATATAACTCAATATAAGTGTTAAATTTTCTATTAAAAATAAAAATAATTACGTTTATCTCAAAACAGGCCTTTACAATTACTGGGGTTTAATGTATTCAAGCATATAACGTGCACTTTGTATCTCTATTTTTCGAACTTTCTTTAATTCAAGCGAAAAAATACATAAAAGCGGAATATTAATATTTAATTATTTACGAAAGATTATTTCTGGAGCATACATAAAAATACTATAATAAAACTAATTTAATACTCAGTAATTAATGTGAATGTATATGGATTATTTTGTATATACTGAATTTTCCAAGTAAGACAACGTCGATACTTGCAAATAAAACCGAATAAATAGTTGAATCACATGTGAATGAGCATCGACCTATGCGAAAGATTCAATTAAACAGCGAAGCTTTATGAAGCGAAAATGGACAGTTCGGGTTAGTTAAATAAGTGAACAAGTAGCACAGTTAGCCTGACAGTACTTTAAGGAGAATCATCGATTCGAAGTATAAAGCGGGTGGAAGAAAAGCGACGATGAAATGAAGAGATTCGTTTTGAAAGCACGCGGCCCGAAACGTGCGGGGGATGCGAACGGCGGAGCGGGGGAGGGGGGCGAGCGAGCGATACAGAAAGAAGCGCGGCCGACCGATGAAATAATGGGGACGAGCGGCATAGAATTCCGCACATTGTCAGTACGGAAGTGAGAGGCCGACGGCCCGAGAGAGAGAGAGAGAGAGAGAGAGAGAGGGGGGGGAGCGCGATTCATGGAAACGCTCGACCGTTTCCGTATGGCGGGAGAGCGTGCCGCTTGACTTCATATTTCATCCTCCAGGAAAAATGTTGGAAAAAAGAAGAAAAAATCAGGAAAAAAAAAAGAAGCGAAGGAAGGGATGAGTTGGATAACTCGATTTGGACGTGCGGGGAAAGAAAATCTATCCCGGACGCCCCATTTTTTTTGTCCTGTCATTAAAAATCAGGTAACGAATCTTGGACACCTCTGCCCATTGTTTCGTCGATAACGCGAATGAATGATTTCAAGTTCAAGAAAGAATGAGAAAAGGTGCGCTTGCATGTTCCTTTCTCTTCGATTAATGTAAGTTCTTTATAAAAGAGGCGATGGAAGAAAAGATACGATTGCTTGTTTCCGATATCGCTCCATTTGACTTGTAAAATTTCATCGATATAATTGGAGTGGGTTTATAATTTTACGTTTAATTATCCATTAAATAAAAAAATGTATCGCTCTATTGGTTACCGATAAAACGTAATCGAAAACTAACTTAGCTTGCAATTCTTTCAAAATAAGGTAAAACAGAATTATATAAAAATATGAGCGGGTACATCAGTTCACATTCATTAATCACTAAAAGATCTTCAATCAAAAGTAAAACAAAAATTTTTATAGATCATTTTTATAATCCATTATAAAAAATATTGAGAGGGGATTATCAGCCAATAATTAATGGAATATTACCATTTTTTCAACAATTCTTGGATTTTCCCATTTGAACACGGAGATTTTTTAGGAGTTAACAAACCGCCAATTGTGTGTCTGGTCGGAATTTTTATATAAATATTGTTTAAATTTTTAGAGACATGACCATCATGAAATATTGTTAGGATCATGGTCATTAGAAGTTACTTGTCATGGCGTTTTATTAAAAACTATATGACCTCAAATTATGTGATTGACGAGATCATCAATAGATACTGACGGAAAATAATACCAGTTTATTTTTGGTTTTTAAAATTTTCAACTCCTAAACATTTATAATATTTTTTGTCCAAATTTCGAAATACGGATCTTGTATATTACAACAAACGGCGAATTATGGACATAGTATGATGCAATTCGACAAAACTTTTCGAACCAAGTTCAGGGAGGTTTGTTACGCATGTGTAATTGCAAATCGAGCAAAAGTGCAACAAAAAAACAAGAAAAAGTGCAACGGAAAAAGTTAAGACTATAAAGAAACAGGAATTCGCATAGGGGGACGATCATGAACTAATAATTCCTTGCAAATTAGTTTGAACTACATTTAATGATAAATAAAAAACAAAACTTGTACACAGATTCGTTAGAATCTTGTGAACTTCAAAAGTAGGGATCTTCATTAAAAAAGTCCTCTTACTACTATATAACCAATGTAATTACAGGGAAGTACTAATTATTGTAAGTATAAAGGAATATCCTATTCTGGAAATGGGTGTGTTGGCTTCTAAAACACTACAGAATTAAAAAAAAGAATTAGAATTTTCCTCCCGAGATATAGTTGCATTTATGATCAAAAACATAATTAAATGTGTCATAAGTACGTATCAAACAATGAAATTAAGATAGCAACCTAATAAATATTTTTATCGCTCTTATAAATACAGCCTGCCTACCATTATGATTGCCTAGTTCTACAAAGAAGACTGTCAGGCAGATAGAATAATTTATCATTATGCTTTAGATCAGTCGATGTAAGAATTTTTATTTTTAATATAGGATTTCTTCAACGATCTTTTATTTTGCTACTAATAAATAATTCAAGAATTAATTAAAGCCGTACATATAAAAGCATAAGATCACCAAAATAAAATTTTCATTATAGAAGCTGTAATAAACTATAAATATTAGTTGTATTATGCTATAAATCATTATGTCTTTTGGAATTTATTAACTCATGTAAAATAAATTTGAAATATAGTAATGATCATTGAAGCATAAAATTCCAACGGTACTTAAACTATCAGCGTAGTTTTCCGAATCTAGATCTTCTATTCAATTTCAGTCTTAGGTTATTGTTATTAAGCCTTGAATATGAGTTCTGAAATCCATCTATTCTTAACGAATTGATAAATCGAATTACATCTTAAAAACCTTAATGTCTTTCACATTACTTTCCCTCGCTATTGATTTTTTCATAATATTCTATGATTTCTAAAATTTAATTCTTCCACTCTCGGCTTACTGATACACCTTGAATTTGCTGCGCCGCGCGTGAAAACGCGGAGAGCGCTAAAAAAATCCTCTCCGACGAAAAATTCTCGAAAAAGCCCCCGTCCCCCCTCTCGCCACGGCGGCCGACGGAAAATAAATATGGCGAAACCTGGCGCTCTCGGGATGAAGCGCGCTTCATACAAAAGTATATAGCATTAATTTCGGAACGCCCAAGAGCGCGGCAGCTCCGGTGCGCGCGACTCACGCGTACGATGCGCGCGCGCGCAATTAAAAAAGTTTTACGTCTCCGCGCGCGCACTGCTGCGACGAAGTCGGGGGGTGGTATATATACATATATATACAAATATATATATATATATATATATATATATATATATATATATATACACCAATCGGTGCACGCGTAGTGACAGAGAGGGAGTGATAGAGCGAGAGAGAGAGAGAGAGAGAGAGAGAGAGAGAGAGAGAGAGAGAGAGAGAGAGAGAGAGAGAAAGAGAGAGCAAGAGCAAGAGTTGCGCAAGCTCCTGGCGTATAACCGGAAAACGCGTAAAATTAGCCTGCTTAACTCTCCTGTCAGCGGAAGCGGGCGCCTCGTGACTTTTTTCTCCCGTGTCCGGGTTTTGTATTTTTTTGTTTGGCGGTCCGGTGATTGTAAATTTTATGAAACGCGAGCAGAGACAAGTAAAAGTTTTGCTAGCACCTGCACTCCGAATATATATATATATATATATATATATATATATATATATATATTTACGAATGAAGAATATGCGGTTATGAAAAAGATATTTGAAATTTTGGGTTTAGTTTATTCATTTAAGTTAATGGACTGCACGTTATAAATATTTATAATTATTCTCTTTATATGTTTATGGCACCAAAATTAAATAAGCTCGAGTAATTAGTATCAGTGGTACTTGATTTTTCGACGGTGAATTGAACTAGTTTTATTCCACTTCTGACATGCGTATGGCAATTTGTATATATACATAAATATTTTTTACGTTCCGTTACTTTATTTTTAGTATTATGAAACTGAAAATATAAACCGGAGAGTTTTCAACTATTTGGTCAATTTTTTTAAAATCAAACCTTTAAACATTGTTGTTCGTTGTAGCCTAATATTTGGAAAAGCTGCATTTGTAAAATATCGCTCTTTCAGGTATTATGCGAAATCCAGACCAAGTTGAATAAAATTCGATTGTCTTTATTATCAGAAATCTGCAAATTCTCGATGTCCTAAGAATGAGTTTCTCATGCAAATCATTCTCTCACGTCAGTTTTTTTAGATATAGTCTAAAAGAAGGAAAATAAATTTTTGGATGTATATTTAATTTTATCTAGAATAGGAAAATAGTTTTTTAACTGAAAATTGAGAATTCATATTTAAGTTTGAGAAATCTATACATTAATCTAATACATTACCTCAGAAGTAAAAAATTAAACAAAATAAAAGGAATTTGATGGGTAAAAAGTGTACTGTAATTATCTCTTTGTAGCCCCGTGTAAGCATTAGAAAACTCTATTAATAATCGCTTTTCAGAAACGTAGATATCATATGTAATTTAAAAACAGATCAAAGAAAAATACATGTTCAATGAATATTTATGAAAAGAATAATAAATTTTTTATTGCATGATTATTTTTGTATTTCAGACGAGCATCTTAACAAAATTTATTCAAACGTTTTCAAAAACATTCTAATGCAGATATATGGTTCCTACTACTATAGATTATGTTCAGTATATACAGAAATTTGAAATAACATAATAAAAATTACAAAAAATTTAATAGTTAATGAATCTCTAATAAAATTTTTCCATTTCTCTTTCCAATTCCGAAATGAAATATTTACGCAATCTCCTCATTATATATTTATATCTTCCAGCTTATACACATTTCTTTATTAAATAGTTATCTAGAAATCCATTCAATTTTCTATTTATTTGTTATAGAATAATCTCTCGGATAAATGATTAACGAAATTAAACATAAAATGACATAAATCTCATAGGAATCAAATATGAAAGTCGATAATTATATCTTCAAGAACTAGAAGCTAGTTTGTAACGATTCTTGTTTCTTTTATGCACATTAACAAAACCATTTTTTTCTTCAGATTCTTAGTAATTTAATCTTTAGAACTATATTCTGATTTGAAGTTAGGCAATTCAAAATATAATATTTTTGTCCAAAACTACTCTAAAATTGCCATTCGCCCATTCTTGAATTATAAAATATGTAAGTGCATCGAGCAATTATTCTTTATATTAAAATGACATTTGAAAAATGTGTAGTAGTAACCTATTGTGCATCTACAGGAATTTTGTAATTGTAAAATTTTTCAAGTACAGGATACCTTTTCACTTTTTTAACTTGTGCTAAAATTTCTCGATTTTTATTGCAGCGTTACCAGCAGAAAGTAATAATAATAAGACTTATTACACCACTCATAAATTTTATTCATATTATAATATTTTATTATACTATCATGTTGTTATATTATAATTCTTCTTATTATAATCTAATTATAGACGTAGATTGCAATTTATTCATTTTCCTCTTTTAGAAGTAAGACTGTGGTCTGTTACAAGTAGGAAACGAAGCGTCAGCATTACAGCTACGTACGGAGTGTTATTTGATATAAATTTGCAGTGGCAGTCGCATCTTAATTTGTGTCCACATAAATACATTTGAATCATTGTATTATAAATAAAAATATAGTGCCTACAATTTATAACATCAAAAAAAGTGTTTTCAAGCTTCTACTATGTTAGAAAAACAGAAAACAGATTTAGACCACCAACTATATCGGCACAGTAATGGATAGTTAACACTATACCACAAGAAGTTAGTAACATTATTTAAGCGCACTATTCATATATTAATTCCAACAAATATCCTATTTATCCGATTCGCTTGCCTGTCCTACGCGTCTTTAATACACCACACTACAGTTTTGCAGTGCATGATGATTGCCAACTTATTGTTCAACCTCATGCATCCAAGATATAACAATGGGGCACTTGAAGTAGTTGAGAACGACTGACGGTCCCAGCCTAGGTTAAGATGAAGCGTCCGTTACGAGGATGGAAGTAGTTTTCCAATTCTATTTCCGTCCATATTGCTGACCCTCTCTCTTCCAATTCCTCTGTCGATCTATCGATTATTACCGATTTAGATTAATCGTTTTCTAAAACTTATATATATATATATATATATATATATATATATATATATATATATATATAAGCCATGATACAGCGAAAAGAATTCTAAAGTGTCAAATTTTTCGCGAGTCTGAAAACGTTTTTAACGTGCATCGATTTATCATAGCGCTTTATGGAGAATGGCAGGCTTTTCATAACCAGCAGAATTATACGATGTTGACATTATCTTGTAATTGAAGACGAAAGAAAAAATCGATGTCTGTTTTCTTAATGCTATTCTATCCGAAAAATAATTACGAAAAAAAAAATTATGAAATGATCCTCGAATATTGATTCCGCAAATAAAAGAAGATTCTTACTAAAGATACTCTTAAGCAAAGCTGAGCAAGCTATTGAAAATTCGAACATTCGTACCACTTTTTAAATCCCATTAAAACTTTTTCATCTTCGCATATATCATTCTATATAGACCATCTAGCCGTTTGCCAATTCCCATGAAAATATTCATGTTAATTCGTTTATATTATGCGCTATTATGGGCAAATTTGCAAATCCCGTCGTACATCCACGTGCACGAGTATAATATTAATAAAAGTATCGGTCTCGCGGCGCGAAGAGAAATATCGCGAAATTTTAGATAAAATAGAAATGGGGGAGGGGGGACGGGGGAATGTCGCGCAAAAGTGAAACGCGGAAGAGCGACGCGGCCTCGATATACGGGGCGCGGGCGCGAACGAGCGAGGTTGCACGAGCACGTATAGGCAAAAGAGTCGCGCGCGCGCGCTTACTCACCCGCACACAGAGTAGGCGTGAATATATAACATGCTATAGCATTAGGAAATGGATAGATGGATGCGGAGAGAGAGAGAGAGAGAGAGAGAGAGAGAGAAGAGAGATTGGCCGTATGACACTCGGAGCCGCGCTCATCGCTGATCAATAGAATTCCATTCACGGGTCACGGGGGAGTGCGGGCGGAACTTTTAAACGGTTCACGTCGGAGCGCTTCTGCCGACCGAATTCGCATCTTTTACGGTGGCGAAAAGGGGCTGACGGGGCGGCGGGGGTGAGGAGACACCTCATAATAGTCGGAGCCCGCGCTCGGTGACTTGCGGCGAGGAGCTCCTTCTATATATATATACATATTGGATGAACCTTTCACCGGATTTCAGATTTGCGCCCGGGCGGCTTTTCCGATATAGGAAAGAAAAAAGCGGATTGACTTTGAAAGTTTATGATATAGGAGCGCCATTGATATATTATTGGTATTATTATTTGATGCTTATTATGTTCATTTGATTTAAAGTGTGGTAGTTAGTATTTTTTTTTATATATGTAAGTGAGAATTTAAGATGAAGAATTCGTATACATTTTTTAACAAGTAAGAAATTTAAGTTTTCTCATTAAAGCGCCAAGAATAAAATTTAAGATTATCTTTCTGACCTTGTAATATATATTTTTTTATTTATACATTGGATATACCGATTTTATCGAAGTTTCTCTGCATGCATGACGAAAAAGAAAGAAAATAGAAAAGGAAAAAAGTCTTCGATGATGTTTTCATTTTTATAAAACGATAGCCAATTCTAATATCCTTGCCTCTTATCGTTTCTGTTTTCCTTAAACACTCTTAAATAAATTCGTAACTTCGTCCATTATAATGCATTCGTTCGAAACAGATTACGAAAATTAGCTTCACTCGAAGAATTCACAAAGGCCGCTTCCACTAGTATCTACGATTTTTCCATTATCCCCGATATTTGATGCTTAGTGTATTGGTGATGACAGTTGCAAGTTCATCCCAGCTTAGAGGGACAAAAAAATTATCCTATCCGACACTGGATATCTGTATCGCGCGTTGGTTTATTTTTTTTTGATACAGACAATTCTGTGTACGGATTTTCCTTCTAAAATAATCCCCCCCCCCCACCCACCTCGCTCAATCGCTGTCTACGTGTATGCTCGCTATAGTGGTCTGTTCTTTTTTTATCTTTCCAATAAAAGCACCTGAATTTTATCCAGCGTAATTTTCTAAAAGTAGAACGCCATTAAAAAGTACGGGATAGTGGGCAAGTAATTAAGACGCATCTTGCGTGGTAACAGCATCTTTTGACTATAAATCCAGGACTATATCCCCTGATTTATATTATCCAATACGTACTTTATAATTCTGTACAACCGGTTATTATAGAGTAATAAAGAACGTATGGCCTATATTATATTTATGACGTCGAAAAAACTCTTCCTCTGGAATTCAGCCTCCATAACGTTAAGACCCAATATGGATTTTAGTGTAGCTCGCGCGTTAGATGATATATTTATTAGATTGGAATAAAGTTTTCTTTACGGATTATTATTATTTTAGATATATAATGGCTTTGATTAAAGAAAACTCGATGCATGGGAAATATTTTTAATTTTGGTAACTGAAAAACAACTTGTTACTATCAACACTTGTTTGATACAATTACTTTATCATAAAACGAAATCAACAAAAGGAAAATTATAAAGATGATATTTAGTTTTTTTTATCGATTAAGTCGATTTTGTAATAATGCGGAATTCTTTAATAGTGAATAGATTGAATCTCGAACTATTCCATTTATGTGAGATAGTAAAAAGTATACACTAACCATTTACTATCGGACAGTTTGTAATAATAGTATATTTCCAACGTTTACGGAAATTTCATCGATAACGATTTGACCGAAAAGACACTTGACCAAGTCACTCGACTGAAAAAAGTAACGAACGATTTTCGTTTTAATCTGAAATAACGGCGATGATGGGTCGGCCATTGATTCTATTTTTATTCTATTATTTCCGTGTTAAATTTCTCCATCATATATATATATATATATATATATATATATATATATATATATATATATTGTTGTAATGTTTTAATTATTAAAAAAAAGACTCCTCAAAATACGTATAGGAGCGACAAAGATGGCACTTTCATGTAAATTCGTTAGGTTAGTAAATATAATTTATTATATTTTTGATTTATTTTTCTAGTAGTAATTTTCATTTCTTATATTACGCGGCAATTATAAACAGAATGACTATAAGATTGTAAGACCGAGTACAATATTCGTTAAAGTAAATATACTTTCGGTAAAGTTTCCATTCGGTAAAAAAATTTTTGCTGAAATGTCCTTTGCACCAAGTTTTCTATAGCCATCTCTCTAGATGCACATTTGAACTGGAGTGTAAACCTTGATTATTCAACTTATGAGACAGTTTACTACTGAAAGAAAGCATTAATATGGTATATTTGATATATTAATTACGTCAGTGAATTATACATACATATATATATATATATATATATATATATATATATATATATATATATACATACATATATATATATTTTTTTTAAGCAGGCGCTCATATAGAACGTTCTTATATGGAAGCGACGTAATGTTAAAATTATTGAAATTACTAATTTAAAAATTAGTATGAAATTAAAAAATATAAAAAATATTTCAATATGCACAGCAAAATATCTTTAACAGAAGAAAACAGACAAAAAAATCCATAAGAATTCAAGAACCTTGTATGTGCAATGATAAACGTGATTACCTACATTTTCTGATAATCTAACCCACCACAGCAGAAACTTCTTTGCTTCGCGTATAGGCCATTTTGTACACGCATGTTCAAATAGACATTAACATTATCCTGCACTCATAAAAATACAACAAAATTTTAAGTTTGTTAAAAGACTTGACAATTTTTGCGAATGGATAATGACGATAAATACTACGTAATGAATAATAACAATCATAATTTATGGCAACTCTTATGCAAAATATAATGATTAACTTCAAATAAACAAAATGGGAATAACCTGCAGAGACAGCCGAACGAGATACTCTTTACATAAATCCGACTAAGATACAATAGCGAAATGATTAATCCCCCATTCAGAATGGTTGATTTCGTCACCCATATTCAGCTCCCAACGAAATCCGCGATCCAGAAAACGCGTGACCCACTTCAGTCCTACACCTGCCTGTCGTTATTATTATCACTATCATTATTATTATTATTATGGAGGCAAAATTGAAAAGGCCTTCGACGCTCGCCTACCGTCCCATCAGGTCCATTGTGCGCAGCGCGAGCGCGAGCGCAAAGCTGCGCAAAATTGAAACGATAATATATAAGCGCGCGCGGGACCCGGTGGGAATTCGCGCCGAATCATACGGAGCTTATGGCGCTCCTTCAATTAGACAATACCGACGCTTGTTGACGCGCTGATAAAATTTCGCGTTTGTTTTCCTTTTTGTACAGTTGCGCATCTAGGCTCTTTGGAAACGTGCGATGTCAAATAAAATGTTAATTTACTTGAAGCATGATAATTTTACTTGCGTCGACTGATGAAAATCAAAATATCCCTAACATTGTACTAGTAAATACTTTTAAAATCCTAATTAGTAGTTTGTGAAAAAGAACGTAAGATCAATTGTAATATTAAATAATGTTTTATAAATAAAATTAAGGTGTAATGTTTCATTTACTATATTAAAGCCCCGATTGAAGTCTTGTTTTCATTATCAGAAACACAGAGCCAATATATATAACTTGTTGGAAAAAAACATATCCCAATTAGTCCCGTGTGTTTCTAAAGACAATAGTTGGGGAAAGTTTCAGTTAATTCACGAAGATAGATTTGTTGAAGAGTGGGATAATCAAGAGTTAAGTTCAGCAATCCACTAATATATCTACATCTTGTCAGTAGAAGAATTTAGGTCTGATTACAAAATAAGTTTCGGTTTCGGTAATCCTCATTTGTTCATTCGAGCCAAATATATTCAGGTTCGAAATGAGGCCTCAATCTAGAGAACGGCGGATGAGTAAGCAATCGTAAGTGTAGCTTCTATATTCGACCATCGTTTCATTTCATTAATTCGTGACTCGATGCACTGTCCTGCAGAAGCAGCCAGTTTCCGTTTTCGCATCAGAGGCACAGATCGAGATTGAAAGATGCACAGATCGAGATCAGAGATTAACATCTAGATGCACAGATCGAGCTAGTAATTGAGGAGCCCAGTATAAGCACAGCTCCTTTATTAATTAAATTACATGTAAAATAGCGAATACACTGCCTTTATATATATATATATATATATATATATATATATATATATATATATCTTGTACTATTTGACGTAAATCAAATTTACGATTGACTAAAATTATTTATGGATTTTTTTTTAAACATAATATGTCGAATTAATGCGACCTGGATGAAAGTTAAAAAATCGTTGTTGTCGATCCAGAAAATTCTGAATAGCAGGTTTCGAAATATTGGTCCTATTTTTTTCCCATCAAAAAGCAATGTTTTATCGTCGAAATTCAGATTTCTGTATTTTTATTAGATACAGACAAATTGTACTAATGAAATCACTATTGCACATTTCTTATACGTTTCTCACAATGTTAATTTCCAATGAATTTACTGAACGACGTGTTTTAGCACGTCAGAAATTTTTTTTGCATAAAGGAAAATGGAAATTGAAATTATTGGGGGGTTACCTGTAAGGTTTACAGGATTGTAGTCGGCGGAGATCGTTTTAGTAGGGTTAAGGCATGTGTATTGAGATTTACTAACTCTTATGGCTTATTTTAAGATTGTACTCAAAATGGTTTCTTATTGGAAATGTCCTAGAATTGTTGAAGTTTTTGCAGATAGGAAAAAAATCCGACGTTTTCGAACAAAATGCTCATTCGAATGAAACTAAAATTTAAAAAAATATTTAGGAAATATATAAACCAAATTCGTCCAGCTTTAATGATCAGGAATTCTGTTTAAATAAGTAAATCAATTTTACCAAGCTGAAACTTATCAAAGTATGCATTTTTAAGAAATATTTGATTATGATAGATCTGAATTATGAGTTTCAGGATTTTTAATTAATTTAATTAATATTTCGATTTAAAATATGTATTTCAGATGAATTTGCTGTGCATTTAACAAAACTTGAATGGGAAAATATATCAAATGTTACATATAAACAATTAAGCCAGTAAAAAATGCCCTTGAATATTCGATGCCTCGTCGATTTCTCAGAGATAAATGATCTTCTAACGATGCATTCGATCGATTTTATCCATTTGATCAAATCAAAAAAGGCAAGAAAAACAAATACGCGTGTCGCGCAGCTTAACAGAACGCGGTTATAAATATTATTGCAATTTTAATAGAACATTCTTTAAACGTCAAATTTCCATAAATGGAATTTCCGCGTGATTAATGAGAAGCGCCGAATGCATCGTATAATAAATCGATCGACCGAACCATATAGCGGAATCGGGCGGTACATTTATAAATCACTAGCACCTCGTCTTTTGCTTTGATGGCCGTTTCAAAAAAGGTACATGGATCGGCCATATGTAACTTGAAACAAAAAAAAAAAAAAAACAAAATAAAAACAAAAACGATCCAGATGGATGACGGAAAGTATATATAACGAATTCTGGAGAATGTTGTAACAAGAAAATGATGAGCGGAAAAATAGTTCGGCGGCTCCTACCTTATCTAAATTATGTATGATTTAATATTACGTCTTACTCCTATAGGATATGACGAGATTTAAAGTAACAAATTATCGCTATTATTCTACGTCGGTTTAAACAAAAAGAAAAACTAATATTTCATATTCAATGTAAGTGAATTTAAAAAGTAAATTCTTACATTTTCATTATTCATCTAAAATACTTGCAATGTAGCAATATGATAAACGAAAGCTATATGATAATAAAATATTGATATTTTTTCGTATGTAGCGCTAATAAAAAATTATTGAAAATTTCTTTTATTCAATTAAATAAATTTATTTATTCGACGGTTAAATCGTAAGCAATAATATATAAATTGTTGAACCACTTATTTCGTATATATCATAGATAGATAAAACAGAAGAGAGAAGAGAGTCACTTTTATTACATATCATTGTCGATTATCAATTTGTCTTCTTCCTTATCCGCGAAGCGCTAATAAACACGTGCATCAACAAAATGTATCATCAATTACACACGGAACAGATTTATTTATTATTCAACGAGCCGTGCCGCATCGCTCTCCGCTCTCTCTCTCTCTCTCTCCACCTGGTAGCACCTGCTTAAAATTTCTGTCACGCCCCGTATTACGCACGGCGGGCAAACAAAAGATTTATAAACGTGGAGAAACGCGCGCGGGCGATGCACGATCGTGTGCCACGGACGTAGGATAGAGGAACGGCGAGAGAAAACGCGAATAGCGGTCTAAATTTTATACTAAACAAGAAAGGCAGGATAAATAACGCCTCGCCTGGCTTTTTCATTAGGACGGATTTAATATATGCGCTGCGGATGCGTGCACATGCTCGCCTCAACCATCCCCCTCCAACTCTGCCACGGTCGCTTCGAGGAATATATGGGGCGCACGATGCGTGCGCCCAGCGCTGCTTTGGCCGATAATGTGCGATTGTCCTCACATGTATATATATATATATATATATATATATATATATATATATATATATATATATAAAGTAGTGTGCACTATAGTGGCTACAAGACTGAGAGAGATCGTGGCTTTCGTCTATAATTGAAACACGCGCATATTTTCCGTGCACCGCAGAAATTCGAATCGTCAGGCCGACCATTTCTCGATGGTTGCGGGCACTTTGAGGGGGATGTTCTTGTTTTCACCTGGTATGAGAGCCAATTGTAGACAGGGGATGACGGCTTAGGAAACTACTTTGGATGCCGTAAAAATTCATCGCGAGGCCTTCATCAGTTCATGAGCGTAAAATATCATCAGGAATTCGCAGTGTTGTTTGTTTTTTTTTTTTTTTTTTTTTTTGATTTTCGAACTAACTAAAAATCGTATTGATTATCCCTTCAAAAGTTATAAAATATATATGATGCAGGATATTAATTTATATATATGTTACTGGATTAAATTTTTAAAAGCTATGTGTTCTTATATAGCTTTAAAAAATTGTCTTGGAGATGAATTGAGATTTTTCCTGCCCACTGGGAAATTTAAAAAAAACAGAGATTTATTATAATTTCTCTGATTCTTGGAAATATGAATTTCAAATTTGAATTTTTGAATATACTTTTAATCACGCTCGGTATATGTAAATAACAAATTGTAGTTGCCTTAATTTTTCTTCTTTTTTTTTAATTGTACTTTTAACTTCTAATTGAATGATATTTTCAATTAAACGCTTTTGCTATCGGTATCGGTTAATTTATATTTCATTCGTCTTTTTTGAAATACGAGTGAAGCTCTGTTAAAATAGTCTCTTCTAAATCGTTTACAAGAGCAGCTGTGAACTCCCGGCACTTTCAGTACGCAAAAGATTCTACGCGAAAATTCCGAAGTCTCCTCCAACTCGCGTCAATGAATCACGAGAAATTCCGAGAGAAAAGATCAAAACTTAGAGTTCAGCTGCTCGCGTTAGGTACAATGGAAAGCTTCCACGGCGCTCGCCTCCCCAGCGACAGAAGAAAACTTAAATAAAGAACCCGGCCATTATGAAAATAGCCGACGAAGCATGACGGAAAGTTCCTCCTTCCTTTTTGTTTCTTCCACCTGCACCTTGGAAATCCGATATTTACTCCCCTTTTCTTTTCTGGGAATATTGCATGGTGACACGGGTATCCTCTACTGTCTTAAAATAGGTCAGAAATACAGTGAGCAAAGCCACCTATTGCGGACATTAAAGGAAATAGAAAGGAAGTTAATTTCAGCTATCGATTGACAAAGCTGCGATGATTCAGTATATCGTCCAATAAATCTTAACGGTATATTGAAAAATTAATTTTTTTTTTTGTTACGGAATGATTGCTGGATGTTTTAAGAATAATCAATGTTTCATTCATTCGGAGAGGTATTTCTGGTTTCGAAATAAAACAGAATTAAGTAACGTTGGTTAATATTATAATTTTATTTTCAAGAAAAACAAAAGAAACTTTATGAGATATTTATTTGGTCATTATATTTAAAGAATCTAAATCCTAGTCAATGTTATATGGAGGTAATATTTTGCTTAAAAGTTTAAATTATTGCTCAAAAAATATCTACTCTCTAAAAATTTTAAAATATTCTTAAGCGATCATCCACTACGTTTTTTTGCTCGTTATATATTTATGAAATTAATATATATATATATATATATATATATATATATATATATACATATATAATATATATATCACTTTATTAATATATAGAAAATCTACCAGTTCCTATATTTGTGACAATCCAAAGTTTGCACCACTAGTACAGAAATTTCTCAGAAAACGTCAGTTTAAGAGAAAAATTAGACTACACTGTTATGATGGCTGAATATATATTAGCTAAGAAAATTAGTATTTGCGAATGAAGATTCATTAGAATTTATTTGGATTTGAATATTATTCTTTTTTCGACTGTAGATTCAAAAGAAATTCATCGGTTTACTCTCATTTATTTCATTACTAATTCAAAATAAAAAAATATCTTATTTTGTGAATGGAATCACATTAAATAATAAAACTTGAAAGAGATGATTTTATAGGTAATTAGACTCACTTCAGTAAATCTGGACCAAATCCGTAACCTATATCTGACAGCCACTACTTGCAAGTCGAAAGGTACGCTTATGAATTGCTTAAATGTCGTAACTGTGCAATTTTACTCTATTAATCTAATACCATAAAACCCGAAAGTGAAGATTAAATTTTAATCAAATAAGTAATTACAGGTGAATGAAAACTTTGTGACAGTTTTCAATCGAAACAATGCGTTTTGAGTACAATTATTCAAATATCCGATCGGAATACAGTATACAGTATATGATATGAAAGAATCCTAGTGAGAATGAAGAAAAGTCTATGATTTCGATGTAGTTTTGAATTTTTGGTACGATACAAAAGTAGACAATTAAATTCATTATTAAGAATCTTACTTTTTCTTCCTTCTTCTTCTAGCCTACAAAAAGGATACAATAAGATATGAAACTCCAACAAGATCAAATTTTAGATAAATGAATCAATTACTTATATTTTGTACTAGCATAATTTTTTAAAACTTAGTTTGAATCAGGGCTACTTACATCATAAATAAAAAAAATATTAAATGACGAATCAAATAATTTGAGCGTGGAAAAAATTAAAAAAACAACAATACCTACTAATTTGAATGCCTAATCCCTGTACGCTTTAAAAAAATCATCGGATCAAAACAGGAAAGATGGTCAAGAGTCCTCCATGATCGCGTATCTTCGTCTCATAATATAACAAGCGCACGCGTCGAAAACGTGGTCTCGAGTAAACTAATCCTAAGTATATAACCAAGATGTAATACCAATACCAGTCAGTGATGCGAGCCCCGAGGCGAGCAGAGGCGCCCCCTCTACCGGTAAGTGAATTAATCCCAAGTTAATCTCAAGTTGAAGCAAAACTCCTAAGCAGAACTTATATACAGCCTCCTACTCCGGGCCTTATACGATGCCGCTCGATCGAACGAGTGAGGGGCAGGGGGTGGGGTGCACGTGGCTCGGTCGCCGCGCGAAATTCGATGGGACCTGCAGGCTCGAAAGTCGCGTGGAGAGTTGGCAGTGAAAATGCTCGAAAATGTGAAATGCAATTCGAAGCGTACAGACGGTCCAACGTGTAGAAGACGAGATATAGGGCTAAATGTAACGGAGTTCATCGGTCGTGTCGATCGAAACAATTGAGCATCGAACAGAGGGCAAATTTCGAATTTTGAAATAACTTGTACTGACATCTATAATTATACTGAAATTTACAAAACGATTTAACAAGTTTTTGGCGACGATCGTCTACCCCACAATCAGTTCGAATGCGTTAAATAAGCAAAGGAATAATGTAATTTGAGAATGTGTAATTCTTTAAAAACGAATCGACGCGAAAGCTCGAAATTATTTAATGAATTGATTATTTAAAAAAACGTATGAAATAATCAGTGAAACATTGTGGTTGATTAATTATGATACGGAATAGCCTATATATGGTACAGAAAAATTTTAAATATAAAATGATATCAGATAACACTGTATTTAGGTATATCATGATAATGTTAAATTGAAATTGTAATTTCAAATTCTATATTTTTAGGATTAATTATTAAGTTGTAATTTGTTTTGTATTAATATTTTTGTACAAGTCAAAAAGAGACGGCATCTATTTATGATCTCTTTTCAGATATTTTAATTTTCGGTTGTTTCAGGTGTTCTATTAAAAGTATGTCAGCGATTAATAGGTTTCATTACACAGATCGATAAATCAAAGTATCAAATAATATTGTTGTGGATATAGAAATAACATTGTTATGGAGTACGTTGTTATTTATTGTACATTATGCTCAATAATCCAGAATTGTGGAAATCCATAATTGTATCTCAATAATCTCTGTAAAAAAGCTCTTCACATGAACTCGTGATTTATATTGCAACAAGTTAAGTATAGTAATTTAAATGTATATATCGTGATAAATTTTCAAAATAACTTCGAGTGATATGGAATCGATTATTGAAAAGAAGCGAATAAGGTAATCGATTGTTTTAACGAAGAATCAATTAGTTATAAAGAATGAGCTAGTGATTGTGATTGTGCTATATAGTCACTGTTTCTCTTGTAACTTACTTCCTATTCCGAATTCTTAGATCTACTAGATGTCATTTTCTAAAGAAGTAATTATCTATCGTTTACTAATATTATTATGATATCCTCTGAATAGATCGTTTCTATACTATATTTTACTGCACTAACTTTAAGCTTTCAATTGATTGATTATTATGTTCAGTTCAACTAGTCTCCATTCAATATCTCAGTTGGACGTAGTGCTATTTTCAGGCGACGAATTATTTGATATGCTATTATGCTTTTTTCAATTACATTTTTCAATACTAGTGATTCATTATGAGGTTGTGTAGAAACGATTCCTAGTTTTCCATAAAAATTTTATGTGTAAAATATGTAAACTTAGAAAGACACTATCCCGAGTTTAATTACAGATCTTAATTACAACGCAAGCTTGAATCTGATCCTAATTTGATGTACGTTGTCAATTTGAAATATAATGCCTTTTTAAAATATCCTAACCTTCTATAAATTTGCAAAAAATACTTATTTGAATATAATTTTTGTTCTATTTTACCAAAAATTGCACACAAATAATAGGTCTTAGCTTGTCCGGTACCATTTCATTGCCTTAAATATACTTTTCTAACTACTATATCGTAGTTTGAAATTTTCATATTCGTAAATTAAATCTCGAATTTACTTATGCCTGCAAATAGTAGTTAAAAAAGAAACTTCAGAAAACTTTACTGCTTGTACTGGACTTAAATTGTAATAAGGTATAATTTTTTATAATAAAAAAAATTATTTTCGATCCTTTATCACCTCAAATGCAGCTCAACAATATATTTTCGCATATTTAGTCTGCAGTGTCTTGAAAATATTAGATAATAGACCAGTTACGCGATCTTCCTTAGTGCATCAAAACTTTTTCCAAAAAGTTTTGTTTGATTCCTCGATAACTTATTACTAAGAAATTACTTAATTTATATAATTTTATTAATTAATTGAATTTTTGGAATCAATCCGTTGGAAAGTTTTGAGTGCACTGGCATTGACTACGTGTAATTATAACTAATTTTAGAAGGTGCTAGTATTTGACTTAGGGGTAGTGGCGAAGAGAGAGAGAGAGAGAGAGAGAGAGAGAGAGAGAGAGAGAGAGAGAGAGATGCGAAACCACAACTGGTGCATGCAGTTATTGCCCACACATATATTAGGTACTTCGCCCGAACACATGTTGAAGATTTGCTTCGGGAGTCTCTTAACGGCAATTAAATTCTCAGCCGAGCATACCAACTTGTGGGAGTAGTAATTTTCATTTAAAATTGGATCATAAGCAGTCACGCGAATTTGCGTGCGCAACCGGGCGACGGTCGGATAAATAGATTTGCCGGATCTCACTTGAGATTTACGGGTGGTAGTTAAAAAATTGTGATTTTCCAAATTGCGGCCATTAGAAATGAGACGCTTAATGCGAGAAGAGCATTAAATTTGATGAAAATACTTGAATGATTTCGCTCAAAATGAAATTCATACATTCAGAGATGGTTTTATGTGATAACTTCTAGGAATTAAAGTTAGTTGGACAAATAATTGTATAATGCTATATGATGCAAATCATATATAGATAACAATATTTTAAATGAGAACATCCTATCTACTTTGAAACTATTTGAAATACGGAGATATAATACATATAGTTTTTACAATTTTGTAATATCTTGATCATCTAGTCTATTTTACAATACTTTTACAATACTTTTTACAATAATTTTTTACAATACTTTATACTTAACAATTAATTAGTTATTATGATAGTTATTAATTTTCACAATCTTCAATTGAAAACAAAATTAACTTTGCTGTATTTTAAAAAAATTTAAATATCTAGTAATTTCACAAAGTTTAAGAGGAATATAAAAAATACGATAAGGAATGATGCTACCGATACTTACAAGTTTCAAAAATTATGATTTTTTGCGTCAAACGTTGATTGTATTATATTACTTTTCGATACAAAACGTCCTAAAATAATTAAAAAAATGATCGTAAAATGACATAAACTGAAATTATAAAAAATCTTAAAAATTAAGTAGAAAAGAATATTTAAACAAAAATGTAAGAAAAATTTTCCCTATATAGGCATAGAAAAATCATTAATTCTTTGAGCCTGTGACTGTGAAATTAATTCTTAATTCTGAAAAATCGGTTTTTCTAAAAAATTTACATCACGTTTTCAAAACATCAGCTGAGATCTTAGGTGCGTATCCAACTGCGTATTTTTTCAAATTTTTAATTTACGCGTTTTACATATTTTTTGTTAATTACAAATAAACCGATATCTGGAATTCCAGTTATTTGAATGCAAATTAACATAGCAAGCGAGATGGGAAGTACGGACATTGTAAACACAAATAGTATGGTTGTCACCGAAATTTTAGTTAATTTTATGAAGTTGTGTTTCTATCAAATATTAATCTAAGAATCGAATTCGTCTATACTGAAATCAACAAAACCATTAATTGTTCCAGTATAAATGTCGTGAAATAATGAACGTAATGAATTATCTCACTCTCTTGTAACGAATCCAAAAGTTCGTTACTGTTCGTTCAAATTGATGTTCAATCGTTTGCCACTTTTAAAACCTTAATTATATTGATTTACAGAAACTATTTTATGTTTCGCGAAAAAGTTAATTATAATCAAAGGTTTCACTCTGTGTCATAGCGCAGAATCTAGTTGTAATCGTCGTCGTTGGAATTCTCAATGCCAGCTTCCTCCTTTGTACCGAGTATCGCCAATGATGAAACGGTTGCAAATCGTGCAAGTTTCGTCGACAACGAACCAAATTAATGAAACGGCTCGCATGTCACGAAACCCGTACGTCTGCGCCAAAATACGTCGATGTTCCTTAGGGTTGCCTTTGTCCAACTCCACTCGCCTCGATGCACATCGTATATGTACAAGTGCGCGTTAGCATTAGATCTTTTTGTTCACGTGTAAAAATTATTTGGGTCCGAATTTTTGTTTTTTTTTTTTTTTTTGTTGCAGAAATTGAATAATAAATATTGTTGAATTCCTTGAACCAAATCATCCTCTGATTGATCCATCTTATATCCTTTTTCGAGAATAACAGGATTTCGAACGAGGGTTTGATCAAAAACATTATTTGATCAAATCCAATTTTTTATAATATAACACGAAATTCATACTAAATGCTTCATAAATTCTAATTACATATTTTTTGATATTTACGATTACAATGTTTTAGATTGGAGACAAATCAAACATTTGCAAACAGTAACAGTTTCTTTATTAATATCAAAAACAATAAGATCAAACAATATTGTTTTTCTGCTTAAGGAGGTCTAGAAATATGGAAAATGAAAGGATAAAACATAGAAATATATAGATACATTTTGAGAATTTTATGTGTGTGTTTATTTTCCTGAAAATTTGTTACTTCATTTCGTCGGTTTTTACTTCCATGAATATTTTCTTAATATGAGGAGGGAGCAAGATCAAAATTTTGTGAATTAGGTATTAATAGTTATTCATATTCGTGAAAACAAAGACTCACAGGTGATATAGATCACATAAACCTATCTAATTTTGTTAATTTTCAATAGGGAATATTGGTTAGTTTCACGTCATACTAAAAAATTAATAAATGTTTGTAATCAGAAAGTTTATTATCATTTCATATTTGTACAAAAAAATTGGAAAAATAAATACTTTCTTGAGAGTCTTGGGGTGTCTTTCTTAAGCTATCTTAGAAAAAATAATGGCAAAAACTAGACAATAAATTTCTAAACATAGTATACAAAATCCATTTTTAAATTCTATACATCGGGATGTTTTATTAATATGAGGGATACATGTTGCTATTTGCTGATTAATGTGAATTTCTTATTTCGTCTAAAATTGTTGACGTAGCGACAGATTCTCTTTAGATTTTTTCTGAGTATCTATAATTATACAATTGTTAAAGTTGAAGCCAAGTATCAAAACGTGAAGAAACTAATTTCTCTACAAAATTTAGTCTTTGGAAAAAGATCCTTTATTGAGAAAGTTTTCAACTGACTTTGAATAATTCAATATATCCACGCATCTAATAAAACATTTTATCAATTACAAAACATTCCAACTTTCTCAAATCGAATCGGCGCGGCCCGCAGCCGAAAACGCCATCGGCACATGCATCCCCTCCAAACCGATCGTTCGAATTTCCGGAAAATTCCAGCCCCTGCCCCCCGGCTGCTCCGGAATCCAGAAAAGCCCCGCGGGGCGGTCGTAGTCTCTCTCTCTCTCTCTATCGCTCTCTTGCCCTCTCGCGCTCTCTATCTCTCTCTGTCTCACTCGACGCGCATCTCCAGACATAATTAAAATCAGCGCGCCGGCGACGGGGTGTCAGGCGTGGAGCGGGTAAGGGTGGGAATCTCCTGTGCCCATCGCCGTGACGGAGGTGCGAATACGGATAATTTAAAATAATGTCCTAATTGCTTCTCGCTTGACCTCCCCTCCATCCCGATTAATGTCGTAGTCGTAGAACGGGGCTGTTTTTTCTCCCACGCTCGATTGCGAATGCAAATGGAATTGATGATTTCTGATGGTCAGCTCTGTAAACTGCATGTGTATGTGTGTGTGCTGTGTGTGTGTGTGTGTGTGTGTGTGTGTGTGTGTGTGTGAGAGCGCGAGGTTCACTCGACCGGTCCTTTATTTCCTTAGTGCGTGGGGACCTGGCCGAGGCCGCCACCGCGCGTCTAATTTATGGCAATGATTGCCGACTTAATGATATTGTCCCGGCGCGCGCGCGTGGCAGTCTTTAGGGAGGAGGACATGCGGTCGATTGGTTTGGCGACACAGAGACAGAGAGAGAGAGAGAGAGAGAGAGAGAGAGAGAGAGAGAGAGAGAGAGAGAGATAAAGAGGGGGAGGGGAGCAATAGATAGATTGAGAGGTGAGAGGGGGAAAGATGGCCCGATCAATCGATGTTTGGAGGCCCGATGAAATCCTCGGATCTGGCTTTCATCGACAGTATATTATACGGATTATTTTGATTCTTTACATACTGTATTAATAAAAATTATTGATTGCACGATTTAGCTAATAGGTATAATATACGCTCGAGATAATAATACTAAGGAATTATGTATGTTCCAATCCAGCGCCTATTACTTTCAGAATTAGAAGCTAATTAGGAAATGCTTTCAATGAATAATCTAATGAGTTTTCTGAAATGCGTCCTTCGATTTTTAAGCCGCTTTTTCATATTCCCTTATACAGGTACCATAAGAAATTATAATATTTTTTTGTTATATTTGTTAATAATCAAAGGTAATTTAAAGTTTCTTTTAGAAAAAATATTGGACTTTTTGACAGGATTTAATGAAAAACGTAAAATAAAACGATAGCTGTAATTACAATCTTTCGATTGCTTTGAAACAGAATATAGAAATTGCACTTTAGCTCGTTAAGTCAAAATATTGTTATATCGTGTGAACAAGAAAAAAAGTAAACATTTTTTTATTGTTACAGTTTTAAAAGCAGTCACTTTTTCGTAATGGTTTAGTGTAAAACAAAGCATGTTCGAGAACGTAATATAGCATATATGAAGAATTTTAGCCCAGTATGTTCGAAATTGTTTGAGCTGTCGTTGATAATGTTTGGTACAAATCACGTTTGAATGTTTGGAAAGGTATTTCAAGATGATAATTTTACTCACGATCCTTCGAAAATGTCTGTATCATATAAATTACACTTGTACTTGCACATTTTATAGAGTCAAGTAGTGCTTTTTGGTTTGTACATACGCTCTTCTTTGAAGGTGCTCCGAAAATGTTCCAAATGTTGTAATTGAATTGCATTTTTAAACAAACTATTCCGATATTCTATTCCCACTCATTTGCCGTGTTTTTTGTTGTTCTCAACAGTAACTTTATAAGTTTTCGATTCTTTTCTATGCATTTTTTACCTGAAAACTATATGGTACGAGTAAAATAAAAGTTACTTAAGAGTAGAGATAAAAGTTACTCGTGGAATCAAAAGCATATAGTACGTATTTCACTAGAATACCATTGAAATTAATCTTTAATAGAGCCTGATCTTATACAATCGAGGGTTCGGCTAGATATTCAAAAAATCGGAAAAATGTTTATATTACCGAGGGGGTCGTTGGACGGCGATGGCCGTCCGTCAGTTTCGAATACCAGCTCGAGAGTTTTGAATGTCAGTAACTTCCAAACGGCATCGAATTTCGAAAAATGGTTTCGGCCTGATACGAGTTTTAGAATTATGGTTTCTAAAAAGAGAAATCGCTTTTTGTTTTTATTCGAAAAATCGAAAGACCAGGTCCTTTAGAACAAGTTTATTAACTATATATAGAGTCTGTGTACTTGTATTTCTACGCTATTTTAGCGAAGACAGATTTTGATTAAAGTATCCTTTGTAAAGTTAGAGAAATAGGATAAAGATGGATTATTTTTAGAAAAATAATAAAATCGTAAATAACACTTCTGGATCTAAGAGGCATGGTAATAGATAATAGGTAATTTATTTTATTAACCTCGATAAGTATGTGTAATTTTTAGCGGCTACTATTCATGTGTGATAATTTCCGTAAAAAAACTTTTTTTCAGAAGACCTCGTTTAAAAATAGGTATTGTTCAATGCAAGAAAATGGACCTGATCGAATTATTTTTTAGGTATAGATACGTATTACAGAGTTCTTCAGATATTTTTGTAATAAAAAATTTTAAACGAATTAAAGAAAAGAATGAAAGAGATGCTTTACTACGCGATGGATATTTTCTGTATTTGTACGAAATAACCTCCATTTTATTTCGATGAACAATATTTACTCCGAGCCGAGATGCTGGGAAAAGAAACGCTTTATGGGGCATAAATTTAGGGGTGGTATTCACCCCGTAAAAATGAATATTAGCAGATAAAAAAATATGGGCTTTTTATTTTTTTAAGGCCCCACGAGATGTGTTATACATTAAAATAATTAAAAATCTGCCAGCCGTATTCGGTTGAAAATATCTGCAATCGCGAGATGTGTTATTCGAATAATTCTGGACGAAGAAGCTAATGGCTAACTGCACGACAAAGCTCAAATTCATAGTTTACACAGCCCCGGTAGATCATTTCGCAAGTCTTATATCAAGCTATGTTCTTGTAATAAAGTGCTTTCCTTTCCACGGTATACTCTTTAATATCGCTTAGCGGGAGCGAAGGAGAAGGAAATGGAAAGAGAGAGAGAGAGAGAGAGAGAGAGAGAGAGAGAGAGAGAGAGCGAGTGAGCGAGAGTGAAGGTGAGCGAGAAGGGAGGAAAGAGGGTACGCGGGAAAAAGTTCATTTTCCCCCTTTTTATTTCGCTGTCTGACTTGTCCAGGGGTGAGAACGCGTCGTTATACGCTCGATATAGCTGTATATATATATATATATATATATATATATATATATATAGCTACACAAAAAAGTGTGTTATTGGAGAAAGTCTTGCTCAAGCGAGTTTCGAGTTCGCGTCGATAGGTCGGCAGAGCGGGCGCGCTTTGATGTCTTTTTTAAGAGTCGTCCACGGCAGGTAGGGACAAAAGCGTTTCGTCCCCGATGAAAAAAAAACGCCAAACGATCCCATGCGGTACATGGAAATTCACAGAAGCTCCGGTCCCTTTCCCGCTCTCTCTCTCTCTCTCTCTCTCTCTCCTGTGGCCGCCTTTAACTCGGAAAAATACACGACTGAGCTTATATTTTCCGCCATAAATTTGAATCGTCTTCCCCCCTCTATGACGCAAACGTTATAAATTTTAACGAAGAAGGCATTTACGGACATTCTAATTTCTCAATTCGAATAACAAATTTTTACGCAATCGGGCCTTATCACCATCGGAGTTTGTTCGTCCAATCGATATATAATAAATAAATAAATAATAACTGTCATGTACGCTTTTGTTGGAAGACAATAGAACCTCCTGCGTATTCGATTTTGGAGAGGATAGAGAAAATATCGCTTCTTTTTCTTTTCTATAATTGTGAGGAGTTAAAAGGTGAAAGATATTCATATGTTAAGTATTTCCATGTATGTGTTTTTATTTCATACTTGTAATGGGCCTCTTTCGATTTTGATATATTCTTGTCAGAATTATTCAGATATCAACATTAAGATATATGATATGTAGAAATTAATCACTATCAATTTTTTACAAATGATTTAATGTTAGCAGGAAACTGAGAAGGAGGTATTCTATTATGCGTTAGGTTCTTATTAAATCTATACTCATAGATTCTCCGAATACCTAATTTCAGGAGCCAGAAAAGAAAATCGCTGATATCTAATACAGTACGAGGGATCGTCGATCACGAATCATACTCACGAATTTCCCTAGCAGATCGAATTTTTCGGTACATTGCTAAAACGATTAAAAGTTACCATTTTTGCATGTGCTTTTCATGTTCGCTTAATAGGAAAACAAAGCGGAAGTTGAAAATGGATTTTATCATTTAAAATAATTTTAAACGCACGAATTCTTATGTACAAAACACACACGTACGCGCGTGCGCGCGCGCACACATACACACAGACACACCCACAAAAGCACACACCGAAACTATAGACGTGAACCTTATATAAATTCATAATGAGCACATTCCAAACCTTAAATACGATGAACTTCAAGTATAGAAATCTCAAACCTTTGATTCACAACCCCGTAACGTCTTACCGTAACTTCTGAACGCAATCAATCCTAAAGTAAGATTTGGATGTACAGATTTCGGAAGGAACCGATAGATGCGTTTATCATGAAAGATGAAGCCAGTACTTAATTTCTAATTATTTCATAGCCTTTTAAAGTTATAGTTGTATTAAATTTTCTGAGTTTCGTATTGCGAAGCTTCGAAAATATAGATTTATATGATTGGAGCTTTTAGGCTGCCGCTGTTAAATGAATCTCACTTTTAATTCACATACATATGAAAAATGTACGTATTAAAAAATCTGTTCTTTATCGTAATTCTTATATTTAAAATTGCGCATTGAAGGAGAGAAATGAAAAAAATATTTCGTTCCATTGATTTTCAAGAATCCATTTAACAATCAGAAATTAATAATACTCCTAGAAGCCATGTTTAAAACGTTTTTAAAGTGCTGTGTAAGCGGCATTCCAAACATGAACAGATAGCCCACCGTAATAAAAACGAAATAAAAGTTCGGCGCTAAACAATATTTGATGGCTTGATTGCGATTTAAATCTGTGCGTATATATACATGTAGATATACATGTATACGTATGTAGCACGCACGGTGTACATATGAAACGGGATGGGAACTTCTGAAAACGGGAAATCGCGCGAGGTATACGGGGCGAACTTGTCGGGCGAGCAGGGCGGAAACGACGCAACGGCAGCGCAAGCGGTAGCCGAGCCAGCGAGCGCGTGGAGAAGTGATGGAAGCGAGTTTGTTCGCTGAAGAGCAGTGACGCTGCATAGTGGCGGAGTGAGCGAGTGGGTGAGTGGGCGAGCTCGTGTGAGTAGGAGCGAGATACATAGACTGAGTGGAGGGTTGGTTACCATCCGATATATGGCAAGGCAGGTTTGTCCGGGCATTTCTCCGTAATATCGTTATACCGTAGGCCCCTCTGTGGCTTGCGGGATGATAGGGGGGGGCGAAGAGAGAGAGAGAGAGAGAGAGAGAGAGAGAGAGAGAGAGAGAGCGAGAGAGAGAGACAGAGATAGAGAAAGAGAAAATTAAACGGTTTATCGTTTATGACGTAGTTTCGTTTGGCCCCACTCTAATTACACGGGTGTTTACGCGTAAAATTGCGTCTTTTCCCCAGAAAGTATGAGAGAGAGAGAGAGAGAGAGAGAGAGAGAGACCGACGTATATAAGACGGCCTTTTAAAGATCGCTTTAATCACTTTTGAATTGCTCTACGAAGTTCAGAATTGGAATTGCTAAAATTCACGGCAACGATTTTACAATGATATTTATAAATGACGTTTTTCTCCTTTTTCCCCGTTCGATAATTGTAATGCGTTACTTTTAATTTCTAAAACTCTTCTGTGAGTGCATAATCAAGTAAAGAAAAAAAAAAAATTCGAATCAAAATATGCACGGAAAAGCGGCGCGATTATTCAGAGATAAAGCGCCCCATGACCCTTCGCTGCGCGAATTATACCGCGAATTATTAGTAAGCGACGCGAAAAATTCATTATCAAGCTTATTTATCCGGGCGAATAATATGCGCGGCAATAAAATAAGAGGGGGGGGTAGGGAGAAAGAAGTTCCGTAGTAGCGGCGCAGGGGAAAGGAGACCGGGGGTGGGAGTTATCTTCGAATTTGTGGTCCACGCTGCGAGTAGGGAGTGGGTGCCCGGGGTGGAGGGAGGCTCGGCCGAGAAGCAACGGCAGCACTTAACATAATTACGCGGCAAGGGAACTGCGTGTATACGTATACTGGAGAGAGAGAGAGAGAGAGAGAGAGAGAGAGAGAGAGAGACAGAGAGCGAGAGGGGGGTGAGTTGGAGAAGGAGCGAGATTCTAGGGTATGGGAAAGGAAGCGAAGGAGAGAGCAGCGGCGGCTCGCCTTCTCTCGCCCGCAATAAACCTGACAAATTAACCGAGCAAAAATTCATTTACGCCTCTCGTTTCGTAAATATAGGCGCCGCCGCGAAATAATTATTTCGTAGCTAGGCCGTCGGGGTTGTGGGGGAGGGGACGGGGGCAATTCTGCACATTGCCGAATTGTAAATTTGACAAGCTTTTTAACGGAGATATTGCAAATTTCACTTTTTCCAGGAGAGGGATCTTTAAACGTTGATACATTCGTTTCGTTTCCGCTGCTGCCGTGGATTTATTAAATCTTATCGTTTTCCAATAGTCTTAAAGTTTTTCGTCGAATTCGAACAATAGCAGATCAAGAGGAACGAGAATTCATCAGTAACGTTGCGATAGCAAAATATTTCAAAATTAAATATTTGACTATAGTAAAAGTTGTATCGCAATTTGTGATTTGTATGCAGTTATTTTTATATCTGTAAAAATAATGAAGTGTTCATTAAGTATACGGAAAGACGATACGATGGTTCTATTAAAATATTTGTGTTGAAAAAATAAATATATATATTTAAGCTATTAATATTAAAACGACATCAGTATGGGTAGAAGTTCGCAGACGAAAATTATATAACACGCATCTTTGCGATATTCTGATTTCAATGAATTCCATTTCATGATAGTGTTCTTGATTTTTCATCGTGAAATTAATAACTTGCGAATATTACTATGCAATCATTATCTCGTATATCTCAAATGCCGCTTTTCATGCAACAAAGTAATTCTTCCAAGCTCGCGCATCCCGAATTGCCGAAAGAACGGTAGCGATAAATACTGTCGCGTAGTGAATGCGGCGCTTATCGATACACCGATTTTCAATATACTCGTTTATCAAAATCGAACACCCCACGGCACATCGAAGTAATACGCTTACGACCGATAATTTAGCTTTCGCTCAGTACAAAGCTAATGCCTCCGAGAACACTTTCGAGCTCGCGGAACCGATCCGTCCGCAATACACACGGACTGAATAACAAATATATATATATATATATATATATATATATATATATATATATATATATATTCTCGAATCAGCCGAAAAAGCGACGAATTCGTGAAAATTCTCCTATCGAGAGTCTGGAAAGAGAGAGAGAGAGAGAGAGAGAGAGAGATAGAGCGAGCGCACGCTCGCCCGTGAAAACGGAAGCTTTCAATTTCGCGAAACACTGCTAATGGATCACGCTAATCTGTCATGGAAATCCCGCATTGACGGCAGCGCGACGCTTTTTCGAATACTTGCGCATACGCGCAGGCGGGCCGCACGCCCTCCCCCCCCCCCCCAACACGAGGCATCGGAATGGCCGGCGCCCGATCAAAGCGGCCGACGGCCGAGGGTCGCGAAGAGTGCCGCGGCGATCGCGCATAACAGCCGGACCGGGCGATTCCCCGATGGCATTGTTTTTGGCTTAAGCTCCCGGGCCAGGCGCGCGCGAACTTTTTGTGCTTTAATTCGGGCAGCGAGCCGGGCGACGTTACCGATAGCACTGTTAAGGCGAATTCGACATATACACTTTACGCACGTAGACAGTTCTATATAGAAGCTATCTATATGGACTTTTATTCCAGAAATTGATTGAGCAGTAGGCCAATTGTGAAATAGTGAGCAGTAAAATGAATTTGAATACGAGAGAAAGATTGCTGTTCAGTGTTCGTAATAATAGTATCAATACCCCTTAACTATAGGTTGATAGATTTTTTTTTTAAATATTGCTTATAAAAATGGCGCAGATGTTTTGAGATGCAGGCGTTGGTCTGTTGCAGTCGATTGTCGAAAACTTATCTGTCATAGACTGTACCAACTTTAGGGTACATATGTGAAAGTAGATTATCAACATTATGCCAAATGAAACCAAAGATATAATCTGCTATAGGAATGAAATGTAATAACGATTATGGTAGTTAATGATTTCTATGGATAGCTGACATTTCCTCTCCTAATACGAACTCTCATATTAATCGCTAATCCGAGAATTTAAACGTTTTTTTTTTCTGCCAATGGTGAAGTTTTCAGATGTATTTCCTGGAGTTTAGCTTGCCTAGTTCCTCGTTCGGTGGCGTTTCAGTAACTAAAAGAATTTATTTTTCAATATAAAACATAATGTATTATTTAACGGTACAAAAGTTTTTGAAACAATCGCTGCACAGGCAGAAGTATTTTATAAAAATTACTACACTTTCCACTAATATAAAGACATATTTGAAATATCAGAAAATGTGTTATAAGTATATAAACGTTAATAGAATTGTTATTAAATTATTGTTAATTTCCCCATGAGTCATCAAGTCCGATGTAGTGTGTCAAGTATGATGTAGTAAATTTATCACTCAGTGTACTGTAGATTTTTGATTAACGAATATAAGCAGAAACGCGCTTCAACTTCACACATATAGCAAAACAAAAAAATTATATAATTTTCGATAAAAAAACATTTTGCAATCCTTCAATGAAATGTGTTGCTCAATAGTTATTATGTAGATTATTCCTTAAGAATCAATAAATCGTTGGAAGGATCCACTGTAGAGAGAATTTTTGGGCATGTCTCAATACTTTGCCTAAAACTGTCGGATTTTTCATATACTGGACAATGGTTTAGGGGACTTAACGAAATTATATTTTTACGGAGAGAAGACTAACTGAAATATCGTGCTAAGGTTGGAATTGAAATCCAGCACGAGCCACTGGATAAGCAAATGATCGAACACTCGCATTCTATAAATTATACGTAATCTACATAAAACTTTACGGTCGGATTATGAAATTCTTGAAAAATAAATATAGCGAGAATCGTCGGCGATTCTCAAGCTGACATAACTGACTGATCCAAATTCGATCGGCAATGCCTTAATTCTTTAAATTGACGCTGGGCATGTAAGAAAGTATGAAGTAATAAACTATCCTTTATTTCAAAATTCTTGATTTAGCGAATGTAAAGCGTAGAATTTGAATAAAAACAACTAAATGAGTTTTTCCTACAATTCGAGAATGTATTTAATTCCATGCATGTGGCATTTATAGTCGAAACATTCGACGTAGTCATGGCGGGGTAAAATGAAATGGCGAAATGGCCTTATGATTAGATTTTCTGACATTGACTTCATATCTCGAGTTAATTAAAAAAAATTTCTATTTAATGAGAAAACGAATGTTCTCGAATATTTCTCGAAATAAAAATGAAAGTTCGAAATACTTTACGATTTCTTTTTTTTTTTAATACAACACGCGCAACTCGTTTTCTTCTGCAAACAAACTAGTTGACAGCGTCGACCCGATCAAATAATACCTGCTGGAGTAGACAAGATACCTAATAATCATTGGAAATTCGTTCGAACGTGCATTTCAACTTTCATGATATTTGTTCCGCGCAAAGCAGCGCGTCCCCGTTTGTACGGAGTCAATTTTTTGGCTGCAACTCGCCCGAAACAGAAGGAACGCGTAAGTATTTTTTGTCAACGAAATCAATTCTGGTGCTGAATAAAAAGAGCCATAATGAGGCGAAGAACTGGTTTAGATAGTATATTGAATAACTTTTTAGCTACACCACACAGTGAGTCTTCTACTGCAAAATGCGTCATTGATTTACATGAAAATAATTTACTTTATTCATCGTACAAACATAGATGTCGTAAATAATCATACTATCGTGAACAGAATAATCATTAATCAATATGACCTAAATTAATAATGTAATTTTGGCTTCACTGCCACTGTGGCTTATTTCATAGAAATTACTTTTTACTCACTAATTCACGGAATGATCGCCACATCGGTCTAACAAACTGGTCTACGAAGTGCGCTCGCCGATTAAGGCGAAAAGCGAAGAAGTGGCCAAAGGGTTGATGTTGTTGACGAGAGCAGCCGCATAATATGGACGAAGTACATTCGAGAAATGGGGGGAAGAGGGGTGTGGCTGGAGCGCTTCCGTAATCTGGTTTTTATGACCCTGCACTCGAGCTAATAGAGACGATAATGAAACTATACCGTGAAGGCGGAAAGTCGTTGTTTAATTCCCGTGCCGAAAGCTGGCCACTTTAGCCGCGTGTGTCTTAAAAAGCGCCCGTACGACGTGAAAATGCGTGTGCAAATATTTCTCCGATTAGATTAGATTATTTAATTATTAGACAGTATTTATAAATTTATAAAATTTTGAACTTATTATTGAAATCGATCGAACAACATTTGACGCGCACTTGATGCAATAAATATAAAATGATAAATCTTAATGTTAAGTAGATGCAATTTTTCACTATCAAAGCAATTTTTTCGAAGTGAATTAAACTATCACGATCCAGAATTTTGTTTTTAAAAAATCAATACAGATAACCGATAATAGTTTCGATACTGTGATACTTATAAAATCTTTACAGAATATGTTTTATAATTTACTTTAGGCTTAATTTTCATTTTCAAAATTATTAAAAATCATTATATAATATCAGTGCAAATGAAATTTCATCCATATATACTGTGAAAGCGAAAATAATTGTTTTTAACAATGAAAAACATTTTATCATCGTACATATTGTCATTAATAATTGTCACTATTTAAGTAAGAAAAAGGAAGAAAGTTTCACTTAGTCTACAGAATTCTCTTCGGAAATTCTATACTAAAATACTAGTTTTCATTGGTCCGTCAATAAATAGAACGGGTCATCTATGTGCAGGCGGCATTATACAAATTGCCAATAGTAGCACATTCATTATATATAACAGTGTGTGTAATAAAATAAAAAATATCATCTGTTCAAAAAAAAAAAAAAGTGATGCAGGGAGGATCTAAAAAATGTTACGACAACACTACGGCCCGAGCCGCTGACCATCCGGCGACGGTCAACGAGAGCTCGACTCCCGCCTTAATTTTTCCCACCTCCTTAACTGCGGTCCTCGTAAAGAGGTCTCGAGAAGAGGGCGGCGCGGAATTAACGCGCGGAACCGCGGGCCGTTCTGTTCCCCGTGCCGCGCGTAACCGACGGTCTTAAAACGGCGCGGAGAGAGTACGGCGAGATACCGAGTTACAGCCTTGAGATGGCGTGTGTTTCTTTTTACTTCTTCATTGTCGTTTAATGAATGGTTTAACGAACCCTGAATTGTATACTGTGCGCCTAACGCGAGAGGCTCGGTCGATTTTGAGATATTCCACTCTCACTTCGGGGTTCGAAATACGAAAGTGCAAGTATTTTTTAGCGTTGCACTAGTCCTCGCGTTGATTTTATTATGCTAGAAAAAATTTACACGAGAAAGTTCACATTTATCATAAATTCAAACTATGAGTCGTCGATTTATAATATTTTGCCAAGTCTTTGTCGTCAATGTTTATTCACAGAAATAAATTGATTGGTAATAAACTCATATATTCTATATAATATTCGTCATATATGGATGTAATATGACTTAGAATAATTATTCGATATATTTAAATGTAATGGTATAGAATTACGAAGCCGTAGGTTAACAATCCGACGCGAGAATATTAAATTTCTTGTTACAGATTTGCAGCGAATGATTAACAAAACAGTTAGTTACAGAAACCATATTATATGTCTAGGTTTTAAATATTTCTATTATACATATGTTTCTAAAATATTTCGTTGAAAGAGAGCTTTGTGAAACTTAAGAACATATTATAGAATGCTAAATTTTGGAGCGTGAAGTGTGTCTGCCAAGCTAAAGTGCAAACATAATAAATAGAAAAAATTTATAAATATATATATATATATATATATATATATATATATATATTGTTTCTTCAGAAATAAGACCCACAATTATATTTTAATGTTGTCTTATGTAAAAAAGCTGCTAAAAAGTTCTTATAAAAAAGAAAGGAAAACGATACAGTATTAACGTTTTGGCTAGATTTAGACTATCGCTCAAATAACAATCAGATAATTCTAAAATATCGTATATACCGTGCAATATCTATGCATATAAACTAAACTAATTTAGAGACAGCAGGAGTATCATATAATGATTATATCTGTCAATAATTAGGTTAAATAGGTGAAATGCATCCTGAATGCAAAATAAAGCAAGAGCGAGAGCTACAAATGCGTATATGATATACATCAAAAATGGTTTAAGAGCGTAACGATACCATATTAATAGGTAAGGGGTCCCTATGATATAAATTCATAAACTTTTTTACAGTATATAGAAAAAACAGTACAGCGCAAAAATGAAATGGAAGTATTTTCTTTCTTTTTCTACTGATGATATTGACTAAACGTGTTCAAATATATTTTATATGACGAGACTCGGGAATTCTGTATCATTCATTATGTTGAAAATCGATTGCAGGACACTTTATATTTTATACTTTCGCCGATCTTATATTTGTTATTTAATATTTTTACCAAACTCCTTTTTGTTATTTTCTTTTTCAAAATGTATTTTTGTTTTTCATGCTCGCCCTAACCTTACATAACCTCAGCTTCATCTCGGCTCTGCAAATGTCGGGCGGGCATCGATTGTCGATTGTTATGTAACGATGTCCTGCGAATGATAGATTAATACTATTCAAAATATTTCCAGCCCAATAATTTGGATTAATTATTCATACAGTTGTACAATCGACCGGGAAGTATGAAAAATCGGTGTCGCTTCGGACGTTTCAAATCACGCACTCTGTCAGGAAATTCAACTTTCTGGCCATTGTTCGTAATGTACCATGAAAGTTTACGATACATTCGCAAAGAACATTTTGAATCAAGTAGAAAGACAAGTCTTCGAAAAATTGTCTTTTCGAAATATGCTTTATCTTATGAGAAATATCCATTACAAATTCTATATAAAACATTGTTATTTGTTTATTGGCTTATGATTAATTTATATTAGTTAATAATCATTAAAGATTTATTATATAATTGAATTATAAAAAGATGATAGAGGTCTTCTTAAACGTTGTATGAGATTTTAAGGCTCCTTCCATTCTTTAGGATCTTAAAAACAAATATCAGATAATATGTGAATTATTGCAAATGCTCATACTGGGCAGACATTATGAGCGTGTGCGTAAACGTACATATTTAAACAGAGAAATATGATGATTAGAACATATAAGCATGCACATTAAACGAAAAAAAAAACATCCACATTCAAATGCATGGAACCATAGTGGAGCAAGGCAGAAAGGAGAAGTTGCTTTTATTTTATTTAAAAAGAAAAACTTATCAAGCCAGTCACAATATTCAAACTTACTTGAAAAAGCTGATGGGATTTTGAATTTCGGTTACAGGAGGCACGAAATTTTTAAGGAAGTCAACTAGTCACTTCCGGGATTTTCTTCGGAAAGCTCTCGGTAAAAGGAAGCAGTTTGGGGATTTTGATGAGTGTATTCTACAGGCCGGAAGCACCACAAATTTATATATCTCACGGATTCTGTATCCCGGAAGTCCTTCCAGGATACTTTTGCGCATATTTTCTTCCATCTATCACTTCGATATCAAGTCTGATACTTTGCTGTATTTTGAGTACTCCTTGCGGGAGTGTGTGTATAAATTATAAATATGTACTGTAAATATTTTGCAACAATAAATTCTGAACTTGACCGGTATATCTATTTGATTTGTATTTATTTATATGTATCAAACTTTTTAAGTTTTCAGATACTCTTCAAGCTCATACTGATAATGTACACGAAGGAGAATATTTATTAGATGGTTCTCGTCAAAGTACGAACGTATTAAGCGAAGAAGAATAAAAAGTTTTTATCGTAAAAATTTTTATATTTTCTTAATTTATATTAATTGGTCCTTTTGATCATTGACTTCAAACATTTTTTCATTCTTGTTGAACAAATATAAATAATTTTTTAATTTCTAAATGTTATTATAATAAGTTTTTCAATTTCTTCATTAGTCTTTTGTGTACATTAATGCACGATATTGAAAAGAATATGAATTTATTTTTGTCCGATTATAGATCGCTCCCGATATACTTGTGAAAATACTTATATAAGGTCTCACTTTCTTTCTTCTGAAATATTAATTTTCTTTTAGCCGGACAAACATTAATCAATTTTTCGTTCTTGTAAAAAAAGTCAATTTTCGCAACTCTGACGAGAAAATTTGAAAAAGTGTTTTATTGGATAATATTAAACTAATTGGTCGTTGATAATTTTTTTTCTATTAAGTATTTTTGCACATTACCTCATCAGACATACGAGTATTAATCTTCCAAAATTTTTACCCTTCCTCCTGACAATGATTTCTCAAGAGTTTCGCAAAGCCCTCTTTCAGTAGGATTTTTTTTAAATGCACATTATCTATAATTTATATAATATTGGCAGATTCCGCATAATCAATCAATATAAGCTACAAAATGATATCAATAAATAATAACTTTATGGCAGCGGGTACTCAAACTGTAAATTATCTCGAAATATACACAGAAGCTCGAACAGAAGTGATGATACAATGGGTGATAATCGTCTGTATATTAGTAGAGGTAAAATCCCGAATACAGAAGTGGTACTAATACGTACTAAGTGATTTTCTTGACTCTAGCTCTATTTATTAATTTCTAGTAAAATAGAGAAAAATGAGTAATTTTTTCATAATTTATAATTATTGTCACACTGTTTTCATCTCAAAATCAGAAATTTAATATGATTTTTTCGCTCTCGTAGTGTAAAATAAAGTTCGACACTAATGTGAAAGTCGCATTTTCTGATTAGGATGCTTTGGTTTCGCTCGACAATAGACTGTCGCGCAATAAAATCCATATGTGAAACGCGCAATTAACATGTAGCACTGAATTAATTTTTTTAATATTATAATGAATCTTTTGTGTAAATAAATTTTGCGGGCTTAATGTCACCGACAGAAATGTACGTTTATATAGATAAATATAATAACTTTTATGACCATTCGATAGTTATATTGTTCGAGGTTATTTGCGAAATTAAATATCAATAAATGATGATATATTTAATTTGCAACTTAACGGTGAAATTTGCAGTAAAATTCTTTACAATGTAGCACTAATGCGAAGTTTTTACTCTGAAAGTTAGTTATCACAATTCGTCAGCGAGACTAACGATCAGAAAATCTAGTCCCAATTCCTAGATGCCTTGCCTATTTTCTTAATAAAACAAGGGTCTATATATCTCCCCTTCCTCGGTTCAACACTAGTGAGTAAATTTTCATTTACTACGCTACCTGGCGGCCAATCGGGGAGTAGTTCGCGCACAAATACTAAAATCTTACTGCGTCGCCCCAATACAAAAGGGCGTGTAAAAAGTGTAAGGTTAAATTTTTCGACAATTGTACAAATTAATAATAGATACTCGAATAAATTATTTATAATTATATAATTATGCTATTTCTGAATATTAGGAACAGTATTCGAAAATACAGTGTTATTAAATTATCTAAGGATCGCCTATTCGATGTTTTAAATATTAAAAATTCGCTTTAATGTTAGAAGCAGTTCATTTTCTTTTTAATTCTGCTATATTATATCTACTTAAATATGCGTGAGCAAGCATGTATATTAATCCATTCTCATGTAATTGTTGATTAAAATTTTAAAAAAATTTTCCCATTAATTGTTATTATAACCATTCAACGTAATAATTATATAAGCGAAAATTACTTTTTGTTTTTAGATCGAAAGTACTAACTATCCTGCTCTGAATAACAAAAAAAAAAGACTTAATAAGCGATACATGCAAGTAATAAAAATAAACCAAAAATGCAAAACATTCTATATACAAAGCAGCAGCGAGGTCCTTGTTAATGTAATTAACCGTATATGGAGTGATATGGCTGGTGAGGAGGAGGGAGGGGGGGGGCACACACAGCACGATAGAAGCACACACATTCGAGCACGAGCCCGGTATATAGCCATAATGGTTTTACGCGGTTATTGACGTTCTGGGCTAAAATCTAATTATTTGATATACGTGCTCGTCTGCTGCGGCGTCGGTGGTGGCACCGTCACTCCACGCTGTCCCACGGTTGTCTTCCCTCCTACCTCTCCCATCGTCCCCCCCCGCTCCGCAACACCCCCTGTGCCCCTTTGTTCCTGGCCATCTCTCGTATGGCAGTCATCGTTTTATACGTAATTGGCCGACTTTGCATGGGAGTTGACTTCTCCCCTCCCATCTGAAACCTGCATTCGCCCCTCTTCGAAATTTTGGGGAATCAAAAGTTTTCCATTAGCTTGCTTTTGACGAAGAAATTACAGAACAATTTTAATTGTATTGAAACATTAGCAAGGTGGCGTTTGGGTCGTGCACGCAATTTAAAATTTTTTAAAATGAAATAATTTCAAATAATATGGTTATGTGACGTTTATATCCTATAAGTTTCGATGAGTAACAAAAGCTTTAGCATTAAATTAGAGCGGAAGGAAAGAATTCATCGTATAATATTGACTGTACTGTTATATGTTATGATAGCCTTTCGACATAAGGCATGTCTAGTGTTATGTATGTTGAAAAGCGGGGAATGAGTCTTCAAAAATAAAAATTGCTGAATTCTTAATTTTATCGCTTTCAGAGTTTTTGAATAAGTTTTTTGAATAAAGCATTTTTAATTTAAAAAATTTTGACACTACCTTAGAAAAGACTAAAAAAAGTTTTGGATTAATTCTAAAAGTGTACGTTGGCTTTAATAATTCGTTATCAAAAAAATAATAGGATAATTTTAGTCCTGCATTGACTGTAGCATATTGTAATAGCATTAATATTTAAAAGATATGTTAAATTTATTCTCTGATTAATTATTATAAGTGATAGAATAGAAGTGCAGTAGAATAAACTTATTGAAAGAAAACATTAGCTCCTTCAGCTCTTGATTCGATATACTTAATATGAGATTTCAATACATAAAATGAATAAGTCATCAAACTATAAAAATAAACGAATTTGGTTTCTTTAAATGAAAACTCGAAACGATATTGCTTTTAGCCGTTTTAAATCAAAAGTTTCATTAAATCCAAATGCAAGGTTCAACCTCGCATAATACGCCAGTGACGCTGATGAATCCAATGGCCTGTAAAACGCAAATTATACAACGCTCGCCTCGAATTCATAACTGACGCGATCGGAAAAAAAAGGAAAAGCGTTTGAAAAAAAAAAGAAAAAAGCAAAAAACGATACCGCGCACCCGGTTGAAATATTGCACGCGCAATTGCGAGGTCTCGCAATTCGATCACCCGGAACGCGGATCCGAGGACGAGGACGGGCCTCGAACGCGGAAAATCCGTGTATTCCGTGTTTGAAAAGGGGAAAAAAACCGGACGAAGTCGGGAACTCAATTTATAATAGCGCCAGTGACAAAAAGTACGGGAAGAGGAACCCAATCCGTCGCCCCCTCGGTGGGGGGGGGGCGGGTTCGAAGGAAATTTGCAAAATTCGTTCGACCTATCTCTCCTTTCGCCTATACTCTTTTTCGTATTTTCCTTTTTTTCCCAGGCCCATCGTTGCAGTACAGCCTATTTCCACCGCCCCCACCCCCCCAAGCCACCACTCGGCCGGCGGCGGTAGAGGAGTTCGGATATTAACTGAATTAGCGAACAACTCGTTTAACGAAATTAGGCTGCAGAGCGCCGTAGCTGAAAATCGGAGAAATAAAATTAACCCGCGCGCGAGATGCTCGATTTGCAGTCCCGCTCTCGCTCTCTCTGTTATATGTCGAGGTTCTCGGACTCTACCTCCATAACCTCTCCCTACTATTATTATTCAATCGGTGAATAATCAAGTCGTGTTCTCCATTTTTCAAAATTACAGATTCCGTGAACACACTGTTTTTCTTTTTCAAAATCAACGGCTATCTCGAATGTTTAAAAAATAATATGAAAAATATTAACTTCACTTTAATTTGGTTAAAGAGAATAAAATTAATTGATTAATAAAATTAATTGATATTTTTTCTTTTTTTCTTGAGAGATAAAATAAATCAATTTTGTCTTAACACGATCTTTAGTAATTTAGGACAAGATAACGCAGTAGGAATAAATGATTTTCTAATTATTATATCTTTCCTTATAATTTTTGTTTATTAAGATACTTATTTATTATAATATATTATTGAAAATTACATATACTCTATGAAATCAGGGTGAATGATTCCATAGCAAAATAGATTTTCAAATTTATGTCTAATTATTGTTCGCGATATTATATTCATATTAAGTCACGGCGCAGCCATGTTGATTCTCAGTAAATCGAGATATTTTATATTTAAAAAAGCTCATTATGTGTTGAAAAGAATAATGTAATAATTCTATTAGTTTATTAATCTATTATAGTTAAATCTATTCTATAATTTAAATTAATCAACAATTCTATTAAACTATTATTTATACATCGTTTTTATTTCAAAGAATAAATAGGCATTTCAGTAACATTTTCATTAATTTAGCTTTTTACGTAATATCATTAAAAAAAATTAGTGAATTTATATAAATATTCAGTGAAGATGGTCTAATTAAATGATTTAGTGAATTTTTTTTATTTATTTGAGCTCAGTAGTTAATGAAAATAATTAATGGCGTTTAAAATTCACGAATTATTTTTCTTATTTCAACTGAATCTGCTTCTCAATCTCCTTGACTGAATCTTCGCTTGAATTTAGTAATTTTTTGATGTCGGTATAAATAATAAAATAGAGAAAAATATATAAAAATGTTTAATAATTTGCGTTAGTGCTACATAGATGAAAGAATTCATATTTGGCTGTGATGTTTGAATTTTGCAACTTTTCATGGTCCACTTTCATGACTTCCCTCTCGAAAGAGATTTTTGTTTACATGAAATTGAATACTAGTGATCGCACTGCCCTTAGACCCATTGTATCTGTCCATGACTAGCCTAAATCTACGATACTTTTGGTATAACTGGATGCATCTGTAATTGTATCCTTATGACTTTTCCACATTGCGTACCAATGAAGATTCCCGAACGTTTTCTCGCCATGCCGCCTCTTGCAATTGCCCTTAATAATTATAATTTTTAAAAATTAATTAATAGTACCTAATAAGGGTAGACGCCGGCCGCCCAACCGCTGGCGCGGCTCCTTCATACCCTACGGAAGCGCTCGATTTATCTGAAAACCGCGTCGTCGCGCATTTCTCCGCGAAGAAACAGCAAAGCGCTGCCGCATCGTCTTCTCTCTTATCCTCATTGCCTCATACCTCTCTCCCGCCCCCCCTCGCTCACTCCCTCTCACTCCCTCGCATTCTTCCTCGCACGTCGGCCAATCGTCGATTAACTTCGGCGTCGGCGGAGAGTTTCGCAGGGACGAGGACGACGAGGACGGCGGGGCTGCGCCGAGTCTGTCAGGAGAGAAGGAAATGTCGCGGTGGTCCGCCGAGACAATGCGAGCCGTCGTCGCTGCCGCAGCCGCCGCCGCCGCCGCTCGCGCTTCCGCCTACTGATACGATTGTCGAGCGGCGTCGGTGGCAAAGTCTACCGGTGAGCGGGCGTATCGCCTCCCCACCCCTTCCCCTATCCAGGCAAAACCTGACAACAGACACCCTCCCTCCCCCCCACGGCCCCTCGTCCTATCGGGGCGCGAGTCCTCTTTTCCTCGCATTGTGCGAGGCCGCGGCGCGCGGCAGCGGTTTTGTGCGTCAGCCGAGTGTGCGCCGCGAGTTTCTCACTCTTTCTCTCTCTCTCTCTCTCTCTCTCTCTCTCTCTCTCTCTCGCCCCTTGCCGGCTGTCGTTGTTCGCGCGCGGGCGCGACGGCGCGCCTCGTTTGCTCGGTAGACAAGGGATGATAATTGGGTTGCTGGGTGAATTATTTTTGATTATCATTGTGGCGGCGAGCTTTTCGAGGCGCGCGCGCGCGTGTAAGCGCGCTAAACTGCATTGAAATTGATAAGTTGAGAATTGTCATTGTTCTGTGAACAGTGAGCGGCGTGAAAATGGAAAATGCGATGTTTCATTTTGTTTTTTGAAATACACTTTTTAGTCTAATGAATATAAGCTATATTAAATATTGAAATATTTCTAGATATACTTTTATATCAAAATGGTAGAAATTTGAGTTCGATCAAAAAATTTGACGAGTTTTGGCTAGTATTCTATTTTAGAAATGCCTAATAAAATTTATATAAATTTTTTATAACAATAATATTAGAAGACTGTAACCGGTTTATTCTGTGCAGTTAATTCACAAATTTCGAAGAAAATGCGAATAGAACTTACATTAATAATTAATATTATTTTACTGTAGAATATCTATTATAAATATTCAGTAAAATGTTACTATACTTCGATTAAATAATTCTTTATCTATTTGCTAATGCTACCGAATGCAGTAATAATAACCAATCGGATACGATTTTCTATAAATAATTTATTTCAATGATAAGCAAGTTTATTTTAATCAAAATATGATTATTGTTTGTAATCAAAATCAACATTTATTTCGGGCGGCTGACTAAAAGTAGATATTACTACTTAATATTGCAATGCTTTGTGGCTCTAGTCTCAAAAATGTTTTGGTAAAAACGCTTATTTTAGATAATAAAAAAGAGATTAAAAAATTTGAACATTTTAAAAATAAATATAAGTAAAAAATTAAAAGATGGGCCCACACTATAATATATTTTCTTTTAATCTTTTACTCATAATACTAATGTTATTTGTCAAACGAATGCTATTATAAAGAATAATTATACTGTATACTTGACTATATATTTTGTAATTTCACACATTTCTCTTCATTTAATTAATTCAATGATTAATTAATTCAACTTAATTTCGGATTGTTAAATTTATTTCTATTTTTAAAATAGAATAAAATTTCATAAATGTATCACATTTCTTTATTAATGAACAATTATTTCACGTTTGAAATGATTAAAAATATATCGCTTATGCAAATTTTTAAGTTGAAATTAATAGAAAATTCTCTATAACTATTTCTATAGTTGATTTATTGAATAATTCTAACGAAATCAGATGCTATATATATAAATTTAGTAGTAGCTTATTTTATTTATTGAGACAAGAAAACATCTATTGATATGTGACTAATAAACAATTTGATTTTTTGAAGAAAGTTTAGTTTAAATGATTAATAAAAGAAAATGCCTTCGGGCCAAGTTGAACTTCCTTTTAAAATTCGCATCTGAATGCACAAAACTGGAGCGCTCATTTAAAGTTCAGTAGAACTATGAATTTAAACAAAATTCAACCCTAACCAGATTTGATATTCATAGAGATGATCTTCGAAGTTTTTAATGTAATCGTATGTGTGTTGTGTGTGTGTGTGTGTGTGTGTGTGTGTGTGTGTGTGTGTGTGTGTGTGTGCATGCAGCGTTAGAACCGCTTCAATATTCATAATTTTGAAAACTCCGGAAAGTAGATAAAGTCGAGAATAGGTAAGAGGCACGAATAATTAAGATTAAGTGAGATATCATTCATAGTAATTATATAAAAAAAATATTTTACGTTAAATTTTTCATGTAGTTAAAAGAGGTTTATATAATTATACTCAATTATTATATTCATTGCACAGAACATTTTTTATTCAATCGAACGTGTTATATTTTACATTTTGACATCCATCTTTTTTATAATGTCATGATTGTTGTGATAGAAAATGTTGCTGAGCAATAAAATTCTAACTTTGTTAGAACTTACATGCATTAATCAGGTAGCATGCTCCATCCATATCATATATATTGATAAACATAAAGATCTCTAGTTCCGCCCTTTTTCATTATCGGCTGTATAGCCGCTTAAAGCTTGGCGAGGGCTCTAATCGAGGTCGTAAAAGGGAAGGGGAAATTTTGCATCCTCGTTTAATCCACGTATTGTGACATGTCGTTCTATCTGCCTCTGTCTCCTCTTTTGCCTCCTCGGCAAGCTTACTCGGGGAGCATCAAGCGACCGCAATTCTTGCAGGCGCTCCCTGCTCTATCCGTAATATCTCTATGATTTTTACTATAGTAAAGTATATATTTATTTATTATTCATTCTACTATATTTAGTTAATATAATTATACAATAAAAAATTTGAAACAATAAAGTTTCTGATTAGTTAACACTATGGATAAAATGTATAAAATATCATCAATTCATGTGAAAGACCATAAGAAAAAATGGATAATTTATTCATCTATAAGAAAATCTATAAGCAAAATGGGTAATTTATTCATCATCATTATCGCAATTGAAATATGAAAATAGTCTACAGTGCAATTTTTTTGCAATTGTACGTGTTCATTATTTTAGAATTTTTTTTAATTCGTAGTCATTCAAATTTTCTCCTTTGCTTCAGTTAAAAAGATTTTCTTTTCCATCTACGTTTGAATATTTTTTCTCTTTCGCGATGAAAATCAAAGCTAAAGTAATAAATTACGTATACGTCAGTAATTGCAAGTTCCTTAATTATACTGAAAACAAATTATTTGTTAAAAGTATACTTAACCTGAAGTTGATATCAAGGGCAGTTGTTGAATCTTCTCCAAAATTCGATCTGACCAGATGACAAATATCCAACCACTGCAAAATAATTCATTCCAATATTAAATTTATGTATTAATTGCTAAGTTCTGATTAAATATATATTTTTCTACTTGTTAAGTTTCTAGACAATATATTGTTGTATTAACGGCCTAGCGATGCATATATTCGTCAACATAGTAGTTGAGAGAATAATTTTGAGGAAAAGATTAAAATAAATATTAACAAAGATTATTTGTAAATGAAAGAAAATATTACATTTCTTGAACGTTTGGCTTTGTTCGGTATTTCTTTTATTCGCCATTTCGTTTACTAGAAAAGATTCAATAACAGCATCCAAGCATTACATTATAATATATTGCGTTACTCATCAAAAAATATGATGTAATTCTCTTGAAATCTTTATTATACATTCAGCCACTATTAAAAAAGAAATATAGATGTTAAAACGTCATAATAATATTTCTTAATAATACTCATGTATGTTTTATTTATTCAATATACTTGTATATCTTTCATTACTTTGAAATTATATGTTTGCACAGAAAATGTCTTATTCATTTCTTGATGGTAACACAATTTCTTTTATTCTATTTATTGCAGTTTAACCATTCGGTTTTTCGAAGTATGTATGAATCGACAAACATCAATAAAATTATTTTTGACTTATAAATAGACTATTATGCAAAATCGTACTTTTGGTTTATAATTTTTGATAATAAGAATTTCATCAACTACAATACACTTTTTTTAAAAATAATAATTGTAGATGGACTTTTACTTTTAATTAATTATGTAAAGATTATTTATTCACATTGAGATTTGGTCTATATTCCAAAATACAAATGCTCTAATAATTAAAAAAAAATTTGTTTGATTGAAATTACAATTGATACAATTTATAGGCTCACTGTGTGTAATTCTGTAAAAATATAGAATCAAAAAACATGTGTTTCACAGGTGATAAACAGTGTAATAAACACTGCATGATCCAAATCTTAATATAAACTGTTCTGATCCTTCTTTCCGAAACAGATATTCTCGGATTTTACTCGCATATAGTAACAGACCAATATCGGCGGATAATCGAACCTCGCAACATCCTAATGACCTGATCAAAAGTGTCGGGTTCGATTCACCGTCAGAATTTTTAAAGCTCGAGATCCTCGCCGTTGGATTTCGCCCGGCCCGACGGAACCTGCCGCGAAACTTTCGTTCGAGCCCCCATTCCCCACCCCGTGCCGATACCGATGGCAGCGGAAACGAATCGACATCGTCGCGCAGCGAATAAATTCGCATAAAGACGCGCGGGTCGAACGTGCCGCGCGGGGCGAAAGGGACAAAAATGCCGTCGACCTCCCCCTACCACGCCGCCCCCCCCCTCCTCCCCCCAATGCCGCGCCGTAGAGGCAATTTCGTATTTTACGATTCACGGTGAGCCCGCGCCTCATGCTTTAGCCTCCCATTCGATATTATTGTCCCCGGCTGAAACGACGGATAGACGCGCCGGATAATCCTCTTCCCGCTCGCGGGGATGAGACGGGCGAGCGCAGCGGGTACGGGCTGCGTTCGTGCAAGCCGACGGAGCCGGGGCCTCGGCTCCACGCTTATTGTTTTTCGCGCGAATTATTCGGCCGTTGCGTCGGATGCGGATAAGTAAATAAGCAAACGATTGCGGGGATCGGGATGCGCAGGTAATACGGGACGAATTAGATCTGGCTCGTTTGCCGAAATACGGCTGCGAGTATTCTTTTCTCTTTTACTATTTTGGACAAATAGCGCGGAAAAATTAAAGTCGATCTTTATTTAATTATGATCGTACTAAATGGATCTCATACCCGATGGTAACGTATTATCTTTTCGACTCCCATTCAACGGTAATCCATAGCTCGATACATTCGAAAAGTAAATAAGCGCCTTTAATTTAATGCCCATTATGAATTGTTTTTCAAGCCTGTACAGCCATTATCCGGGACAAAAGACAAACAAACGGAAGGAAGGGTGCAAAAAAAAATTATTCTGCGCCGAGAACAGCTCGCACTGAATTTCAATTCGTTGCCTATGAGAAGCTCTCGCCCGTGGACTCGCGAGAATCGCCTTCATTCTGGTCATTCTCTCTTTCTCACTCTTTTTCTTTTATTTTCATTCTTGGCCATAGAAAATTCGCATCACGTCCGAACTATTACATATCGACGTGGCGATATTCCCGGTCGCCGTCTCGCTCACCGGAAGCCTCTCTTTCAGACTTAATACCGGCCTCGCGAACCTCTTCTCCCGTTTCCCGCTGGATCTCTTTATTTTTTCCTTAATCACTTTTTCCAACTAGCTCTCTATCTGTCTTTCTCTCTAACTACTTCTCTCTTCTCTTCGACCATCTCTTTCTCTATCGTACTCTCGATTGCGGGCACTACTTTCTCTGAATGAAATGTAAATTCCTGATTTTCCAGTAATTGCTATGAGATTTGAATATTTTAAAACCGGAGCAGAAATTTAGTTTGAGAGATGAATTTTACAAAAACTAGGAAAGCAGAATCCTACTCGATTTTATAATGATTGATTTTTACATTTTTTACATATCAAGCGAACTAAATACGTTACCAATTTGACATATTAATAATGATGTCTTTATAACAGGAAAATTTATTCTAAAAAAACAGTCCAAATAAAATGTGGCTTACTATTTCATGCCTAATTTTTGAAAGAATATAAATGAAGCTTAAGCGTTTTTTTCGCATTTTCTAAACTTTTTTTTTATGTTATTTAACGTCGCTCTGTTTATGCTTCCAAATATTGGTGCTAATCTATGACGAAAGTCTACGATGTATTTGTAAACAAAGCACATGTAAATTATTACAGCGGTGTTTGTGTCAATCGGCCGAGACCGAGATTTGAACCCGGATCACCAAGTTACTAGTCCTTCGCTCTAGCGATCGAGCCATCGTAGACAATAAAAGTCCCTTAATTTTTCAGGGGCAGCATCTCTTGTGGTCTGACAAATTTTTCATCCGCGGGGTGAAGGAGGTCGGGATCAGCTGACTAAGAACTAAGGCTTAGTAATTTTAATGTATGTTCGAACCTGTACAGTATCTCGGAAAAGTGAAATATTATCGAGAGCAGGTATTATCATCAAAACAGAACGAAGGTCAGTTCTTTTATTCGCGCGTTCCGGTTTCTATTTTCATGCTTCAATGTTTATGGCTGATTATATTTATTGCATCAATGAACTTATTAGTAGATTATGTTTATCGCCTAAAAAGGATATGGAGAACTAACACGTGCTTTTATTTAATGATATGATTATTTATCAGTAAGTTGTAGATGATATGATTATGATGATATGATGATAATTACATGATGATATGATGATAATATGTAGATGATATGGTAAGTAAGATGTATATGATTATTTATCATATAATGTAGATACTAAAAGAAAATAAAATTAGCTATCCTAATTATCATCATGATTTTTAAAGTAGATTATTTAACGATGTCATTTTTTGGCCGAAGGCGCAACATGTGGCTGAGCGTTATCGTGATGATAAAGGACGGACTCATGCCTGATCTCATATTTCTGCGTTTAGGCTTATCATAATAAATCCAATTTTCATCACCAGTGGCAATAAGATACATAAATGATTTATTTTTATACGTTTGCAGCAAAATTTTGGACATTCAAAATCGCCGTTCGAAGTCTCTCGACTTTAATTTGTTTTGTATCCATTTTCCAACCACTTGAATGAATCTTAAAGCTTTGAGACACAGGGAAACTACTTGTTATGTAACATCCAATGATGCAGCAAGTTCTTCTTGCATTTTAAACGGATCCTCATCCATCAAGCGTCTAATTCCTCGTCTATAAAACATTTCGGCTTCCGGAGCGACCCTTGTGTCCAACTTCAAAATCACCACATTTAAACCGTTTGAGCCACTCATCCATTGGTGACGTTATATATTTACAAATGCAGGAAACCTTATTATATACCGTAAAATTGAATAAAACAATTTTCTTTTATTGCATCCATTAATGATACACCTTTTAATGTAAGGCCACATAAATTTTTAACGACTATCGATTGTTATGGAAACTCAACATTTGTTAAACAATATGTTGGTAATCCAAATAGCATTTGGAAAATTTTTGCTATTTATTCTATTAATTTATCTATTGTGTAGACACAGTATAAATTTAAACGTAGGATCAAATTTCTACTCAGTTCTAACCCATTAGCGAAACAAATTAACTTTCAGCTAAGCAGACAAGCAGATATAGGAGCGGATAAAACTAAAGTTACATCCTTAATTCTAAGTTTCATCGCCTCTGTTTTTATCTTATTTTCTCCACTCTTATTACTTGCTAAGTTTCCGTCAACACTCGCTGCCTATAATTAAACTCCGTGGCAACTTAGATCGACATGAGAATTTCGCAACAGTTCGCCGCTGAATGGTACACGACTCTATGCAGACCGAGAGAGATGGAGAAACAGAAAGGAGAGAGAGAGAGAGAGCGAGAGAGAAGGAGGGATAAAAAGAGAGACGAAGAGAAATAGAGCAGCTAGAAGAAGGCTACAAAAAAAAGATAAGTATCTGTTAGCTTTCACAGTTTAGTCGGATATTGAAGACACACTATCTTTAAATTAAAAATAAAAGACAAAACAATATTTTATAAATATTATATATCAAATGTACCTTTTCTAGAATAAGTAGATGCTATTATCTATAATTTCAGGAGTTTTAAGTTTATTGAAATTTACGTGATTTGAAACTATAATAGAAAATACTTTCAAAATCCTAATTCATTGATCGTAGCAATCCAACGAAACCAATATATCAAATGAGCTGACCGTTGAAAATATGTTTTTTTATTATATTTATTTTCGTACGAACAGAATGAAATATGTTAAAGTAAGTGAAAAAAAATTAACAATGTAAATGTATGCAAAATTAATCTATCGTTAACTGAAATATTAATAATATATTTATAAAACTTTTTCTAAATGTTTAAATTGAATTCACTGTGTTTCTACTACCACAAATGTATCGAACAGTATTATGCTTAAAATCGCGATTATTTGATCCCTCTGTTGGATTGAAATTCTATGGATAGTGAATTTGGAATTTATATGTGCTTCCTATTATAACTTCAAATCATATGAATTTAAAAAGATCTTAAACCCTTCCATTCGTAGGTAATATATATATAGTTATATTAGAAACATAAGTTTTATATATAAAATTTATAATATATTTCAAATGCTTTTTCATTTTTTAACTTAAAGTTGAAAACTGAATGTTTTCTGTTGATATTCTCTTTATATTGATCATTATAATTTCGATAGTAATTTACAAATCCTTTAACATTTATTATTCTTACTATTGAACAAAATTTATAACCACACACTTGATATATCTATAGTTCTAAATTGAAGTAGTTACGTTTTGTAACTAATTGTATATGATTCTAACAACTAGATATAGAAGCTAAAATATTTTTAATGGCCTTGGCTAGAAATTTCTACAAATCATTTCTACATATTATGAAATTAAAATAATATTTCTAGATTTTGATTTACATAAAACACACATGAGTCTAGAAAGATTCTGATATGTCCATCTTATGTTGAAATACGTAGGTGCATTGAATTGTAATCGCATTAGATATTGATAATCCGTTCTTATTTCCAATGAAAATATTGAGTTCTTTTGAATTATTTACTTCAAAAGGTGTGTCTGAAAGAAACTTTTTGTCAATAAAATATATTATTGTGACATTATCGAACCTATAAAATATTACAAAACTTATTGTACATTTAAATATAATATTTAGTTATATTCGATAATTGCTTCATTAATACAATAAGTTCATTTAATAATATCAAGTAATTGTACTAAATCCAGCGAATGATAAGATTTTCAAAAGTAAATGCTCAACTTCAACATTAATATCGATTCTGTAAGATTAGTTTAGCTTGCAAAGTATGAAATTAATTTTAGATATTAATAAGTAAGAGTAGTAAAAATATTCGAACCACTGAAATGAATAATTAAATGATTATGCAACTCATCTCCACAAGTCAATTGAAAGTTCAATTTTCTTCCTGTAAATAATACCTGGCTTACTACGTTCCATAAGCTTCTCATCGCGCGCAAACTCTACTTTAATAGAAACGCGGATTAAGCTCTTGATAGAAGTGATGCTCTAAAGAGATTCCATTACATTAGCGTGATCGGCTTTGATAATGTAAATTACATGACTAGCAAGATTAGCAGCGGCTATAGCTGTTTATGTGCAACCGAGGCTAGCTCCGGAGCAAAAGTTCAAATATGCCGAATTAGTTCCAACTAATTCAGAATAGAGAAATGGCGGTTAGTGAATGGAAAAATTCACGTGAAATACTGATAATCATAATCATAATTTGGTTTCTGAACCAAAAGTTTCTGAAGGTGAAAGCATACTTTGACGATTAAGTTGTTGAAAATTTCTTTTGTTAATACATTGCATTTTAAATAAATTTTATATTGATACGTAAATATTACTATTTTGATTACTAATATGAAATTTTAGATTGATATCAAAGATGAACAGATAGATTGTAGATATACTCCAATAAAGAAATATATAAAAAAAATTACACGAAAAATCTGAATTATACACAGGTAATAGAGTTCAAAATATTCATTCTTCCATCGCTATCTGTAAGAAACGTTTTCATTCCGCGAGATATCACCGGATAAATTTTTCGAAATTTCAGATGTTCTTAAGAAAACAATCGTGCGAATAATAAATCTAAAACATATATTTTTAGAACTCTCTATAATATTAGTTGATCAAGATACTAAAAAATTGTAAAATATAATATGCGCATCAAATTAGTTAAAAACTATCTAAGAATTTTGGACAGTTACAATTATTTACATTTCCACTGTTTATACAATTATAATATGTCATTAATTTATATATATATATATATATATATATATATATATATATATATATACAATATATTTCATCATTCGCTATGATCATTTTATTTAAATATCAGCGAATTATTGTTATTAAAGTTTCTTCCTTGAAACTAGTTTGATTCGAACGAAAAGCCGAATGAAAAGTAATGAATGAACGTATTGAAGTCATACTTTTTCATCATATCTTTTACATCTACAATATAACACGTATATTGACATTTAATTAAATGACTGTGTATATAGATTATAAATATACATGTATACATATCAAATATTGATATATTTTAAAATACTGCCTCGAGCTAAACTTTGCCCGGTTAATTGTCTGGCCCAATTACGGCCATAAAACGATTAGCCATCGCGTTCCTACCGTTTCATTCCAAACTTGCATAGACTTCGGAACCAGTGTACTGGCATTGAATAACAAAACACAATAAACGCGCGGTGTACTTTTCATTTCCACTCCCCATACCCACCGCTTCAATCGCTTCCGCATGCAAACCACAGCGAAGCCAAAAAAAAAAAAAAAACGAAACAAAAAAAAACTTCCGATAAACTACGCTCGATAAAATTCCGCTCGCTGTGCACGGTGAAAAATCTGCGAACAGCGACCGTGGGCGGGGGGTGGGGCGGGGGTGGGGGACAAAACCAAACCAAACAAATCAAAACAATACAAAACAAGGGGGCGGGGCACGGAATAAAGAAGACTCAGGGGTGCGCTCGCGCGTACGCGGCGGCACGAGCGAAGCGCGGCTCGCGCGGGGCCCCACCTCTGCGGAGCGGCGCGCGCGCGCGCGCGACGGTTTAACTCGGCTAACTGAAATATGAGCCGGCGGCGCGGCGGCCAGGAGAGGAGGCCGGCCGCCCCGGCGCTCCTGTTCCGCTAACGAGAACTAACGCCTCGCCGACGATCGTTTGTATGCGATTTAAACGCGGCGTCGACGACGCGGCCGCGGGGCCAACCCGTCCCGCTGCTGCTATGCGAGCTCGCGCGGCTTCATCCCCGGGGCTTAAGGCGGTTAATTTCTTTTTTCCCCTTTTATTTTTGTTTCGATAGTCGCGGCTGAGATGGGAGGGAGGGGGGGAGGCGCGAGATATTTACGCCCCTCCCCCCCCGCTCGCCCCGGCCACTCGTAGGCCGTTACTTATTTACGAGGAGATTTCGAAAGCCACGCGGACGTCGGAGGACAGGGGGGGGGAGCGGATAGATATTTACACTCGTTGAGCTTATAACTCGCGAGGGCGCTCGATCGGCCTCGTTTGCATAATTCGTCGATTGCTATTACATGTGTTGTCGGCGTACGGCTTCCGCGCGAGCTATTCGCGCTTAAGCGCCGAGGGACATTTGAACGGCGATGAGCGATATCCGAATAATCGTGCGGAGGTGCTTTCGGGTTTTTCGGCATTGCGCAATGGCCTGGTAATAATGACGTTTTTACGAAGGGAGCTTTCACCATGGTACGCGCATAGTTTTAATCACAAGGACATACGGCGATACATATATCTGATATTGATAGTACCTCGATTTTTTTTTTCAAGCGTAAAATCACTACAATTGTATTAAAAAAAAAAGAAAACTTAAAATGGCAAAATAAGAATTCGTCGAAAACCAAAATCAGTCAAAACGAGCGGTCGCACTGTAGACTTTAGATACCGCTGCGTTCGCGCCTAAGAGTGTGTTGAAAAAGTATGATGAAGAATATGAAAAAGTGTCGTATTTAAATTCTTTGAAAGCGATTGAGCGAAGGATTTTTATATACTTGTAGGAAAAGGCAATTTAAAGTACAACTGTATTAATACGTATCAATCTTAAAACTTAATTAATTGTAGAAAGAAAGAAACGACAAAGTACTTATTATAGACTAACGAATGGATTTTTTTATGCTTAAAAGATTTATCTAAAATGATTTTCAGCATATTGAATACTATAGTTTGAATGGACAATACTCTATCTGAATTAATATTATCGTTCTGTATTTGCATTCTTTAATAATTAGATTATCCGATTTTTGCACTTCATTCAGGTTCGGGGAATTATTTACACTTTTCATCTAATTTGTTAAATTTTGTTTATTTTTTGAAATATTAATGGATTGGCCACTTTTCACATGTACGTATAAGTATGAATGCCAAATGAAAAAACATTATATTTTATAAAAGTAGTAAAAAATTAACGTACTGGTCAGATACTGGACCAAAAATTATCAAAAATTATCCTCATTAAGCTTTATTGAAGCAGTTTTGACAATAGGGCTTTGTGCATGAACAAATTGTAGTCCTGGATTTTTTTACATTGGCAAAGAATGTCGTATGGCAGCATCGAACATTTATAAATGAAGTGCACACTTGTCATGCACCTGTTATATCGTAGTCACTATGAAAAACCAGCTCTAACGACAATCGGCACCATTCGAAAATTGCATAGAATAACGGCACTTTCGAGTTTTCAGTAGATCTCGCTATGAATAGATATTAACATATTATCTCAGTCCATGAGTGATTATTGAAAAAATTAAAACGCAGAATGGCGAATTTCTCCGGCGTTACTTGTTTTTTTATAATATTATACATAAATATTAATACTCGGGTAGATCGCGTACTATATCGTTTTATGCAGTAAATTAGTAACAATATATATTACTATAGTAAAAGGCCATTTGGGGCGTAAGCGAAGCCTCATAAAATCATTTGAAAATTCGCGTCACAGTGATCGTAATGCACGAGCGAACAGATTACGCTAGTCCCCAATGCGCGATCGATATGAATTTATTTGTAAATCTTCCACGTCATTATGAGATTTTTGTAACATTACGGACGATTTCATGAATACACGTTATGGAGGTGCAGCCGGCAAGTATATGGTATAAATCAATTTTAGAAGAATCGGTTATCGATAAAACATATACGAATAATGGCTGCTTATGAAAGTGTCGTATTAAATAGGCATAAAAAGCAATATAAATTAACTGCATGATTATGTGTGGAAAGTGATAGAATTGAGGATATATTTTTTACGTATTGCTGATTTTCTTTTTGTTTTATAATCTATTTTCATTAAAAATATATAATAAATTGAAATGGTAAATATATATTATTTTTAAGATTCAAAATTAGCACTGAAAATGCGTCTTTTAGTAGCCAAATCTTATCTGAAAGTCAGTTTTTTGAAAATTAACATTTTTTTGCAATGGCATCAGAAGAATAAATATAAAGTTATTTTATTTTAAGAAAGTTATCTCGTAATTGGTCTCATGTGAGATAAAGTCGTTCGGTAAGCTATACCGAATAAACCTTTCATTTAATAAACCACAATTAATGAGTAACAAGTGTCAAGCACTTAATTGTGCTTAGGCATTGAGTATGTGATCAGATGATCAATAATATATCGGTTTTTAAGATGGTAATTGATATACGGGACCTTGAAAGACTGTCAATCATAAACGTCAGTTTATTTGATTAGGAAAAAAAAGTAAAAAGTCCATGCACTTTCATATATTTGATAATAATGATTTTCTTCATAAAACTTATGAGTTAGATAACTATTATTTAGAACGAAGCCCGGACAGGATGATAATATTCAGTAAATATAGACTAAAATATAGACTAAACTAGAAGTTCTCAGTATATATTAAAAATTGCTAGTATCTACTGCTTCATATAAACCAATCCTTCAATCGAATACTATAATTATACTTATTTGCACTTTACTTAAAATTAAATTGGAAACAAAATAAAGTAAACACGTTACTTGTACGTTTATTTGTACGTTTCTTTCAACGATATACATTCAAATATTGCAGGTATATAGCTCCATTTCAAAGACTTCATTTTTTTCCCATCAGAGAGGGCGGGAGGTTGGGGGTGGATGGGGAAAGAGTTGGGCGGCGGTCGGAATGAAAACACCGGGAGAAGGCCGAGAGAGAAGTGCGTATATAACTCCCTTGGCATTTCGTACGCGTTGCGGGGGGAACGAGAAAGTCCGTATAAATAGCGCAGATTCCTCGGCAAGCGCTACTGGCAGGGGCGATAAAACGATAAGAGAGCGAGCGAGGGAGAGAAAGAGAGGAGAGAGAGAGAGAGAGAGAGAGAGATCCAGAAGAAAGGTATGATCGGACTTTGGCTTCAGAGGTTCCGGTTCGAACCAAGTTCGGCATTTGGCTCGTTAAATATTGGAAATATTTTATCCTAATGAACGAATATGAGCTAAATAGTATTTATAGAAATAAGGATTGATATAGTTATGATAATGTATATATGTTATGCTTAAAGGAAAAAAAGCAACGTACAACAAAAATTCTCCTTTTTTTCAATATTGTCACTTTTATTATTAAGAGCAATAATAATAATAATAGACGTAGGAGAATTAACGTTTTGAAAATATAAATTTCAGAAGCCTCATTAGTTCTACATCTATCTTTGTGTTACTTAACTTAGTGAACAAATGAATAGCAATATATTGTATAGTAGTAATATATGTTATATATTTTACATATGTTACATGACACAAAGATCGTACGTGTGCGCACTATGCTACATATGGCTTACTCATTAATTTTAATTAATATATATAGTATTCAGACATTATGCTACATATATATATATATATATATATATATATATATATATAATATTTAATTTAATTTCAAATAAATTTTGAAATTTATTTCATTTTAATTGACGCGATAAATTGTTTGTTAACGTCATTTGAATTGTAATACCCTTCAGCAACTAAAGTTACTAGTCTCAGAAACTAAAATTATCCGTGATGGTGAAAAAAATTTATTAAAAATATTATTATCATTGCTAACGTTCGTAACATAGCTGTTACATAATGCCGTTATTTAATGAGACGAAGATTTGCTAAATCGCTATTTCCCGCTTTTCTGCTTCATTATTTATCTCGCTTTTATTCTCATCCATTTTTAAATTAAGAGGATTATATTGTAAAAGATAAATTTAAAACGCGCTTTTTACGCGTTTTCCCAGAATGAAAAAACAGTGAAAATAAAAAGTGGACTGCCATACCAATGCTCTTGTTATCGCGCCGCCGACTGACCTTTTATTCCCTCGCGTTTTCTTTTTATTTTATAGCTGAAAAAAGCTTTTTATTTAGAACAACTCGTAAATATTTCCATTCATTATATTTTAAGAATGTATATCGTTTCAATTTCGACCTGGCTTATGAATTTTAATCGAATAATTGCATTGCTATCGACTAGATAAATTATTTTGCATTAGACGTATTTTAATGTCTCTATAGATATTTTGTAATTTTTGAACGATAAATAGAATTTCGTTTCGACACTAACCATTCTGTATTGTTATCGATCGATATGTAAGTAATGTATTCTTCGGTATATCACAATTACACACGAAATCCTTGGAAACACCGCTTATTCGGCAAGTCAGAAAATTGACGTTTTGCGTAATGTTCAAATAACCGAAGAAGCCCGCATTTTATAAATATAAATATAAAAAGCATTCGCCTCTCAGTTGGCATTAGACGATTGAGATCGCAGCCTTCTCCCCTGTTCTACTGTCCAACGGCCTCCCGGATAAGCTCAAAGAAATACGTTCGAGAAAATCGCCACGAACGGCACGGGGCGCGAGAGGAAAACACGCAGTCGAACCCTTCATCATTATCCGCGTTTTCTCAATAATGCCCTCTCCCAGGTGCCGCCCCCTCTCCCCCGCATTTATCCATTCTCCATTCTACTTGGCTCACCGGCCGGACGGTGCTCCAATAAGGGTGGATGGAGAGAGAGAGAGAGAGAGAGAGAGAGGCAGGTCTAGTTGTTCCCAAACCCACCGCCGCGGTGTAAAATAAAATTTTATCTCCCGTACGCGCTTGCCCCGACTGTCCTTCTCCTCCTACCGCCTAATTTTAGAGCCGCGGCGATTCGATTCGTTTCTCCTTCTATTACCACGGCGTTATGGCTGCTTTTTCTTTCCTTTTTTGCCCCTCCCCCCCCCCACCCCACCGCCGCAAAAGCGCAGGATGCGTCTTGAGCCTATCTGAGTTATCGATAAGCGAGGCGACGGCCCACCTTGCCGGAACGACAATGTCGATCTGCTCCCTCCCTGATCGCCGACTCCCCCCCCCCGCCCCCGCCCCACCACCGAAGTCCTCGTCGGGCCGCCTCGTTCAATCGCATCGCTGGAATATTGGCCGTTCGGCTAATTGGCCCGCGGCCCAATGGTCGGCGACGCGGCCGTTTCGTTTTGCGAGCAGCGTGTTTATTACGCGCGCGAGCCCGAAGAGCGGCCCGGATGCTCGCTTTAACAAGCGCGGGCGGTGAGTCGAAAGGGAGGGTGAGGCAGGTCGGCAGCGAGCGAGAGTTTCGCGCAAGCTTGGTCCCGGCATTGTCGTCGAGGACGGCGAGGGTCGAGGTCTCTCGCGAACCCGCTTAATTGTCCGAAATTGCATCGGATTGTTATAAAAACAATTGCAGGCGGAGCGGAATTGATTTCGGGAACGGTGGATCGTTGTACGGAATATGTATTCGAAATGATATTACGGCGGTAGGATCAGAAATTCGGTCGAGCTCGCAAAAGGCACAAGAGTTCGAAATCCATGTACGTAAGCGTTACGAACTAATGGAATAGTTTTTCATATTCAATTCATCCTGGAATTAATGTGAATGGAGAAAATCGATATTTTTAATATTTGATAATTATAATGGGCTTGTATAACGATATGCGTAAAACAATAGAATTAGAAAATATAACCAATAATACGATTAACAGATGGAGCTAACTATTGAGAAAATCAAAAATGAATAATCTCTGTACCGAGGCGTCTGAAGATAATAGGATCGAGCAAACTTTCTTTGAATTTTCTAAAGTTTGCAATTCTGAAGAAGAGCTTTGCGTTGGATACTCTGACTGATGACAATAAATATGTTAAATGGAAAAGCGGCAAACATGGTGCGGCTTCCATTATCTATCAGCAAAATATTACAAGATACGAACTTTCGGGGATAATCGAAGATACACTACGATTGAAAAGTTGAGAAGTGGTAGTGGAAGATGAGTGGACCCATCACGAACTAATGACTCAGTCGCCAATCTCGATCCGACTCGAGCGAACTGGGCTTTTAGAGCTGCATGGACTGCGGAAGGAAATGTATTTGGTCATTTCCACACTTTTACTATTTAATAGGCTAATCGATTTTCCCGAAAATGGTGTATGTATCGGTGTTATTCGATAGCTTGGACTATCTCATTTACAATTTCAACAATATATCATTTGAATGGGAAGCTCGGCTTATTACTTATTGTACCCTGATATTGTTTTTATTATTATTATATATATATATGCTACGAGCTACGCATTTAAATTGAAGTTATTTTTGTTATTTTGTATTTGTGTCATTATCTCTATCGTTTTAGCTTTTATTTTCATTAATGATAATTTTTAATTGATCTTGTATCAAATTTCCAAAAGGACCATGTAGGAGGCTGTGCTGTTAAACAAATAAACAGCAATAACTCAACTTTTGGATCATCGCCGACGGAGTCAAACCTCGCATCGTCATTGGTGCCTACTTTCGTCCATGCAGCGACGATAATCTCTGCACCGCGTCCATTACCGGCTTCTGCCCCAGTGGCTCACGTTCACGTAACGCATTACACTCTGCTCGACTAACGAATCACGAGCTCCCAAGGATCCGAATAATGAGGAACGCACTTCTCAAGCTTCGTCATAATAAATCCCATCGTATCCGGGCTCGCGCAAGGAAATGACGGAATAATGCGCGTATCTATGCGTGTGTAAAGTCAGGCGCGCATGAAATCGATTTTATGCGAGCACCGACATTGTTGCATAATGTTAGCCGAATATTACAATATTATCGTGCTACTGTCGTATATTAATTATTTTCATATAATAATCAACATCTTCCTCAAGCGTATCTTCTTTCTCGAATTCGATACAAAAATTTAACCGATATGCAGTGGCACACTATAAAGTATTAAAAATATAATGTGTTCATACGTTACTGTAATTAATAGTGATTATTAAAATAATACGTTAAAGTTGGTGAATTATATGGATAAAAGTATATATATATATACAAAATAGATTCAACCACCTGTAGTAAATTCTCATAGTAAATATAACATTGGAATAAATTTTCAGCTTTTGCCATCGATTCAAATAGAAACTAACTAAGAAAAAGGGAAAGTATAAAAAAGTGCAGGTAAAGAATTTATTTTCACCGATCGACACCTTTTGCTAAAAATAATACAAGTTGCGAGTTTAAAAAAAAAAGAACTCGCTACGATATAGCGCGCGAATTTCACGGGCCGCTTAATGCTTTGTGATGCGCTCTCGCGTTTATTAGAAGACAAGAGCGTAAGCACCTCCGCATCCCCCCCCCCGCCCGACCCCCGTCCCTGTGCGTTATGAACTAAAGTTCTCGATGACGTGCGTGAAAGTGAGCTTTAGGTTGAGGCTTGCGTCTCTCGCGGTAAGAAGGGCTTGATGGAAATTCTATATTGAAACCGTATATTTTCACTGCTTCGCGGCGCTTGTATTGATAGAGCTATTAATAATATATGGTGAATAGGTAAATGCCCAACAAAAGGTTAATAGCCAGAATATGGATCAATATCTTAGTATTCTTATATTAAATATTGAACATTTTAAAATACAAAACGTAAGCTTATTCGGTGAAATTCATATTTTATGAAATATTCAAAAATTGCTTTAAAATTTAATAGTTTAGTACCTATATACTTTCTTATAAATTTGAAATACTATTTTACGATCTTATGCATTTTCCATTGGGATATAAAAATTGTTTTTCTTATTGCCTCAATATTGTAATGCAATAATTTTTCGAAAGTAAAGCATCGAAATATGATACATCGTGTCGGAGAAAGAAAATGGAAAAAAAAATTCTAATTTAATATTCAGTGAAGATTGCAGAAGCGTTTTAATTTTCCATTTTAAATTTACATGTAAGAGTATTAGTTGAGCATAAAATTGGGAACAAAGTTTGTATAAAAGTTTTATACAATCAGAAATAAAATAGTGAGACATGGATGCAAGTAACCAGGGGATTCTAAAGAGATTGGTTAACTAATCACTTCTACGTCGATTGTATGCACCAAATATGATAAAAAAGAAATTATTTATCAGTCTTTTGTTCAAATGGAATTTCTTTACATTTATTTTTAATTAAAACAGATCCTCTTTTACACTTTTGATAGGTGATTTACTGTTTATTCTATAGATTGTTTATTCTATTTTGTCTATTCTATAGCGGTTCGAAACTTCGGACACCAAGGTGATTCTAAATTTAAGGTGGTGGGGACAGTCAAGTTGTCCTTTACTAACATAGAATATTGCTTTTATTATTTTTATTTTAATTTATTTATTATTTTATTTTTATTTTATTATTATTTTAATTTTATTTTTATTTTTAATTTTTAATATAATTTATTGCAGTAATAAGTTGTATTTCAGATTCTACGGGGGTGAACATAATCAAGGACAGTCTGACTGTCATTATTTTAGCTAATATGTAATATTAATAAATTTTTTATTTTATATATTGTTGTATTAGTGAATTATAATAAATCATATATCGAAAATGCGAAGAGAAACGAGTATTTGTTTGGTTATATATGTATTTGTTTGTTTATATATAAAGGGAACTAAATATGTTATTATTTAAAATTAAAGATAGAGAAGCTCCATTAAACAAAAGAAAGATAAAGAATTCACATATTTAATGCATATAATCCACATGTAAGTTATTTGTCCACTGGTCACTTGAAACTCCTTTTATAAGTATAAAGAAGGGTATCAATGAAATATAGATTTTTTTTACGAATCTTTGTCTCAGAATTGAAACAAGTACAATAATGTTGTTATCGATCCAAAATTATTCAAAATATAATCAGAAACTATATTCCTTTTGTATTTCGTACTTTTATAGTTTTATTTATTTTCTTCTAAATTTTTTAATAGAAAATCCATGTTGTACTATAAAGTATTTCATGTAGAAATATAATAAAATTAATATTAATCACAACAAAGAAGATTATGAAAACTGTTCTTTGAGATTTTAAAGTTAAGCGAAATATTATATTAGAAGGAATATCTGATTTAAAATATGATTACAAAAGAGCTTTTGCTCAAGTTACCTGTTGAGCTTATCCATAAGACGACAGCTAACGGAATCTTACATGTACGGAAATTAATTGGATTTTCAACAACTTATGAACTCAACTTACTTAATTGACATAAAACAGGAAGAACTTGTGTCAGATAGATTCGAGATTAATTACTCAATTAAGTAAAATGTATAATAGATTTTTCATTAAGAATCATAAATTTGAATGATTAGATAAATCAGGAATTTTCAACATTTATGGTAGTTTTTTTTTAAAGTTATTACACATGACTTAAATTGAATATATCACAAATTACATGTTCTACTCTAATGTTTCTGCTGCAAGACTAAGATTAAATTGTTATTCATTTTTTTTCTAATTCTCGAATGAGTTTTGAAATATATATGATATCGAGGCTGACAAAAGTGCTAATCCTACTTATTTAATAATATTAATTGCGCGATAAGAACGTTGTATGAGAATCGACCTATTATATTGCACATAAAGCTTTGCAAGATTTTGATTTTGCTCGATTTAAAAAAATCTCAAATAACCAAAGATCGTTTCGGAGTTTATCCAGGCGCCTTTTTACCATTATCAGCGTCATGTCTGTCGATTAATTTCTCCGAGCCAAGGTATATTTCTGAAAAAAAAAAAGATTAACAAAAATAAACGATTTTCCTTCATTACTACGTCCATTCATAAAGCGCGCCGTATACGTACTAATACCACACTTTATTCCGTTCCTCGGGGGCAATAACGATAATAATGATAATAATAATCGCCGGGAAATCCCGATGCCCGCGCCGCATCTAAGCACTTCCCTCTCCCGTCCCCCTAATGAAATCCGGCCTTTCAAACGCGGGCGATCCTTCCTCTTTTCCGGCTTTTCATTCGAGCCCGCGCGCGCTCGTGCGCGCTTCCGACTATCTCGCCTTCTTATCATCCTCTTCCACTCCTCTTTTTTGATGCCCCCCCCCACCTCCCCTTCCATCCTTGACTCCTTTTCCTTGCACTCATTTTCCGCGTCCCCCTACCCCTCGCCCCACGTGGCGGCTTCTTTCCTCGGTCTATACTTCTTTCTAATCTCAGTCACGAGATTACCGGGAGGCTTGATCGGGGCTTCGAGCGCACCGGGACGCCGCCCGCTGAGCTTTGGTCTCTTTAGCCCATCACCCGGCCGATTGCGAGGTCCTTGGTAATTACCTGCGCGCGATTTTTCCATCTTCCGTATTATATCTTTGGGTGGTTTCGTTCCCGTCCTTTTTACACGGCTCGCTTTTAACGCGGTTCCTTTTCTTTTTTTTAAATTATGTTTTTTAGAATTAGAGCCAGCTTCGAATCAGAAAATAGTTTATTTCTCCCCTTTTTGGAGATCAAATAGATTTGTTGGCGTTTTTCAAAAATTTGTTTAAATCTTTTTCAATGCAATTAGGAATCAATATTATGGCTATACATAATTTTTTTTATGTTAATTTGCAAATATGTTCAAAATCTGAAACTATGGTTTCCTTTGGCTGAACAGAGATGTCAGATTGGGAATATCAAAAATACTTGGCATAAATTATCAGCTCGTATCATAAATAATAGCTCATACTTATATCAAAAATAATCAGCTCGTTAGAACTATAAGGTCTGCATAATTATTATAAGGGAAATATGAGAAAATGAAAAGTCAAAGGGGTTTTATGTAATTATAAATAATAATAAATGATAATAAGTTGAAAAAACTCTTCCAACCGAGTTTTTGACGATGGTTTATTTATGTGCTCGGGCAAAGTAACCACAATCTGGTGACTATATTTGGAAGCACTATAAGTTATCATAAATAATAATGTAAACATTTTATACTCATCATTCAATTCTAGACATAGGTACATAGACATTATGTACATTATTGCAGATTATTACATATGATTGTTCCTGCAGAAATTTATTATATAATAATGTAGATTAATTCGAATATCCGTAGAGGCATTTCATTAACGAAATTTCCTAATAATAGTATAGGGGTAAACAATTAAAAATTTCCTCCGTGTCATCTTATTATATAAATTACAGATGCCACTACAGCTCTCCAAGCGGGACTCCATCATGCGAGATTAATATCACATAATTCTTTGATCTCATAAGTAGTTAAATCATAGTTAAATAAAAATTAAATTCAAATTAAAATTCTATTACATTAGTTTTTATTACTACTATAGATTATTATTATATAATCATTGAAAACATTACATTATTGATAAGCATGAGATTTACATTATTTAAAGTATTTTAATAATCTCATTTTTGAACTATATTGTTTTTCATCCATTTTATTTATGTAGGTCTGTAAGCGAATCATTTCTTTAATGTCGATACCATTCACTATCTGTGTTGTGATCATTCGTTTCACAATTCGTTATTTTTCTGATTTTGATTATTTAGTAGAAATATGCTGTTTTCAAATTTAAAAAAAAATTAATATCAAAATTGGATAGAATCATATATATGCAATATTCTTATTAAAAACCACTAAAAGAACTCTATTAATAATTCGTATTCATCGATCCAAAACTTATTCCGTATTGTTTTCAACATGAATCATAGAACATCATTAAAGTTAACATGTTTCATAATATTTCAGTTATATAAAAGAAATCGACCGCGACTTACGTGTGCGGGCAGTCGGTCCGAAACGAAAATGTTGCCGGAGAGCGAGGGGGATATTTGCCTTTAATAAAGTTGGCCGGTATAATCCGGTTAGAAATTGAAACTTCGATCAAGCGAGGAATTTTTATTGCCTTTCTTCTTTCGGAGCCTGATACAAGGAAAGTGATCCGTACCACCACCACAATCCCCCCCCCCCCACCTCCACAAAGCGAATTCTTTTGGCTCTTCAGGAAAACTTACTTTTCATTCGTTCTTCGGGTCTGCGAGTTTTATTTAAAAATGTTCCTTAATAATGCAATTTCGTTTTACGGGGCGAGGATTCGCTCGATTCAGAAGACGACGAATTTGCAAGAATAGAGAAATTGCGAGTAATTATAATCTTAATAATATTTTTCCCTTTCGTTTTTGCTAATTCATAGAGATTGAAAGACTTTATTTTTCTTCCATGCTCTTTTTTGTGCGGAATGCCTCAAATTATTTTTACCAGCTTTCTAACTGGCAATTATTCTTGAAATAATCTTAAGAATACATATATGTTTATCAAATAGTTGGATAATTCCAAAGAAATTTTATTCTGAACTATCCAGTGTTTATAAAATATATACATTTTTGATCGCATTATCATTACCTTTAAAAATTTCGTGGATTAATTTTCCTATTTTTCTTTCAAGAAAATTTACAATTATTATTTCACATTGGTTAACTTAAATATACATTTATAATTATTCTTTTAATAGTAAAACGCAAATTAAATTTCAATTTGCGTACCATAAATATATCCAAATGATATAAGTGATATAAATTGAATAAAGTGACCAGAATAATATTTTTAAAATGTCACTAGGAAACTAAGTACATGAATAATTGAAAAGAAACTGGCAAATATTTTCTTCGGTCTTACAGCCGTTGAAAAAAAGATATTTATAATTAAATCATTAAATAATGATAGTCAGACTGTCCTTGTTTATAGTCAACCCCGTAGAATCTGAAATATAAATAAAAATAAGTCTAAGTGCTACTGTTAGTAAAGGACAATCTGTTTGTTCCCATCACTATTACCTGTCCCCATGTATATGATGTCCAACGTTTCGAGCCGCTTGAGCTCATCTTCAGAAACTGCTGGAACATAATTCTGATACCAAAATTATATATACCCCAACCCCTTTTCTTTTCTCTTCATATTATGTAGCCTATAAAAAATTTATAGTAAAATAAATTGTCCATGATTTATAGTAAAATAAATTGTCCATAATTTATGGAAAATATTTAAACCATCCGAGTCAAAACAATCATCATTAAGAATCCTCCCTAATATGAAAATTCTACGTATGTCGACTGTTTTCAATTTTAAATAAAGGTCTATATAGAGGTGTTTATAGGTGTTTTAAGACGAGTTTTATATTAAGGAGGGTTGTTTCTGGTGATAGTTTACATATTTTTCATAAATTATGGATAATTAATTTTACTATAAATATTTGGATCGTATACGTAACATAAAGAGAAAAGAAAAGGGGCTGGGGTATACATAATTTTGTTACTAGAATTATATTCCAGCAGTCCCTGAACATGAACTGGAGCGCTTAGAAACGTGGAACGAGGGCTTATACGTCGACTCGGTAATGCTGCCGGGGGCAGTCACGCTGTACTTTACTATTTATATTTCAGATTCTACGGGGATGACTATAAGCAAGAACAGTCTGACTACCATTGTTGAATTATTTAATTATAAATCTAGTATTTAATACGACTGCAAGGCCAATGAAAATATTTGTTTGTTTTGTTTACTACAGTCGACATAAGTGTAATTTTCAATAATAAGTTAAAATATCTGCATATAATAGATTGTCAAAAATTGTGTAAATTTAGGACTGGATAAATAAAAATCATCGTTCTAAATTTTAAAAATTCTAACATGAACAATTAGAAATAATTATAAAAACGATTAGCAATATTGATAAGCCATTCGATATAAATATGAATTTTTATACGTTAGAAGGTAAAGGATTTTATATTGAGCTTCTGTTCTCAATTGCCTCGGATATGGAAAAACGCGATATTCAAATCAAATGTACGCAGTCAGTTGCTTGTTTACTTGATCGTTCATCAGATAAAATAAATTAATGGTTGATAATCTTGTATCTACATTATTTTACTCTGACAAAGCTAAGATCTTTAATTTGACATACGTAGTACTATTTACTCATGCGAAGTTTACTTATTAATATCATTATATTTACATACTAGTATAAGATTCCATTTACTTTAAAAATTAACTGGTTCTTTTCTGAGTTAATTATTTCCAAGATTATTTATCTATGTTTTAAGTCATTATTATTATTGTACAATGGAAGAACCAAAATAATTAATTGGTGAAAAATTCTGTCGAAGAATTAAAAGAGATTTGCTGGAATTTATTCTCAAAAAGGTTCATGGGCGTTAGATGCATAGTGGAGTTCCCCTAACTCACTGGGACATACTAACCCATCTGCATTAATCGAGAGATCTTAAATGCTTTTTGTAAAAATAAAATTCGATCGATCGTTGTTCGTTTTCCTGCTATTCGCCAACATCTAACAGCCGGTGAGGAACGCAGTATGATGCGCATTTTCGTTCGTGGGGATGGTCTCGAAACGACGGACTCGAAACATATCCGCGTCTTCGTAGTAACGGAATAAATCGCCAGTAGGTATTCTGCGACGATAGCGGTGAAACAGATGATCGTGCAGTCGCCGCACCGACCTCACGAGCTAAAACTAAGCTCTCTTTCAGTCTAAAAACGAGTCTCCTTTTTGCGCAGTATACGCGGTTGCGCGAACATAAAAAATTTCCACGGGCTCGTTCAGACTCATTGCGTTTAATAAGCTTTTGGCTTAACGAAGCTTTCCGACGCACCCACCCAGTATTTAAAGCCATTTTTGCCCGGTTTCCCGCCACCTCGAATGCACCGACGCGCTATGTACTCAGCAACTATAGGGGCGGGGGCGTAGGCAGCTCATCGCCTAGTGGTTCCGTGTATTAATCATCGCGATAGCGGCCACGAGACGGCCAAGGGAAAGCCCGGGAATCGGGCCAATCGAGGCGGCCGAGCGGCGCTTCGGCAAAACCAAGCTCGAGCGGCACAATGCCCGGGCGCAGGATTCAGAATGGATCGCGCTCGGATAATTTCCCCGGTGGAAACTGCTGCTTTCACTATGTATTTTAAAAATGATGATAATGATAAAGGAGAAAGGGAAGGCCCTATGGTCGTTGTTGCATTTCAATCTCTGATACCGATTGTCGACTATCGGAGCGAGACGAGACGAACAAGAAGTGTGCTCTTATATGTGCATTCAATATATATATATATATATTGAGAGATATACATATACATATATTCTTCTGATATGCGCATAATGAAACTTTGATCCATTTGTTCGTCAGTGAGCTGTAAATCTTTTTCTTATAAAGATTTAAGTACTTAATTAAAACTTTTTCTGCTACGAGGTTTTCGAAGAACATGCTTTGCACCAATTACTATAGCAATTAAAGAATTTTAATACAAGGGATGAACTATTGTTTTGTAATCTATTAATAATTATTAATTACCATATGAAAAATAAAACTTATTTCATCTTTGAAGGATTAGTGTAGGATTGATGAAAATGTAAATCAACAGTTGCATAACAGTAATAACTGGCCGTATTGGCAAATTAATGACGTCATTCACGCTTCGATGGTAGAATATGGTATGCTGTAAATTGTCAATGACAATTGTATATAATTAATAAGACGTCAATTTCGTTGAAGAGATATTCTTAAATGAATCTATTTCACATATATATACACGAAAATAGATTGGCTTGGAATTTCATTCGTCTGAAACACATTCGCAACGAATCATTCATTGTGATTAAACACCGCTGTTGTTATGCAAGTAAATGACAAACTTCGTCAATTAGCTTTGGATTATTATATCGTATTTGCGTTTACGAAAGTCGCACGTCAAAGAGATTATTTTCGCAACAATTAATAAGGAAAATTTCGCAATTGATATAAAAATGAAGTTCATTGTAATTGTTAGTCTATAACTTTCTAAATTGTCACTTGTTAAAAGTAATATTTGTGGATAACTTCAGTTTTTCGTTTATTTGAAACTACGCTCCCTTACACTTTCATCTCGTCGATGAAAAATTGCAATAGTTATCTTTGTTGCACGTCATATATACACCAGAAGAATTCTAGAATTTTTCAGATAAATTGTAAAATAGCGATTATTGAGCTAAGATTTTCTCCATTATGTATCTTGTCGCGCTATACTATACATGAATCTTATTCCAAGCATCCGTATTATGAATTATTGGAAAATATTTGTATACTCTAATGAAGTCATTAACTCGAGTACCACTTACATAACTGCAAAAACGCGATTAAGCAATTAAATTGGACATATGTTAATTAAAAAACGAACGTACTTCATGGTTGTATAATTAAATATTAATTCATTTAAAACTCATTTTTCATAATATTATACAAACGAATTTAAGACTCTTTTGCTGGCGTGGGATCTGACAAAATTTCAAGTCAGGCAGATATCGGACTTATTTCATTATATTCATCATCATGAAATAGATGTTTGTTCGAGTATAATTAATCGCACTATTGAAACTTTTCTTTTTCGATGCAGATTTTCGACTGTTATAGGATATTACACACTTTATTATACAGACTACTACATAATTTATGGAATAATATGTATTTTTTCCATGTAAAAATTACAACCGTATGGATACAATCGATGATATAAATTAATTAGTAAATAAGGATATCATTAGAAATATATTGAAGGTTTACTCTGTAATAAACTATGTTATATTATGGACAGAAGCATTTTTGATAGGCTTGTAATAATGATTTATTAATAAAATAATATTGCTCTTCTTGTTCCGATCCCTCCCGTAGAATCGAAAATAACAATTCTCGTCTACTAATGATAAAAATAAGTTTAAAAATAGGAAATAGAGAAAAAATAATAAAAATACAAAGGTAAATTTAATATATAGATTACTTTTATTTTTATTTTTATTTTTATTATTTTGATTTTATTTTCGCTTCTTTTTAATTTATTTTTATCTTCAATAATAATTGTTATTTCTGATTCTACGGGGGGTTATTCTAAACAAAGAAATTATAATTTGATTATTTTAATTTGATTATTTTAAAAAGACTGTAAGACCGATGAAAATATTAGGTAATTTACTAATTGAAGTTTAGGATTCGTTCTAAATTTAGCTATTATAATAAACTGGATTGAGAAAGGACGCAATTATATGAACGTGTATTATCACATGAAGCGGCAAATTAGTTCGAGAAAATCAACCTGATCGGTTTATATTGATTTATATTCTGTATCGCAACACAGAGATGAGAAAACTATAGCTGGGGAGGTAAAAGTCATATATTACCTGGTCTTCCGAAATTCCCTTGAATAATGAAAGGTGGATTAAATTTCACATTAAATATTCAACTTATTCAATGATTAACAGAATGGGATAGCGACAGAACGCTCGTTACACGCCAGCATAATGAATGCAATTAATGTACACGAATACGATTCGTCAATTGGTACCTGTACGCATTCAGAAGCGGTAGCTGAAATTTTTGCTACGGGAAAATCTTGGGTTCTCCGAAACATAGCTTATACTTCGTAAAAGGAATTGTCCGTGCTACGTTGGAGATTATACGAAGATTACTTTGTTGTTCTGTAAAAGTGACGCTTTATTCATATCATTTGAAGGAGATGAAAAGTTGAAAAGCGCGAAACATTTGTACATTTTCGAACTGCCATTTCGCGGGCTCGCCCGACTGTCGGTTACGCGATGGCTCGGGCTGCGATTGGCGAGTTATGTTTATTGTTGAACATTTTCAGAGTCTTTGTAAATGATCCGTAAGACTGTACGCTACATTAGTCTTATAATCATATTCTGTTTAAGTTAATATCGTGTCGCAGGCAGTTTTATATGATATTCAATGTTTTTCAATTTGATTTTTGCATAACCTTCTTTTTTATTTAAATACCTCACAAGCTGTATTCAATTTTGATTTTTGAATTTATTCTGAATCGATCATTCAAATTTATATTATTTACTTTATTTATTATATTAAAAATCTTTAAAATAATTTTAAAAATAATTTAAATTAGATTCTTATATCGTTCTCTCTCTCTCTCTCTTTCTCTCTCTCTCTCTCTCTCTCTCTCTCTCTCTCTCATATTTGTGTACGAAGCATTCTTAATTTCAAATTATTGGGTACATCAATATGTATTCAGGTGGAGGAAATCTGTAGCTGTGACTAGTGCCACCCGGAATGGAAACATCTAGTAACAGATCCCCGATCCCCTTTTCTCCATTTACCTGTCCGACGCAAGTGATCGAATTTTCAAGTTAAGCTGCCTTCAGATACGCGATTCCAACGCTCTCGTTTCGTATTCCACTACTTTCTTTTATCAAGGAATCAACGCCATTTCTTGTCGCTTCGGCTCGTCGCGTTTTATTGTCTACTTTATTACATTCATCGCTGTCTTGATATGTAGGGAAAATTTCGGGACGTTTACAATACTATAGTCAATATGTATTATGCAATACACAAATACTGACGAGAAGCATGAGATCAGCATGTCACTGCTCAATCTTCAGCTAGACACTTGATGCTTTTGGTTCATTGCATGTGTTAGAAAAAATTGAAGCAAATTATCACATGAAACAAAAAATCAGCGTCGTCGATAAAACAGGTATGGCTCATACCGCAAAACGAGAGAGGCGGATGTAACTGCTATGGCGCGCGTGTTTATCTCAAGGCAGCTTTAGATTGTCATGTGATAAATCTTCTCTTCGAGTCTACTAGAGGGCTAAAGGGTCAGTTATTGTTATAGAAGCTCGAGGAAGAGTATGAGAGATGATGAATATAACGATATTATCTATCGACACGACCGCAAAATGGCACATACAATCATCAACATTTACTCCACTTTTCCAAGGCATATTTATTATGTTCCTGATTAGTTGTAAAATGCCATCTCCCCTAGTATGTACAAGTATAAGCTTATTGTGTTCATGATTTATATCTTAGCAGCTTCGTGAATAAGAAACAGATGAACAGATAAAAAGTAACTAGTAAATAAATAAACAAATAACTGGAAAATCAGTAATACTATAGGCTTAAAAAACTTATTTTAGAAATTGTTCATAAAACTTTTTTGCCCACTGCCGCGTGCCCTGTCGTAACAGAGCCACGAGAAAAGAAACGAAAAGTACGAAGCAATATATATAGATAAGAGAGAGGAAGAGAGAGAGAGAGAGAGAGAGAGAGAGAGAGAGAGAGAGAGAGAGAGAGAGAGTAGGAAAGGAGAGGACGTGAAGAGAAGCCGGAGCCAGCGGCGCAAATTGAGCTTTCAATCCAATCAGGCGACTTCTCGTCTCTCTCCTCCACTCGAGACTCTGAACCTGTAAAAGAGAGATAGAGTGAGAGAAGGAAGGGGAGCGAGAGAGGGAGAGATAGAAAGAGAACTATGCGATAAAGCAGTAGATAGATTACGTGCAAATAGGCGAGAGGCAGAAAATTTTATCGATTCACGTGTAGTTTTCATTCTCTTGCTATGCCGACGAAAGAAGAAGATTTAAGTGTTTATTAAGTATGCCGGAAGGCACTATAGAATTATATGCATACAGTTAAAATGCACTGTATATGCGTATGTCATCAAAGAAAAGGCGCAATAATATATCCAACGATATTGAGAAATTTTTGAAGCAATCGAATACAAGCTATAAGATATTTTATTTATTGATAATATCGATTCTGCAAATAAAAAATCTGTGGGTACTATGGATAATGTTAGAAAGAATAATAATCAGAATTGAAAAATCCACGAATTAATAATTAGTAAAATAATTTTTGAATAAAAAAGAAACAAACAAAAAAATATAAGGAATAACATATTTATTTGAACTATTGACATTCTTTCCTTTTATTGTATTTTTCAATATATCTTTGTGATACAAGCTCTTTTGATTTATATTTAAATTAATTGGCTATTTTAACAATTCGCGTTCATTCATAATACGAATTTTGTCATCGACAGAATTCTTCAATTTATATTTGAAATATCGCCGGTAAACGCACTAAATCAAATTTCAGCCCTGGCTATGGTGAAAGAATGAATTTACATCTATGAAGTGACCGTGGAGTCTAAGAAAACTATATACTAATCTATTAATATTCTAATAAAGTAGTATGTTTTGATGGGATTTTTAAACGAGTCCCTTAATTGCGTTAAACATCGCTGAGGGATGCCTCGTCATATCATCTTCTCTCTCTCTCTCTCTCTCTCTCTCCCCTCCCTATCTCTGCTTCTCGTTTCCATTATATATATGTATATATATATACACCCTAAGCAGGAACTCGTCGTTCTCCGAGGCGAAGGGAAATCTGCTTAAACAACGTTTCGCGCAGGGAGATCGGTAATTGCACGGCGGGGCGCTCAGTCGAAATTGGAAGGGGAAAAGCCTCGAGTCCCAGCAAAATTTCTATTTGAATTTTTATTTGTCTTAAAGAGCAGCGATTTATACACGCGCAGCATGGACATTTCAATTTCGCAGGCATGGTAATTGATTTTCAAGACGTTCGTTTTTGTCTTCTTCGGGAATTTTTGCTGTTGCTGTCCACTTTCACGTTAGTTGTTTGCGTTCATTTTTTAGTTTTATATTCAGTGCATTTACATTTAAAGACTACTTCATAAATAAAGCGGAAGTGAAATTTAGGTATTCATGAAAATAAAACTCCTTAACGAGATGACTGAACTAAAAAAACCAGTCAACAAATCATGTTAGTTAAATAATTTATATTGTATTGAAAAAAAGTTATTTAGATTAAAATTGTCGTAGTTTAAATTTTATTTTTTCACATTATAATAATCTGGTTGAAAAATCATGAATATTGTACTTTTTTTTAACAAAATACTCTTTGATTTTAACAAAGATATCCGTTTCTTCAATTGAAATAAAAATTTTAATCACATTATCAGTATATAATGTAAATAGACGTTAATTAATTTGTAATTACAAGCAAGAATAACAATATTTACTTGAATAATATATACATCGTTAACAGAAAATTCGGTATGATGAAAAAAAAACAATTTGACGTAAATATTTATTTACCGCCTGACAATGAAACGATTTAGTGGACATTAAATAAACATTTGTTTAATATATATACCATAGATATTTGAAATTTCAAATAAATCGGTAATGAGGAATAATTAAATATTTATTGGATTTCAGTAAATTGTTTTCAATGTTAATTTGATACTGAAGGGAGTCGAAAAATATAGATGAAAATCAATCAATACACATTTCAAATTTTGATTTGCAATTTTGAAAGCACTCTTTCATTTATTTATTTGAAAAATGTTACCGCTGTTGTCGACATCTTTCAGAAGCATAATAATATTTTTTTTAAATTTGCACGCTTTATTACTTAACGAACTTCTGCTTTATATTTAGAAGATAATAATACTTACTTTTCTGAAAATTAACGATTCTACTCATCGTATTTGTTTATTTTATTTTACGCCGATGAAACATTAAGGCAATACTATTATTTCAACAATTTTTTCCAATTATAAAATTTGGTGGATCGCGTATAAATCTATATAATTGCATTAATAAGACTGGATACAATAGAAATGAAAGATGGCATACATTTTCGCTAGAAAATTTATTGGATAAATTAAAGTTTTTGTTTTTCTAAGTATACCAAGTAATCATGAAATGTTTAATAATTTTTTCATAATATACTATTGAAATTTGTCGGAATTTTTGGTCGTCTATATGAGTGGCCTCCATTGCTAAATGACGGGATGATTGAGTCCACGCATCGATAACGAATGAAAGAAATCGTCTTATTAACCGAATAAATTTAAAATTAACCAGCTAATTTTGAAACAATCCAGTACAAAATTATACATTCAAAATAAAAATCTAAAACAATACTTTCTCTGCATCTCTTATGCTTTCCGATTAGTGGAGGAGCCACATTTTAATCAGGCCAATAAACAAGTGCAGTTTTAAAAATTATAAATGTCCGAATTTCTACGAGTGGATATAATGTGACCCATTTCATTCACTGATTATTATTAACATTCGCAAACCGAAAAGATGGATTACATAGTGCTAAGATAACGATAGAGCCCTGCGACTGAAAATACAAAGGAGTACGAGCATGAACATAAAACACAATCAGCTTGTCATTTATTGAACATTGTATCGGAACGATAATGTCAGTTCGCTTTAAAACTCTGTCTGCTTTATTTTCGAAAGCGAAACAATTACGGCTTAAGATCGTCGAAGAATGCAGGTACATCATCGATGAATAATGAAAGTAGCCCAGCTCACATGACAGTGGATTGATCAATCCTATATAGTTTTGTTTATTATCCCTTATTTATTAAGTTAATAGAACTTTCCGTATTCCCATAAGAAATGTTAATATTGAAGTATAATTGTAAATCCTACTGAGGAAGCTCCCTGCACAGTGAATCAAAAGATATTCAAGCTAAATAAAGTAAAGAAAAGGAAATATGTATATAAATTACGCAGTATATATTAATTACAGGTAAGAAAGATAAATAAATTTTTAGATTAGTTGAGAAAGTAAGTATGAAGTAGCAGCTACAGTTTACTTTTTTCATTTCATTTTGAATTATTATTTATTAAACAATCAGTGAAAGTTTTGACGATCAAAATAATTGGATCTCTATTTATATTCTCGTTGTTTAATCGAAAATTCATAATTGCTGTTCTGATTCGAGCATTATTTACATAATTTTTTATGGACGATTGCAAATATCGTCTCTGTCCTCCGCCTCTCCCCGTCTGCCCCGCTTCCGAGGTCAATCGAAAGTTCAGTGTAAACGGTGATCCGAGCGATAAAACGGGAACGGCGTATAAATTTTCACGGATCCCCGTTGCTCGTGCGTATAGAAAAGTTCATCAATTTCGAGTTTCTCCATCTATGCGATCCGCGATCAAATTTACCAACTGCCGCGAACGTTAGTGCCGTTCCGCGTTCCGCAACAGCGGGCGAGCGCGACCCCCCCCCCCTCCACACCCACTCGACAACGTAATTATTTTCCGATTCTTCCCAAAATCCGATGCTCGGTACTTTCTCCTCCGCCCTCCCCCCCCCTTGGAACTGCTCTCCGAAAATAATACCGTTATACCCGCCGGGTATTAATCGGCACTGCTCCACATATTCCGCGTTATATCCTTTTAATGGCCGCGCGCAGGGAGCAGGGCGTTAGGGAGGATTAACAATTGATCGCGGCTCGTTGAACTCTCGCAGTTTGTTGCGCGAGCGTGGCTCTGTAAAAATTTAGCCGCGCGAGCCCTCACTCCCCCTCCCCCCCTCCGACCTCCCGCCATCCACCGGCTAATTAATGATAATGGAGGAGGAATAATTATATTTGGCTTCGGGGCACAAACATACTTTTATCGTTCGTCGCGGAGTCATTGGCGAATCGATTTTTCGCATAAAATTATAACGGGATCCGGAATTGGGATATCGCTGGTTTTGTTTTGCCCGTTATTAATTACTATAACTGGCTTTTATTGTGCGAAGTAACAAAGAAATCCGTATACTAATTTTCTCTCGTTCACTTGAATTTTGAAAATGCCTATGGTATATTATAATTAAATAAGGTCTCTTCTGGTTTTTCATACCTGATTTTAAATTGATATTCTGAATAATTGAAATTGATATCCTCAATACGAGTTTTCAATGTTAATGATTTCTTTCATTGGTAATTGGTATTATATAGCCATTTATATCGAACAAATGAATTCACAGTAGAAACGATTGAAATCAATTTATTTAGAACTGTATAGCCATTACCCTTTAATTGTCTAATATCGTATATGTATATACTAAAAGAATATTCGCTATAACCAGCTAAGTATTTAGTTGAATCCTTGAAAAAGTGAAGATTTTTGAAAGGAAGAAATTGCGTTTTTACCGAAGTCACTAATTAAGTAATGCAAGGATTTTTTTTCATAAATATTTGCTTCATAACACAAATTCCTTTTTGAATTTGTGTTTTTGAGGAACGAGTATCATTTTTTGAGAATCAATATAAGTTCAGTAGGTCAAATTACAAAGATCAGTTGCTCTAATTATGCTATACCGAGGCTTCCTTTCTTCTTCTTGGTATAATTAAAAAATCCAGATATTATTGACAATTTTAATTTTTGTTGTTGAAATTTTGAGGCAGTCTTTTATTTCTGTTTCTCTTTTCGTCCACGATATTTAATCTTTATTTATATAACAATATTGGAACAACCAGAGCCTTGATCTTATCACCGGGAGCCTCGATAATCGAAAAATGCACAAATCGCGGGAACAACAGCCGAAACTTCTGTCTCGTTCGTTAAAACGTAATCGAGCTCTCGAACTCAAGCGAATCTTCTCGGAACGGCAATGCGCGCCGGGCGTTGCAATTCCGATAGCGAAGAATAAGAAGACCACGGCAGATTCGCGCCAATCATCCCACGCAACTTGAAATACGAAGAGTAATTTTCTACGTTGTACATGCGTTGGCCGATCTGACAGAGACAGACTGGAGAGAATACGCGGCGAGATAACGGGAATTCCCTCCTCGTACCCCCCCTCGTATTTTCTACCTTCTTATTTCCATTTTTCCATTTCTCCCGGCCGAGTCCATCTTTCCTTCCTGGGGATATTTTCTCGCGACCGCTTAAACCTCTTTATAAATCTTGGAGGAGGGGTAGGGGGCGGGGAAGTTGAAAGCTGCGAGGGAAAACAATGGCGAACGGATAGTCGGAAAGCTTCCCGCCCCTCCATCTCGCCTCCCGCGCACGTAACTGGGTAGCTTCTGAAATCTGCGAGATAACAGTTTGAACTTTATTCATTCCTTATTGTATATTCTATATATATATATATATATATATATATATATATATATATATATATATATTATAAGCTGTTTTAAAGCATATGAGCCGCCTGCCCGATGTTTTAAAAATTCATATCCAGAAGAAACTTTTCTTCTATTCATTCAAGTTATTTTTACAAATGCTCAGTAATTTAACTGAATATATCGACTCCTCTAGATTTTTCTAAATAAGCGTGTAATGATCCACAAATTTTTCCGTATGCGAAAAGTAATATTATACGATTCTTCATGCCACTGTTATATCAAAAAAATAAAAAAAATAAAACGTAAGTATAAGTTCTTCTGATTTGTTACTATAAAGTCAAAAAATCGTCCTAATAATATTTAAATAATCGAGAACTTGATTAAATAAATCTATCCAGTTCTATAATCCACAATGGTTCTCGATTAAATTTAATTTTTCGAGATACTTATATTTGATTAAAAATTTGAATATTTGAAGGGCTAGTTTCTAGTTTGTTCCTAATTATTTATTTAAAATTTAGTTAATTGCATATTAAGAATATCGTCAGAAAAAGAAATAAAATACTGGAAATATTTTTTCAATAATTAGAAAAACAAAATAACATAACTTAACCGTAAGCTATAAAATTGCCATTCCGTCAAAGCAGTAAATTAAGACTTTAATGGTATTTTTATCCTTCAGAACGATATGAATCTTTTAGTTATGAATTATCGGAGATTCCTGAATCGACGGATAAACTTGAGAGAAAGAAACAGCCAGAAAAGTAGAAGATGAGGGAGTAAAGAGGTGCGAAAGGTAGGGGGACGAGGCGCAATAGCGTTGAGTTCGATCAAAACTTTTGGCATCGTAACGAGCACATTTTCTTAACGAAAAAAAGAAGAGGAGGGATGAAGGCAGATAGAAAGAGGCGCTAGGCGAGGGATCGACACTGAGAGAGGCGGCAAGATCGCAACGGCCGCGTCTCGTCGTCACAGGACTTGGTAATTCGATCTCAAACTTTAACGCGGCGCATGAACGAGCCGGAGGGGGCGGGGGCGAAAAGATAGAAAATACATAGTGGAGAATGATAGAGAGTGAGGGAGGAGTGAGAGATCAAGCGAAAGAGCGAGAGAGATATGACGTACGTATCAGCCCTTCTACTTGGCTCTTTTTTTTACTCGGCCCGACACGACTTTCGGGCTTTCTTACTCCCTTATTATTTTACTCGCTCATTGAGCCGCGCGGGGCTCTTGAGTCCGCTCGATTTACGCGGCGACGATGAGAAACTTATAGCCCCTATGGATTTGATTAGTCAACGCGCCGGACGATGAGCCCAACGAGAGAGGGGGGGGGGGTTACGGCCGAAATTCGTGTATATTTTCCATGGAAATCAGAGCTGTTCTTTTAAGGTTCCTTCAGCGCACGAGAAAACACTTGTAGTACCTGATAGTTTTAATTTTCAAGATAGTATGCTTTTTATTGTTTTTCGTAGCCTGAATTTTGAGACTATGAATGGGAAACGGGGTGAACAGCTATGGATTTAATTTTTTTTATTAAAGACAGTCTTTTATATATAGTTTTTATAATCTTTATGAAAATTTTATAAAAATCTTATATTGATTATTTTCAACTTTCCCTCTGAATAAGTATAAAGTAAAAGAGCTACTTAAAAAAAAAAAAACATTGTTCGGATTAAAAGCAAATTACGAGATTGCCTGCAACCTCGCATATCTATCGGATTCAGAGCTATCGTTATTTGGAAATTTTCAAAACTACCAATATATATATGTATATATTTTTAATGAAAGTTCGGCCTTAGAAATTTACTGTAATTCCCCAAGGGGATAATAAACGGATCATTAATCCGCGTGAAACTGATGCAGATATATCGCATGTCTTTACTATTCATCAACAATTTGATCGACTTAAAAAAAAGGATCCACGAAGACAGTAAATTCTCCGAAGTCGCGCTTTATTTCCTTTAAAGAGAAAAGATTACCTACCAAGGCTCTGAGATTCCCGGCAGTCTACGAACAATTTATTAGCCTAACGGATATTTATTTAATAAAGGTTTTCGCTATATAAAACAAATTTTTGAAACTATTAATCTCCGAGGCGAGTTATACAACCCGCATCGGTGCCGAACTATAATACCGCGTAAATATTGCGTAATATCTGGACCTTCCCATAAAGCCATGCAACTCTTGCATAATCGCGAAGCAGCGCGGGCGGAAATAATTTTTCATCGGACCATCAGCTTCTCGATGCCTCCTCCCTCGTCGCTTTGCGCACTAGTTATTCCGCGCTAAGTTATGCTTACATACAGTTTCGTTCCTAATAACTCCCCGTAAGCGCAAACTTAATTATTATTCAACGCGATTCCGTATATTTGCACGGAAGCAGGTTTTTAATATTAGAATTCAGTTTATAAATGGAATCGAGGGGGGAAAAAAATGATGCGATTGCATAATCATAACAATAATAAACGCGCTGCATTCAAATGCAGGCATTCCGCGCTCTTAAGCGGCCTAAATATAATCAAATATGCTCTCTCTCCCTCTCACTTGCTCTCTCTTTCGCTTTTTCTCTACCTCTCCTTCATTTCATGAATGAGAAATTCGCTCCGACTTCATTTGTAGCTGTATTATAAATTATCACGAACAGTGAAGTTTCTACACTTTTTTACATTAACGTTGATGCCTAAGGTATATTCATACGTATAGGAGGAAATAATACATTTAAATTGACTTTTGAAATAAAAAAGTAAATATTTTCGTGTATATAATTGTTCTATAGATCGATATATATATATATATATATATATATATATATATAACTTATTATTAATATATTATGTATTAATTATATAAATTTATTAATATTATGTATATCTAATTCTTAACGTTAAAACAATTGCTCAACACATCGCATCTAAGAGGTATTAATCGGGTTATTTACAGAACTGTGCATTAACGTTTCAATACAGGCTTAATTATGTTATTATTCTGACTCATTTTCGTAGCAATCAATATTATCGCACTCTACTCTAAGCTATGATGAGTACTTCGATAATAATCTTTAATGAATACATTATTTACCATATAAATAACTATGTAACTATGATCATTTGCGTTGCCAAAGATAAATACATTAAACCAGATCTGCGGAAACTAATTCAATTAATATTTAATGTAATTCAAATATCAATTACGATTAAATCTGTAATAATTGAAAAACATAATTCCTCTCAATTACATATCTAAACATATCTAAAGATTTTCAACAAAATTCTTTGCCTTGATTTATACTACGATTAAAAAAAGACATATGCATATGTCAGGGCAGTTTAAAAGCGTTTCTTTTTATAAACAAAAGAAGAAAAAAAGTTACTTATGTATAAATAAGAAAAATATAAAATCTGACATCTCGTAGATGCCTATATATATTTTCAAATATAAGTCACGGGCATACTGTGCCACCGACTCAGGGTGCATTGTAAAGCGAGTCCTCAAGCATACATACATACATACATACATACATACATACACACAGAAAAAAAATATACATATATATATATATATATATATATATATTGAAGCAATGAAATCAACAGTCTGACGAATGATTGAACTTACTACTTCGCAGTATTTGCAGCGGCAGCGGCAGCAGCTGTTGTGGCACGAGTCGGGTCACTAGTACGCCGCGGGAGTAGTTCATGGAGTTGGCGCGCAACAGACGGCCAAAGACATATATATGTTCAGAGAGTGAGTGAGTGAGAGAGAGAGAGAGAGAGAGAGAGAGAGAGAGAGAGAGAGAGAGAGAGATAGAAAGAGAGAGAGAAAGTGAAAGAATGGGAGATATGTAAGGGTTGAAGCGGGCGTCGGGGGATAGTCGAGCAAACGGACGCGTGCAGCCTCGCGGGGCTCTGGCGCGCGACTGTGCGACCGATCCCGGGCGTCGCGACGCCCTCGGTACGGCAACCCTCACCCTGCGCGCGGGCGCGGGCGCGCGAGCGACGACTAGCAACCATCGCGCATCTCTCCCCCCTCTCCATTCCTTACGCACTCGATACATAGAGCTGGTTCGGTCATCTCCAACCCCCTCCCATCACCTGTTCGCGGTTTACTTTCTCTACCTCTCTCTCTTTCGTGTCTCTCTCTCTCTCTCTCTCTCTCTCTCTCTCTCTCTCTCTCCCTCTCTCTCCCTCAGTTCCAAATGCGCGGCCGTCCGTCTTTTCTTAGGTATCGCCCGTGCCGGCGGCCTTTGTCGCTTACTGAACGCGCGGAGGCATTTTTCTCTCATCGGAAAACTGCAAGATTGAAAATTAGCTGAGAGAGATAATGAATTGCTACAGATTCGAACGAAGCCCGAATGGGGTAGCCGAACTTTGGGGTACGCGGTCTCTCTAGCAGAGCCTCACGATAAAAGGATATTCGTGCGTCAAAAACAACTCGTGGCATGATTTATTCATTTTACAAAATTAGAATGTAAACAATATTACATTCCGCTACATAGGTCTTACGGAAGGTATTTCGGAATCTTTCTGAACAAAATTTATTATGCGAATTAGACAAAAATTGTACGATCTCTATAGAATATATACGAAACCTAACAGAAAATTTCTTTGATTCCAAAGTATTTCGAGAATATTTATTAATTATTGTCTTGGTGATTTAAACATCTTCGCGTTGTTATCGGAGGAATGGACAACTAATAAATATGACCAACGCTAATTGTCTGTAAGTGGATGAAGAATGTAGCATAAACTGTTTACATTAATACCATTTTAAAGTATTTTTATAAATAAAAGAGAATAGCAATTGCATTAAATACGAGTCAATTCTGAAAATGTACGGAAGATAATAATGTGAGTGGCGCATTAGTCTAAAAGTCATGCAATCAACTATACCGATATTCTAATTAAAAACATATTTACTCTGTAGAACTTACTCATTTTCGGATAATTGACGAGGACGAAGTTTGATTGTTTTTCTTTTGTCAAAATTTTCTTTGTCAATCCTAACCTGCGTAAGTATGAGGCTACTGTAATTATGCCGGACACAGTAGATGTACTCTATGCAAATATTCTATTGCACTGATTTAAATATACAATTTAATAGTCTTACGAAAATATACTGCATATGTGATATTCAATATATTTGCCTCATAATTTATATTCTTCGCAGAATAACTTTCTTTTTTGATATTATTAATTTCATGTTAAATTACTTATTCAAGCAATTGAAATTAAAAGTGAAATGCATATGAATATTTAAACATCTTTTAAATTGTTTTCAGACCTAGTGCCAGATGACTTCCATTCGTTCTTCTTGCGTAATTGAAAAAATTTATGAGAATTCTTGAATTCCTTAAAATTTTACTATTCGTTTATATAATACGTGTTCCGAATAAAATAAATAATACATAAAATAAACACTAAGAACTTTTTGTAATCTAAAAACAGTCTACTTTATTTTTCTTCTCACAGTTGAAAGTTGCCCGAATTATTTTTAAAAATAAAAAAAATCAGTTTTTAATATTTCTTTGAAACATCGACTTTATTAAAATTATTTTACTCTCCAAAAAGATACTTTAAATTATATTTCGTATTTTAGCAAAAATATATCATTTCATAAAATATAATATATATATAACTAATATATGATTTTTCTCACAGATCGTATTGTTTCGTGTACAGTACGATATCCATTTGTACTGGAAAACAAGCATTCAATTATTTATTTCAAAGACTATCAATCCCTTCGAGCGTGCGAGACGTGTTTCTACTTCAATGCCATACACACGTGAGATGCATATATCTATGATTGATTTCATTTTTCACCCTTCATGGCCTAGTTTCTTTGAAATTGTTCGTTAGTTCGATTGGACGGTTTTATAACTTTTACCCATCGTTTTTACTAGTCATTAAAATGATATTCAACATCTCAGCTGAGCTGTATTTCTTTAGATTTACATTTAAATTTTTTTATACTTTTTTTCTTTTTCTTTAAGGTGAAAATATATCGGAAACTCCTTTATAAATGATAATTTAAGTATATCATAATCTGGTATTGATTACATCAATTTTGGTTGAATAAATTTTTTAACAAATTTTACTACTCTACTAATAATTTAAATTTTTAACGAATATCATATTAATATATATAAAACTCGCTATAAACTTACTCAACCGTTTGAATAACAGGAGTTCAGTGGAGAAATAAGGTTGTTTATATAATCTTTTATTATGTCTTCAATTATGTACTGCTTCTTCATTAAAAAACAAATGAGATAATCTGTAATCTGAAATAATTATTCAACTAATATTTAACGATAATACTATAACTTAATTTTTTATATTATTTAATTATATTATTTTATTTGTTCTATTTTATTTATTTCATACTATAATTCTATCTATAAATTTTAAAAAGTAAAATAGTATTCATATGTAAGAATTGAATATTTATTATATCCATATTCTCAGAGATAATACATAAAGTAGTAGATTATTTTTCAACAAGCAGCTGCAACTAATACAAATCTTATACCATATAAAATAAATTTTATAAAGAAAAGAATGATCAATTTTACGTTTATTACTTTTATAAGCTGCTTTATAAAATCTATCCGTTTGCGAAGATTCCTTTCTCGCCCCCGACCAAAGCAGATTAAATCTTTACGCATAATTTCCAATTCAGATACAATTACCAAAGAGAATAATTTGACAAAACTCTACATTTATTTTCCGCTGAAGGGGTGAACGAAGTACCATTATCAGGTCCCCGGTAGCTCCGTAAAAAGTTGAACGGGAACGAATTTTACAGTTACTATGCCTATATGAATCCAGTTTTTTGTTCCGTAAAAATCGCACGTACCTTCTCCTGGTGGCTTCCGACACCGACTATCACGTTTCAAATTTCAATGCACAGCTCTATAGGCGGGAGATGAGAGAGAGAGAGAGAGAGAGAGAGGCGGAAGTGGCAGTGGAGCAGTCGTACATTTAGTCAGACGGCGCGCCTGCTAGTGGAGAACGGGGTGGTGGCATCCGTTATATACATAGGATCCTCGAGATCGCGCGAAGATTTACTCCACTTGTCTTGGTGACACGCGCGTCGAGGCGGGATCACTGCCTGGCAACCTTTCGCCCCCCCCCGCAACCCACCGTATACCCTTCGGGCAGCACGGCATGCGCACGCGGGAGGGCACGGTTTCCCTCTCTGGGTTATTTTCTCCCCCTTCCACGGTGCCTCTATATAGCCTGCTGCCGAAATGCCCTGGCAATGAGATTTATTTGAGATTTTGCGCGAGACCTCATTTTACCGGGGATTTTCTCTCTCTTCTAGGTGTGTCTGTGTGCGTGCGTGCGCACGCACGGGGTCGCTCCGGCTGGGCTTTTTACATTCCTCAATCCTGGATCGGTTTTTTTTACCTCTTACCTGCCGCCTTCTAGCCTCCTCCTCTCCGCTTCCCTTCGCTTTCGCTTCTGCGTATTATGCGTTGCAGTTGCAGGGTTACTGCGCGAGAAAATTGTATACCTGCTGACGGTCAATTTTCTTTTAGCACTGTAGCACGTCAGTGCCTCAATGCAATTGATTTCTCGTCAGACAAAGGATCGATGTTTTTTCTATTTTCTTTTTTTTATCAGGTTTCAATCAAAAACTGAATTTAATTAATAAGGATTCAAAGTTTTACTATGTTCCTTATAGTTTTATCGTTAAGTTTATTTGATATTTCAAATAATATTGTTTATTTAGTATTAAACAAAGTCTTGTTCAAAACCAGTCTATGTATTAATTCAAACAAAATAAACATTCATTATAATTTTTATGAATTTGTTGGTCATTATTTATTCCAATTCAATTTAAGTGTATAATTTAATTCAATCAAGGCTTTTTAAAAAACACTGACACCTTATGAGTTCAACAGGTTGAAATTATATAAATCGTTCCATTGATTACAATTCTTATTTAATATGTCTGAACATACGGTATAATATCAAGTTACATTAAAATAGCCACCCTGGTCTTCGCTTCGTAAAATAGATAAATTAATAAACAGTTTTATTAGTTGAATTTATAAAATAAGATATTATACTAATGTATTGACAGTCAGACTGTCCTTCTGTACAATCATCGCCCATTCAACTGAATTAACATTAGTAATAATAAAAGTAATAAAATAATACGAAAAGAATAATAATACTCAATATAGAAAATTATTGTATAAACCTGAAAGTTCGTACACTTTCATCAATGCGACGGATCTTTAATAATGCAGGATATATAAAAAAGGTTTTATTATATTTTTATTTTTGATAAGCAATTTTTAGGACTTCTCTGTCGTTAAATTTCCAACATATAATGAAACATCTAAAAAAATCTAAATATCTGGCCCTGTATTTTATTAATTTTACTGAAAAAAATTTCTTATATCTCGATTTTCAAAACTCTCTTTAAGCATTCCATAACTAGTTTCTTACAAATACATAAAACGTTCTATGAAAAAAAAAATATAACTGATTTACAAAGATGGAAATTAGTGAAATACAAAAATTTTTTACCATTTACATATACATTAAGAAATATTAACGTATATGTTATCTACAATCGTAGCGACTCAAGATTTGTTTGATTACGTCAATTAATCCATGAATTCTTTTTTCATAATTTAACGTATCTTTTAAATGCAACGTATCCACACGTTACTCTAGAATACCAAAACTATATTTTCTCCGAATACCATTGCCATCGGTTCAGCAGTGAAGATTTATTTTTAGATTTTGATTGACTTAGAAATAAGCGCTGATTATTATATTAATACAAATAACGAGAATTTTCTTTTTTTCTTTTTCGAGGAAAAACTTTTGCGACGTTCTATCTTCTGTTTTAACAAAGGAAATCTTCAAATAATTCATAATTTAAATAATAAACAATTATTCGCTGTACTTTGTCATATCCGTACTGAGCCTAATAATTCGTTAGGTTCTTTTTTGTTATAAGGACTTTATAACCCAACGTTTTTCAAATTTTTAATAGCTTTAATACCTTAAAATCTACGATAATAATCACATGAATTCACATATTAATTCTAGCTTTTATTTTTTTTTAGACCCTTTTTTTCTTCATCAATTCCGAGTAGCTGCACAAAATTCTACCCTTTTTTATTAAACAAACACAGAATGAAGCATAGTACATCACAAAATTCTTGTAAATTATTAATTATGCATTGCAAAAGTAACGCATTGTTCATTGAATTGACTGTTTAGCATAAAAAGATAATGGATGGTTTTGTTATCATTTCTTTGGACAAAGCCCCGTACAGCTGACGTCAATAATTGTCAGAAGCTGCTTCTTTCGAAGTTTCGACCCGTTATATAATTAAATAATGGTGCATGTGACAGACAAAGGAAAAATTCGACCCAGTTTATTAGCTCAGAGAGACGTTCACTTGCATTATATGCACTGTCAAAGCAGTCGATACGTTCAGTAAACGAGGCAGCGTGGATGTATAAAATGTTAATTCCTATACTATTGTATTGAAAATGTAATAAGTACTTTTCATGTTGTGCGATGTATAGTGAAAAGTGCCTCGTATAACAATAAAGGGAATTTCAGTTATATTAAAGCTGATCCTTGTTGCCATACTTTCTATACTTATATTTGAATATTACTTTAGAAAAATTCAGAATGGCTTTGAAGCTGAAGTAATTTATATATTATATATTCACTACAGTGGCTTCGTTCATTCTGACAATACAAGGGATGCATACTTCTGTTCTAATTATTATTTGATAGTTAAGCCACAGTACAAATCCGTAATAATTAAATTCAATTTTTCGGTTATAATAAAGAATTTATGGTTTATTTATTTTCTAATTTCTTTGCATTATTAAATCAAGTGTTATTAATAAATAGATCACTGAAACGTCATTTAATTTGACATTGAACGTATCAATTATAGTTATTTGAATTACGAATAAATCAATTTTATTTATGATTTATGCATCAACTGCTGCTATATAGTGGTCTCGACATACATCGTTTAAAATGAAGCATCCAGGCCGAAACAATTAAATCTGTTCCAATTGATTAAGACGATCCGATAGCTGTTATTCGGAAAATTCAATTGCCGGCCAACATTTCTTTGAGCGAGCAGCGACAAAACTAACAAGAAACTAACAGAAAACCTCGTCGATCCGTAATTATATGCATTTTTGACAACGTCCCCTTGCGGCTGACAACCGCGACGCAATAATAGCGGCGCCTTTAACACCAGCGCCAGAAGAGGAATAGTGCAATATATATATGTATATATATATATATATATATATATATATATATATATATACCATCAGACTAGTATTTCACAATTCCGGCATTGTTAAATTCGTTCGCGGATCGTTCTCGCCGTGTCTTTTGATGTTGATTTCGCCGTTGACACGGACTGTCGGCCGAGGATCATTAGCTGGCTTTATACGACCACCTGGGTGAAATCGCGCTTCCATAAAGTTCGGGAAATTCAGACGACGGGTACCGACAGCGCGCGCCTTCTAATAACAATATGCCGGTGTTTTACAGTATATTATAGTTCGTTTCGAGAATTCATATTTAGAGATTTCTGATTTTTGAGTATGACGATGAATTTTCGATATAATTTAGGATTTCCTATATGGGATGCAGTTTAAAAGTTTTGAAACTGATTTAAAGACATCTTTCTTAATAATCGTGTACTTTTTGTACTATATTGATTATTAAAAAAATTTCTCCGACCACTCGATGTGCTGTATTTATACAGGAAAAGTATATACATTTGTGGATAAGAAATTACGTTTTCATGAGAATGGAACACAGCGTTACATCCTAAAATTTTCCAGGGTTCATTCTGGAAGTAATCGAAACAACCTCCCCCGGTTCTCGACCAAATACTTCGTTCAAATGCCTGTCCTTGTAAGTTTCATTATTCCATCTGTCAGCTATAAATCATTCTAATTTTTTAAACTTTAATTTTTAATATATTAAAGAATAAGGGCAATATTGTAAGTATTTATTAAAATATGTAGTACATGTAAAAATTCAGCGACAGACAATTGAGCCAGCAACCAAGCTGGAGCCTGGGTGAGTCGCGATGGCTTTGTCATCCTTTTAAAAATTATTAAGGCATAAGTTCCACCTAAAGTGCCACCAGTCGTCGCTAACAATAAAAACACAACCAATATTAAAAACATCACTTCGATGGAGCGTCGCACATGTTCAACCAAAAACGATCAGAGCCACAGAAAAAAATTGAAACATCGGTCTTCCGTAAATTTATTTTGGCGAATACAAAGCTCCGTGCAAAGACTAATCTGAAGTCTCCCCGCTCTCACACTCCTTTTCCTCTCAAACTAACACATCGACCCTCCCGCTCCCGTTCGGATTTTTTCGTACGCCTCGGTGGCTCTCTCTCTCTCTCTCTCTCTCTCTCTCTCTCTCTCTCTCTCTCACTTACTCTCACTCTTCCCGCCCCCTCTCTCTCCCTCTATCACCCCTTGCTCATCGGTAAAAGACCTCCGTAATTGGTCATCGATGTATGACGCGCGGGGCTTTGACCAGATTTGCTTTGGGCGCTCCGCTTATTTTAGTTCAGATCACAGGAGAGGGGGAGGCAGCCGCCGCAACCGCAACCGCCTCCTGGTCAATTGAGCCGTGCGCGAGCGGAGCGTCGAAGCGCTCATAAGCCCACAGTCGAACGGCTCTTCTTCGTCGCCTATCCGCCCGTGTCTCTAGCCCCCCTCCCCCCCCGCTCTCTACCCCTCTTAGAATTTTCAAACTTTCCCAGCGACAAGTGTCCCCCTAACGCCAAAGCGCAGTGGATGCTCGTATCGGTCGTGGGGGGGCTCGGACACTCGCGCATTTCGGTGGCTTCCGAAGAGAGTCGATACCTCGCCTACCGGCTCGTTCGACCGTGTCGGTGCGTTAATTATCGCGTAATTGTCCAAGGAACTCGTGTCTCTTATCGAACGACGAAGAAGAAAAAAATCAACGTAAATATGCCGACGGGGGGTATTTTTCTGGAGCAAACTTCGCTTCGTTTTGACGAAGCAGCCTTAAACCACGTCTTTGTATAATACTTTATTGTGGCCAACTACAGTAAAAGTTGAAATAACCGTTTTAATAAAGTTACGACTGAGTTTTACTTTTTATTTTCCAACCCTCGATGTTTTAAACTTAATTTTAAATTAAATTTTATTACGGCATAACCGAGGCATTAATCCGGACTTTCATTGGGGCAATTCGATTCTTATACACAAGTCATAAATTATATTTTCGTTATTGTTAAAATTAAATGATTTTCCCTTTAGAAGAGTTTGAAATATGACCTTTCCAGAAAGCGCAATAAATTCACGAAATCTTGAAATGCCGTTGCTTTATATATAGTTGTGAATAATGAAAATGGATAATCGCGTTCTTATCTGTGAACGCCGACGAATATTTCAAATGTAGATACATTTTCGACATATAAGCATTATGCGTATTTTTCTATTTCATAATTGAGTACATAATCAATTCCATTAAAATTCATGATCTAGTGATCGGAAATGAATAAAAAGAATAGGAATATTAACAGATACGACAGGTTATTTTAAATATATAGTCAGCGACTTTTCTTGTATATGTGGAATTAAAGCCAATCATTTACATTTTCAATTATTTGAATTTACCATCCAGTTTCTTATTCTTGCAATTAATAAGTTAAAATATATAATTGATGCTACGTATCGAGCATTTACTATATAAGTGTGCAGTTGCAATTTAAGACGGGCTTTAAGCATCAAAAGTACTAAAATTTATGAATGTATTTATAAATTTATGCATCAGGAAGTTTGATTCCAGATTTTAAGAATTTCCTCAAGTTGATATAAAGTTTAATAAAATTATAATATTCACCGTTCAGTTTAGTTTTCTCTAGTTATCGTTTTAAATTTTGCATGAGACTTTTTAACGAACGATTTCTGAATTTTCAGAACAGATAATAAATCTGGACTTGAATTTGATTAGAATCAATTTTTCATCATTCTTAAAGAGATGCTTATCTGTAGGACAGCTACAGTATGGCGATTCTTTAAAGATTTTTTGGTGGACCAATCCATTCTAAAATCTCTTACATTTTTATTGCTTAAACCTGATTGTCTCACTGTAACTTTTTTCTTATGCATTGGTTTACTATATCATTTTTTTTATATGACTCCAAATCTTTGATATATACCTTTTTCATGGTATAGCATAATATCAGAACTATACATTGTACTTCAATCAATCGATAATTTTGACCTGAAACCTTATGATGTTTTGTTAAAGTGACAAAAAACATCATAGAAGTATTCATTTTACTGTAATTGATCATAAAACGCGATATTCTACATTATGAAGTGCATACTTAGAGGATGCTGACATACATATACGTAAGTTGTCATTTTCGAGTAATTGTAAAGGAAGTATTTTGGCCGTCCATGCACTAAAAGAAAACATAAGTGACTTTTTTCGTGGGTGTTATAGCGATTCATTACGGAAGACCGTTTCACTGTTTCGTCTAAATGAAGTTAATTCATTCTTCAGTCAGATTCGTTTAATTTACTTACAATAATGTAATGAAAGACAGATGATTTATAATTGAAGATTATGGTATTATGAGCATTACTTTCTATTAGCCAGGGAGATAAGTGGACGAAAGAGTAGAATTTTATCACCGGCTTTATTATTTCGCCCACAATTAAATATTTCATTTGAAAGTTTCTTCATACCTGCTTTCTGTGATTTTAAAATGTAATTTCATATATTTAAAAATTCGATTGTTCAAAAGTTATCAATTCAAATAATCAGACAAATAGTCACAAAAACAAAGAACTGAAAAAGGAAAAGGCTGATCTTATCATTCGAATTACTTTTATTCTAAGCATGAACTAATATGGAAAAATGATTCCACACATGTTACTCCCTCTATAATACGCAAGGAAGGCTATCACGATAACAATCGTAATACATTATGACTATTCAATACACCGTAGTTTAGATCGCATGAAAATAACTTTACAATTTGTCTAAAGTAAAATAATAATGTGGATTAGTTTATTTGATTAAAAATTTTTCAAACTAATAGACTAAAGTTATAGTAAATGGAATTAGTCCAATTTGCAATAAGCTTTCATGAGATTTTAATATAATTAATAATAGAGACAGAAGAATGTTTCATCATCACACATCGTACCGTGGAAAATAAATTTTTCAAAATCATGGAAAATTCTGAATTTTCTAAAAATTATCGATTTTTCTGGAATAAAACGCACTATATTCACAGTCCTAAACGCTTGAACAAAGCACGGGGCCTCCAGCCCCAACTATACATCCCCGCCGTGTAACCGCGGTAATCTGCTGAAATCGAATCGCGGACAGGTCAGCTCGGCCCGGCCAATTTCCTCGGGACCGCCACTTTTTAATCCACGGAATCTTGTCCACCTTTGTCACGTACTAAAGCGCCTCCCCCACGCCCGAGTCGTTCCGCCGCGCCTCGTTCCGCAATTATGATGGAATTAAGCCGAGTCGAGATGCAGAGAGAGAGAGAGAGAGAGAGAGAGAGAGAGAGAGCGAGAGAGAAAGGGGGGGGGCTGCCGCAAGCCTAACGCAAAAGCAATTTGGAATTAATTTCGGTCCCAGGGATTCGCCTAATCTGGCCGAGGATTAGCCGCGAAAAATCTCGAGATCGCGATCTCGTGGCGCGTCGGGAGGGCAGCGTGGGAGGAGGACGGGGCTGGGCTATACAGACGCGCAAGAAGATTACCGAACAATCTTTGGACGGAGGCGGACTGTGGAGGCGCGGCATCACGCTCCGGATAGATTCTCGATGCTGGCCCGGCGACGACTTCACTCGCCGGCAATGGGAACTATTAAGGAACGGTTGAAATTGATGGGTCAGCAGCTCGAATGTAACTGGAAATATTCTGGGTCACGGTACATTTGTTATATTTCCGAAATTCAAATTTATTGCTTCAGTGCTACGGTATTTTGGCTTGAGTTAAAATAATTATTGAGTTAAAAAAAGGTTTTGATGAAAAGAAAATCATCTTTTAATATAATGAATTTGAGACTAATAGTATCTGTAAAAATTAAAAACACGTCTGCATCATATTGCCAAGATAGATTTCATAGAGAAGAATTAGAGATTAATTTTTATCTATTCGAAATATATCTGAAGACTGTTAAAATTATGAATTTAAGAACGATAATAAATTATAATATCAATTATATTTAACATCAATTATGTATAATTTTAAAAAGTTATAATTGAATAATGAACTCCTTGCTTAGCGGCTTATATTTCTGGTTTATATCGATGATGACCTCATTTGAGACCTCATTTGAATCCAAATTGCGTAGTTCTGCATCTATCTATATATTTGCATTCATTTTAATTATATAACATCCATTTTTTATAAAGATTTTAGTTTATGTCGAAAGAATAATGATTCAAAACATTTTCTAATTTATAAAAAAATGTCATGATTGCACAGTTATTATTTAATCTCAAAGATTTATTTTACTTTTAAAATTTATTTATTCCTTTTTGAATACAGCTACATAAAAATATCAAATTAAAATAAAAAGCATATTTTATATATATAATAGTATAATTGCGGCACAAGACCAATAAATGATTCATTATGGGGTGGTATGAAGTTAGCGGCCGAGCTTAAGTCAAGCCATCAGATAAACCACTTACACTATTTTATAGTATAAGTAACCTAATAACATAATTTCACCAGTTGCTGATAAATATATGTAAGGAAATCAAAAAGTAAAAAGAACTAAGATATATCTATTTAAGTGAATAATAATAAGAATTTTTTTTTTTATTTTTTTTTTTTTATGTTATTTAACGTCGCCCTATTTATGCTTCCAAATATCGGTGCTAATCAGCGACGAATAATAAGAATTAAAACAACTATTATCATTCTTAGTATACTAATAAACCCTAAATAATAAAACTGTTGACTTTCAAATGCCACGGATAGCAAAAACTAATTTTTTAATTAAAGTTGCTCCTCAAAATATCATCTGACATTAAGGTAAAACATATTGATAAATGCAACTATTATTAGTATTAAAAAAATTATAATTCCTATTATTCATCCTTCAACGAATAAAAAACAACATTAATAAATCTGCAGTTCAATATTAAAAAACCATTATTTATATCTTTTATAATAAGAGTAAGTGCATAATCAATATTCGTACAATAATGGAATGATAAGAAAATTCCAGTAACTGATTTAATAAGCACACTCGTAGTGAGGATCCCAAATTTTATCTGATTGAGACGGTTAAAGGAATAGATAATCTTTCTACAGAAGATGAAATAATATTGGATAGTTTATTTGATTTTAATAAAGATATTTTGATTCAATTAATTATGTCGTAAATATATTTTTTATTGATAATTATTTTTACATGTAAAATTATAATGATTGATATAAAAATTATTGAAATTCAATTGCTTCAATTGTGATCGTAATGATATTTAAAAAATCTGTGAATAATAACAAATTATTCATAATTAAATTAAAAAATATATATAAATATGATAGAAATGTTATAGAAGAAAATATTCTCATATTTAATAAAGCTAAAGTAATAAATAATATTAATAAAGTTCTTAAGATGAAAGGATATAAAATTATTCTGTGTGTCGGTGTAAATGTAATAAAGAAAATATTTATTTGAAATAAAATTGGTAAGATTAAAAATATTTTTTTCATATTAAAAATAGTTTATTTCAAAATATTAATAGTATTAAGATTTGTAATAGGATAGTTTATTAATTCAGTAATTATCAGATAGCTTAATAGCAGTAATGATACCATCTATTGGGTGTGACATGTATCATCTGAAATAATGGTGTGATGACGGCTCACAATAAATTACTTATCGACCTATCCAGCGGCCGAAAAGTACGAATTTATTGTATGTAGTACTGTGATAGATTACTTAGCGACCACGCAAACGGTCGTAAATTGTGATTTTATGGTGCAAAGTACTATAAAATAATTGGAACGCTGATTTTCTATGTGGAACGTGATCCATATTTGGACGAATTTCAGGGAGAAAAAAAGAATATTTCATCCACAGAATTAATTCACAAACAATTGTCTTATAAATTAATAGCTAAATACGAAAGACTTTAATAATTTCTTCAACAAAAAAAACTCGACTAATTTTATCTAGCATAGTTCCGCTGGTTTGGCCATTTTAAAATTAACTTTTAAACTAATTAAGTCCCAAGATGAAACGCATAGATAATATACTGGGTATCATAATGGGAAAGCCTACGAAGGATTAGGAACTAGTTACAACTTGCACTAAAGGCAAAACATGAAAGTTTAACGATGTTTGCCAGGCGAGCATCGTTTATCATTACGCGCAACAGAACGAGCCAAAACATATTGTTTAAAGTCCAGACGATTATTAATGCATTCGTACCACCGAACTTCGCTACACCGTAGCCAATTCCGATATCGCGCCCGGCTTCGTTCGTCGAACAACGCTCCCGCGACCTCGGCGACTTTTCTGCTCCTCGCCCGAGCCGCGACACTTTCGCTCGCAAAATCCGGGCGCAAATCGCGTCGCGCGCGGAATACCGGCGGGCACCTCGACCGCTCATTTACATATCAATAGCTATAGTAATATAAATTACGGGTAATTACTCGAACGCTGGAGCCACTCGCGCAAAAGTTACTTTTCACCGCGAGTACGTTGCGAGGCTTATTCGCGCCTCCGCGTCTCTCGCAGATTTGTTCCGTTACGGCGGCCGAATATGTATATATATATATATATATATATATATATATATATATATATATATACACATATATAGGGACGCTTCAGAATTTGAATGAAGTTTCTTGATTGCTCGATTTAAATGCGACGGCCTGATAATGGGGGCACCGTTTTATTTTACCCGCAACCCCAGTCGCACTCATGTGACGTTTCCTTCAATTGTAGAGACGTAGCAAGAGGGAAAGAGAGAAGAGAGAGAGAGAGAGAGAGAGAGAGAGAGAGAGAGAGAAGAAGGGAGGGAGAGGGAGGGAGAGGGAGAGTCAGATGTATGAATTTGATTTTCTTATCAAACATATAGAGTGCGAATTACTATGCAGAAAGAAATGTCTTTTAAAGATTATTAGTAGATTCAGAGGCAAAATTATAATTGCAAAATAAGAAAACAAGGAAAGAAAAACCTTTGTTATATTATGGTCAGTGGTAAGGATAATTTTGTATGCAATATATATTTTAATAATTGTACCAATTAGATAAAGTATATTCACATGATACATTTTACTATATTTTATTATCGAAAATTTTAAATAAAATGATGACAAAAGTTACGTTTAATGAAATTATAGAAACACGCCTATTTGATTACGAATTTTTGTTTAAACAAATGTATAAAATAAGAAGGAATACACGCTTGCCTTATAATACTTTCTGCATTGAGTGGATCATTTTTTTCGCTTGGGCGAAATACTTAATAAACATTGAACATTTCGTCTCACATAATGGTTTTTAAAAAATAATAAAGGATAAATTACTATAATTCTAATATATGACTATATCAGAATTATAATCGTAACTGAGAAAATTGACAAGATTCCAGCAAAGCGAAAGTTAAAGGCAGATTGAAGTGCAGTAAAATTACAAAAGAGATATATAAAAATTAGTTTTCCTAAATCAATAAAATAAAATATCGTAATAGGTGAAATAAAATGAAGAGAATAGTAATGTTGATATAAATATTGAGTATAGGAGAGAAGAAGAGGAACATAAATAGAGAAATATAGAGTTTGTTTATAGTTATAATTAAATATACATACTCAGCTGATAACTAAGGCATTTAATATTTCAACCTGGGTGAAACAATTTAATATTTGAATAGATTCGTAAAAAGTTTTAATTAAACGAATTATTTACCAACAAATGCCTCTATATTATAAGGCAATTACTGAGGAAAATTTTTGAAAATTTCGATTCGGAGAAAAGAGCTGCAAGCAATTAATAAACTTATTTTTTGTCAATTTGTATAAGTTGGCATTACGTAACTTGTATTATAATACTAATTATTAGTATATATTATCAATTCTATAATCTATTCGGTTTTGACAAAGCGACTCTATTGATGTATCCACTACAATTCTAAGATCTAACATTCTTCCAATCTTTTAATATCGTAAGTCAATATTTGGGTAATGACTGTTCAAAATTTTTATTTGACCAAAGGCTGTCTGTATTTATTCAAATATTATCATTATATTTTAATGTTGAAAACTTGCATAAATAAATCGGGAATCTGTCGATACTTCAGGTTCAGATAAACGAAAGCCTCAAAAACTCGAATAGAAAGTTTTAATTACTCTTGGATCGATAATTTAAAATTAGCTAACAAAAAGTTTTTGTTACACAGTTTTTAGAATCTACAGAATCGTGCATTGTACTGAATAAAATGTCATAATGAAGTAAATGTTAAATAGTTTGATTACTAATTTCATATATCTGTTATCTCATCTGATAGAAATGATAAATAATTCTTGGAAATTTCCAGCAAATGGAAATTCTTTTAACATATCCACATAATGGTATTTCCAGTTATAATATTTCTATTTTTCGAAATGCACAATCAACGGTATGGAATAAATTGTCAATAAGCCTACGATTCGTATTCATTCATATCAAATTATTCTATTTTATTTGAAACAAAATCGATAACTTAGCGGGCCAAGAAGAGTTAACTAGCGACTACAGTTACTCAAACTACACGAATAGCTTAAGAATAGGAAAATTATTAGCGAAGCAAGTAAGTCGGCCGGAACCGTAATCACTCCCACCAACCCGCCTCCAGCCGTGCGATCAAACTTCAACAAATCTGAAGATGAAAAAAAAAAAACCAAACACTCTCGAGCAAGCTCCCGATTCCGGAAACGCCGTGCGATTTCCGGCCGCTCGAAACTTTCTTAACATTCGTATTCGGCAATACGATATTATATCCGAAATGAAGGCCGTACCGACCGTATAACGAAGCGGTTCAATGCACCTCTCATTACCGTTACGGCAGCAACAACGCGCCCAGTCAGTATCCTCGTTATTTCCGACCCGGCCATTTGATATCGCCGCCTCCACTTGGCCGCTCCTTTACGCACGCATCCCGTATAATCCAACGGCGACGAGGCCGCCGCGTGCTTCTTTTCTTTCTTTCTTTCTGTTTATATTTTTTTTTCCCTTACAGCACCACCCGCCAGCTCCTCGGCGCTTTTCTTGCATTTCTCGCGCGGCGCCCCTTGTTTATAAACCGTGGCGCCGTCTTAATTTCGCAAACTTTCGCGCGGCCCACGGGCGCGCGTATTTTTTCCCATATCTTTATACCCGGGCGAAGAAAGGAGAGCCGGCTAAGGGGTTGGGTGTACGGGGAGCAGGCCGCGCGCGAGGGTGTGAGAACTAATTCCGAGGCGGGTTTCTTCGGTGTTTATTGCCGGCATCGGACCGCTTAAGGAGCCGGCTAATTTTTAGCGGTAATTGCCAAGTTTCATCGTCGAATGATCTGGTGATTTCTGAAAGCGACGCGATGGGAATCTCGGATCTTTTGTTCCGCGTGCTCGCGTAAGGTGTGGCGAAGCGTTAGGTCGCGCTTTTTTTTTTTTGCTTTATTAATTAATTATAGGAATCAAAGCGCCAGAAGATGGTAATAAAAAGACTTTTATAAAGAAAGAGTTCTTTGCAAACTTTTAATTTCCCTTAGATAATATAGTTGGGCTAATTCAAGATTGCGAACTAATTAAGTAAGTTTTACACCTACTTTGCGCTATCAACGTGAAATGTAAAAATCGAAAATTTTTCTCTCGATCGAAAATTTTTCTCAGATTCTAAAGAACAAAATTTTGTCTTTTGATGATTTTAAAGTCACCGAATTCGAATCTGATATTAGTATTATTATTTGCTGATAAGTGAAATCCAAAATTAAAAAGTAAACTTCATTTCAATAGTATTTTACCTAAACAAAATTTTATTCTGCAAATAGCGAAACTCTAACATTTTCGCTAAATCATCCTGATGGTAGAGGTTGTTTCATTTATTGGATTAAATAACATTGTCAAATAAGTTTTCTGATCTGAGTAACTGACATTTATATAAAAAATGTAAATCTAAGGAAGTTTAGATGGTTTTCGGTTATATATACTCACCATAGTATATTTTTTCTGGGTCAATAAATTTTATTGAAAATATTGTAGTACTCGCTCTACATTTATTTTTAACAATGAATTTAGAGAAAAGTTTACTATTCTTATTCTTTCATAAGAAATACATATCATAAATATTTACAAATTAGTACAAGCATGGGACAGATAATCAATTGTTTAGTATCTATGACAATCTACATATTTAAATAAAATAAAATGTTATCAAAGAAAAAATAACAGTTGTTGTAGCCCGTTCTATTATGTATACTTTTGCGTGCGTCATAAAATCCGATTATTGACTAGGATTTACGAAATGAACAATCAAATGCAAGGTGGCGCCAGGTATCCCTTACAATGGAACCCACTGTAATTTTTTTTTGAATTATCAAATTTCCGAAAAATGTGTTGAGGGTAAAAAATCGTCATTATGTGATAATTGTGATAAATAGTTTAAAAAAAATTTATTGAATCATTACCATTTGAAGACAGAAATAAGCACGATCTCTAAAAGGATCATTTTTTAGCTTGGTGATCTGGATAAATTGATTCAGTGCATCGAAAAATATAGAGAAAAAGAGAAAGGGCGAGATAGACAACGACAGAGACAGAGAGGGAGAGCGAATACTGCATAAAGATTATTTTACATTTACATTTTTTAACATACATCTTTGTCTACGTAAAGAAATTACAAAGCTGCTTTGTTGGAATACTGACTGCTAATTTATAAAACACACTTATTTCACCGTTGTTTATGCAATGATTCTGCTTTATTGATGATTCAAGATGTCAAATTCAACTATTTACTTTCCCAAAAGATTAGACGTCATGAGGTAAAGTATTAATTTAAAGATTAGTAGTGAACCACATCTTAAATTAAGAAAGCAGGAAAAATATTACGGCATATCATAAATCATAAGTCTTACAAGCTAAAGATTTCATTTGGAGACTGCTATTAAAGCATATAATTTCTCTTTTCTATAGCTATCGAATATTCGAAAGTTTTGATTTCAAGAATTTTTTTTCCACTAATTGTTTAGAGTATTCGTGAAAATCAATATAAGTGATTTTTTGAATTTGGGGGGGGGTTATATTTTATATAAGTATGTATATAAAATATATCGTGCATATTTTATATAACTATTTCTATGTATAAGCAATTTCTTTATTCATTTTGAGAATATTTAAATTAGGTTTCCACACTATTTTGAGTTGAGTTAAATGATAATAGCTCGAAGAACAAGCCCGCATATACTTAGACTTGAATTCGGACTACCGAATTACTAGTCTATTGATCTAGTGCACGCGCGATCTTGTTTTAAAATGTTTTCAAATAGATATTAGAAATTGACTAGATACTAATTACAAATAGATACTAGAACTCTTGACCATCGTCGGCTCAAGGAGGAGTCAATCATGGATGTATAAGAAAATGAGCTGGTGATCGTGATGAACGTGATCTTAATTGAACATTTATTATGTAGATGTTATATATCTATATCAATATCAATATCTTACGACTTTTTAGTATTCTCTTGTTGAAAAGAAAATTTAATACTTATAACTGGAATTGCTGCACTATTATCGTATTGTACTTTATTCAAAGGTCTGTTGAAAGTCATTCAAGAAATTGTATCGTTAGAGTTTATTTGGTATTCTGTGGTAATTTATCAATATTTATAGGTGTATTCGGGTTTAGCCCTACATATAAAATCATTCTCAATAAAATCATTTGAATATATATGTATTGTTTAAGTAAAAGTAAACATTGGATACAGTATGAAGAAATAATATAGTATATAAGAACTTCTATATCCACCGATTTCTATTCTTTTCATAGTTTTTAGAGTTTTAAAAAATGAAAATAATAAAACAGTTGAAATAAAATTACTTAAAACTTTTATCCATACATTTTTTAGCATAAAGTAGTTTTCATTTGAATATAAAACGAGTTATCTAGTATTGGAGCTAGGAGTATTTTTCGCCTTTAACATCTAACTACTAAGATATTTGTTAGTGTACTTATCTAAACTATTCAACAACATAGTTCATTTGAAAGTAATATTAATTGAAGTGCAAACATGTGGTTATGGAAAGGAGCAGTCCTAATTCTAGTCATTTTATGGTGTAATATAATAATTCACTCAAAACCAACTGTGTATTCACACAAGTATCACTTTCCGAATCGAAGTTTAATAATTGGAAAGAATCACGTTGAAAGAACAACACTCGTCTACGCGCTCTGCGAAAATGAACTTCCCATTACTATGGCTAAATGCAGAGTGATACTTGAAACTGATGTATTCAGTGAAACTGACCCGGTCTTCTTTTGCGACGTGAGCTTTTCAACTGAATTTGAAAGCGACATACTTCAGATCTTAGAAGTTACACTTTGGGGTACGGACAGAGCGATCATTACATGGCGAATCTTGGATCCGCAGGATTATAGCCGTGCACAGGTCACGTTACAAACAGTGGACATGCGATACTGCTCATCGACGATGCAAAACATTACAATTGACGTCAGACCCGATATGAAACCTCAAATATTTATCATTCCTTTTGACAATAATTATGTCGCTGCGTATCAGGATAGAATGATCTGCGGGAACTCATTCTGCAAAATTACCGTATACGAAGATGGTATAAGTAGCACAGTATTGCCATGGTTTCCTGTTACTGACTTGGTCGCTGCTCTGGATCCAATAGAAAATTATCCGAGCTTTCTTTTAACCACTGTGAACGATACCGAATTTGTTACAAGTTATTTGCTAAATGAAACTGGTAAGATTTAAAAGCTTTAACTGGTAAATTTCCTATTATCGAGATTTTTTAGTTGCTCTTCGAATCACGAACCGTAGAACATGTAGTATATTTTGTAAATAAGGTATTAGTGCCATTAATACTGCATCTCTAGTACATGTATTAATATATTGTTCAGCTAGTAAAACAGTTAAAGACGCTGGGATTCTCTGAAAATCATTTTCCATTATTTTTAATTGACTTAGATCCCTCTCAAGCACAAACTGTAGGATAACTTCTGAATGAAGAAGTGATGTTTTATACGATAACTTCTGTTTATATTTTTCCAGTAATCTGGATTTGGAAATAGTAAGAAATGACAATACATCGCTGTCACTTGTAACTGCAATTTTTTGGATAAGTTAAATCAAACGAATGTTAATAGTCGTCTGAATTTTCTGTAGAATTTTGTCAAACCTTGAGGAGTACGTAATTCTAGCAAATCATTACTTATCTATCATCCGAAATTTCTAAATAGTGAAATTCATTCTGGCAATAACCAAAATAGTCAACAAAGATTTGTTTTTTCAGAACGTATAAACATTCTTTATTTTTAGGCATTGCTTATTAAGTTGAGAAAAGATTTTTTCTAGAAAGATTTTTATAGAAACGAAAACATTAAATAACGCTTGTTATAACCATGATTTTCATTTATGTCATAAAATCATTGACAAATCTCTTGTGTTTATTCGGTTAGTATTTCCGTAATCATGGTCATTAGTATATTGAATATGAATGCTATCAATTTTTCGGTAATGCCAGATGAAAAAATCCAGCAAATCAATCGTGCAACTGAATAATGGAAGGGGTACATATATTCACTTGCCATGTAAATATATATAAACTTTCTGAAACAATGGCAATATATGTTGTAGTCGTGGAATGTATTTATCAAGTTTAGAAAGGATCTAAATGTATACTAGCGGTCTCTAAAAAATTAGAGTAAAGAATCTTTATCAGAACATGTGAACTGATCTGTACATTTAACGTGCAGGCAAAAATGTATTTATTTATTTTAATTTGCATGGACTTAAAAGCTCAATTACTTGATATATTATATACTTAGTAAAGTCAAAAACTCTCTTTTTTGAAAAATTTACTTGATATTGCTCGTAAAATGCTCAAAAAATTCGATATAACGGAAAATTGAACTTGGTCTCTTGAGTATCTTTCACTTGAGAAAGAAACCTCGGCAATTAAGCATAAACTAATAGTATCTTAATAATTTGTCATAATTATCAGTTTAATCAAAAGTCCATAAATTTACAGTTTTTCAATTAAGTACAGCTGATAAAAAATATGTAATAGGATATAGCAGTAAATTATTATTCGATATAATATAAGATATAACTATATCTTATATTATAGATTATCGAAACAAGGGCACATTTACATAATGGGAGAGAATGCTATATTAAATTCAATATAATATTACTATAGGTAGAACTTGAGATAATGATGATATAGTGATAACATTATAATTACAATTTAATATAATATAAGCGCAATTAAGAAATGGATAACGGTTATTGATAACAAAAAACAGATCTGTTTAAATTTTAGAAGCCATACATAAAAGGATTGAAAGGTAAAATTTATTCGACTTGCTGTTTATATATTAATTATTATTAACAGCTTTAATTTTAATTACTATTAATCATTTAATCTTTCAACTAAATCTCTAAACAATTTAGTTAGTTTTAATGATAATATGTAATTATTTATACGTAAAAATCTATATTATTCAACTAATTCTGACAATATTTTAATATGACAATTGTTTTATTTCTATTATTTTTTATGAACATTATATGTTCATTTGCATGTTTCGAGGGAACATTTTACGACTTCATTAATATCATTTCCTGATATTAATTTCGTCTATTTTCTGATGTTAATTTCTCAGAAGCCATGCGGGAATGAAAAAAAAGTCTGAAATGAAGAAAGTAACTTACGTAACAGTAAGTTACTTTGTTTCTTTCGACTAGAAAAAAATTTCAATTATTTGACGAATTTTCAATAGCGATTACTTTTGCTTAATGTATTTCTTTTACTTTTTAGTGGAAATAAATTTTTATACCCATTCCTTTATAATTTATGCTAGAAAGAATTTTTCTAACTCATTACTTTTTGTACTGCAAATTTATACTGGAATTCATATTTATAATAATAAGAATGGTTTTCGTGTAAACCAGTCGATATGTAGGTATCGACTTCAAGATTCAATGTTTCATCATTTACGGCTCTGACAGACTTTGTGGAGTAATTATATCTCCATTACGCATAATATGCTTAGAAACTTCAGGATAGCTAATGTATTGATATTCTAATATAGTAGTATTTGGACATTTTGAAAATAACCATCCATCTTATCAATCTCTTCATTGGCTAGAGCAATTGGTCTGCAACTAAATAACACTTGATCAAAATACTAATATTTTTAATGCAATCTTGAGATAGATTTCTTTATTGATTGATTGATTGACTTTTCTGTTTCACCCTCTAATAGTAGTTGTGAATGAGGTGCCGTTTGAACGTTTTACTGCATACGTTATGGTGCAGCACGGAACGTTGTCCGCGCTGTCTTTACAGAACTATAATTTCTAATAATACAGTTTGGATCTTCTCGGCGCAAAGCAACGTCAGGCATTGGGGGATCTGTACCGGATCACCGTAGTTGGTGAACGTGTTTGAAGTTTTGTATACTGTAGGATTTCTTTGTGTTGCATGGATACTATACTATAGGAATGGCTGAATGAATCGTGAATAGTTTCTATTTAGTGCTTTGAATCTATTTATATTGGAGCCAACATTAATTTTGAGTGCCTTGTAGTTAGCCAACGAACTATCAAGATTTATCTAACTTCACTCTCTATATTTTTTCGATTTAATCGATTCCTAGCGGCGTGTACTTATTCAGGTAATATACATTTCTCTTTACTAATTCTAAGGGTGTCTTCATATCGAATTAGGCAATTTCTCGGGAACAAATCTTTATTTATACTATGGTCACATTGTTTGGTTTATTCTAGCGTGTTTGGTGTTCATGATACATAAATCTCATCTTAAATCTGTAAGAGTACTACAAGTTGGGTATTTGCTGCAAACAGGAAGTTAGTAGCCGTAGCCATAGCTATCAAAGTTCACTTTTTGTGTTCACGATGATTGAGCTACGTAATGCGTAGATCCGGAATTCTTTCCATTAGTGATTAGCTCTTTAAATAAAGAAAGAGTGTATCGATTTTTGACTGACATTGTGTTTTTGACATTGTGTTTTTAGCATGCCATTTTTGACATAACATTTTTGACTGACGTTAAAATGCCTGCTAAGTTCACTAACGTTCTAGAGCTTTACACTTTATCTCCTTTTTATCCTCCTCCCCTTGGCATTCGATATCAAATCTTTGAAGATGTACACGTATTCCTCAGTACAATTTGTTAAATTTACAAGGCGCGGTGACGTATTCGGCAAGTTGAGTATGTTATTATTGGTATATTTGCTGAATTGATTAGCGAGGAATCTAATTAGGTGAGTACAAAACCTAAAAGAATTCTTTCAGTCGCTTTGGTCAATGTATTTATGAAGTTGTTAATCCTGTTCTACCAAGTTGATGTACTCTCATTTAGTAACAAATCTTCGACCTCGCTAATCTACTCTGCTCGAAGGCAAATATGAACCTCGTTGTAAAAATATAGAATATGGAATATTTACGACTTCTATCAAATTTGACTGCATAATGAGTCGAATATGCAGGGATATTAAATTTTGTATCATAATTAATTTAAATACGATTGCTTCACACAGAATAATGTTTTTATTTCTAATATATTCTTGCATATGCATCTAGTTATTACGCTTCTCTAGTTGATAGCTTCGATCACGTGAGAAAATTAATCATTCTTTATATGTGTAACGAGGAGTAAAATTTCAAAATTGGTATTGCCATATTTACATGCATCAGTATTTAACAAATATCTACTAGCATGAAATTGAAGCATGTTTGATGAAATAGTAATTTTGGACAAAACACATTTCTTCACATGAAGGAGAATCTGTAAGTAAGTCACCAACTATAGTAGCGTCAGAAGGATTAATCCTGTAAGATCAATCATAAAATTTTCATTATCTTAATATATGATCAAAATATTATCTTTCGTAATGAGACTGTTGGAAATTTTTATAGAAAGATAAATATTTACTATCAATAGTCTTCCCATAACTCTACTATAATGTCGAACGTTACCATCACGTTTTGAAGTATTATTGATAATTCTTTGTATTGAATGTAAGTATCAATATACATTATCCGCTTGAGTTCTGCGAACTAAGCTCCCTTCGTTCGTAAACTGACATGATGAAATACACTTGAATTATGAATTCCTCTTAAATAATAAGAAAAAGACGTAGTGGAAAATGACTCCATATAATAAAAGTGTCAGTGTTGCAATGCCTGCTTTCATGCAAAAATTCATGTTCAATGAACGCCGAGTGAACCCATCGAAGACAGTATTAAAAAGCTTTTAAAAATTTTTTTTGAAAATATACGTCAAATACGAACTAAACGGATCTTTCACTTCATATTATAGAAAGTTCTGTGCTTTGCAGCAGGTCTTTGATTCCTACTACAGAAATTTCTGTGTTTTGCATCCGATGAAAATATTTTACGATAATCGTGTATTGCCAATTTGTCAATTATATATAAATTTCTTGAACTGAATCGTAGCACAGCCGTATTTGTTAATCCAATTTTTGTATCAATATCTAATTATTGTTGATTGCGCTTTACGTAGATTTACATAAAGATTTCATATTATCATATTATTAGCAAACGGTTATTTGAGCTGAATTAATCTTCATTTATAGTAATTTTTAAAATTTCTTTTATAAAACTAATCTTTATTCTCAAATTTTTCAGCAATAACAGAACTACGCAGTCACTCCAATATTACTACATATGGTTGGTCTACGTCCCAATCTTCTATATCAACTTGTCAAAAATTCAATTGTAAGCAATTTAAGCCAACCGGTGAATTTGTATTCACTAAAGACTTGAATATTCGATATAAACCTAACTCGTATGCTGCATTATATAATCTGCCCGATGATAGACATGCAGCTGTGATTTGTGACCATCGAGCACGGGTTCATTATCGCATTATTAAGATTGGATACTACGGAAGACAAGAATTTTCGTTTACTTTGAAAGACATACTATGCTCACAGAAGCCAAAATATTTTACTGCTAAATTCTACATTAAAGAAAATACAAGATTTTGTGTATCTATATTTTTTTCTGACTATTATGATGCGAGTAAAATCAACTTTAATGGAGTCTGTTTTCCTCTTTAACACGTATCACAGAAAACTATTTAGAACTTTTATTCTATATTAATGCAATGTAAGAATTTACTTATTTTATTATTATTAATAAAAGCATATACAAAGTTATATAATATGAATGTAAAATTTCTAAGTTTCATGTGTACCCAAGTAATGGAACTTACGATACATTTTCTGCAACATGTTTTTATCTTCAATGAATAAATAGATTCAAAGCTCACAGTTTAAAACCTTCTTCTTCCTAATGTGCTTAAAAATGGTTTCACCGATAAAATAGATATCTCTAGATAATAAAAAGTTTTTGTGAAATAATTCAAATAACATTTATATATATATATATATATATATATATATATATATATATATATTATTATTTATTTATTTCTTAAAATTATTAAAATAGTACTTCAAATTGAACATCTATCCATGAATTTGTGTACTCTACGATTAGCATTATTAGCTAGCAATATAAAAATTTTGGTAAAGTGTCACTTCTTGAATATCATAATAATGTATTAAAAGAAAATATTTCAAGATATACGGAAATGATATTTTGCAAATTTATTCTCCGTAGTCCTACATCTTTTCCAAATATTAACCTGCTTTCTCAGTATCAGCCTAGTATACGTAATATATATGTGCCTCTACGCACTCGCGCGGGTGTGAATGTGTGTGTATGTGTGTGTATATGTGCATGTGTGTACTTTTAATAACTAAATCTTCTCTATATATTAAATGTTCAAGGAAGTGTTTGGCTTCTGTATTAAGGAAGGAATTTTTCAATGTAGTGATAATATAGAGCTTGGCTCTTCTTATCAAAGGCAATGACCGATGACACAATTCATCCTTGTGTTGACCTCATTGTATGTTCGACATCATTACTCAAATCTTTAACAGAATTTCATGTGTTAATCTGGACACTGCTTAGGCTAAAATGTGCTTAATTTTTGTAAAAAATAAATTTTCGTAAGAAGATAAATAGCACCTCTATCCATAGCTAATACTATATATCCACATGCAAGGAGTCTCGATCACGGGACTATGCAAAATGTAACCCATAACAATTGGCTACTTCTGCGCCGTGCGCCATTGTTCATATGATATGATTTGTATAAGGAAGGATGTCTCTCATAACGAGAGAAATGGAATGTGAAAGAGACGTGGTGCCCAAATTGCTGTTTATAATTTATTTGATGTAGAAATTTATTTCTACTATAAGGTTCGCAGAAGACTGCAAGTCAAACGTTGTACATTGTAGTATTGCACTTTAGTGCAAATTGTACCATCAATGGAGTTCGGAACTAATTACCCGTTGTTATTTTAAAATAGATCTTGGCCATTCTTTATGTATAAAAAATTGAATTACAAGTTGAACTGTAAATTTACTTAGTATATTGTAATTATCTAAATATTTTTCGTTATTAAACAATCCGTTTTCAAATAGTTTCTATAGTTTGAGTTCCAATTCGTATTCTATTTTAAATTTATATATTTTTATAGGCGTATTCATGTTTACCTTTACTTGTGCGTTGAATTAAATTCCTCAATAAAATCATTTGAATACCTACATTGTTTGTGTAAAAGCAAACATTCAATAAGAACAATTAAAATAATACATAGAGACTATCCAGCGATTAATATATTTACACTTGAAGGTTATGATACTGTACATAATAAAATAATTAAAATAAAATTGCTTTCAATTGATGAATAACTCAATTGTCTTCAATTAAAACTATTAAATATATATATATATATATATATATATATATATATATTAATTAATTTAAAGTTGATTGTCACTAAAAGGTTTCGTATTTTATTGGTATAATAGTTATTTGCCCTTTTAAAATCTACAGACGAAGATATTTATAAGTAAACTTGACAAAAACAGTTAACGCAGTATTAATTTAAGTGTAAATATGTGGTTATTGAAAGGAATATTTCTAATTTTTATCATTTTATGGTGTAGTTTGCAAATTCAATCTAGAGCAACTATTTTAACACACAATTATGACTTTCCGAATCGAAGTTTAATAATTGGAAAGAATCACGTTGATAAAACCACACTAGTATACGCACTTTGTGAAAATGGACTTCCCGTTAGTGAGGCTAGATGCAGGGTGATACTTGAAACTGATGTATTCGTTGACGATGATCCGATCTTCTTTTGTGATGTATACTTGTCAACTGAATTCGAAACAAAAACAATTCGGATCCTAGAAGTAAACCTGTGGGCCACGGACAAAGCTATTATCACATGGCAATCTCTAGACTCTCTTGATGAGAATCATTCAGAGATTATAGTACAAACAGTGTATATGCCATATTGCTACTCATCTCTGAAAAACTTTACAATTGATAATCGATTAGATACGAAACCTCAAATATTTATCGTTAGTTTTGAAAATAGTTATGTTATTGCATATGAAGATAGAACGACATGCGGAGATCATTTTTGCAGGATGACCGTATCCGAAAATAGTATAAGTAGCACAATATTACCATGGTTTCCTGCTAATGATTTAGTTGTTGCTCTGGATCCAGTCGAAAATTATCCAGGCTTTCTTTTGACCACTATCACAAATAATCAATTTATCAAAACTTATTTGCTCAAGGGAAATGGTAAGTTGTGTCTTTAGTTACATGTAAATAATAGATAATAGAATAATAATTAGACAATTTTCTATTACTTTTATTTTTCAAATACCCTTTGAATGATAAGTAGTAGAATGCCCCAGAGGAAGTTTGTAAAATTACTTTTAATTACATATGCCGAATAGGAAGGTATTCAAATAATTATATATTAACATGTGCTGTGTATGAAATACAAGAATATACTATGCAACTGTATTTTTTTGAACTATCTGCATTACAGTCTGACTGTATGTATATATATGACGCTCTGTTTTCATAAAACCCTTGTGTGAGTCACAAATAAAGAATTGATTTTCTAAAGTAGATCTTCAATTTATATTTGTCCAGTAAAAGGAATTTAAAAATACTTCGAAATGGTTATATGGCAGATCGTTGTAGCTCGGTAATGTTAATACCTGAATAACTTCAATCACCTTGAATTAAATAGGTTTCTTAGTAGTCATATTTAAACTTTTATATAAAATTTCTACGAAGTTTAACATTTAGAATGATGGAATTTTAAGCAATTTACAAATTCAATTTTTCTATTACAATATGGTTTATGTCGCACCTATGTTAGAACCAAATTAAGTAGATGTTGGCGAATGTCCAACCAAATGATGATTAAATTTTTACCACATTTAAAATAAACAGTTTGTGAAAATTGTATTTTTCTTTTGCTTTTAGCATTACTTATGTTTTAACTGATAAAATAAATCACTTGAATTATAGAGGATGCCATCAACTGACTCAAGAAGATTTTGAGAACGTTTAGACATGAATGTTCGAACAATTAAGATGCAAATTATTGAATACATTCTTTTAATAATAAATATTCGTATTTTCTTACATTGAGTGTCTGAATCTAATTTAATTATAGTGATGGTCGCAATGGTATTATTTATAATCATCCGCGTATAATCTTTAATACAATATTTGAAATATTAAAATCAAAATTCATTTTGTTAGTGAAGGACAATCTGACAGCCGTCTTCATTAAATATACAATATAATACAAAACAATCGACAGAATACATGATTAGTGGATTTATAGTTTAACAAACAAAGAGACGACTACATAATACGAGATAATGATACACGGCGTTTAGTTCAATATAGCTGAATATAAAACTTGACGCGATGCTCAGATAATGATAATATACTCGATGGTACAATCGAAATTAACATATGAATACCAGTTTACAGTGAAAAGACCTGATATACTTTAGAAGATTTTTCTACTATATGTGAAATAAAAAATTTAAGCATCTTGTTGCTTTTGCTTTAATTATTTCTAACAGATTATAATATTTGGACGATCACTAAAGTATTTAGTTACTTTGACCGATAAAATGTGATAATTAATAGTTAAATAAGCATGAACAGTATTATGCTGATTACAGAAACAATTTCCTACGATGGCTGTTAGGTTTTTGTTATTTTTCTGAATATTACCTATATTAATTTACACGTTTAATTATTGCTGGACTTTTTACGGTGTATCATATTGGCCTTACGGACCCTGGTGCTGCCTCGCTAGAAAAATAAAATGTAGAATTTCACGAGAGGCTTACGGATTACGGCTCTGGGATAGATATATAAATAAAAATCTTATGCGTTAAGATGAGAAAAATAATACTATATAATAATTATAGTAATTTATTTTCAATAATTGATAACATTATATTACAAATGTTTTAACACTTTAATTTTATGTTAGTATATAGAACAGTCGTACATACAGGCCTGAAACCTCCGGTAGTGCGACTGGTTCCTCTTTCGAAGCTCGTCTTAAATTCAATAGGTATTATATCTAGCGCATACATTGTATTTAACAAACGATTTTCATATATAATATCACATTTATATATTAGTTTCATCGTTAATTAAATTATTTAAAATATTCAAACAAATGTGAAGTATGACAAAGCAGGTAGTTTCCTTATCCGCTACCTAGGAGTGTATCGAGTAATCTAGACAAGCCTTTAGTCTTGCATGTCTGCGTATATGATATATATATATATATATATATATATATATATATATATATATTATGTATATGTATATATATATATATATATATATATATATATATATATATGTATATATGTATGTATGTATGTATGTATGCATTTTTAATTATCAGTGACAGGGTAGATGTGTGGATACTATCATTTCTTGTCATCTATTTCATTCGCAAAATAGTCTGAATGGTTGGCAATAAAAAAAAAAAAATAAGTAACTTAAAATAGTTTTTTTATGTATACATAGTACAATTGAAAATTTATATGCATCTTAGTCAAGAGTCATGGGTTTTCAATATTGAATAGAAAAGTCTTCTTTATAAGAAGGAAAATCTATTTTCATTCATGCATAAAATTTTATTTTTAATACGAATTTTCATATTTCAATTTTTCAGATTGTGTGGAGTTAGGAGGTCACTCTAATATTACTACGTATGGTTGGTCTACTGCCAATGGGTTTATATCAATATGCAGCCCATGGATTTGTAAGCAATTTAAGCCAGATGGTGAGATTTTATACACAAAAGAATTGACTATGCGCTATAAACCCAACATGTATGCAGCGTTATACAACCTGCCGGATGAAAAACACCTGGCTGTGATTTGTGACAATCGGTCAAGGATCCATTATCGCATTGCTAAGATTGGGTACCACGGATCACAAGACTTTTCCTTTCCTTTAAAGGAAATACTATGCTCACAGAAGCCAGAATATTTCACTGCGAAATTCTATCTGAAAGGAAATGGGCACTTTTGTTTGTCAATATTTCATTCTATGAATTTCTACACAAGTAAGGTCAAATTTGTTTCATATTGCTTTTCCCCTTAATGTGTATCATAGAAAATTGTTTAGAAGGAAATTCTCTGTTTATATATTACTTGGAGATAATATTTTATTTATTAATTAATTCAACGTAAGCATTTACTTATTTTATGCGAATGATACATTATAAGCTTATATCGCAAATTATTGGATATTATTTTAGGAATACCGAACTTTGTAAGTCCAATCAATTAAAGAGATATTTTGTATTTTGTGAAACATATTCTTATAATAAATCAGTATATAAATATATATGTATATATAAAATTTCTAGACTGAATAAAAAGTGACTCCTTTTTTGGAGATGGCAAAAATTGTTTAATTAACGAAATAACTGTTTGTAAATAATAAAAAGTTTTTTTGAAATAATTGAAATATTATTTATTATCTGTATATTGAAATTATTTTATATTAGAAATGCTATGTAATAGAATATTGTAATTTTTGGAATTGCTGATTGATAACTTCAAATTTAATATTTGGACTATTAATCATTCATTTAAATTTAGTAATATATCTTGACAAAAGGATAGGAATAAAATTATTTTACAAAAAAAACTTATATTAAAATATTTTTAGCTATTATCAATAATCTGTTTCTGTTTTTTTATATCGCCTGGCTTATTAATAATCTGGCTTGAAGTTCTCGAGTTTTAAGTTAAGTTTTTTGAGTTTTAATGTACGAAACATAGTATAAATTTCACAATGATATGCGAGAAGAGTTTATAAATATATCAATAAAAATAAATATCGTACGATGAGCATATTATCATTAACTTTTGTACTGGAAGTATTACCTGCAAAATTCTTTATTTCTATATAAACTCCAAATTTCAATTTTACATTTGAACTTGTGCTTTTAAAACAGTTTTTGTGAAAAAAATTCTAGATTACAAATTTTTTTTTGCTAAAATTATATATTTAAATTTAGTTAAAGAAAATCTGATTTCTAAAAAATAAAAAAACCATATTTACATTTAGAACATTTTGTTTAAACATATAAGACTTTTTGTTCTACTAATCACCTTAACAACGAACTTCGATAATAATATAAATTAGTTTACTAAAACTTTTAATTCTCAATTGTTAAAGTTTAATTAACAACTTGCATATTCATTACTTTTTTAAAAGTTGAGATGTAAATGACCTTGAAAAATGACGTCTGAAGTGAAGCGCAACATTTTCAAAACATGTATCATTTCACGCGTATCTGAAATACTTCTCGCTAAATATTATTAGAGCAAACCTCTTTCCAAGAATTCAAGAAAGTTCTTCGATTTGTGAAGGTACGTCCATAAAATCGTTGCACCATCCCCCTATTCCCATATTCCCGCGTGGCGCCGCCGGCGGCCGACTGCGCGCGCCAGTAACGCGCGCAAGAGTTTACAGTATTATGCGCGCTCGGTCGCCCGGCGGCGCCACGAGATAATTAGAGAAATATCGCTTAATAAAGTTGCCGCGGCCGGAACGCGCGCGCGCGCGATAAACAGAGAGGGGTGCGCGCTGTGCTATGATACAATCGAAACTTCGGAAATTGGCCGGGGCTCCGCGCTGTGTAGCTGGCCAAACGAAGAGAGACATACGCAAGGAGCGGGCTCGCAGAATGGGTGAGCGGTGACTGGCGGGTGGGAGGGGGGTGGGGTTGCTCTTTCTCGCGGATTATCCAGTCTCGAGATCTTTATATCTGTATCTGCGGAGGGTGACGCGGGGAGAATGGGCGAGAGATTTGCCCCGCCAGTTGTTAGGATAAAGTGGCCGACTCGGATTGTCTCCGGTTCCGCACACGCACGTTCGCGCCTTTTCGGCTGAAATGCTTCCGTTTATAAAATAGTAAATGGGGCATTTAAGCAGGTGCCCGTTTATTCTATTTTGACAGCAGCGGCTTTCGGAAGTTTGTATTTTCGGCTGATTTTTTTTTTTTTCTTGGATACTTTCCGGCTCTTCGTCTGACTTGGAGAACTTCACAATGAAGTCTGAGCAGGATCGAAAAGTACCGACGGATTTATGTTGTTTGATATGTATGTTTAAAATTTTTGCAATTCGTCGATCATGCGTTTTAAATTTTTCAATATAAATTTAATGATTATAACTAAAACATATTCAGATACTTCAAAGGAAAGAATTTCAACAACTAAAGATGCGTAGTCTAAGGATAAAAACTGATGTTAAGTGGAATCAATGCAGTACATACGTAAATGGATATTTAATAACTGGAACTGTATATTTTAAAATCTAGGATATGAACGAATAAAGAGTACAACCAATTAAATTTTTGCGTTAATTACTGAAAATTCTCGTTTTTTAATGCCATATTGTAAAACTGTAATAACGAATTATTTTTCTCCAATATCTATATAAAATTACGTTTTCTACATAACGTTCTATCTAAAGTATATATCTAGGTTCTATATCATATTCATTGTGGAATCTTAAAGATTCAGACTACTACTAAATTTCACACCTACGAAAAATTTACCAGCACCGGTACTTTCTCTAGACAGAAGGCTTTGACGCATAGTCATAGGATCCCAAGACAAGTTCGTAGTGGAAAAGTCTCCGCAGACTTTCAAAACAATATCAAACAGGCATACTTGTGCTCGCACCCGGGATTAAGATCTGGCTTATATATATATATATATATCACTTGTCCTGCGACTAAATCGCGCGGTGGCACGGTGGCCAGCCCGGAGCATCGCTAGAACGACACTGATTTAGATGCCATAAGTCAAGTTCGACAAGCAATTACCTCCCACCAGTCATTTTGCGTTCCGACCCGAAACACGGGCCGGCGTTCTTTCCCCGTCTGGCTAAGTCGTTGAGGAGCAAGCATGCTGCCTGGTTTTTTATGGCTTTTTCCAAAGTTTTATTGCTGAAGGTAATTGGGTAGGCGTCGATCTTATTGAATAACTTGAAACACAGGTATTATTTAAAATACATTTAATAAATGACTATACAATTTATATTTTTATAATAAGTGAAGCGCTCGATACCTATAAATGACTAGTAGAATTTCTCACTCTTCAAACTCATCAAACAATCTGTTGCTAATTATGTGCATGCCTCACGATAATATAAAAGTGCATATTTTCAATATTTATTGAAAATTTTTCATTTACAATGGTAATGCATGTATTGATAATAAGTTAACTAATATTTATTCGTTCGCAATTGTTTTGATGATCCCTTTAAAATCTTGAAAAATTGCCTCGATAAATTGTCATCTGTAAGTTGGAAATTATTTTTCTTGCTATGTAATCTTTAAAGTCAAGTCTGTAGAAATTCGTCTTTTGATTCAGTTTAATCCTAAACTTATTCTGAATTATAGGATTTTTGAATCTTATTTTTAATGAGAAATCAATTTATTTGAATGATAATAATGATTATAAGAAGTTTTTAGATTCATAAGATAAAGATTGATGAATCGGTGATTAAATAATCCTTCATCGAAAGTATGGGTGGTAAGCATATATTGTTAGTAATATATATATATATATATATATATATATATATATATATATATATATATATTCTCTCTGACTGGTATACAAAGCCAATAACATAAGAATATTAAACAGCAGACGGTAGATATCGCTAGCCATTATATCAGTAGCTGTATCCAAGGTTCCACATTAATACAACGATGGAAAACTAGTTATCCATTTAAGGAATTATGTGGTTGTCCGTTTGTCCAACTATCTGTATTGCGTTGTATATTGCATCCTTCTTCTCACAATCCTAACCAGCCGACTAAGCCGTGAATAAGCCTTGGCATTCTTGCCAATTACTCTTAGAAATTAACTAAATACATGCGCTCAAAATTCAGAAAATGTGCGCTTGGTAGACGATATGTTTATAGCTTTATTAGAGAACAAAAGCGATATACAGTTGCGGTGTAGTTTATATAGCTTAGACTCACTTCTAGAATAGTTCAGGAGTTTAAACGTTCATCGCTAGAAGACTCGAATAATAATACATTACTTATTCTGTCGCTGTAATTTCGAAATGTGCTCGAGCCAATAACTATAGAATTAAGAAAACACTTTTTTTTAAACCAAAATCGATTGGCAACTTGATTCTCAATGGATTTGATAAAACTTTTGAGGAAACTTACGCACGAGGAGCTTTTCCGTCAATACTACGATATTTTTGATTGGAACAATCATAAAAGTAATCTGTAAATATTAATAGCAATGCCAGAAATGGTGATTCGAATTGATTCGAAATTTTATTCCAAAATTATTTGAACAAATTAAGAAAGTGTTACATAAGTTTTTAAATAAATTAAGAAACTGTATTAAACTAATTATATTATTCAATTCTATCGAGAAAACTGTGAAAAGAAGTACAATTTCATCGTATAACTCTTTCGGAATGCAATAAAACATTATAAACGAGGACAATTTATAATATATCGTACATCACCCATGGATACAGTACTGTAAATAGGTTCCCACTACGGATACTATCTATGCATAAAATTATTAAAAAATAAATTCCCGTTCTTTTTTCTATCCCTTTCTTCGCGATCGCTAAGCACTCGAATTTGCTTGCCGAATCGAGGCTGCTCGATGGCCCGATTTCAATTTCGGTCTACTAGATTGAGATTGATATGCATGTATGTCTCAATAAAAGGACTATCTAGTTTGTAAAAACTATAATAAATACATCCATAAATACTGTGAAATAACTTGTAAAATTGACTGTACGCAAAATTATATTGCATTATTTTCCATAGATACATTATTGCAAATATAGTAAAACTAATTACTACACTAAATAATATTTCAACATTTTTTCTTAATCAAAACATGAAGTTCAAATACTTTGAAATATCAATGCGATGGATTAAATCATTAATTTGCGCATAGAAAAGTTATTGTTTCTCTTTATGCTCGCTGCTTTATCCCAAATCCCAGGATCTGTGTGAGAGCATGACGCAGATGGACTGACCGAATAGTTTGCGAGGACGTACGGTGGGTGTGAGGGAGGCCGGAACGCGAAAAGCGCGACGAAAGGACGGGCAAAGCGCGGCACGCGGGATTCGCTCTAAGAAACCTCGGGGCGAATCTCGGCGAGCTTGCCGACACGGCGGCATGGCGGGATGCGGGATATAAGGGTGGAATTGAATTTACATTCTAATCGCGGGGATGGTGTAGCAGCGCTAGTCTGGATGCGGACCGGATTACAGGGGTAGAGGTACGAATGTATGATGAGACTTTTTTTAAGGACAGCGGAAATTCATTTTTACCGTTGCTTGCTTCTTAGTTGTGTTAAGCTGATGCAGAAATATGAGAATGTGAAATCTCAGTATATATATACAAGGAATGATGAAGATTACTCGTTTGCAAAATTCAATTTAAATCTTGACACAAGTCATTTTCAATCGATATCCTGACTTATGATAGATTCATTAATATCAGTTTGATTGATTAATTATTAAAACAAAAAATGTAACAGTTTGAATTTAAATTTCAAGGTACAATTTTAAATTAGAAGGTACTGTTTTTTAAATAACAAATAGAAAGCAATAGCAAAGATTTATATGGAACATCTGAAAATCAATAAAACAGCTGTTATAAAATTAAAGATTTAAAGATTTCTGATTCTGTGGTTAGGGAGAGATACGATTCAGTTATAACGTTGAATAAGTTGTAGTCAGTTTGGAACGATCGTCTCGTAGAAAAAAGTATTCAGAACAGAGATAAAAATTCCACCCTGTAAATAGTTTTCATAAAATACGCTGATGTTCACATGAAATACCATAGTTATCTGTTTACAATTCTTTGTCAAACTTTCGTGTAAAGGACCGTGTATCTGTATATTTCGTACTATGTAGTATAAAAGCACAGTTGTAATGAAGAAAATATAATTTCAAACTAACAAATATTTTCATTGGTATTACACTATTAAATTGTTAGTTAGACTGTTCCCTGTTTGTCATCACCCCTTATAATAGTCTCTTATAAGAATTTCTTTATGTGAATTTTACTTCAGTTTCAGTTCAGCCGAAGTCAATCGACATATTGGATTTATCTTAATGAAATTTAGATAGAAAAATTGGCAGAAGGAGTAGTCAGATCGTTTTTTGCTAACTATTACTTTTATTTCCAATTATTTGCTGAAATAGTTACTTAGAAGCTACTTATAATTATTTTATGTTTCAGAGTTTACGTGTAACATAAATGATTTGTTACTAAATAGTGGTTATAAGTATTTTTTAATTTTTTAAATATAATTTCTCAGTGATTTTTACGACTAATGCACACATAATAAAAATGCTACTGGGAGTGTTTAACAAGAAAAAAAATCTTTTTAGTTAAATAAATAAAATGAAATAATAAACATTCTTACCTCGTACATCAAGTTATGGTTAATTGTATTAATATTCATTGTATCTGTTAGTTGAGTCGATTGAAGATATTATAGATTGAATTTCTATCATAATTAATTTAGATCATGTATTAATAGTTAAATTATAGTAAGAAACCGGCATTCATTTAACACGGCGTTAGAACGATCGTATAGTGAATACATCGCCTTGCACTTATTTGTTATTTTTCCAGAAGATTTATAAAAATTAAGCTTTCAAAAGCACTCGCCTACACAATTGTAGCTCGACGAGTCGCCTGATCTGACTTGAAAATGTAATTTAAATTTCGAGAAACTATACGTAGTTGGCTTTGCTGGTTATTTTTTTTCCTCGGTGTCCTTACCGCGCACGTCGGCGCCTTTTATTTAATCTTGCCCGCTCGCGCGGCACATTAATCTTCCCCCTCCCACCGCCGCCAGGGTCCTCCCCGTGTATATATCTCTTCCAAACGAATTTTCCGACGGCCGCTCTTTGTGCAATTTTTCACTGGTCGGGCGTGAACGTCCACGAAGCCGCTCTTTCTGAGCGAACTATTAGCAACTCCTAACCGCGCCGCGATTGAGCTCCCTGCTCCTTGTTATTTGGAAAATGCGACATTTTGACTGGAATGCAGGGCAGTTGAACGGGCGCAGCTGAAAACTATGATTAATAACGGCTGTGGTGAAGGACGGTCATTGTTTTGTAGTAAAGTGAGATCTTCATTATTTCTATGCTTTGCTTGTACACTTAAAAAAGGAGTTTTTTCAAGCGGCAAAATCAAGATTATTAAAAGATGTGTCAGGCATCTTTAACAGAATTTTTTAAAAATTGAGATTAGAACAATTATTAACAGTGATCCGCGGTCCGTCATCCACAATGAAAAAGGAAAGGTCCACATCGCAATATTGATTAGATATGAAGACAACTCAATATATTTCCTATTTATGTGTGGACAGAGTGCTTTATCACTTTGATGACCGATTATGACGAGATCTCTGAAGTTATTCCTGAAGTTATCGATCTGATTAAATACCCTTATTAACTTAACTATCGTGCAAATTTTCAACCGGCACTGTCTGTAAATTGCTTGCGAAAAGTAAATTCATACCGGAAATCAGGATACCCAGAGATTTGGTGTTAGCAAGTAAAGTTCGTCGTTTATCATTGTCATCTAAAGAATACTTGGGACAACAATCTGATTCAGCATCTATTCATTTTATATTATTCAGTACTTTTTGTAAAATGAGTAGATGAATCTTTAGTAAATATCACATGAATGATCCTATGAAATGTTCAAAAATCTGTTAAAATTGACATTGAAAACGGCGTTTACAATGTCTACTATTTTTAGGTCGAACCAATTGACACGTATGCTTTGGGCGCTTCATGTTAACAACTAATGAAAATTTGGAAAAGAATATAAGAAATTATTGAATTTCGATCAAAAGAATTCTGGTGTATCGTATGTAGCTTGTGTAGGTCAAAAGAATCAGAAGTAAAAAGAGAATGTCTATTTCGATCAAATATAATTTTTACAGGTTTTTGTTATCTATTTTCTTTAATTATAATGTGTTATGCATAATATGTTCTTCATAAACGATCATAATGTCATATAATGGTCCTCATCATCAGGTCGATGAGGACCATTCGAATTAATGAGAGGGCAAAAAGACTTTAGAAAATTAAAGCCGGCATGCACAAATGAAATAAATTCTAGACTAATTCTTCCAATCACTTTTTATCCTGACTCAAAGTTAGCATATTTCCTTCTAATTGACATATCGAATAAAAGCGATGATAAATTCGTTTTATTTAAGAACCGTATTATCCTTAGGAATGACTTTCGAGTTAAATGTAGTTTATTGACAAACTGATCGTATGCTATTTAATAGTTAAAGCTAGGTAAATAAATTTAAATGTAAACATGATTGACAGCTTTCAGCGCGTCATATACAAGTGCAAACACCCAGCCATGTCGATACAAACTATGACGTCATGCGATGGAAGAATATAATTATTATAAATAGATGAGGCTACGAGAGTATGAAAATGTATTTTTATTTAAATTATACATAGGAATTTGGATATAACATTCGACTATTAAGGTAGTACATGTGTCCGTGATGTGGCCGAAACTCTGAGATCATATTTTACGATAATATTCACAGTTCCTTGTGACTCACATGGAAGTATTTTTATCAACTATAACAAAAGGATCATCAGCGATCTAATAGTATTGTATAACATGCGCTAAATTTTATCAATTTTGGCCCTCATGGACTCGATTTTATTTCCAAAATTTAAACTATGAGTTACTAGCCATTGGTTGAAGTTAAACAAAGTCGTTGAATAAGTAAAGTAATACATGTTTTGAGGAACTCATAAAAAAATCATTATTTTTCTGCTGCTTGAAGTACACAAACTCATACCTAACCGGAACACATTTACCGAAAGCTTTACTATAGATAAGAACAATCTCAAGATAAAAGTATATATAAGTACATAAATCAATTTTTTTGGAGAACAATAATGAACTGTTTTTGGCCAGAACGCATCGGCTGATCGAATTCCAAAAGACGGACAGAAGAGAGAGAGAGAGAGAGAGAGAGAGAGAGAGAATTCGTCCCACGACATTCGGATGCACTCTTTAGCGAACGTGTCTCTTTTTAGAAGAAGTGAAAGAAAACAAAAGAGGCGAGGGGACAAAGATGTATTCTATACAGATGAAAGGTGTTGCGTGGGAGTAGATGTCGAGGGATGGTAAATGTCCAGTGGGGCGGCACAAGATAAAGGCCTTTGACCGGAGCTCCACATGTAAATACACTTTGAGACTAGTGTCTCGGTATAGCACAGCAGCACGTATCCTTATAGCTCCACCATAACCCTTTTTGGTATTTCTATTTCACTTACCTCTTTACCTATTCCCCTCGGTTTTTTTCGCTGTCTCCGATCTAATTACTACATTCACATACTATATTCGAATTAGCTGTATTTCAGAATTAATGAATAGAGTACTTTTATAAAAATTAGCCCAATCATAAACAACATTTAGTTTTTAACAGATTTCAATTTATTTCATTATGGCATTGAATGAGCAAAAAGGTTATAGATACGATATATCATTTTGGTTTATTTTAAATGTACAGTATTGAAATTTAGTATTTTCCTTGTATTGAGTTGAGCGATGCATTAAGAACTAGTATTAAAAAATTATTATAAATGTATTATAATTGGCATAATTTAAGTATAATTCTCATTTTAGAAACATTATTCAATGAATTTATTCTTACATTTGAAGGACTTTATATGAGTGCATTTCATTAAAAACTTCAGAAAATAATACGTTAATAAGGTTTATTTACTTGTAATGCTTAAACTTGTATATTTTTCAACATTTGCTTCGTAATTTTAAATATTTTCTGCATAATCGGACTTAGGGAGTCGCTATTATTTTATATTATTCTCTATAAATTTAAATGTCACTACTAACAAATGAACAACTGATAACCATTTTTGCACAGAGACATTTTATTTGTTTACATGTAAATGCCTGGGTCAATATTTACATGTAACTCCACGTATAATACTTTCAGATCTTCACGCAATTCCAAAACTTAATGTGCAAAAGCACAGAACTGAGAAGGAACTCTTTTAATATTCACTAGCGTAGGAATAAAAAGAAATTCATCGTACCCTGCACTTGGTATGTTACATTCACTTTTCAGATATAGTATTTTACACTGAAATCTTATATTTACATGAGTTTGTGTCTTGCACAGGTGCTATCAAATTTCATTTTGTTATTTGACTAGAATAAAATCATTATCTATTACATATATAGGTTACATATAGAAATATATATATATAGCTTTGTATCTGTATTGTTGTTTGAGCAAACTTTCGACACTACTACACATCTGGAATCACTCGCCCTTTTGCCAATAAGCTAACGTCTTATCGATTACATTATGCTTCGAATATTTCGAATCCAAAAACCGTGGCGAAAAATTTGGTGAACGCTTAACAAACGCGCCCGCAAATTCTCTCCTCCTGCCACTCTCCCTTTGGCACGTAAACGGATTTGCGTTGATTCACCGAGAGGTGCAGTGGAAAGGGCGAGAATGATCAATTAACCGTCTAATTGCCGCGCGCTGCTCGCTGTTTTCGCCTCCTTCAACGACGGACGTGCGGTCTGCCACCCCCACCCCATTTCAGGAAAGACTTATATACGGAGAGTGGCGCTCGCTCGCTCGCGCGTGAACGAGTACTTGCCTGTTTCTGCCCCCTCTCTTTCTCCCTCACTCACTCGGTGTCTCTCTCTCTCTCTCTCTCTCTCTCTCTCTCTCTCTCTCTCTCTCTATCTCTCTGTCTCTCTGACTCGCTGTCTTTCTTTCTTCCTTTGCTTTCGGTTTTAACGAGGCTGGCGAAAGCGGGGGGGGGGGGGCGGAGTCGACAGGAAAGGGCGCGGACCGATGGATTTCGCTGAGCTATGGACTGTGTAGCTGCTTACTACCGCGCGCGGGGGAGGGGAGCAGCGATGTTATTTGCTCGATTCGCGGATGCTCGACCGCGCGCTATTGATCGACGAGCATTATCGATTGCTAATGTCGTGTATATGCTTCGCGAATTTTTTGTAATTCGGTTGTTCTTTTCTGTACATAAAATTGTGTTGCATATTATTTTTGTTAATTTCGTTTTATTTCATATTTGTTGAAATAGGTTCCTTATCCCGACTAAGTTTCCGTTAATTTTAGAAGTTAAGTTTTTCGACGATAAATATTATTTTCTCACAATTAAACGTTATCCTAAATTTACGTTTAAATAATAAAATTCAAGTAGAGTTCAAAGTTCTGCTGGATTTAATCTAAAAATTGAATAATGAAATCTAAAAATTGAATGACCCCACATTTTAATTCTCTAATGAAATTACGATGAGTATTATAAAAAAAGAAGAAGGACCTACGTTTCTACAATATATTGAACAATGCGCAACAAGTGCGACAAAAATTTTGACTTGACAAAAATTATATTTCCCTGTATTCTCTCTCTCTCTCTCTCTCTCTCTCTCTCTCTCTCTCTCTCTCTCTCTCTCTCTCTATTCTAGTATAAGTATGAATATCTAAAAGAAGATTACATTAAAAGATGATTTCAAATTCTCAATTTTCCATTGCCACACTAAATTTCAGCCAATCATGCACATTAAATTTAAGTAAATTTTATTGTTTTACGCACCATATTCTTCTGGACTTGTTTCGAATATGAAACAAAACCTTCGTAGCTAGCTTATCATTTCATTATATCTATATTTCTATATCTCTAAAAACATACCTTTCAAATAATTTATATTATTTGATAATCATCATTATTACTAAGATATATATTTGAATAATTCAAAATAAGTACTAATAAATTAAAAGGTACAATATTATATATAGTTATATTAATTTCCAGATATCAAGTGTACCAAAACCTTGTAAATGTGTAAACACATGTAAATCTTTTCAGCGATATTAGAAATAAATTTAATTTATACTTACACTATATCTCTTTGAAATTCCAAATTGTACAACACTGTTTATTAAAATAAATCCAACTTTTTCTGTATTTATGTTTTCATCTAATTAGATGAAACTGAGAATCACTTCATCATACTATTATACACCACTTGCTGTTTCAGTCATGTGAATAATTAATGACATGCGCATAGAAATATTTAGATCACTTATTTAATAATATCCAATGATGCACCAAAGATATATTTTCCAACATTACAAGTTACCAACTTTCAGTAGCAAACGAAAATTTGAATTAAACAGACAAAGCTCTCGAAACAACCATAAATATGTGAATTTTTTAAAATCTGGCGAACAACGGGCCCCGAATAATATCCGGAATTTTTCATAAGACATCACCGGCGAATAATTTTTTTTCTATCCCGTAATGGCAGACAGAGCAAAGAGTCGAACGTTCACTGGTCTGTCGTGGTCAACGAATAATTCCCGGGGCGCCTGCTGTGCGAAATCGGGTTGGCGGCCTTTCCGCATTGCGGGCCCCGGGGGCCCGGCCGCCGGGTTGAATAGAGCGGTACACAGGAGCGGCCTTCCGGGTCACAATGTCGAGCAAGAAAGAATATAATGTCCACTCCAGAGAGAGAGAGAGAGAGAGAGAGAGAGAGAGAGAGAGTGAGAGACTGAAAGAGAAGGGGGCATGGAGTGAGGCCCAGCGATGTATGAAGAGACATAGGATGTGAAATAGATATAGAGCGAGAGGCGAAATAAAGGAGAGGAAGTAAGGAGCGTAATCGTCCGTGCAGGAAGGGCAGGCCGATAGTTGTCTATATATATCGCGGACCAAGACGCTTTTGTCGAGCGCGACATTTTTTCAAGCCTTATGTTATACTGCGAGGAATTCTTTTGAATTTTATTAATTATTATATTCTTGAACGATTTAATGGATCTGCGTTTATTTCCCGAATATATAGAAGACATAGAAAAAATTCATACGCGATCGTCTTTTCGATACGCATCAGACGATTTTTAAAGAGATCTACCATGCGAATATTCTTTCAAGAACGATTTTTCTTAAATTTTTTCTAGCACGCGAAACTGTTTTTGTTTTGTTCGAACGGGATTAAAATACAAACTCAGGGCATTGGTCATTTTCTTTCGACAAGGTAGATGGAGAGAGGAGAGAGAGAGAGAGAGAGAGAGAGAGAGAGAATCTGCATAAATTGATTAACGTTTGCTTCTCCGTATATATCGATTTAATCAAGCCGAGTTCAAATAAATGAGAGTACCTTCGGTGTTTTGATTATATTGTCTATACGATGGGCAGCGGGCCATTTTCTTAAAGTGAACCGAGAATTTATTTTCTCCGAAAGATATTGGGGCGTTTACTCTTTTTTTCTTGTATTTTTTTTAGAATTCTGCAGATCATCTTAGAATGGATAAATTTTCAAAGTCTATTTATTTCGATAAAACTTCCTGAAATAACGATATCTGACATTCAAGTGTTTAAGCATTCGCTCACAAAATGAAACATAACATAATTTAGTCTTAATGCTAAAGCTTGTTTAAAAAATTATTTAAATTTAAAGTATTTTGATAATAATAACCTTCATCAGGTCTACTCGTCCATTTCAAATATCGAATTATGTGCTGATGCACTTAGGGGCTTTTTTCATCATACCCATTTATTTCATTGTTTAAATCCACTGAAAAAATAGTGTAAAATTTAATTATGTTTTTTTCTATATTATTTAACTATAATCATACATCTTCTCAGTTTCGCCCGAGATAAATTATGTAACATATTACTTTGTATATAGTAAAGTACTTTTGTGAAAAATCAAAAAACGTCCATTTCTAAGTAATATCAATAAATTCCATTAACTTGATACTAAGATTATAAAGAGACAGTGTTTAGTTGTTTGATAAAAAATCTAATTAACTAATCTAAATTGATGAGCAATCGTCTTTTAAAACTAACCAATATTGTTAGCGGTCCTAAAGTCCTAAAATAATTTACTTTATCAGACTGTCATTTTTTGTAATCACTATCTGACTATTTGATTGTAATAATAAACATACTATATTTAGCAAGGGATAATATAACTGCCTTCACCATCATTTAAAAAAGAACGAATAAAAACAATTTTACTCAAAAATTAATGGTAGTTTGACGCTTCTACTTCTATAATATAAAGTAAGAGAACGCCAGGTACGTGCAAAAGTCACTCTAATCTTATACGCGATGCCAATTGCAATTATATTTCTTCGACTACGTCGTATTGAGAGAAAGTTACGTAGCTTATTTAATATAACATTAATGACGAATACACGCAATAGAGCATGAACAACGTTTTTTGCAATTTAGGCACAATCATACAAATTAAAATTTTTCCTATTGATATAAATATAGATATAGAGAGATGAATATGATTATTTATATTTATGCTACTTTAACTAAAAGAATCGATAGTTGCTGATTCATATCAATAATTGTTTATAAAATTATAGCTAATTATTTCTATAATTATTTGGTTTGATTTATTAACGATTTACACCGACAACAATATGGATAAACAATGTATATGCCAAAAGAATTAATTGTTAAATAATTAAAATTAATAATTGTACATTATACGCCTCCGAAAGTTTTGCAACCGCACAGGCGCAACACAGCAGCATCCTCAATTTTATCGTCCGCTCGGGCCAATATTGGCGTCCGTCCAATTTTCTGGCCTTCGCTCCTGAGCAAAAAATACGTAAATAAATAAAAAAAGCAAGAAAGAAAAAAAGAAAAGTTATCGAGTGAACGCTCCGTCGTGGCGTGAAATTTATAGATGCTGACGCGCACGCGCGCTCACGTGGCGCGGCGGGCGTGCGGCCGCCACTTTGTTCTGGGAAAGAACGAGGCGGGGCGGGGGAGGGGGGGGAGGGGACGGGCGCATCTTCCCGTTTATAATTGCGCTCATTCGCGTCACTTTTGAAGATGAAACGGGTTCGCGACCCAGCGAGTCCCTGCTGGCCTGATACGCGCTCACCGGCTGTATCGGACTCGCGAAAAGGGCGAGAGAAGGGGCGACGGCGGCAGCCCCCTCGGAATTGGCCGGTACGGTGGCTCATTGTGCTCGGTGACTTTACTTAAGCGGGGCCGTGCACGATCGCCGCGTCGTTTTATATTTGGATACACACGATATTCGCCTGCAGGTTGCAAGGCAAGGACAATACGATTCTTTCCGTAACTCGGCAATTGCAAAAGTTCTGATGACGTAAACTTACATATTTATGAAAACGGTCTTGAGTATCTTGAAACTACGTCCTTCTCGATAATTCTGCAATTTCTTTTGGATTAATTTTTTAAATTATTTATTAAAAAAGTTATAATAAATGAATTATCTCAATAATTAGGTGCACAAATTTTGAAGTGCCGAGGTATGTACATACTTGTCTATATAGAGTGTTGTTGTTTATAAACATTACACGTTGCATATAGAGTGTAAAAATTAAATAATTAAACTATAAGGCAATCTACATCATTATTTAATCATTATTTCATCACATTAATATTTAAATTTCTTTTGGAAATAACTCTCAACTTATCTAAGCACATTTCACCTGACAAGCTGAAAATTACGGTCGTTGCAAAAACATATTGGCCGTAATTATTAATTTTTAATCGGTACAAATTTGAACGAAATAATTTCACAGTCGTATTATAAGAAAATTATAGAATTCTAGAAAAATGAAAAAAGTATAGCTATTCTATACTATTTGGCCGCATAAACTCGTGTAAAAAGTAAAGCTAACAGTTAGCGATATATATACAACATTTTTTACATACATGTTTCAACTGAACTCAATTCGAATATATTTATGTAAAAGCTCCTTTCAAAAGAAATTTTTTTGAATAACAATGTAAAGCAAACTCTGATTCAGGGCTGGGAAACACATAAGGCGCTACAGACCATCTCTAATAAAATAAAAAGATTGATATTTTTTATTCTTCCAAGGGGTTTGAAAAATATCATATATGCCTGTCATATTTAATTCCAATAAAATGGATCGATAATGAAGTATCTACAGAAATATTATAATTATTTGACAAATATATACGATGGAAGTACATAAAAAATTATAACATAACAGTTAATATCTGTGAAAAAGCTCGTTTACAGTAATTGAGTAGCTGCGAATATAAAAAGAGAACAGCATATAATTTTATGCACTTATGAACAGATTGGTGAGATTTGATACACAGGAAGAACTCAATGGATCACTAGATCAACATATTATATTATAGTTTATATATTGAAACTGATCCTTGTAATTTAAAATAGAAAAACAAATTACGTAATATAAATTGAATATATATACAAATGAATATTTTAAAGATAATGAATATATACTATGCGATCAAGAGGATGAAAAAAATGAAATTATCATATGAAAAGTGCATAGGCATTTAGGTAATAGAAATATAATTATTTAAATTAAAAAATACTCGTCGTTTTGGGCATAGTACTAATTGACTTGCAAATCTCATTCTAGAGAAAATAAAGTATCCTTTAAATCATAAAATCTTCGTTTTCATGAGCTAATTAAATCTTCAAAAGAAATTTTTGTTACGCTCAGGAAAGCTTGCTTTGCTTGTCCCCGTTCACAATGCGGATCGTCCACTTAAGTACACTTTCAGAGCCTTAAACTAAACGTTTCATTATTAGCGACTTAATACAGAAGTTATATTCCTTGACAAATCCGTAATAGTGACTGATATAAAATTCAGCTCTTGTTAAAACCTCTCATATGGCCATTAAAATTATAACATACAGAAATGACTGTGTTAATATAATCACCACTGTTAAAAAAAAAAAAAAAACAGTATGAAAAGAGAAAAAGACAAGATGAGAAAACAGATTCGATGAATTTCAAAAGAGATAGTATTTCAGAATTCCGATTCGACGCCTGCTTCAACATCTATCTTCCTTCAAATTATCGATTTGTCGAAGAGTCTCTGAACTAAAATCTCTGGTCTGAAGTTAGACGCGAATGGGAGACGCGAAAGAAATCGGACACGCAAGAAAGTTGATTTAAAGCGAGGGGGAATTTCTTTCTGAGTCCAAATATGTTGTAAAATGTATTATAGGCTGTGATTTACTAATATAGAATGAATCCTTCCTAGTTTCTGTTTATATTCGTTGTCGAACTAACAGTTACACATAAACATAATCTCAAATGGCATTGTAAAGAGCGATGATGTAATTAATACATCAATGTGAACTTTTTATGTATATTGCAGATCCAACTTTACATTTTGATGCAGGCATTATTAAAAAATCTTTAAGATTATTAAAAAGTGATTCAAAATTTGAATATAAGATCACTCAATAACTACGTAAATTTATATATTGTAAATTGCAGCCGTCCGCGTAAATCATCAACTTTCATTAATTTTAAGCAATATATAACAAATGAAGAATTCTTGATATCAATCCCAATTGTTGTTACAAAAATTATTATTAACTTCACAAAATATCATAGAAACCGATAATTCAAACTCCACATGTAGCTTACGATACAGGACATCAGAGGCCGCGAAACCTCCAAAGTTTGCGACGCGTCGTCAGTGCCGATGGAAACGTACATCGTGCGGGAAGTTACCGGCGAAGCGCGCGCTAGACAATGGATCGTGCTGCGGCGGCGTGGCCGGAAATAGATCCTCATTCGATTTGTGGCGCGCGAGCGTAACGAGGCGAATCGTCGTCGTGCGCGTTGGGGATTATATACGCTTGAACGGGCACTGTTTGGTAAGTTTCGCAGCGCGACGGAAAATTTGGCCTGCGGACGCCAGAGGAGGAACTTTGCGCAGCCGAGAAAAGGTTATTTTTTGGGTGTGGACTTTGATAGTCCCTTCCAGAGGTCATTGTGCATTATTGCTTATTTCGTTAATAAATATGCCACTAGGAGTATTTTAACGTATACGTTTTTCATTTTTAATACCTCTAGAATAATGTAAACTAAAATAAAAATATTATTATATCACTTTTTATTCGTTTGCAATTGTTCAATACAATTAAACTGTTTAATTTTAATTGAACGATTTAGAAACAGCTCGATTTTTTCATTTTTCTTGGCGATATTCAAGAACCAATGAAAATAGTATGACTATCTAATTTTTATTAATTTTTAATTTTTATTAATTTTCTCCATTATTTGTATGTATTTTGGTTGAGTGCATGCATTTTTATAATGTACTACTTCAAGCAATACATATAATAAGCAGTCGTTACAATACCGGCCTGCAGATGGTGAGCCGTAATTTTTTCGACTAAAAGTCAAAGCAATTAATTGACATTCTTAATACCAGGCAACTTATTTCAGAAGGCACATTCAACTCAGGGATTAATATTCCAAAGACTATATTATTTTAGTCAGTAGATATTTTTCTTTTGTTCACAAGTAAAACTGAACTGTACTACTAGAATACGTTTCAGCTCCTTTGTATAATGTAGAAAAAGATGCATGATAATATTACAAGAATAAATATGGATTGAAATAATATTTCGAATTAAAACAATCGACTTTTTAAACAATTATAAAATTTAAACAGGAGGACAACGATCCTAAACACCGCTGCTCTGTACTAAGTGGAAGACTCAATCTGGCCTCGTGACATTGGATTGGCTGTCGTAGTCACGCGCACACACTTTGAAGCAGTTGTCTTACCAAATCGTCGGATCTGGAAATCGTTGCACTTGAATACACCGCCAAATTAGTAGAAAGCATACCTCGGAGATGCCAGGCGATTATTCACGCCGGTGGTAACTGGACACATTATTGACCGAATTGCATTATCGTTTGTAATGTGCACAATGTATATAGAAATATGAAAGTTTCATCAAAAAAATTTTGTTATAAATTAAGACGGCCACGCTTTTACTTGACCGTTTGTATAAACGTCTATGAATAATAATTTATTTACTAAACTTTGAGATATTTATTTAGTAATTTAGTTAAATTGAGTATATTATATGAAGAACCTTCCTTGTTCTCGCTCTTCTTCTATGGAAATGCAATTTTGTTCTGAAAAAAAATTTATAAATAAATTATTGAAAGTACTGCCCGCTTATAGCTACGACTGTTTTCCATCTGTTCGAATACCGTAACGATAGAAGTATTCGCCTTTTCAGGTTATCCATATATCAAGTGAGGTTTTGATGTAACAGGTAATAATTGAATGCTCCAAAATTTGCGCACCATTGCGGGTGAGATGGAAATTCTCATTTCATATTTTATTAAGCTTATTGAGATGAATCGTGTTTGATTTTGTATTTATACAATTTATTTAAATTTTATGTAAATACATCTGATAAATGCACTGGAAATTGGAAGTAACAGTGACAGTAATTTTATTTAACACAAATTGATTTTATATTATAATTTTCAATAAGAACAAAAATATAATTAATTGTTTAGTTTAAAATTAATTATTAACACTCAATCACTGAAACTTATTTATTCATAAAAAATCAAACGCACTTATGAGGAGTATAATTAACTTTCAATACAGTTCAGTATTGAATGGACAGCGTGCAAAATGATGCTAACATAAACCAATCATGATAATCAACAGTAAGCTTCTACATTTTTGAGCAATCAAAAGACGATAGATTTTAATTCTATTTATAGCTTGAATCGTTATATTATTTTCGATATATTTCGTAAACAAATCAATGCAGGAAATGTAAATTAATGAAAATTAACGTGCTTCGTATCGGAGTTTCCTTAATATCCACAGTTATAAGAAATTTGCACCCCTTTTACAAGGAACACAGCCAGATTTTCGCACAGGCGGCTAGAAGACTAAGGCTGACGCTTAATAGAATATATTAAAAACACCTGTTGTAATGCAAGAAACAACTACGGCTAGCAGAGTGATTTCCAGTTAATCTTTACATTATACAGTTTTTCGAAATACTCATTCGATAAGTCATTTAAATAAGAAGTTAAGAAGTTATATTATCTGATCAGTAGGAAACTCCGAATGTAATTGTTGATCTCTAAAGATATTTAATGCTTCGCTTGCAAAACTTATTGGTATAAACAAAGCTCCTTTTATTAATCTTATTGTCCATTTATTACTCAAATTCTTTTATTGAATTTACTGATCGCTATACTAAGTATTTAGTGGCTTAAGTAGGTTTTATTCAAATTTATCAATTAATGTAAGATACAGAAGTCATATTGAAAATTTTTCTTTATTATGAATTGCAGTATTATTGCGATCATGCGACAGCCTGCTAATAATATAAAAAATATAAAAGGATTATATTTAGCCATTTTAATACCTATATATAAACCATTTCGGTTATAAGTTATTTATTATTAGATTAAAAATAAAAGAAATTAAGGATCATTTGACTGTTATGCATAAAAAGAGAACAGACGCGATATATATTAATAATAATACAGAGACCAGCTTGACAATAGTAGGTGAATCAACCAAATACAAGCAAAAGTGGTGATGTGACCAAAGTTATGTAACAGATAGAATAAAGACGAAGGAAAGAAGTAAGAATCAAAGAAGAACAAGAAAAAAGTAAAGAAAAAAGAAGAAAAAAAATACCAGAATTTAGAAAATTAAAATACATTAATCGAAGAAAGAAAAAGATCATAACAAAGAAAAAACGCAAAATGTCGTATATTTTAGAATCAACTTTCGACAAAGTTATAAAACGTGTCAGTTTTAAGGAAGAGCCCAACGGTTCAGAAAGTGACTCACCGGTAGCAAATAAAAGTGATGAGTTTCCAAAAGACATTCTAGAACAGATTGAAAACATTAATGATGAAAAAATGCACATGGAAAAGATAAAAGAAGAAGTGAATTCAAGGTTCGATGAATTAACTGAGAGATTAGAGATATTAGAGCAGAAATTTAAAGACATGAGGCTACAGCTCAAAAATAGCAATACAATGGAAATCCAGAATGAGTCGGAACCTTATATGGACGGGGAAAGAAATGACGATAATACGTTAAGAAATGCTGGATCTCAGTGGAGTCTTGTTAGTCGAACGAGGAGTAGAGAAGGCGCATGCAGCGATGTTAGTGACGTTAGCATTACCGGTTTGACGGAAAATGAGGCGAGAAGAATTAAGCGATTGTTAATTGAAAGCGAGAAAAGGAAACGAGAAAATAATATTGTGATTAAGGGGATCAAGTGCACCGAAAAAGATGTAAAAAAGTGGGCAGGAGCAATATTGTATAAATATTTGGATGTGAACGCGGAAATAGAGGCGGCAAGAATTAGCGGAAATGTCGCAATTGTCAGACTGAATAAAGATGATAAAAAAGAAATAATGAAGAGAAAAAGTAATCTCTCCGGGACACGGATTTATATTGAAAATGATCTAACGTTTGAAGAGAGGAAGAGGCAAGATGAAATTCGAAAATGGGTATGGGAGAAAAGAGCAAAAGGTTGGAACATAAGGATAGGTTTTGGAAAAATATGTATAAGTGGAACATGGAGAAAGTGGGAGGATAAAACTGTAATTGAAGATAGCTTGCTAAATATCTCACCCAAATCTCACCCAAAATCATGGATGAAGTAGAAAATATGGAAAATAGAAATAAGATAAGATTTAAATTATTTACAAATAATAATTTCAATAAAAAATATGTGATACAGAGTTCGTTATTCAATAATTTTAAGTGAAATTTCATACGCACAAGAGATTGTAAAAAAATAGGTCGAAAATTGAGATAGAGTGATTTGTCTTATGATATAATTATAAAAATATAATAGAAGCTAGAATTATGTTTAATTTTGCAGCAATAATTTCTATTGCAATGAAATTTTATATAGTTTATAGAATTACAATAAAATTACTAGATTATTAAAACATTTTCTTCACACGCATATAAAATGTTTAATTTATTTTTTCCTGAGACATTGATATTCATATTAATTGGAATCCTAGTTGTGATGGTATAATGTATGTTGTTACTGCTTGTATGGGAGTTTTGTTTTTTATTTTGAGACTAGTGTTGAACGATATTTTACATTACGAGATTATCACATTATACATACGATATTATCTTATTAGCAAAGATTTATACAGTATATAATTCTATTTAAAATTCTATTTTATGATCGTGAATTTTTCTGAAATAGATTTCATATCATGTATTTTTAAAATTAACATTAAGAGTCAAACTGAAAAGTTGAGAATTCCAATTATATTTAACATAATAAAATATTTATGTTCGTTAATTTATGCATTTTAGCTTTATTTACAATACATATGATCAAATTCTGTTGAAAATAGCCGTGTGACAAAAGAATTACTTTAATTAGGTTTAATATAATTATTAAAATAACCTGCATCTTTTTATTACATTTTTAAAATTATCAGATTTATATTATAGAATGTTGAAATGCTAATTATAATTTAAATACTTTTAGATATACTACGTGATTGAAATACTGATATTTTATCCAATTGATAATCGTACAAAAGAGTTGACTATACGATAAGCAGGTCATTGTCATTATCATCGCAATATCTGTTTTTTTAGATTTTGGCACTATTTTATGTTCTAGAATTTTATCTAAAATATTCAATGAAAATACGTAACAATTCTGCATTAGAACCTGATATTCTTCATCTTTAGTTTGAGATTGTTGTCTTAACTCACTTATTTGCTTCTGATGCTTCTCAAGACAGATAATTAAAATCTGGCTCATAATGGAGCCAAAGAGAGATCGCTCGGTCATTCGATTATCAGTTTTCTTAGTCTGCATGGATGTAAATGTTTGGCTGATATTATAATATAAGTAGTTACTATTATTTCATAAAATAAAAAATTAGTACAATACAATGATAAGCCGTATAATTACCGCTAGAATATAAGCATTTTATTTTTATTTTATTTATGAAAAAAAATGTTTAATTCAATATAACAGTTACTTAAAAGGTATTTTATTACAAACAAATTGAAATATTTTTATTTCAACTTAACAGTACGGTCAGTACTATAGCTTTGTAGATCATCATCTTTGAAAATGCAGTTCCCTCAAAACGTCTAGGTAGGATTGTTTTCTTAAGCAGTAATTTTTTTATTTTATTAAATTTTTATTTTATATTTATTAAATTTAACAAAGATTAAAGTGTAATTATTTAACAGATTGTATTTACACTGACTTATGTGGATCCAGTATTACGAGTTATCGAAATTTCTTGATCATCGTATCATTTAGAAAATCGAAATTTGTTACCATTATACTTTGAAATAAAGGTTAGTAATAAATGATGCTCTTAGTAAGTTTTTCTATACATATTATATATTTACAAAATTTAGGATATAATTTGATCATAAAACAAAACATTTTAAATTCGTTGAATAAAAACCGACCTTTACCGATCAATGATTTCCAAATATGTACGATAAGTTCTGCCAAGAGTTCTCACTTTGTAAATGGTATTACACTTTAAAAAATTATATTTCAATACAGAAAAAGTAAAAGGTGTTTTTTTTACAAATAAAGTAACGTAATTTAATTTATAATAATTAAATTAAACTCGTTAAGGCATATAAATTTACAATCAAGTAAATGATGCTTATAAGTTTGCAGATTTTAAATTCTGAATTTCTCAAAAATATGAGTAAAAAATAAAAAGCATGATTAAAATCTATTCAACCAAAAATCGATTACGATTATTCACTGTATCGATTAGTTAACAATTTCATCATATTTTCTTACAGCATTCTATTGAGGGAAATAGTTAATTTCAAGTTACAGTCTTAAACATCCCACTGGGCGAAATATTGATGGGCATATTTGGCTCCACTACGAGTTTTACGATAGACCGTTGATTTTGCAGAGCCTTTGCTTGCAGCTTCCTCCTCTGCAAGTAAGACTTTAAGAGTTTGTTGGTTGAAGGCTAGAACAGGCATGCATGACAAATTATTAAGGTTATTCTTGTTTATCTCTATTATTTTTAACTTTATAACCAACCAGGTCGATTAAAGATTCATGGCTGGTATAAATTTAAATCGACGTTTGGTCTAATTTTAAAATTATGCAAGATTTTAAGCTTCCGAGAGTAAAGCTATTTTTATTAAAAATTGTACTTATGTCGACTGTATTGACTTAAATTTATAAATATATTTATCGGTATTATAGTCTTTATAATATCAAATACTAGTTAAAATAAAATAAAGGGAATCATTGACAGAGCAATCAAGTTCTCACACGGGGATTTGAGAAAAGATAATTTTAAATTAGTTAAAGAGATATTCATTAACAACGATTATCCAATAGACTTTGTGCATAAAATGATTGCAGAGCGAGTGGATCAAATTTATAATAGCACTAGAGAATGTAATAGAAAAAAGGGATAATAATAATAAAATCATGGTATTACCATATGTAAGAGGATTATCCGAAAGAATTAGAAGTGTATTTAAAAAACATAAGATTCAAGTTTACTTTAGAAACAATAATAATGTTAGAAAGCTATTTAATAATTGTAAAGATAAGGATGATAAAGGTTTGAAAATAGGAGTAGTATATAAAATAAATTGTAAAGATTGTGACAAATATTATATTTAACAAACGGGAAGGTACCTAAAACAAAGAATATATGAGCATCAATATAGCTTTCGAAGCATGAATGGTACATCCGGGCTAAAAGAACATAGTTTAAACTTGTTACATTTTTTCGTCTTTGAAAATGTAAATGTTTTGGAACATGGTATTAAGAATAAATATAAAAGGGAAACTCTTGAAAATATTCATATTTTGAAAAATCCTAATAATGTAAATTTAATGTTACAGTCGAGTAAATTGGACAACACTTATCATTCCTTATTAATATAGAATTTGTATTTCGCATTTAAGTTGAAGAAAAAAGGGGGTCCTATGAATGTTATACTAATAAGTTTAGAGTGGGGATGGAGTATATAAAGTAGCATGCTGGGTTTTTTATTTTAGTTAAGTTCCTGAGGATGAACCGTAGCGGTTCGAAATGTCGAACAAGAAGGTGATCCTAAATTTAAGGTGGTGGGGACAGTCAAATTGTCCTTTACTAACATAGAATAAGTATTTTTATTATTTTTTATTTTTATTTTACTTATTATTGTATTCTTATTTTTATTTTTATTTTATTATTAATTTAATTTTATTTTTATTTTTAATTTTCTGATATAATTTATTGTAGTAATAAGTTTTATTTCAGATTCTACGGTGGTGATCATAAACAAGGACAGTCTGACTGTCATTATTTTAACTAATATATGATATTATAAAGACTGTAAGATCGATAAAAATATTTATTAACTTAAAACTATTCTCTACCATGGTATAGTCCCATCGCCGAAAGGATTGTTTACATTTACAATCATACAATAGTAGAAAAATTGTAATATCATAGTTAATCTATTCTTTATTATTATTTTTTATCTAAGCAACTCGATTCAATTTTCATATCGTATTCAAGAAATAACTTTTATTAATAATTAATAATAACATATAATGCAATAAAGATGTGAAACTGAATTCTTATGGATTGAATTTGAATGATTATATAAGAAAATTAAAACTCATTGTTAGAAACTCATTTGACGTACCTTACGTTAACTATTCATTAATTTCCATTTAATTTTGGATTTTTGTAAGACTAATACAAAAATAATAGAAAATAAAATTTAGAACGTAAGTAGATCATTACCTTCGAATTATACTTCAAGTAGTCCATGAAAGCGCGCACACTGTCAAGCTCAGTAATTCCATCCCACACCACAGCCATTTTAACCAAATCCTGAGGTACATGATCACACTGAAGCCACTTAAGCGTAGTTTTATCAAGGGGTGGACGAAACCGTAGATGCGCCGGTAAACATTTACCAAACGCAACGCTGCGATTAGGTTCCATCTCAATCTTAGCATCGCGTTTGATATGTCGACGCGCAGCCTCAAGCTCGCCGGCCTCTTGGCACTCGCGAGTCTTTACCACTGCCATGGGTACTATTGGCATTTCTTTTAGTATTACCTGTAAGTAAAAAAATTTTCACAAAAACATATAATTTCATAGATTTTCAAATATATATATATTCAAATATACATTTACAAAACCATTTATACATTAAATGATGATTGCGTATCCAAAATAAAATTAAATTACCTTCATTGCCTTACAAGCTTCAGCAGTAAAATTGATTTCAAACATATCTTTTAGTGTCTCCTCGTCAATTACTTGCTCGCCACTGCCAAGGTTTTTTAACCAATCACAGAAATCTTCGCAAATTTTGTTCATCAATCGTGCAGCCCTCATCTGTAGCGTTGCTTCTGGATCGTAGCCCTTCAGATCTTCTTCTCGAAGAGGTCGCCATATTACTGCCTTTAATAGAGCAATATTAAACAATTATATAAAACAATATTACTTAGAGTAACTTAAAAATTATACAAATTAATATACTACATTACTCATATAAAGAATGTACTATTATACTTGTTTATAAATATATTATGCTAATGGGAAAATTTTGGAAAATATATTTTTGTATTTGCATTTGCTAAAGAATATGCTACTTAAAAGTAGACCCAGTAGAACTGAAAAATTATTTGTCAACTTTGACATCAAATTTAGAAGCTATTTTAAATTAGCAATTGTGATTTAGTTTTCAAATATACTATAATATCTATGATTAAAAATACTTGTATTTTTAACAATACTTTGATAATACGTGCTTATGCTATTCCAGACAATAAAAAAGTCAGGCAATCATTATAGTAATTATACAAGTTAGTCCGTGAAGATGAGCCGTCTCGATTCGTCTGATAAACTCAACTTGAACGAAATATATATAGGAATAACTAACCTTTCGTCGTGGTTTTTTCAAAAATAAAGAGTATGGGTTGGAAGTCTTTTTCCCAAGAACATCTCTAATAGATAATTCTGGAATGGTTGGAGGATGTACCTAAAAATTTAAATATTATAATATTAACATTATTATATATTAAATTAAATTTATTACTAACTGACTCAATTAATATTTAACTATTCAAATATAACAAAGAGGTACTGAAAAATTTAAAATTCTTATATTTAAGCGATTCAAGTTACAGCTACTCGAGCCATAGAAATATGGTATAAGAATCTTCACAAACACATACCCCATAATACATATATATTTGAAAAATTATAGTTTAAATGAAAGATTAAATAATGTTATGAAGGACAAATTACGCGCAGTTCGAGTATCTGAGTACGCTTATATCATATCGAATAGAAGAAAGCATGAGCCTAATTACCAGCTTAAATAATAAAACAATATAAGCTACTTTATTATTCACTTAACTGAGTGTATCATGTTACTTTTAAGTCTTTGATATACGTGTTATTGCTATAACTTTCAAAAAACTTACGAATATACTGTAGGATGAATTTGAATTATCATCATTATCTCCCTCACCATTATCTTCCGCCTTGCTTCCGAATCTGGTAGTTCTTGTAACATTTTTGGCTGTAGCATGACGGGGCATACCCAAAATTGGGGCGATCAATTCGTAGGATTCAGGTGGAAGAATACGTCTTAATTGACGAGGATTGGAGAGTGGGGGCTGTTTTTGGGAAAATTTAAGGTTAGGTGAAAATACATCCGATTTAATATATTTTCTGGAATCTTTTAAAGCTTTAAATAAGTTGAGACCTAATTTTAAATACTTTAACTCTTCTCTACCTTTTAATTTTTTCATTTCAATCTGAATTCTATTTGTAAATTTCTCTGCTAATTGATCAAACAAGTCAATCGCATTAAATTCATTTTCTAACGATATTTTAACTACATCAAACACGTCTTCTAATGATAGAATAGGTGACTGAGGAGAACGAGCCCTGTGCATAACTATCGTATCAGAATATGGTAATTGTTCATATTTTTTATTTTGTTTCAAAATAGTTTCAGTTTCACTGGAATCATCATTCTGATCATCTTCTGACTCAATAGACTGAACATCATCCGTAATACGTGTAAGATCAAACGTAGTCTTTGATCTTTTCAATATTTTTAGCTTGACATTATTCTGCTCATTATCGACAGACTGAATCATTTTTCCAGCAATAGACTTCATTTTTAAAAATGGTTTCTTTTTCTTCTTTTCTATTTTTTGTTCCGCATTTTCTGTAACATCTTGACCTTTAACTTCTGTTATTTCTGCTGGATTTGTTACTGGTGCCTTTCTAGATATTACATTCTCATCCTCACTTTCACTGTCATTGCTTTCAGTGGTCTTTTTAGTCATAATAGCAGCTCGTTGGCGAAGAGTCATGAATTTTTTGAGCTTCATTGCTTGTAAAGGCTCGAGAGTTGGGCGCCAAACAACAGGTAAGTGACATGGCGCCATATATTTAGACGACGGCAATTTGCCATCTTCCTGAAGATGACTATCTTCGGAGTCAGAGCTCTGATAACTCGGAGTTGATGTTTTTGACTTATCCGATGATTGACCAGATAGAGATTTTTCCTTGAGGCTGAGGTTTGATTGGGGCTTTGATAAAAAATTTCTTTCGGCAGTTGATGATACTTCTACACTTTCTGGAGTTATCTTGACATTACTATCTTCAAATGATACTTTCATGTGATCTTTTTGTTCATTCATAGTTTCTGGTTCACTTTCCATATTTGCTGAATCTAGTGTTGCCGAGAAATTGACGAAATTTAATGAATTATCTTTATTGAAATCATAATTCGCACAATCAATGATTTCTTGCATGGATGAAATAGTATCGGAACTAGAAATATTACACTCTGCTTCACTATTAACGGTAGCTTTCAATCCAGCGGTAGGAAATTGATGGTAGACTCTAACGTGATCTTTAAATGGTTTCTGCAAGCATGCATGACATTTATCTATGTATTTCCTTTGAAAAACTTTTGTATTAGGAATTTTTTCTAAAACCTGTGCTAAGGAATTAAGTGAAGTCATATTTTTTTCGAAATGAGGACTAGAGCCAGAAGTACTTCGCGATGTAGAGGGAATGGTCATTGATTCCTGTGGCATCCTAGCTTCTGTCTCCAGTAAGAGATTTGTATTTAAATATTTCTTTTTACTTTCTTTAAGTTTTTCATGAATTTCTCTAAAGTCAATAGTAGTTGAATCATTCTTATAGAACTTGCGTTTTTTAGACTTATAACTATTTGAACTAGATTTTGAATTACTAGAAGTAGAAGATGGTGTGCTATTATGTTTATTAGTTTTACTCTTAATTTTAGAGTATTTATTATTTGTTATTGAATCTAATGCTTTAAAAAAATATTTTCTTTTGTAATCAGAAACGTTTTTTTTAATTTTTTTATTAGAACCATTAAATTTTGATTTTTTTAAATCCTTGGTTTCGAATAACCTTGGATCATTAGCTTTATCATTTGATTCAGTATCCATATCCTCGTTATTTACATCGTCTTGCAAATGTTTATGAAAACTTGGATGCGAACTAACAAAACTCAAATTTGGTACATGTAATATATCTTTTTGTGGAATTTCTTTTTCAAATTGAAGTTTAGTTAAGTCGTCTTTTGCTTCTCGAAATTCAACAGAATTATCGATAGGAATAGTTTTTACAAAACTAGGTAAAAGGCTGGCCATAGCTAATTTAGGCGCTTTTGAGATTTTTTTTGGCTGAACATCGTTATCAATAACTTTTTGATCTAATGTGCATAAAGTTGATTCGGAAGTATTAGCGGTAGATGGATTAGGCTTGGACAAGACATCTACTTTTTTTGAAATACGTGGTAATGTTGGCACTGAACTTTCACTTTCTTGTAAATGTTTAGAACTGGGCTCATCGAATAATTTTACACCAGTAGTATTTTTATGCCGTGGACACGAGTTCTTTGGATGTATTTTTATATGTTTTAATAATGAATATAATACTTTTGGATCTACCTTTGTTTGTTCATCTCTATGTTGATCCTGCTTATTTTTGAAAGCATAATTTTGATTTACATTTTTAGATCTACCACTAGATACATTTATTCTATCATTTAACGATTTCTCTTTAGATACAACGGTAATATTTTTAATGGGATTTTGAGGCGAAGGAGGTGAAATTTTAAATTTAATGTCTCCCGATAATGTAGATTTATGCAAGGAAGTAGAAGGTGTTGAGAGTGGAAAAGTTAAGGAATAAGGAAATCTTACTTTTTTATATTTTTTTTCGATTTCTTCGCATACTTCTTCCCAATATGACTTTGAACTTGGAATTGGACGTTCCCACCTAAGAAATTAATTTTTGATAATTATGAAAAATATTGTAACTTTTTTTTATATATTATCCTAAATATGGAGAATTATGTGATATAAATAAATATTAAATAAGACTAAATCTTATTTTTTTTAATATAATTATTTAATTATATTCAATTATGTAATATCTTATTAGGAATATATTTTATTATATTTAGGCGGGATCATAAAAGTGCTTATTTGTAAAAAAGTAGTTTATTATCGTATTATTATTTTTATTACTATTAATATTGTTGTTGTGAGTAACAAAGAAAAAATAATTAGATAGTATATATTTATAAAATCTATCACTTTTTAATTAAAAAATTATATATATATATATATATATATATATATATATATATATATATATATACGAAATACTTAATTTTTTCAGTCTTCTCTTTCTCCTGAAACTCCATAATTAATATTGAAAGCGAGAAAAGTTATTATATATTATAACCTACTTTGATAATTTCACTGCTTTTAACCAATTCCCGCTGCTACCGTGGCAAGTAGATTTTCTTGTTGATAAATCACACATTTTTTACATAAAATTTTTCTCGGAGTTCCTTATTTTGGTACAATGTTAATTTAGAAACATGTCAACAAATTTAGGCAATGGACACTCTTCAAAAGTGGAAACATTTTGCTCCACGATCTAAGAAATGTTTCCACCTAATTTCACACGATGCTATTGATCAAACGAAGTTCGACGATTTGTGCTATGGTATATGCCAATTTCTTCACGTCCCCAGATAGCAACGTGTTGATAAAATAATACCACATTATAAACAATCCTGTACTGTAAATCAAAAATATTACAAAATTAATGCTTAATATTCTTAATTTATTTATAAACAAATAATCTTAATTTTGAGCAAGGTATGCTTGCGTATTGGTTGTTGGTCTCATTGTCGTTTTTTTCTCATTTGGTTGTCCTTGTGTGTTTTTTGTTTTGGTTTTGCTTTTTTTGTTGTTTGTTTTAGTTGGTTTTTTTGGTTTTTTTGGTTTGTGTGAGTGTTTTTCTTATTTTTCATTGTTTGTTACGTTCCTCCTTTATTGATGTTTTGTTTTTTCTTGTTTCATGTGTTTGTGTTAGCAATTTTGTTGTTGTGTGGTGTTTTTCTTTTTGTTTTTCGTTTTTTTTTTTGTTTTTTTGGGTGTTCTTTCAGTTTTTTTGTTTTTTCTTTTTGGTTTGTTTTTTCAGGTTTTTTGCTCCCTTGTTGTTTATTTGTTTTGTTCTTTGTGTTTTTTCTAGTTTGTTTATTTCTCTGGTATTGTTATGTTGTTCTCTTTATTAATACTGTGCAAACGTCTTGATGTCCTCCATGGTTGTCTCGGAAAGAGGCAACGTCAGCTTATTTATATCCACTTGCACTTTCTATTTTGTTTTGTGTGTGGATTTTGTTGTTTTTGTGTTTTTTTTTTATGTTTTTGGATTTGTTTGTTTTTTGTTTTAGTAGGTGGTATTTTTTGTATATTCTTTGGGTTAGGTTTGGGGGTTCTTAATATTTTCTTGGTTGTTTGACTTTTAGGATTGTGTTTTTTTTTGTATTATCTGGCCACCCTCGTATCAAAGAAAAAATTTATGGATTGTTTTTTTGGTTAGTCCTTTTTTTTATGATAAGAGAAAAACCCACACCACCCTATTTTAGTTGTGTTTATGTTTTTTTTTTTTAATTTAATAAATTATGCACGTTTTGTTTTTTTTTTTCTCTCACTTGATTTTCTTACAATTCCGTATGCTTTTTTTTTAATTTGTTTTTTTCGGCTGTTGTTTTTTTTTTTGTCTTTTGTGTTAGCGCTGGTGAAGATTTTTGTGGTTTTTGTCGTCTTGTTTTTGGGAAGAGAGATGTGTGGGCAGGTGGGGGTGAGTGGAGAATGGGAGAGAGCTTAGATGATGATATTCAATTATTAAAGTAAAAACAATTTCTTTATTTCATTATATTAAAAAATTTTTATTTTAAAGAGTTTTAAAGAGTTTTTAATTTCAGTAAGTTAGATTTGTTTATAAATCATGCACATCTTCATCTGTATAAGCGTATATAATTGAAGAAGAATTTATTTTACATCGTAAAGCATAACTATAGAACTTTGGGAATATTCCTAGAATATCGTTATATGTTAATTGTAATAAGTATATAAAAATTTGTAAATTGTAAATTATAATTTTTAAAAAAATATGTTTAAATAACAAAAACTATAACATAGTTTTACAAAAATTTATGATTTTCATCACACCTTGTGCTGTATAATAACTGTGAATTACTTAAACAGTAACTAGAGAAAATTCTTTCTGATTTCAATTATGAATTGTGATAAACAGTTATAACATAACTATAAACGATTAAAAGCGAGCAATGCATTATTATATTTCACACATTTCATTAATGCAAAGAATTTCGAAGTTAAGATGCCAACAACAATTAATATTAATAAAAGTAAAATTTATTAGAAAGTAATCAATTCATTACATATGAAATATTATTATTAATATTTTTCAAGTTAAGTTCAAGTAATGAGTTTAAATTCGTAGGTTTATAAATTTGTAAATTCGTTTCGACTTTTTCAATATTCATTACTGAATTTTTTATAAAGAAGTTTTGATTGAAAACTTTTCCTTTCGAGAAGTCTATGCTTATAATATACTGACGCCATCTGATAGAATATCAAAGAACTATAAAATATATTGATCCAACTCCCATGGTGGAACGCGCTACTTATCAGTGGATAGTAAAAGACTTTTATATCTTACTAAGATAAATAATGTAATAATAAAATATACTGCCTAAATTATCTAGATATAGTTAGTTATTTATTTTAACTGTTCGAATTTATTATATTCAAATAATTATCATTATTATTTTATAAATTTGAATATATTATAATTTTACCACCGGAATAAGTGACTTACAACAATTTTATATGTAATTCAAATAGTGACTACAACTGAAATGTTTATGTAAGTAAGTTGATATAATTTCATATGTGCTATCATTTCATAGGTACGTATAATGTGCTATGAGCATTATATTCATATATGAACAAGTCAATTTTAATCTTTGTTAAAAGTTTTGTAAATTCATATTTTCATTTTTGCTATGACTATTAATATAATTCATGTCACAAAAAAGCCTCTTCAGAAAAAAGTCCTCTATGCAACAATGATTCATAATCTAATTTTTCCAGGCAATCCAAATTTCTATTGTGGTTTAATAGGCTTTCAGTTAAAAATAATTTTGACAATTCTTTTGTATCTTTTATGTTACTTTTGTGTTTATTTATTCGTATATCACACAAAAGAATTTGATGAAGTTGTTTAGTATATTGTATATTTGACATTGTATACATTTTTAAAATTGAAGATTGATTTTTTGAGTGTATTCAAGTATAAATGAAGTTTTATTTGATCATACTTCATATCATTCGATTGTTCATTTGTTCTATTGATTATTGATGTATTGTATTTTTTGAAACATACATTGAATGAGGTAAAAATTTTTTTACAAAGGGAAAAACTTAATAACGATTATTTTACGTATCCTTATTATTGTTGTTTATATTATTATCTGTATTGTATATATTTAATCTTCGATTAATCTACTTATTTGTAAAATATGATAATTAAAGATAATTATTTATAAACAATATACTTTTTTTTAAACGTTATACTCTTTTTTGGTAGTTACTATGTGAAAGTTGAATATATCATCCGTATATACTATGCCTATTTTTATACGTGCCAGATGGTAGAAATAATAATTGAATTATTAATTCTATATATGATGACATTAAAAATTTTTTTCAGAAAAAAAATCTAGGATTTATTGAAAATAGAGAATCATATCGAGACGGGTGTAATAAAAAAATTCATAAAAAATGTATTCATTAAACTTAATAATAAAAAAATTGAAATGATAAAAACTAAAGGTAGTCGACTTTCGCGAAGACTTGGGTTCTATATAACGACAATGCAGAGTGCGTTCAGTGTCTCTCAGATTTTGGTGTCTAAAGGCATCGCAACGTTGTCACAACCGCCCTATTCACCGGACGTGTCACCCTGCGACTTTTTCCTATTCCCCGTATTTGAAAAAATTCGTCGAAGGTCGACATTTTGACTCCATTGACGACATCCAAGAATCTGTGACGACAGCACTCGGACAGGTCCCACAAGAAATGTTTCAGAATTGTTAGGAAAACTGGAAAACTCGCTGGAATAAGTATATATATATATATATATATATATATATATATATATATATATATATACTAGCATCCCCCGTCTCGGCTTCGCCCGAGATAATAATTTAACCGATTTCATAAGCAATTCAATAATATCTAAGTAAAAAGTACTCGATATATATAAAAATCTATATTACTATGAATAATTATCCGTAATTTATCTATCGTCGCTTCTGTATATACAGTATGTATATACTATAATACACACATATATGCATATTACATACGGCTTCTATGAGGAAAATTGTAGAAAATGTCAAATAATAGAAAATGAATCTCTTTATAGAAGTCTCTTTAAGTCGTTCCAAAACATCCTGATATCGTATTCGAACGTCCCAACATCAATCTACCCATAGAAGTCGTCCTGTCATACCTGGACATCGTCTTCTACCGTCCGACAATCGTTTTTTACTAACTAAACACGGTACTCTCCGTAAAAGTCGTTCCAAAATACCTGGGAATCGCATTCTATCATCCGAATACGAAACTCCCCGTAGAAGTTGTCCCGATGTACCTAACCATCGATTCGAGATAAAGTCGTCCCGAGAAAGCTAGCATCGTTTCCTAACGACTAAACATGATACTCCCCGTAGAAATCGTTCGGAAAGACCTAGATATCGTATTTTACCGTCCATATACGAATCTTCCCATAGAAGTTGATTTCCTCATACTTGGATGTCGTTTTCTATGAACTAAATACAATATTCCCCGTATAAATCGCCCAACAACACCTAGACATGGAATTCTATCATCCGAACACACAACTGCCTATAGAATTTCGTCTTGAGGCAACGGGGTATCGACGAAAATCGTATTAAAAATGTGTATATATAATAGGTACAATATTAATATACATACAATATATATATATATATATATATATATATATATATATATATATAGATATATCGTATATTTCCATTTTTTCAATTGAATACGTGAATACGTGAATTTCTTTCGTAGTGATGCCAACAGAAATTTAAGCAAAGTATTAGTATCCGAATAGCATATTTTTTAAGCAGACGATGGATATTGCCTTTTTATGCAGAAGCTACGATATTTTATATATTATATATATATATATATATATATATATATATTATAGTTTCAAGGTTAATCGGTAAAGAATCCTATTTTGCCATCATTGCTTTTGTTCAACTAAAAAAACATAGTCTCTTGTCACAATTCTGAAGATAATAAAATGAATAAAAATAAAAATATAATTTGTCGTCGCAAACTATATTCAGTATGATTTGGCATACAGAACCATTTTATAAGAGAAGGGAAAGAAAGACAGAGAAATAGAGAGACAAAAATCAAAAGATATCCATAAGGTGTAAGTGTAGTGTCAAAGGTTATACCAACTAACGCCACACATTCTTTAGGATACGAATCCCAAAGTTGGATATGAACATTCGTCTGAGCTGGCCTGGTATTAATACTTTAAGCGGACTACTTTGAGTTGATGTTCGTGATTCAAGACGCAACGTAGTCGCCGCTGGTAGAACTGATTGTTAAAACCATTAACTTAATTTATTGATGAAAGTAAAATCATTTTCAATAAAAAACATAGCCTATGTCCTTTCCAAGATAATATAGAATCTATATGTCAAATTTCAGTACAATCGCTTCAGTAGTTTTTTCGGTTATCACGTACAAACAAAAACTCGCTTTGTCTTTATAAATTAGTATGATATGATATGATATGATATATATATATATATATATATATATATATATATATATATATATATGCAGGAGGGGACTACTTTCGAGGGGATAGCAGCGACGTACCTTAATTTTTAAATATACTCGATTTATTAATTTTGTCGCATTAATTAATTTTCTTTTCTCGTATACACATCTTATATATGGCTTCAACGGAGAAATATTGTACTTTGGCCTTTGGACAGTAGAATACGATGCCCAGCTGTGTTGGGATGACTTCTAAGAGGGTTTTGTATTCGGTCGATATAAGACAAATTGTCTTCGACAACTTCTATAGGAAGTTTCGTGTTGAGGAGGTAGAATACAATGCCCTGATACATCTCGATAGCATATTCTACAGTCCGAACACGAGTTTACCTATACCAGTCGTCCCGACACAACTGGATATCGCATTCTACCGATTATGAAACTTCCGGCAGAGATTATCCGGCGATATCAGAACATCGTACTATATCGGCCAAACATAAAACTTCCTGTTGAAGTTGTCCTGAGGTACTTGGACATTGTAATCGATCATCCGATCACGAAACTTCCTGTAAAAGTCGTTCTGAGTCACGTGGATATTCTATTCTACTATGCCAACACGAAACATCGTAGTTAGATCATCCTGAGAAACCTGGACATCAGTTTCTACCTCCTAAACACGAAACTACAATATTTCACCGTAGAAGCCTTATATGTGTAATAAACTATGTACTGGGAGTTTTAAAAATAAAAGTTTAAAAACAGTGTTGAACTAAATTGAATTTTAATATATAATAAATGAAATACAAATGATAATGCGCCCTTTATAGACTTGCCGTCCTTCTTATCACGGGTCAAATTTCGGGCGATAAGCCCCACTCGCCGATCGGAGCCTAAACACTTCGCGCAGCCGGATGGTCGGATAACCCGAGGTGGTAATCCGACACCGTCTATACTTTCAAAATTCTCGAAATTTTCTTAAAGCTAAAATACAGTCACCTTATTTGTGAATTTGTAGAAGAGCTATTAGAAAGAAAATTCTGAATTTTCCGTCACAGCACGACTCAATTGCTTTTATGGAAGCATAACCAGTGAAACCTCTTTGGTAAAATCTCAATATTATCCTCCGACTAGCATTTGATTACCTTAGTTGTAAATCATATAACAGTCAGTCTTCAGAAAAATCTTCGGTTTTACCCGTCATGGTACGGATCAAGCGTATACCTTTGTTGTATACAATTTCGTGGCCTTTAATGAAGGTTTTCTCTCGATCCTGACTTCAATAATTAATTAACTTTAAACTCAATTAAATTAAATCAAATCTTTCAAAGTTCAATTTTAAAATTCAAATTATAAATTCTTGTATAAGATTTAAAATTTCCAACGATGATTTCGTCGAGAATTACATTACACATTATTTTAATATAATATCAGACTAAATAACATTGAAAATCATAAAATTACATATAAATTTATAACTATACTTTCTTAAACTATAAACATATATAAATCTATCAGTGATAAAGAAAATATCTTATTTTTATTTTAATGCTAAGAATATAGAGACGTTATGCGTGAAGCTAATAACTATATAATAACAACTAGAATTTTAATCAATAACTAAATACTTTAATTCTAGAAATTATAAAGGTGGAGACATACTATTAGAAATGACACTAATTCTTAAATCTATTTTCATTTCTGTTAGTAACAATATGAGATGTAGATATCTCTATATTTTGTACTTTTCATATTTTAAATTAAGTATCGGGAATATTTAGTTAATGGTGTATACTGAATTTTAAGCAAACAAATGAAAAAATGTCTTGCGAAATAGCAGTGTTTTGAAGCAGACACTCGGATATCGCTTTTTTATATAGAAGGTACAATATATATATATATATATATATATATATATATATATATATATATATATGCATAGTTACGCAATAAGTTATATGCTGGTAATTAGAAAAATATAGTGTATATATGTTACTCCTACTTTTCTATTATAAGATAATAGAAAAAATTTCGAATTTCAGAGCAAGCGGTTCGGTATTTCTTAATTTTTTTGTTTAAAATACAAAAACACAATTTGTCTTTATATATTAGTTTAGTATGATTTGGCTTATAACCATCATATACGAAGAGGGAGAGAGAAGAGAGAGAGAGAGAGAGAGAGAGAGAGAGAGAGAGAGAGAGAGAGAGAGAGAGAGAGAGAGACAAAGAGGGAGAGCTAGAGATAAATTTTTCTACATAAGAAAATATAATATGTTCAAAAGATATCCAAAATGATCAAATTGTGAGATTAATATGAAGAACAAAAATGCTAATACCGGCTCAAATTACAGCTTTAGGATACAAATCCGAAATATTACGATGCTTATAAATATGCTCGCATAATTGATTTATGAATGTATCATGATATTCAACACAAAGCATAGCCTAGTACTTCCGAAGATAATATAACATATAGATTTTGAATTTGTAAACAATCGGTCAATCGGTAAATTTGTCCACTTATCCTGATATTCTATTTTAAATACCAGTACAGTAATATTTTAAGAAAAGTGTGAAGATAATTATTTTTTATTTAAACAACTAAAATAATTGCTTTACGGTAACTACAGCAAGCAGCATGTTGCATTATAAAATCAAGTTATATAAAACGCAGACAATTAATTGTTATTAGAATTGAGTCTTTTTGAAAACATATGCTTTTTGAAAACATATGCTTTTTGAAAACATATTTAGTACTTTCTATATTTGAAATAAGAAATTCTAGTAAAATGCGGTTTCTCCCTCTATAACAATAATATCTTCAAATGGACATATTAGCAGAAATTGTTTTTTTCATAATACCACCTTCTGGAAGAATGTATTATTTTATAAATTAATTAATTTTTATCTGTTTCATGTATGTAATATATTAAATAACTTCGCTAAATGCTTAATAATTTAACAAAACATCTGTATCTACATGTGACATTTGCCCCGTAATACTTTGATATACAAGATTCATAATATATTATGAATTTGTCAAAAAAATTTTTATAATTATATTTCAAATATTCTGTCTTTGTATCAATACAACTTAGATTGTTAGTATAAGTAATTCGATCTATTTGCTAGTTATATCCATATTGCTAAAAACGTACTATTTTTTTATTATAATATGAATAGTTATATTTTTATTTTCTTGGTTTCACATATATTATTAATTAATTTCCATACAAAGGGTAAGAAAATTTTTTCCATCAGAATTTTAATTTTGAATATATTGTATTTTATTCATGATTTTAAAGCAATATTAATAATTTTTAAGTTATGACATATTTCTCATCTGTGCAACAGATTCAGTTTGAAATATCGATGATTGCCTCACCAATGGTAATTTCGAGTTGATTACGGCTTCTTAAAACGAAAATTTATGAATACTTTAAAAAGCTTGCATACTCAATTTATATATATTTAATTTTTTGTACGATTTGAATACTGCACAGATTTGCGTGTCAGTAATCTAATTTAGCAGGTATACTGATATGAAGTGAGCGTTTTCTCTGAAAATAAAACATTAATTTTAATGAAAAGTGAAAACTATTTTACTCAAAGTATTGGCCATTATTTTCTCCACATTTTAAATACTTTTCTGACAATTTTTGGATACTATACCAATAGAATTGTTTGTCTTTTGACGCAAACCAAACATCCAATTTTCGACGTCCTTCTAAGAATCGAAACGCTGCTCAACCAATGTGTGTCCCATCGATGAATATCAATGGTGATCAATGGCAGTCAAATTTATTTGATCACAGACTGAACTAGTTTTGCTTTGTGTATAGATTTATTCAACAAAAAAGTTTCACCGTATCTTAACAACTTGTAATACAGCACGCCACTTTGGTCGTATCAAACATATTGAATTATCTTCTTACTGAATCGATATGGTTTTGCAGACAATATTGATGGTTGTCCCCGAAGAGTCTATGATTTTTCCCGTTTAAGATTCTTGAAATAGATCAATTTTTCATCGTCAGTGATAATTCGATGCAAAATTGATTTTCTTTCGTGTCAGGAATCGAAGAGAGTATCATGATCAGGAATTGTTGTGCAGTATTTAAGATTTCTGCCATTTGCTTTTGACTCAAAGTTTTATCTTCATCTAAAATCGTTTACCAACTTTTTAATGGTTTTCCGCTTCTTAAATGCCTGAGATTAAATTTATGATTTCTAAACTACTAAAACCATCTTTTGTATGTTGCTTCTAATAGAGCATGGTCATCATATGCCTCGATGTATTTGGCGTGACTATGAAGTACTTTCCTTTAAATGAACACTAATAAATAATGCTTTCCGCAAATCATCACATTCTGGTACAAAATGCCATATTTTTAAGAGTATGGAAAAATATGATGTTGTTTATTCAATTACTTTATTTCAACTAAATATGTTTGATAGTTATCATAGCAACCTGAGAAAAAATTAAGGCTCGTTCAAAACAAATGTTTTCTATCAAGATATTTTTATCTTGACGCTCACTTCATATCGGTATACCTAGTAAATATCTGTCATCGAAACTGTAATAAAAAAATTTTATTGGGGTTTCAATAGTGACGTTCCAAAACTAGAATTTTCTTTTACCATAATATATTCAAGTATTTATTATAACTTCCTTTCATATTTTACATATTGTGGTCTGAATACCTGCTTGGTATTTTGCCTACGTTACTTAAACTTTTAATTCGAAAATCCAATTTTTTCTGGTAATGATGATTGAATCATACATATAAGCCTTTTATAAAATCCTCGTTTTCTTCACCGTACGTTTTTTAATATAAAATTAACAATTATATAATTTTTAATAAATTTTACTGCAGCTGATATAGAATGCAATCTTTAAAATTTTAATAATTTAACAATAATATTCATGAAAATAATTAAAATAATTTTTATAATTGTTTCGTTCATAAATAATTATTAAATTTAAAATGCCCTTTTTATTATAATTATTAATTAAATATTATTATTATTATTATTATTATTATTATTATTATTATTATTATTATTATTATTATTATTATTATTATTATTATTATTATTATTATTTATTTTTATTTAAGCACTAGGTTTGCAAAACGAAGGTATACTTAATGGTTTACGAGCATATAAACCTAATTATAAGTATATAGCAGGAATTGTAGCTAGGAAAAATTTTTCCGATGATTACGAAAATGTTTGTAGTGGCGCTATCGTGCATCATAAGGCGGTATTAACTGCTGCCCATTGCTTCATAAATCATCGAGGTGAATTGAAGTTGCTAACATTTTACCTTCGCCTAGGTGTGGAAAATATATTGGTTTTACAAGGTGAACAAAGAATTATAGATGTTATTTATACATTTAACTACAATCCATACACCGGTGAGAATGACTTTGCCGTGGCTAAGGTAAGTTCCCTAGCCAAGATATTAGTATGAATACCATTGTCGAACGAGTATTTGATAAAAAAAAAAAAAAGAAAATTATTATATGAAATATGAAAATTGCACATAAACTGCTAACATTTTATTAAGATCTGTACAAAAAGTTAACACGAGTACGGATACAGTGGGGTGAAATTGAAGTTATTGGCAATTTGAGAGATAATGAGATTAAATGAATGTATTTTGAGCTTTGCTGTATTTTTATAATACACATTTAGTTTGAAATATTCATTGGGGGAGCAATACCTCGTTTTTTCTTTTTTTAATATTATTTAACATCGTTTTATGTATGCTCTCAAATACTGGTGCTAATCAATAACTGAGGTTTACGCTGTGTTTGTCAGCAAAGCGAATGTAAATTGTTATAGCGGTGCTTGTGTCTATCTCAGAGGAGTCATACTTTATCAACGAAACTATTATTTGACCAAGGAAATGGACTTTTTAATGAAATTAATAACAGGATTAATAATTTATTTAAAAATTCTCCTTTTTAATCTAAATTAAAAAAGAGGATTCCTATAAGAAAAATTTCTTTTTGTTAATAAAATTTGTAAAATATCCCTAATTATCGTGTTTTACTCTAATATACAAAAATATTCTAAAAAATTATTTTTGTTATTGTAAGATTCATTTATGATGAGTCTAGCTTTTGAACAGCTTCCTAAATAATATAAATATTCGTTTAGACGTCAAAATGATATGAAAATATATGTAACGTTTCAATTTAAATGTTTCAACTTAATAGGTAAAAACAACTTTTCGACTACGTAACAGTGATTTATTGGAAAAAATTAGAATAGCGTACACATGCATAATAATAGCGAATAAAGAAGGTAGAATGTCTTCATACGGAGTACATAATTATACTGCAAATATGGATTTTGATCTGAGATATACATTCGTTCGAATAGTTGATAATAGTAGATGCGAGAATATCGTTAATAATCAGACGCAAATATGTGGCTTGATGAGAGTCAATGAAAATGGTGAACGCAGAGGATCGTGTGTAGTAAGTTTTAATTTAGCTTTGAATCTAATCTCTTCATAATGTAGTAATTTTATATATATATATATATATATATATATATATATATATATATATATATATAATCTCATGAGGTAACTTCATTGCTACTAAGATGGCTTTTTATTCAATTCTCGCTGCGATAATGTATAATTTGTTTTTATGACCGATAAAAACACATTCCGCAATTTTTTGCTTTACAGTTGCAAGCGTAGAACTAATTTTCATAATTTTTGGTGTCTTTACCTTTGAAATTGTAATGCTAGTTTATAAGTTATGGAAAACTAGATTTATGTATGACTGCTGTTGATTTTGAATATAGTTGTCTGTTAAGAACAGACTGAAAAATTTATGATTTTGCACAATTCGATATTGTCAGAATAAAAATTGCAAACGATCCATTTCTATTTACAGCTTTGCCTTCCTCAACTTCTCTCAACCCTATATAATTTTATTACAAAGGAACCTACGGACCCACAAGTTTTTGCTTAACAGTTTCCAATGCCGAATGTAATTCAGCAACTTTTGGATATTCTTTTTTGTTAATTTTTGTCAAAATTTATCATTGAGCTCGCAATGCTTGCTTACTCAGTTGGCCTCCAAACATAAACGCGGATTTCTATAATATGATGTTGCTCTTTATGGCGGCCTCGACTCTCGACTTGCTTGCCTTTGTCTCTACTTTCGCCCTATCTGTATCAATAAGTTTGTGGAAGATGGTTGAGAAACACCATACAATTAGGATACTCTACAATTTTGTAAACTGCCCGCTTTGCAAGCTAAGCAAGCATCTTAGTATTTTTGTACGCGTTTCTTTAGGTCATAGATATATTGTATATATCTATGACATATATAGAGAGAAATTTCAATGCTAACATTTGAAAACAACGTAAGAAGAGAGAGAGAGAGAGAGAGAGAGAGAGAGAGAGATACTGCCATTAGGTATAGTCTTTCTGTCTCAAACACACATGATTTTCTGAACGTATATACAATGAGAGAAGTGTACGTCAGAGAAAGACTCTACCAAATCTCTGTTTGTCTATTTCTTTACATCGTTTACATGTTTTTAGTTTTCAATGCTCTTTCCATGTATAGATGTTTTATGACTCGTTCTTCTATCGCAACCTTCATACGGGCATCGAACCCCCCTTTAAGTCATTAGTATTTTTCTTTTCGTTTTACAATAGTTAATAAATCTATTTTATAACACGCAACATATAGCGTTATTAACTTCTTTTCCTCCATTCAAATGATCTGATAATCTATACGATATGTATTTTTTTATTATTACAAGCGCCAATTTATATGAATCAATATTACTGATTTAACAGTTTATTATACATTATATTATTATATTATACAATATTTATTATACACTATATTTTTTATTTGATATCTATTACGAATTTATTTCCTATGATTATTTACTATGATTCATTATAAGCTTCATCTATAAGATTCTATATAATCTATAAGATTCATCCAAATTATATGTCATTAACTATATACTAATTATATTTAAAATACTAATTTTATATCAACAATATGATTTATGTATTACGTACACTATCATTATTATTTCTATTAAAACACTATATTGATTAAATTATTAGGAGCAACTTAGTTTCAGATCTTTTTTAACAAAAACTGGGCATTTATGATGGAAAATGTATAAACTTTAGTTTAATCAACATATTTTCCATCATTTTCTATTACTTTTTCCCATCTTTCTGCCAATATCGTGACGATATCATGTCGATAAAACTGTGTCGGTTTCGAGTCGATCCAATCATTCACAAATTGTCGCACTTCTTGAACATGTCGTAAGTGCGGATCAACGAGTTAGTGCTGCATCGATCTGAACAGGTGGTAATCAGAAGGCGCTATGTCTGGCGAGTACGCTGGGTGCGGTAACACTTCCCATTTGAGCTCCAACAGGTCGGAAACTAAGTTCGCCTCCTAATAATTATATTAATTATGCTAACAATATTAATGGCCTCGATAGTATTCATTGTGTTAATCTTATTTTTATTGTTATTTATAAATAAAATATAAACAATAACGCAATAAATTTAAAAATTATGAAATCAGTCTCCGAATTCAAAAGAAAAATATAGCTTCACTATCGTAAGAAATAAAACGTTTCGCTTATATAAGAGTAATATTGTTCATTATTTTAGGCCATACTATACCGAATATTTAATGAGTTGAAAGAATTTCTGTTAATATGCTTAGTCAAACAAATTTGCACTCTGTAAATAAAGTATTTTTTACAGTACGATGGAGGCGCACCCCTTGTCGTCGAACGTGCTCTTGTGGGAATAGCAAGCACACATCGGCACGACTGCGATAATACTGTAATTGGCGCTGTATTTACTTACGTGCCGTTTTTTCTACATTTTATAGATGCAGTAATACTAGAAGAACGAGCAGCGCCACAAACGTTCAAAAATAGAAAATATATAAAAAATTTATCGTAAATCTCTGCGAATGTTAGTTCATTATCGTTTTGAATTTTCTGTAATGATAATACCAGTTTAACATTTCAATAATATTGTAAAAATATGATATGGATATTGCAGGCATATTATGAAAATTCATGGCAATGCCTTAGGAATGTTGATCACAGCCACGCTGGAGCATCATTGAGCTGAAATGTTTCGTACAGCAATATTGCTGTGATTCAGATATTTATGATATGATGAATCTGTCATAATGCTGCGATATATTTGTGCTATGTAGATATATTAATTTTAATTTTGTATATTATGCATATATATATATATATATATATATATATATATATATATATATATATATATATATATATATGTGAATAAATGCATCGTGTGTGAGTTTCAGTCAACTTGTATATATTCTTATGAAAACTTCCTGGTCCTTATAAACTAATCAAGGGATTTTTCGCCATTTTCAGGAAAAATCGTCGTATTTATTCAGATCTTTTATCACAATTTAATATTTGTGAAATATAGCTACATTATTGCCGAAAAATTGTAGATTTATCTGAATGTCCTTAATATTTTCAATGCCGCTGTATTACCGCATTATTGCAGCAATATTGTCATGTAATATCTTTCATGACTATATTCATCGATAATCTTGCTGTGATAGGGCAGCAAAAAATGTCATCCTCTATAGAATTCTAAAGAAAATAGGGACAGGGAAATATTTCATGTTAAATCCCTAAAATGATTCTATAATTTTCATATTGTAAGTTTCCCTATAAATAAATAAATAAATAAATAAATAAATAAATAAATAAATAAATAAATAAATAAATAAATATATATATATATATATATATATATATATATGAATACATTAAGTTAATGAATATTTATATTCTTTTTGGATTGATATTATAGAAGTATATTTAACTAAATAAGTAAACTATTAGATAAAATAAGTAGAATAAATACATTTAATACCATAAGATCACTTTAAGCATTCATCGAACGAGGCAGTAATACATATTCAATAAAATAATAAGTATTTATGTCAAGTTATATTCAAAGAATTATTTTTTTAATTATTACAACAAATTAAGTAATCAATATTGTGTCAGATTGAGGTGTGAAGCCGAATTGTGAAAGAGATTTGAAAAATTGCCCATGCCGCGGATAATCCGATATAGAAGCATTCGAATGGGAAAATCATTAATAGGTTCAAATTTCTTCTTTACGAATACTTAATACATAATCTATTAAAACGAAATTTTTAACAACTTTTTTGCATAACCTTATTTTAATAATAAATAAATTCAGCAAGCAGAGAAATCGGAATAGGCACGCAAGCCGTATGTAATATGTTTAGGGCGTGGCAGTAATGAAATCGTACAAATTATATTTATATTAATTCATAAGGTAATAATGATATTCATTAACTGAATCCACTTGAAAAACGCTTTTTTGTAATATGGTTATCTTACATATAATTATTAATTTTATACAATTTTGATAATTTTAATCAATCTTATTAGTTAATATTCCCATATGTTAAGATATTTTCTTTATAAAGATATTTCTTTCTCTTATTTTAATTTCTTTTCTTATGTTTTGACAAAAGTTTTTTAAAGGGTTTGAAAATTAATTCATTTTTTTAAAATTTTTTAAAAGAAGTTATTTGGAGGAGAAGGGGGCACCGCTCCTGCCGAAACTCCTGCTGGGAGCTCCGCCCTCTGGACTTTGCTTCCGTCTTTCGTTATGTAAATACTTCTGTCTTGTTCCTTCATTATCCTCTACAATATTTAAGGGCACTTTCGTTCTAATTTAATATTTAATTCATAAAAAATTGGTCTCGACAAGCCCGTTTTGTAAAATTCTCTGGAAAACTAAATGTGTAATTTTGTAAATCTAATTATATAATTGTGTAAACTATGAATAATGCCTGCGTATAAATAAAGTACATTAAAGAAAATGAAATTTCTAAGAGATCCAGTCATAAATTTTTCAGTTTTGTTCAGTACATTTCAATCTATTTACTTCAAAAAAATTTTTCTGAAAAAATTTCACATAATTCCCAAGCCCTATTTTATTACGTAATAGTTCGAAACATAATATTAGTTATATATTAAAAAATATGCGAACTATTCTTAGTATTATTGTATATTAACGGTAAGTGAAATATCGAAAAGAAAATTTACATTCACTTTCAGATGCTTTCTTTCAAGGGAAGTAGTTGCTGAGTAGGAATACAGTTTTTGTAAAACTAATAAATATAGCTTTACTAGTTTTATCTACATGATTGCTGAAATTAAACGCTTCCGGAAGACATAATGAGTATCTTTTTTTTTTTTCGTGTGTGTCATAAAGGTATCTTATATTTTTTAGAATTTATATGGTTAATTACGTAAAAAATATGTAGAAAAGCTAAGAATATCATTTCTCATAGTTGCCTATTATGCTAATGTAAATATTCATGGTATAGAATTTACACATAATATATTCTCAGATTTTAAATATTGATTCAAATGGAATGTTTCGACATTCTAATTTTACAGCTAGTTTGAAATTGTAAATGATTATATAATATTTATAACAAAGATAAATATTCAAATAAGAAAGTAGAAATTTGTTCGAATTAATTATGTGTAAAAACTGAAGCTAGTACATCAAAAGTACAAAATATTATATTTATTTGCGAGCTTATTTCGATGATAGATTATATTCAAGTTTAACATAATTTAAATATCCATAAAATTTTTTCTGGAATTTAAATTCATTTATTACATTCATTATTTATTTATTATTTTATTCATTAATAATTATTTATTTTCGTTCAAAGTTTGCATTGAATATTAATTTTTACCTAGTATTTAAGAAACTATAATTGAAAAATGTAATTATAAAGTTGAATCCTGTATTATATTGTGCTATTAAATTATTTAGTTAAATTAAGAACGTTCTTCTTGATTGTATGAAATACTTTAATAATGCAATCATAGATATGTAACATAGATTTAACGATATTTAGTCCAATATAAATATGTCAGTTTTCGAAAAAGTATTGGAAGGTTCTATGATTTACAGTTACTAAGAGACCATATTTTTTTACAAAAATAAGTCAAAAATAGATAAGAATAGGTTTTAAAATAGTACTAAAACAAAATTATTAGAAGCAGAAAATATAACTTGTACAAAAGAAATTAAGCAAATTAGAAATGTCTATTAATTGAAAATTATATATTGCCACCTTTCATCTTAATACCTCAATACTTTGACAAAATTGTTGTTAAACGCTGAACTTAATGGCATAGTTATTAGATTCACTTACAATGCAAAATGTTGAAAAAACTGAGTTTGAACAAATGAGTTGCCACAACATCAAAGCCATTGTGACGTCCCGCATTATATATACGTACTCATATATAATGACGAGTGCCCACCCGGTTCTATGCGCGACGATTTGCTTCCGCGAAAGACCGGTCAGTAATTTGCCCCTCTTTTTGGCCTAGCCTCTCGACTACTAGCCAGGGACGTGGGGCCGGTGAGCCGAGGTGTACGCGTTTTGGGTGGATACCGAACCTAGGCAGTATTGGCCGATCTATAAATCGCGAGTTTACTACCTAATTCGTTATCCGACTTCGTCTATATGCTCTCGTACTAAGATTCTTTTCCCACAGTCTTGTCTACCAGGACGAAAGGAGCGGCTTCCGTGTACAGGACTACAAGAGTTCCACCCGTTTAGCCTACTCAGCAAAATTACAGGAGCAGTTTCCGTGTACAGGACTGATAGAGTCCCACCTGTTTAGCCTACTCAGAAGAGTTAGTGGAGTGGCTTCCGTGTACAGGACTGATAAGAGTCTCACACGTTTAGCCTACTCAGAAAAATACAGGTAACTGATATATATATATATATATATATATATCACGATTAGGTTTAGTGGAGATTACGGACAAGTAATGTTAATAAGGATAAATCATAAATATTGTTGGTTACTTACTATTTATTTGCTTCTTTGAAATACTTCTTATAGAACCGTATAATATATAAAAATAAACTAGATATAGGTCGGGTATACAAAGTTAACACGTACAAGATGAAGTTCGAGAAGTCTGAAAAATACAAAATATTTCTAAGTTTAAAAATCGCAACAAAAAAAATCTAGGTCAGAAAAATCCTAAGTCCGAAAAAGTCGAAAAAATTCTAAGTCCAAAAAGTTGGAAAAATTCTAAGGTTTATAACTACTGGATCGATCTGACCTAGTTGAAATTCCGATCGGAAGTGATGAGAAATTTCGACAGTTAATATTTGACGTTGATTCGGGAATTTTCCTCTGAGTCAGTTTCCGATAACAGGGTGTCCGGTTACCCCTGGGTGATAAAAAAGGCGCCTTTACCAAGCCATGATAATTGGTTCAACACTCGTGTATATATATATATATATATATATATATATATATACCTATACCTATACATATATATAAATGATTGCGTTGGAACACGTTCGGAATGAATTATTACTGCTGATAATTACATTCTTCTATGCGTTCAATTGTATAATTTCGTTTGACACAGCATCCCTTTTGGTCCTGAGGTTTTCTTTTTGTTATCTATTTTTTTTGGTTTCCAGGTAAAATCTCTTACTATTCGACCCCAATACCAAACTTGTAATTTATATCGATTATCGGTTTAATTCGCTATTCGTAAAAATTGATATACCTACATATACGTATACGTATGCACATACTTACATCGTGCTAATGGTCAAAAATATTTTGATTTCTTTTTAAATAATCCAACCTTATCACTAGAATCGATAGATGAATAATGTTAGTCAATGAAACGGCGCGTATTCACTCGGAATCGTTACATTTAATACTAATCATACAGTATAAATCGCACGAATACTCCATGGTATGTCTTTACATAAAATGTATTCTATTTCGAGAAACAAATAAACAAAAAATAATAATCTGTTCAATTCAGACTTAATTAAGCTTACTTATTCATTTAACATTAAATTTCTGTTATAAAACCATATCTTTGTTATTATAATTTTACTTATTATAGGAAATAATCGCCTGTTTGTTTTTTTTTTTTTTAGTAATCGTATAAACTTCACGCTAATCATACAGAACAAATCGCACAAATACTTCATGGTACGCCCTTATATAAAATACATTCTATTTTCTCGAAAATAATAAAAGAAAACTGATTAATTCCTACTTAATAAAACTTTCTTACTCGCTTAATATTGAATTATTTATAGAATCGTAACTTTTATAAATAATGGTGGTTCGGAAATCATATTTTTATGTGAATCGTTGTACCATTGGGATGGTTCTATTTCTTTAATGTTTTTATCAAAAGTCACCCTTTTCTGCGGACGCGTAATTCTGACGGATACTATAACCCTCGGTCTTCTACATCGCGTTTTTAACGGCTTACTTCGTGTCGCGAGGGTATTCTCTTTAAAACTGTCGCCTTGCCAGGTTTCTCTCGCCAATTAGGTAATATGGCGCTACCCCTGATCTCACACCAGTTTTCACATTTTTGCTGGTCTTCCCCTTCGCTCTGTTGATTATCCTTTTTATTATCCTTGGGTTGACGTAAACTTTGACGCTAGTTAGATGGTTGCGCCTCCACATTGTTATCGTTAATAATTGACGCATTATTTTGTTCCTTGTTACAACAGTATCATTTACTTTTATCTGCCTTTTCTTTTGTAAAGACACTTAGGCCAGGTTCAATCGTAGTTATACGTCGTTGCGGACGGTGGGACTGTATATTATTTCTTAAATTATCCGAACTATATGTGTGGTAAGTATCTTTATTCCCGCTTTCGCTAGAAAATTCTGGGGCAATTTCTTTATGCAATTTGGGATCTTGGGCGGCTTTAACTTCTGGTTCATTATAGAACTGGTTTTTGTTTGTCCTCTCGTAACTACGTTTAGACCTTTTATCGGGTTCCGAGATAAGGCATCCGCGTGTGCGTTCGCCTTTCCGGGGTTGTAAACTATGTCGTAGTTATATTCAGAAAGCTTAAACCGCCACTTAATTACTCTGGTATTTAAATCCGCTTTTCTGTTATAAGAGTAAAATGTTTTCCATAAATATACGGTCTAAAGGTTTGGACTGCATGAAGCATAGCCAGAGCTTGTTTTTCATAAACTTCATATCTGAGTTCGGGTCCGCGTAAGACGTATAAGGGATGTATAAGCAATGGGTTCATCCTTACCGATTTTTCCTTGTGATAATATCCCCCCGATCGCGTAGGCTGATGGGTCTGTAGTTATTAAGAAGGGTTTATCCATATGAGGAAACTGAAGTACAGGCGCAGTACATAATGCTTGTTTTAATTGTTCAAATGCATTTTCAGCATTATTACTCCAAACGAACGGTTCATTACTTTGGCGTAGTTTCGTCAAAGGCTTTGCTATTTGAGCAAAGTTCTTTATAAATCGACGATAGTAGCCGACGAGACCTAAGAATTGTCGTATGTTTTTTACGCTTCTAGGGTACGGAAATCTTTCGACTGCTTCTAAGTTTTTAGGGTCCGGCGTAAGTCCTTTTTCGCTAAGTACGTGGCCCAGGTACGCTACTTGTCTTTGCAAAATCTTGCATTTACCGGGTTCTAATTTCCAATTAGCATTTCGCAACCTCTTCATAACATCATCAAACAACATTGCGTTTTCGTCTAACGTTTTTGCGTAAATGACAATGTCATCCATATACACGAATACACCGTTCCCAATAAGCCTCTCTAAAGTGAAATTCATGGCGCGCTGTTATTCAATGCGAGCGTTTTTCAGACCGAAAGGCATTCGGGCAAACTCAAAATGACCATCGGGTATCGAAAACGCTGTTTTATGCATATCCTCCTGGCACAATGAGATTTGATGGAACCCAGATACACATTCCATTACAGTATAATATTTCGCCGAGCCAACGTTATCGAGAATCTCTACAATGTTAGGCAGTGGGTAAGCCATCGCTACAGTCTTCTCATTTAATGCTCTAAAGTCGACCACCAACCTCCATCTAGGTTTATTATCTGCTAGGCTCTTCTTTGGAACAACCCATAGAGCCGATGAGTAACTGCTCCTAGAATGTCATATTATTCCCTTTTTTAATAGATCTCGAACCTGTGTGTTTACTTCTTCCTTTAAAATGTGGGGTAATCGGTACTGACGCGTAAAAACAAGTATATCGTCTATCGTAGGGATTTTGTGAGAAATGACATTCGTCGTCGATAATTCGTCTCCTTCCAAATAAAAACGGTCTTCATTCCGCCGCAGTAAATCAGAGGCTTGGTTATATTCTGTTTCCCCTAGTTTGGATATTTCTGTCATTTCGATGATTTTTTCAACTCGGTCGGTACTAGTGGACACCTTTGTAGTGTAGTCAGATACCATGAATAAATCTTTATGTTCATCACAAATAATATTACAATCCTTCAGCGAGGTTCCATCGAATTGCCACCACGTCTTAAAATCCTCGAAATCTGGTTTATCCGAAATATCCAGTTCCTTTTCTATTTCGAGATCGTTATTACTCAAGAAAAATAGTTCCTCGTCACTCAACAAATCTAAATTAGTTACGTTATACCCCACTTTCAATGTTCTTTGACTGAAATCAATAATAGCCCTTGCTTTATATAAAAAACTGGAACCAACTATAGCGTTATAGGGTATATCACTATGATTTGGTAGTACAATAAATTCCGTTTGTATTCCTAATATATTCATACGAACTATCCCAAGGGTAGGAATCAGTATTCCATCGATACCTCTGAGATATGCTTCTCGTTCAGTATCTATCTTTGATATACACGGAACTGCGCGAATTTTAATTACGTTGGCTTCGCATCCGGCATCTAATAAAAAGAACGTATCATATCCCTTCAAAAATAGAAACCTATTTTTTACAAAATTTTTACGAACCTGTTTTGAAACAGAATGTGGAAATTTTAAGCCATAATTTTCCTTCCACAGTTGTGATCACTTCGTTTAAAAATCATACTAAATTCCATCTGAAAGTAAATGATTCCTATCGTTGAATAATCTACCCAAAGAAACGATATTTTTGTAATTCTCTACAGCTCGTTGGAGTTTATCGCTTCAAAATTTTCAAATGAACCTGACTCTAGTAATTCTATTTTGTTTAAACCTTAAATTTACGCTCGGTAACTTTCCAGCGTTTATAGCGGTAATAATTCGCAATCTTCCTCTTCCATCATCATTACATTGGCTGACCGCGTGTCGCTTGGCGATGCTTCCTGCCGCGCCCTTGACGTGGAGGCACCGTAGCTGTTTCCCGCCCTCTGTTGCTCATTGTAAATAGGCTTCCTGCATTTATTTATATGATGCCCTCTGTTCTTGCAATATACGCAGCTATTCATCTGAGGGCAGGTTGCCGCTATATATCCTGGTTTACGTGAAACATATGGAATTTGGACGTTGATTAAACCTATCTGAATTATGCCCAATTTCGTCATTCAATCGACACCTTTCGATCCCTTGTTGGATGATGTCTTGGTCCATTTGGCATACAAAAGACTTTATCCTTTTCTTTGCGCTCGGATTTCACGGTATTTTTCCTTAAAACCATGCGCGAATGTATTTGCCGCTCGGCTTTTATACCGTTTTTAACTATGTTACGGATATCATCAGCGTCTCCTAAATCCCTATCTATCTCGGCTTTTAATTCGTTACGAAAGCATTCTAAATTCTTCGGTCCTCTTCTGTACCTCTCCCAAATATCCAAAAGTCGACGACCAAGATCTTTTACTCTATTCGCAAACGTAATCACGTTTTCCACATCTCTTTGAAATTCGCTGCCGAATTTGCCTATTAGTTGGTGAACAGTCTGGGGAGGTGCATATATCATTTTAATAGCTTCCTTTAACTGTTCTAGCGTATCGAACGATTCTGGACGGATGGCTTCCCTGGTCTCACCCGTTATCCGCGAGCGTAACATTTTTACGAAATTGGGTTCGCTCGCCTGATCTATCATCTCTAGGGCCTCATCGCAGCCCTCAGAAAAAGCGCTAATAGTTCCCTTTCTTCCGTTAAAGGAAGGAACAACCTTTAAGGCGTCCTTTAAAGACACCGGTTGCGGCGGCATCTTTACGATTATGGTGTCCTTAATGAGTTGGTTCGCAACAGGGTCTGCAGGTCTACGTCTAACTTCGGAATCCTCGCTATTATCACTCTCCAACGCGCCTGAGAGTTCCACGGCGTTATCTCTATGAACCAGATCACGGAGTTCGTTATAATCGTTACTATGGATCTCAAAAGATGTTTCCTCGGTAAAACTATTTGAATCTCGTTTGGCGTCTCCGGAGTCGTTAGTTCTCTGTCCTGCGGCTATTTCGTTACTAGATAAGTTGTAGGATTCCCAGGGGATATCTGCTTCTCCCCTTGGTATTTGAGGTCGCGGCGCGAAGGGGTTGGAGGATTCTAACTTGTGTTTGAGTTCCTCGTTTTTGCTCGCCAATTGTCTCGTGATCCTACGATCCGACATATGTGGATATTACCGTTGAAGCTTCTCGCTTTATTTATAAGTATGAACAATATTAGTTCGTACGCGCAATAATTCGAGTCTGGCCTCTAACTATTATTAACTATTATTTCATTCGGAACACTAAATCGATTATGTTAATATATTACCCGAGGGAAACGCGAGAGAATAAGAAAAGAAAACGGTAAAAGTCACTCGTCCAGTTTTAGCTTGCTTAACGCTTGCTCTAGGTTTTCAATAGTCTCCATCTCGACCCGTTCTCCTAAGTTGACTCGAACTAGCGTTTTTATATTAGTCTTTAATATACACGTTAATATACCCTTTAACTCTCTATTCTCGTTCTTCAAGATATCTATATCGCGTCCAGCTTTTAATAGTTTATCGTACAAATAATTGGTATTGCTATGTGTTTCGGCACATGCGTCTTGTAATTCCTCTATAAATACTCTATTCTCTGCCGTTAATGAGGAAATTTTTAAAATTTTCTTACAACAGATATTTAACTTCGCTATTGTTTCAATTAGCTTGCTTTCCGTTTCATCTAGAATGAATGGGTTACCGTGTGGCAATACCATTGAATAATTAACGCAATGATTATTTTTATAGCATAGGATTTATTTTTCCATACAATACATAATATTTGAAGGAGGGGTGAAAAGTTTAGGTAACATATATGATTTATATATATATATATATATATTATTTTTCTTTATATATATTTTTTGGAAACCACAAGCCTACTTGTATAGGGGTCTAATATCACTATTACTAGAACTAACTCGAACCTTGATCTTTGAGCTGCTCCTGCTGAACTGCCTGAGCCTTCTTGAAACTACCGAGCTGCTGTCAGAAACAGTCACAGCTCCACCGTCGGTACCGGTTTTTGGAGTCACCTTCCTTCTCCGACCTTCCGGTATTTCCGGCATCTTCAGCCTCGAGATCGACTACAGGAGCTCGAACCATTCAATTCCTTTGCGGAACTTTCTGCAGGCCGTTTCTCTGCCCGCCCTCACTTCACGGGGCCTTTGCTAAGGGTCTTTATGAAAATCTCCCTGATCTCTGTCCGTGAGGTCTCGTGGGGTAGGCGGGCGGCTTCTGGTTTTCAATTTTTTTTTTCGAAGGGGACTGTGGATGGCTCGACATTGACGCCTCCACGATATCGCTGGGCGTACCTAACGTGTCAGGACGTACGTGTGCATCGTTTTCTGCCGATCTTTCGGGCTGGTATATACGGTGGCAGTCTCGACAGGCTGCGGATGAATTAGGTGGTGCGTGTCCAGTTGGATATGGTAATGCGGTTTACACTTTCAGGGGAAACTTATGTGGTGACTGCGATCGTTCCCTCCTAATCTTTTGATCGCTGGGTTGACGTGCTTGCGGCAAGTTTCCCTTGTCCCGCAATGAAGGCCGGTCTGCGCATTTGAGCCAAGCGCAACTGCGAAGTTCCAGGTAGCGGATTTAACGGCAGTCTCTTGGGCAAACCAGTACCTTCCTGTATCCTTTTTATCTTTATCGGCTGCCTGGGAGTTGGCCGCTGGTAGCCAAACGCCAGAAGCGGTAGATCCAATACCTGCTGCTCGGTCCGTCTCCGTTTAATTCGACCAACAAACTCTATTGCGTGCTCGTGCAATACTTGGAATACGGGGAGGTCTACGACTTGTGCTTCCCACAAATTCGTGCCGGGTTCCTTTTCGGCACGGGAGGTCCTTATTGCGTCGATTACCAGCGATTTTATTAAAGCTCGTCCCTGCTGTATATTGGACTTACGGTTCCAATTCCTCTTTTGGCGACTGGTTGGTGCGTTTCTATCCACTAAACAAAAATATACGAGGGCAACAATTAACAAAAATAATAGTACTTTAGTCTAACGCCCCTGTGTCTACGTGAGGTTTTTCGTTCTGCGAGTATGCGACCCTATTACTACACAAAATGCCTCCGAATTACCCAGTATGCAATATCGACCTACTATAAGTACGCGACCTAGCTACACAGCATAGGATTTCCTACACCATCCCTCCGGGGCCTTCCAAAATTTTATGTGACGTCCCGCATTATATATACGTACTCATATATAATGACGAGTGCCCACCCGGTTCTATGCGCGACGATTTGCTTCCGCGAAAGACCGGTCAGTAATTTGCCCCTCTTTTTGGCCTAGCCTCTCGACTACTAGCCAGGGACGTGGGGCCGGTGAGCCGAGGTGTACGCGTTTTGGGTGGATACCGAACCTAGGCAGTATTGGCCGATCTGTAAATCGCGAGTTTACTACCTAATTCGTTATCCGACTTCGTCTATATGCTCTCGTACTAAGATTCTTTTCCCACAGTCTTGTCTACCAGGACGAAAGGAGCAGCTTCCGTGTACAGGACTACGAGAGTACCACCCGTTTAGCCTACTCAGCAAAATTACAGGAGCGGCTTCCGTGTACAGGTCGAAAAAATTCTAAGTCCGAAAAAGTTGGAAAAATTCTAAGGTCTATAACTACTAAATCGATCTGACCTAGTTGAAATCCCGATCGGAAGTGATTTTTCGCTTCGTTGGACTCATATTTATATATGGTTCGGACAAAGTAAAAAAGGCCGTCCAAAATTTTTCATGGAAATTCATCTGAGCGGTCGTAGGGAAAGCCAATGAAGGAGTCAAATTTCGTTTATAATATAAACTCCTTTGTTTGCTTTCTTACAATATTTAATTTTTAAATATAACGCATATACTATGATCATTAGCAATAAACTTATAACAACATTATAAAATACGATCTTTAATTAATACCTTAACCGTTTGTCATGTTTATAATTATTAATTTTACATAATCTCTTATTCTATTAGCTAAACTAATCTTTATACCATAAGTTAGAACTCTTACTATATTATTCAATTGATTTTACGTATCTTATAAAGTATATAACTACTAATATTCTGAACTAATATTATTAATCTTAATGTTTCGGTTTTGCTCTACGTTATAATTATTTACGTAATCTTTTATTATTATCGAAACTAATTTTTATACTATAAGTTAGAAATTACTTAGTCTATTATTCGATTTATTTTATATATTTTACAAAGTATATAGTTATTAATAATATCCTAATTGGACTAACATTATTAATCTAAATGGTTTGGTTTTGTTCTACATATTACAATTATTAAACTGATCTTTATATCATACTCTAGTATATGTTAAAAGTGTATTAATCCATTATTCTACTTATATTAATTAATATTTTATTAATCATACTTAACACAGTAACTAGTCTATCAAAACAAACGTATTGCACATGCATATGTATCGATGGCATACCATTTTTCAATTCATGATCTAGTCTCTACGTTCTTTTTCAATTTTAAAAATTACAAATCTAATATTAATATCGATCGTAATGAGAAATTTCGACAGTTAATATTTGACGTCGATTCGGGAATTTTCCTCCGAGGTCAGCGTCGACGCTGTTTCCGACAACAGGGTGTCCGGTTACCCACGGTGATAAAAAAAAGGCGCCTTTACCAAGCCATGAAAATTGGATCAACACTCGTGTCTGTATATATATATATATATATATATATGTATAGGTATATAATATATATATATATATATATATATATATATATATATATATATATATATATATAGATATATCGTTCATAACGTCGCAGGACGCGACACTATGATTCGTAATGTCTAAGTTTTAGAATAGTCTAGAATCAATGTCTATTTGCAATACTTTACAATAGCATAAAATTTACAATAACATGAACAAATAATTTTCAATAACATGAAAAGTTAATGAGTAAAAATATGATGTTTATACGAGAATATACATTTAAATTTTAATTTTGATTTTAATTCTAATAGCACGCATTAATTTTTAAAAGGAATCTTGTTAAATGGAAACAGCAATATTATGACAGACGTTAGCTCGATGGACTGAAATTAATTCATCTGTTAAAATCGCATATAATTTTTCGGAAACACTGCATATTTTTTCTCTCTTTAAACATTTCTTACTGTTTTGTACATCAACATTATACTCTTTAATCAAATTGTTATGTCCATTAATCAATTAAACTTTTCATTCATCAAATGATTTATAGATATAGACATGGAGGCGGCCTGCTGTGTTAAAAACTACAGGATAGTTTTCTGATAGTACGAAAAAAAGAAAACATAATATGTTTCCTTTTTATCTCTTTCCCATAGTACTAAGATTGACTGTAAATACTTTATCTACATATGGATCGAAGACCTGGTAAGGTTCGAAGTTAGAAGCAGTTAATAAATTATTGCTTGGCGTAGAGAGAAGTAAGCATTATTGTATATATTTTCGAATAATTTCTTCTTTGCTCTTGAGCTGCACTGCTAACTTTATATCTACGGTATATGCTCTAAAATCAGATTTTAATATTACGTTACCAGAGTTAATAATGGTGACATCGAGCGATATATCTTTTTTCGGTATGGTGTGATGGTACAAAAGGAGAGAAAGGAAGAAGGAAAGAAAGAGAAAGAGAGAGAGAGAAAGAGCGAGAGAGGGGGGAGGGGGAGAAAGAGAGGATTACTTTATTAACTAAGAACTTTTGATCTATAATAATATACAGAAATGTAGAAAACTGTAGATTGAATAAATTTATGCCTTATTATCAGTTGATTGTAATATTATGTCGATGATGTTACAATCATTTTATTAATTTGCTATAAATTTTGTGAATTATTTCATAGTGTGATATAAAATTATAAATTCTGTTACAATAACTTTAGACTTTAGGCATTACAATATTAGTCTTATCCTTCACAGTTTTTCTTTTCTTTTTTTAATTTTTTATTTCACAATTTTCAGTTGTCACACAATACTCGAGTAACTGATATTTCATCTTCAATTATATTTTAGTCATAAGAAAGCAGTGTATGAATTGAGTGCGCTCGCTATAAATAATACCTACCTGTCATTGATTACCATTAGATGGTCACCGGCTTGCCGCTCCTACTAAGTAAAAAAGAATTTAGGTAAACAGAGGGTTTATAGTGTATGCGAGTATGGATATAGAAGAGGCACATTATTGGAACGGGATCCGTGCTTGCATGTTTCCAGCCTATCTACTTTAGTCCTAATCACGTAGATTACGAACTCTCGACTTGCGTATATTTAACATCTGTTTTTTCCTAATAACACCCCTTACCTTCTTGTATGAAATAGTAACAATGGCGGAGGTACTCCCAATCTCAGAGTACAGCCTTACCCTTACAACGCCTAACCCTAACACCTACAACTTTAGCCTCCCTGCCTCCCATCAAAGAATCTTTCTCAGGTATCTATCTGCACTCATCGAAATCGTGGATTTTTAAAAAGAACATAAGAAACAATATGGTATCGGATGAAAAGGTTTGTGAGAGCGGTAATCATACGTAAGGCAATCGAGAGATAATCTGCAGACTTGAGTTGTCCCTTTCATCTTTCAGAACTTATGAATAAAGTATGTAGTATAATTTTGAATGTAGTATAACGCGGTGTAGTATAATTTTTGAAAACATTTTATATAACTTGGCCGTTAGGGTTTTTTATACTATCTGTCCGCATAGTTTTCGAATAACGTAGGACTTGTAAAGGGAGCGTAAGCGAGGACAAGGTGAACACTTGAGCGAGGGAAAGTGACAGCCTGTAGAGCTAGCCAAGAGGTGATCCCTTGTAGTGCTGGGAATACAGCCCCATTACTGGTTATGGGAACGCAAGTTGGAAGTAGAATGGAGGGAGACTGACAGATGGTGAAGGAGTATGGAGGTTGAGGTAGCGAGAGAGTATGATGGAGGAACTTCAAATTTGTCGTTAACCAAATCGAAAAATTGTATTTTTGTCATGAATTGGAAGGACATCAAGGGGAATATTTGTAAATAAATAGAAAATTAATTCTCCAAGCTAGTGTAGGAATTGCAACTTTTTCCACCCAATCAAGTAAATTTTCAACATATTCAATCATATCGAAGTAGAAAGAGCACCCGAACCATACGGTACTCACACCACTTTGACTATGTTCGACCTATTTCGTTTCCACTATGAAAAACTAAAATCACCAACAGCTCTACAACAAAGGTAGCAGATAATGGTAGTGGCAATAGTACCTGAAGCACTCATGGCAGAGGCAGCAGCAACTAAAGAGAATGCAGAATTTGATTAATAATCGACGACTAATGTTAAATTTTCTTCTATAATTACTAAATCTCCAGCGAGTTACGAGTACTTTTCTTATATTCATAATATAATGTAATGATAAGTAATATACACAATTCGTAATATAGGAAAAGTATAGATAATAATCTCATACAATGAAATTCAATAGTATTCAGAATATCATAAAATATTAATAAATATATCAGAATCCTGCAGGTTTCACAGGATACTTAATTAGTTTGTTAGGATTACACTTGTAAAGATCAGACTGGTGGTGTCCTGATTCACAATTGCTTAATGAACCACTTGAGTCAAAACACAACTGAATTTGTAATAGAAACTGTTCCTGTGTATATTGATACTAAAATAAAATATATAACATAATTTATAATCCTTGAATTAATTTTTCAATATAATCTATTATCAATCACTTTTACCTGAGGACGTAGGCATTCTACGTGAACCAATTTTCCTAAGCTGTTTTTAATCGACTCAACAATAAAAGACAAGTAATATTGTTTAGTTGGTTCAATCTGAGCATTTGCCAGTATAATTTGCATATCGTAGTTATCCGATAGTTCTAAAGCTTTTCTATAGTAAACTAACGGATCTTCCGATATGCAATGTCCATACATTTTATAGTTCGCTTCCCAATTTATCAAAGATGTACTTTTTATTTGCAAATTAGGCCATTTTAATTCCAGATTGTTTCCCAAATTTGGATCAATGTTAATCTGATTTGAACGTACTTGTTTTCCTTCAGAATTTACACAATCAGTAAGAAGTAGGCCCCTTGAATCAGACGCGTATAATCTATGTATAAACCACTTGCGCTGATGAAAAAGCATTACATGATCTTGTAGATATCTTTTCGTTTGGTTTAGATTTCTATATGGATTGATAACTTCTTCATAATAAACTTGTGCTGTTGAAAGACGTTGAGCAAATATAAGTCTAGAATAGTGACCCACTCTGAAAGCGATTAATATTAATAAGAATTAATACACTATTATGTGGTTGCGCTATCAAAACATTAACATAAAATAAAAATAGTAGAATTTATTGTATCTGTATAATTAACTCAGAAATCACAAAACAATATTAGTCCTACATTATTCTATTTCACAATATTATCTCTACATTCAACTTTTGATCAGCATATATAATCTACTTCCATGCATATTTCTACAATTTTAAATATTAAATTTCTCGTGTCGAGAAGGGAGAGGAGCGCTAAGTATAAAAGAAACTTAATCAACATATTTTTTAAATCATAGATATATTCCAAAATCTAGAAATTCATGATAATGTTAAAGCAAAAAGATGAGACGACTAATAGTAAATGAAACAAAATTAAAAATGAATGACATTAGAAACTTCAAATCTAAAATAGAGAGCAAGTCTTGGAAATTTCACAAAAGCAATAAAAAAATTAATCTTGGAAAGTACAAAAACTTGGACGTCAAGAAAATATCAAAAGTTCGAAAAATATAAATTTTGTTCTTCAAAGGCATAAAGGAAGCTTGTTAAAAAAAATTGAGATTTTGAACAAATGTTTCATAATCTAATAGTATTTTAGAATTTACATTAAAACAACATTCAATATATATGTAAGATGTATTGCGTGCGCGCGCGCGTGTGTGTCACATACAATATATTAAACTAGAATTGTAGTATTCTATTGTAATTATATTTATTTTTCTTTTATTAAAACACTAAACTCATTTATAATAAAATTAATAAAATTAAAATAAAAATAAACATAATAAAAGCAATAAAAATAATATATATTCTATATTAGCAAAGGTCAACCTGACTGCGTTCACCGCCTTAAATTTAAATTGACTTTACTTAAATTTAAATTGAATTATGGTTCGAAGCATCGGACAAAAAAGGAAAATTTAAATTTAAGACGGTGGGGATAGTCGGGTTGTTCTTTACCAACTAGAATTTCCCTTATTTTTTATTATTTTATAATTTTTATTATTTTTATTATTATGATTTTTATTTTTATTTTTAATGTAATTAATTTGAATTTTATTTGTAGTAAAGTATAATAGGTTCTATTTCAGATTCTTTGGGGTGATCATAAACAAGGACAATCTAACTCATTATTTTAGTATAATATCTTATGGTATAAAGATTGTAAAACCGATAAATATATTTATTAATTAATAGAAAAAGTATACTCAACGCTCTGAATAAAATCATACATTATTATACTTTTAAATCATTATTATAATTTTTAAAAATACGATAAATTCTTTACAAAATTTTATTTATAAAATTATGATTTAGTGATAAATTCATTAAATGAGAGAATAATTTTTAATAGTTATCGTGAGCCTTTCTAGCTTTCAGACGCTTAGTCGAAACCCTCAATATTGTGAGTCTATTTTTTAAAATATATTTTTTAAATTCTATCATTATATTTGGTGTTGACGGAAACTGGCAAAAATAAAATCAATATTGATATTTACAGTTAATATTTAACAATCGATAACTCATTTTTTAATAAGTCCTAGAAACGTATATGCTGTTCTTGGTATTTTATTTAACAAAAAATCTACGACGAAACAAGATTAAGTGAAATATAAAATCTTCATTTTTATCCATAAAATGAAAGATGGATACTTCAGCATAAAATAAATTAAATATATAATTTTTAATTATAAAACCATTTGCTGGTTGGGATAAATATGGTAGAACAATTTAATATTTTTACCTTTCAACTGAATCACAGAATGATAGTATAGCAAGTGCTATGATGTAAATTAACATGTTAAAATACAAAAAAATATAATTAAAATAAAGTTAGATACAATAGAAGAAATAGATAATTTAATGAAATCCGCACAAGTGAAGGTAATGGAATACGTAAAGTTTTTTCTTTAAAGCAATTTATATGTCTTCTAGTATAATAAGATACGTATTCAGCCATGAGGTTTTATTATTTATAGATTAGAGATAAAATGACTAAAAAAACAATTTAAAGCTAAAATAATTTAAGGCTAATACAAGTGTATTAAATTATTGAGCACTTTTATGTTACATGGACTATTTAGGAAGCATAAATACTTTGAACTGACTTTAATGTAAATGACTCATCAGAAAATTAGTCACTTTCTGGACAATAGATCCAACTGAATTTTCCTTATTTTTAAGCAATATATATAATATTACTATCATCATTATTATTATAGTATTATGAATATCATTCGACGTTTCGTGATTGATAATTAGATGTAAATGTATATTTATCATGTCAGTTTTAAAAGTTTTTAATTGGTGAACGAAGGAATTTCTTGGGACAAGTCTACCGTGTCCTGAGATAACAAAATCCTTTTGTTATCAAATATTTAAACAGGGTTAATAAGAGCGAACACTAAAAATAAGAAGACAAAAAAGCAACAAAATAGACAATAAATCTAGCAAGAATCTTAGACTCTGTATATAAACGTTTAATAAATTAAAAGATATTACAACACAGCTAATAGAATTGCTAGTAAGAGAATGGATTATATGCAGAAACACTAGATCTTTTATAGGGACACTCTTTTGTGGGCTATTGAATTCTCTCAATTTATCATCAGCTATTGTTTCGTTTTTACCTAGAACCTGAAAACTTAATTTGATAATTTATGGAGTGGGCATTCGAGGGGGTGGATTTAAATAAACACACATCACTTTAAAGCAATAAATATTTACTGAACTATAAACGGTAAGGCATAAAAAACCTCCACTTATTAAGTGGAGGAAAAAGCCGAATAGTTTCAGACAAGATCTAATAATAATAAATGCACATATAAAATTTTACACTGGAAACCAACTTATACAAATACAGATCCTCCTACTCCGCGTTGCGGCCCCAGCGTTCTGGGTACGGGTACAGCCCTCACCGCAATGGCGGCCACTGGACACGAAAGCCGCTAGAAACACCCTTAGCGACCGCACCAAATCAATCGTCTACACGGCCAAGTCCCGTTTCCCGCTGCAGTTCTCCTCAATCTACGCTGGTGACGTCTACACACACACACACACACACACAAAAGTACAATATATAGTGGATGATAAAAATAAATTACATAAACTGTATCAGCGTTACAATAATTAAATTACATAATAAGCGTGCGGGTGATCGGGCTCCAGAAACAAAACTCAGAATGTCTCTCCGCTCCGATCGTCCCTTCTACCAGTCGAACACATTCGCGGAGAGGGGGGGGGGATGCTACCTGAGTCGAGACTACGACACTGAACCACGGGCCCTAATCCTCCGATTCCTCGCGGGGGGCGTAAGGAGACTTTCAGTAAGGCCATGAAACAGAGAAAAACGCACGTTTTTCTCGCATGTGCGCGTTGCCACGTTGCCAGGTGGTCAACGTACTGGAAGACGCTGCCTTTCCATAATTTCTACCACTAAATAGATTTACCATGGGAGATTTGTCGCAGATGCTACATTTCTATCTCCGTCTATACCATCGTAAGACCTTTCGGCGCTCATATAACCCAAACAGCTACAAAAGATAAATAGCCGATCTGTTGAGAAGATTTTGTTTGCAATCGTTTTAGCCCGGTTAAATAATTTTTATATTAAATCTATCAGGTTCTATTTATTATAGAATGATTCTATATTCATAATTCCATTTTCTAAATTAAACTATATTTTTCAGAAATAGAGTATTCGAAAATCCTTGGATATTTAGGTCACGATACCTGAAAGATTTGAAACGTATAACTTGACAAGCTTGAGTTCGACGTCGACTCCGCATATCGTGTGCATAGTAGAGTAGTACCGTGTGCATGCACAGTAGGTGGCGAATTAAACTGTGTTGAATATTAACTCAAAGAAGTCAGCTTAAACTATTCCTATTAGGCCCGCCATTCGAATGGTCATATTCAACTGTCGGATAAGTATCCTAAACAAGGTGTGATTTTAAACGGGTTTTTCATTTTTGTTCTTCAGATGAATCACACACTTTTATCATTTTGGATGTCTTTTGAAGATATTATTGTTTCTTATGTAGAAAATCTCTCTCTGTCTCTCTCTGTCTTTCTCTCTCCAGCTCTGTATATATATCTCTGTGTGTCGCTATCCACCCCTCTGTCTTTTGTTTGTATGGTAGTTATATGCGAAATTATACTAATGTTTATTTATAAAGACAAATTGTGCTTTGATTAAATAGGCTATGTTTTTTTTCTAATTACAACCATACGATGAATCGCTAAATTAATGGTGTGTGTGTGTGTGTGTGTGTGTGTGTGTGTGTGTGTGTGTGTGTGTGTGTGTATGTGTGTGAGTGAGTTCGCTTCTGTATAAAAAAGTGATATCCGAGTGTCGATTTCAAAATCGTGTTGTTTGGCAAACCGGTTGATTTTCATTCAGTTTCAATGTGCAACACTACCTAAATATTTGTGATATTTAATTACAATTTAAATTACAAAAAGATATGAAATATAGATATAACTACATGTTACATATGGCTTTTACTGAGAAATATTATAGTTTTGTGTTCAGCTAGTAGAAACTGATAAACCAGGTGTCTTGGGGCGACTTTGACGGAGAGCTTCGTGTTCAGATGGTAGATTAAGATGTCCAGATGTCCCAGGAAAACTTCTAAGGAGAATTCTATCTTTGCATGGTAAAATAGGATCGCCAGCTATGACGGGGCATCGTATTCTACCTTCCGAGCACGAAACTCCCTAGGAAGTTGATTACATGGAGGCTTTTCGCCCTTATTTAGCATGTATGGTATGGTATGATATGGTAAGATATGGTATTGTATGATATGGTATGATTTGATATGATATTATATGGTATGGTATGTCATGATATGATATGATACGATATGATATGATATGGTATGATATCATATCATATGCTTTGATATGATATGATACGGTATAGTATGATATGATATAATATGATATGGCATATCATAAAATTAAATAATACTACTAAATTCGTCTACATTTTTATAAAAGCTACATAAAATAGAGAATTACCTTAAAATATTTTTAAATGTATTGTAAGGGTAATATAAAATCGAATGTGAAATTCCTAAAATGGAAGACCAAAGATCCTGAAGAAGCATTTAATAATATTACACTGTCAATCCCTATTATTTATAGCGTCTTATTTCAACATAAAAAATTGCAGGAAACAATGGTATGAAGTTTTTTCATAATTGTTTCTTTAGAATAAATTGTCATAATTAGTTTTGTAAAATGATCCTTTCTTTGATAATTTGTTAATCAATTAAGTAAATAAAACTCTATATTTAATTTTTTCTTATTAAATCGATGGCATCCTTACTTTGATGTTATTAACAACAGTGTATCTATAGGATATAACCAAGGACAACTTTATACTATTAGTTGCTATTACTTATTACAAATTAGTGAAAAATAAAAGGGCCCAACAAAAAAGAGTATTAAGATTTCTATTCTAACTACGAGTATATTATTTAATGATGTAATGCAAAGCCTATTTATTTAGACGTTATCTATACTATCAAATATATCAAACATGGCATCCAATTGATTAAATAGAAAAAACATCCAAAATTAAAAATACGAAGGATATTATATTATTTATAATATTTATTATTATATGTACTATTTACTTTTTTAATATCAGCTTACATTTAATTTAATATATTACTTATTTGTTTAAGTATAACCCATAAGATTAAAAATTATAAATTGTAGTTATGTCGACTGTTCTGATATAAACCAATACATATATTAGTATAATGTATTATTGTATAAAGACTGCAAGACCAATAAAACTATTTAGTAATTTAATATCATAATCCATAAGAAATTAAAAGCTTTTATAGAAAAATATTAAACAGAAAACAAAAAATATTATTAAAATAATTAAGTTTTTATTAGTTAATGAATAAATATTTCATGTTATTCATGTCATATTTATCTCTTTTCCATCGAAAATTCTATGATTTTGAAAAATAATTTTTTTTCAAAATGTCCGACAATGCGGGGGCGCGCGTACCAGCTGCTCGGTTTCAGGGAAAGTTAAGTTGGCCTGTGAAAATATGAAATAATAGGGATAACGGAAAGCCACAAGTTTAATAACTACGCTCGGTATTTATTCTATTTAGTCACCATTTATTAATGAAAAACGAAAAATCTCTTTTAACAGTAGAATACGGCAAGAAATACACACGCAGCTTTTATAATCTGTAAGTAGGAATTGCCCACTCTGATTTGTTCAAGCTTAAAATTTTGTTTCACTCGCAATACACTCTACCGAGAGCAAATAAATTATTTTACGCAAAATGCGAACGTCACCGTTGCGGTCATCTCACGCTTGAAACGCGTCCCGACACTACCCGTTTCCCGTCGCCTACTTTACAACAATAAAAAAAATCACGTCGTCCCGCCCCGCTCGCGTTCGCGCACACCGAACGTGGCGTTCTTACCTCGCTCCCAGGGAAGAGGTAAGTTTTCTTCTCTCCCACTCTCTAGCTCTCTCTTCTACGCATCCTCAAGGGCTAATGCAACGTGACGTTTATACCCCGGCGATAGGCGCGAGCTGTCCCTCGCCTTCTCTCCGCGATCCAGAGCAAGTAGCACGTCGGTTGCACACCTAGTGCTTTAATTGCCTCGCCGAAATTCCCATGCACTCGCCCCGCATGAGGAGAGAAATCTCAATCCATATTTCTAGATTCGACCTTGGTCGGCTTCCGGATTCAATTGATAAAACAATAAATTTATTAAACAATCCATTTGATAAATGAATTTAGTTTTTTTTTCTTTTTTATCAATACTAATTGTTTAAGTTATTAATATTTCTTACATAATTATTATATTAATAGATGTATTTTAATTTCAGTTATTTTATTTCAATCACCCTAATCGACGCTTTATAAGTATTTTACATCTCGCAAAAAAAAGAAAATTTACAGTTTGTTTTTATATCATCCATTAGTGCCTCTTTCACATTGACAAAGATCACAGAAAGTAACTATGTTTTAAAAATTGATTCTTTTTTAGTTGCTTATTAGCTGCTTTCTAAAATGTTTCTAGTCAGTTGAATCCATGCAGCTAGACAGTGGAGCCAATTTGAGCGCAAATAGTAAGGTAAGGAGATGGAACACAGGGACGAGTATATGGCGCGATGGCGACATATGCCAGAGCCTTCATGTTATACGAATGTTGAATGGTGCGCACTTCGCGTTCGCCTGAACAAGTTGGCGTGGATGCCTCGTGACTCGTCACAATAGATATCGTATATTTTAATATTTTAAATTAAATACCGAGAATATTTCACTGCAGGTATCGACTGAAATTGAAGCAAAAAAAATTTATGCCTTTGCTATAGCCACCGGAGCCACAGTTGTAATGGCCCATGTCGTATCGCCAGTTGTTGTTGATGTAGCCAGAGAGGACACATGGTTGCGATATGTACCGCAGATCCTGAGAATTTTCTCTGGATAAACGAGAGAATTTGGAGAGGCACTAACATGCGGCTACTTATGGCGCCTCTTCAACCTTTCGTAAGGCTTTATGGAAGACAGCCTAATGATCCTAGTTCTAAAAGCGAATGGTAATCGTAGCAGGACGGCTGATCACATTCTTGCCCAACTTTCCCCCGAGATTGAGGCTATAATGTATACGATTTTATTGATCGGGTAATATAAACCCGATATATAATTATAAAATATCTAAAATTAATATTACGATTATTGTAAAAACCAAAAGTTTACAACTATCGAATATTCTCCTTACCTTTGCATCAGGAGATGTAAGTAAACGATACAAAATTTGCATAATTAAATGATACAAAATTGTTTAAACTAATATTTTATATCTTTTTTATTTATGATATAATAAATAGTTAATATGAATTGACAATTTGAATTATAATTATTTTATGAAAGAAACTTATTTGTAAGTTAAGTTATATCAGAATTGTCTGAAATTATCAGACCCAACTCAATATAAAATATACCAAATTCTTAAAAGTTGATTTTGTGAGATCCTCTTTTAATGTTAGGTCGATCAACAGCTTTAAAAGAATAAGAAGTAGCGCGGAAAGTCAACGGAACTATCGGCAACAGTTGCTACATAGATCGGTGTAGGGACATCTTTATATATTTTTTAATATAATGGGTTTAGTAATTGGCTATCGGTATATCCATATTCAATTAAAGCTTATCGATGTCAAAATTCGAACTTCTTTATAAATATCAGGGTGTTTCTAATATCTGAAATAATATTTTTTATTTCTACATATCGAAATAAATGTATTGATTTCCCTTAGGTGCGCTAGGCCTTACAGTAATAATTTTCGAAATGGAGAGATTTTATCTTCTGTTATAAATGAAAATGTTATTAACACGGCCATAAAAGTATCTTGCCTCTGAGCTGCAAACGTAGAAATGAAAGGTATTAACGTATATGATCGCAAAAATATCTATACCTCAGGTATTTCAGAAAAGATTACCAGTGCTTACTTAAAAGTCCACATATAGTCCACTAAATAAAAATTTTCGTCTTTTTACTTTGATATGCTAAAATGAATTAGAATGTAACTTTAGTAATTGTGAATCGATATTCATAATCTTGTTGCAAATTCATGTTAAATGATTTTATTGTTATTCGGTGAATTAATGAATAAATTCTGAGGTTATTTACGCTGTTATTTACAAGGTCATAATTCGCGTGTTTATCACCTATGCTATGATACATTGCTTGATAAGAACAGGGTACACGTAATATATACTAAACTTCTTCAATGATTCATACTTTAAATTAACAATGTTATTAATTGTTATTCATTAAATTATTAATGTTTTATTTAAATATATTTCACCAAGTTATTAGCGAATCGTCAATGAATTTTATTAATAATGTTAAACATATATACATTACTTTACAACTATGTGCATGCTATATAAAATTTACTAAGTAAAGTATTGCTAGAATCTACATTCACGATAAATTAATATATATATAATTGTAGATTATGTTATATGTATTCATGATCAAAATAAAAAACTATTCTATTACGAGGAGCTTTTATTTTTGTGATAAATCATATATTTTGAAGATTGTTTCATGTTCTAAATAATATTGGGTTTTTACAAGGTAATGAATCTTTAAAACAATTTTATATTATCATATTTGTTATGTAGAATGTACTTCTCAAAATATTTTATTATAAAAAACAATTTCCAAATGTCCAACAATTTTCTGCCTGCTTAAAACGAGTGTTATTTATATTGGAGTAGTCACATTTTGAGTATAACAAACTGATTATATGTTCTATAAACATAAAAATTCATTAGAATAATGTTCATAATATGTAAGAATATTTTATTTATGGCCAAAAAAAAAAATCGAAATCATGTGGAAAGAGCAAAATACGTTCTAGTACTCTTCATAGTTTATTTACATTATCTTACCAAATATTTAAGAAGTTATAGGTATCCTTGTGGTATATAAGGATATCGAATGAGTTTATCTGCATCACACGTCAAATGACGAAATTCGTGTTGTCCAGGTACGCAGTCTATTAGTTCAGTATCTGAGTTAAAACACAACTGAATTTGTAGAAGATACTGTTCTGCAGTGTTCTCATGCTAGAATAAAGATGTTAGAAAATACAAATCTTATATAAAATTGTTCCATATGGTTGAATATTATTATATTTTACCTGAGGATGTAGACATTCCACAGATACTAGTTTTCCTATCGCATCTTTAATAGACTCTAGTATAAAAGACAAATAATACCTCCTGCCTCTTTCGATACCAGCTCTGTTTATTATCACATCCATATCATAATTCATTTGTAGTTCTAAAGCTTTTTCAAAGAAAGATGAAGGTTTTTCTGATACACAGTGTCCGTAATTCTTATAATGTGAAAGCCAATTACTCTCAACTGTTCCACGTAAACTTAGAAGAGGCCATTTGGAATGCAACTGTTCTATCAATACCGTATCAGGATTAAAATGATTTGACCTTACTTCTTTTCCATCAGAATTCACACAATCAGTGAGTAATCCACCGTTTGAATCAAACGCCCATAGTTTACTTATAAACCAATCTCTTTCCCAAAAGAGTTTTTTATGTTGAAATAAATATACATTTTTATGCTCACGGCTTACATATGGATCCAAAATTTCCTCATAAAAAATTTTAGAATTGACAAGTTCTTGAGCGAATATAAGTTTAGAATAACTTCCCACTCTGAAAATTAATTATATATTTATTTAAATTTCGAAAATATTACACATTCTACTATAGGAATAACAAAAAGAATAGCATATATTTATACATATTATAATGAGGCTTCTTTTGCTCGGTGAACATTAAGATGAATAACATAGTTAAATATAAGTGAAAAAATCGGGTGTTCTATTACATGATATGTGTTTATTATTATTATATTATTATTATATCTATCAGATTATTATATCTATTAGATCACATGGTATTAGATGTTCTTCATTTCTTTTATTACTAAAATATAAATTTTTATTGAAGTTCCATTTTGATTTGCCTCGACAAGATTAAAAATATTTAAGAAAGTTTTGAATCGAGTGATGGAAGACGACATGACAGTAAAGAAGTCTAAGTTATATTACTTTCCGCCATCTCTGGAAACATTCAATGGACCACAGAAATGGTAAATCACGTGATTCAAGTATTCAAGGCCAGTACAAAGTCTTACAAGAAACTGCACCAGATCCTCCGCCAAGGGTCAGGCCATAAATCTCCAAGTAATCAACTCTAAGCCGCATTTTATATCGTTAATTAATATAAACAGCATGGTGTTACAAGTTAAACATACTGTTCGAGAGACGCGTAGCGAACTGGCTATACGGATCCAGTAGCAACAAGCAAATTATTTAAGTCCAATGACTCAGGTAAATCATATGATATCACATTATATCATATCATAGATTAATTTATAAAGAAAAACCTTGTTTTTGTCTGTACACAATACAGAAAAAAGCTATTGAACCGATTGCTCTGCAATTCGAAACATTAGACTATGTTTTTCAAAACACACACACACACACACACACACACACACACACACACACACACACACAAACATATGTATATATATATATATATATATATATATATATATATATATATATATATATATGTTTCTATATATTATCGCTTCTGTATAAAAAACCGTTATTCGAGGGTCTGGTTCAAAAAGATAGTGTTTCGCAAACATTTTTTTGCTTCAATTTCAGTGTACAGCACTAATTAAATATTCATAATATTTGATTTAAAATACAAAAAAATACGAAATACAAGTATATTTATATCTTAACTGCGGCTTCTACTGGGAAATATTGTAGTTTCGAAATCAGATAATAGAAACCGATGTCCATTTGTCTTGAAGTGACTTCTAGGAGGAATTTCGTGTTCATAAAGTACGATGGTGAGCTACCTTGAAAGGAGTTCTACGGGCTGCTTCGTGTACAAACAGTAAAATACGATGTCTACGTGGCTTGGGGCGACTTCGATGGAGAGTTTCGTATTTGGTCAGTAGGATACGATGTCCAGATGCCTCGGGAGGACATCTACGGGAAGGTTTGCTTTGGCATGATAAATTACGGTCTTCAGCTATACCGGGGCACCGTATCATACCTTCTGAATACGATACTTCCTATAAGATTTGTCCCGAGACGTATTGTATCGTGCGAGCGCAATACTCCCCGTAGAAGTCGTCCCAACACACCTCGACATTAGTATTCTATCGTCCAAACACCAAAGTAGAATATTTTCCCATAGAAGCCGTATGTAACATGTATATTTTTGTATTTTAAATGAATTACTGGGAATTGAAGCAAAGAAAAAAAATGCTTTTTTGCAATAATACCTTTTTGATGTGAACTCTGAGATATCGCCTTTTCATACACAAGCGATCACCGATAAATTATCTAGGCGATTATACATTTATGCGTAGAGCATTTTTTATATAGATATTATTGAATTGTTGAATGAATAGATTAAATTATTATCTCGAGACGGGGGATGCTAGTATAGATCAAGTGCAATGCTGGCTATGTAATAATGTATACTATGTTCGTATGCTAGATAATGCAATATATCATGATCGTCTCTCTACAGAAATAATTATCTATAACGTATGTTTATTATTTAATTTTGGTTAAAACAGAAATCCTTCCTTGAAGAGCGAGCGAGATCTGGAGCGGTAGAGAGAGAGCGAGAGAGAGCAGGACACAGAAAATTTCATAGACTTGGCGAATGGTTTGTTTGTAGAGATGTGTACGCATTAGCGGCCTATTCTAGCGGCACAAATTGTAGGTACATATAGACCGGTGTATGGTCATTAGGTCTTTATGTCTAGTGTGCGCTGGTAGTTGCAGCTGTTTGAATTCTAGTGTTCCTGTAATACTGTTATACAGAATTACCCTCAGTCTCTCAATACTATATGTGTTTTTGATAAGATTTACTCTATTCAAACAAATCGCCACTGCAACCATTTGCTATATGACTTTTTTTAGAAGAATTTGCAATTTCAAAATTATAATTGATATTTCGAAATTGATTTTGTTGACTCATTTTTTACTTTATTATTTTTCAATTAAGAGATTGATTTTGTTAAATTTTAGGAACTTTTTCGGTAAAATTATTATTAACTAAATGTCTGCACGATCTTGTACGTAACAATTAAATAAATTATTCTGATTTTATTTTTTAAGAAATCTAACGAATCAATTTAGAAGTCTAGAATATGTCAAGAATAAAATTAATCGCATTTATGATTAAATTCTGAAGTTCTTTAATTCAAAATGAATTTTTTCAAGTTATAAAACAATCGTCTTCTTAAGTCGAAGGAATGCAAATATTATTTATTCTAACCAGATTTGTTTTTATTTTCATTCGCATGTACAAGTCTTAAATATTATATATTGTAAATCAATAATAATTATTCAATAAATTAACTAATTTGTTTAATGAGCTCAAAATTTAATAATAAAATTAATTGTTAAAAGTTAAATTATATTTTGATATTTTACCTCGGCGATGAATCGCAGAAAGATATAATACAGAAGACTACTATGATGTACACGTATTGCCACATTTTATAAAATTGTACATATTTTAAAGAAGTTAAGAGATTTTATATGAATATGTTAATAATGCAGACATCGTTTTCCTGATCGCAATAAATATTTTTTATTTTAACAGTAAAGGCCTTATCTAGTGAGGATTATCAATATTTTAAATTTATTTCTGATATGATGGAGTCGGTGTGCGTGGCATGGACATATTAAAAAAATAAATATCTGAAAATATGTTTGCTATAAATGGTCGGTCATGAACTAAATTATTGAAATAATTATTTGTAGAAAAAATAATTATCTTTCAAAGTGTCATTACTGGCTTCAATGCCCAATAGGTGGGATTGAAAAGTTCTTTTTCTGTTATTTAAAGTCATTCTACATATGCTCCTAAATAGCAGTACCAAACAGTCACAAAGGTCTCCGATGTGTTTATCAATAAAGTAAATGTAAATTTTGAAAGCCATACAATAATTATTGTAAGTAAATCTATAGAAAATGAACTTAATTATTTTGATGCTATTATATGATTACATAGTAACTGCACGATTCTACTATTAGGTATATCTGGACATAAAATGCAAATCATCCATGCCTTGAATATTGTTATGTCTCTTGAAATGATAAAAAATAGTTTCTAGGAGCTTTTAATTTACGCAATCGTAAGATACAGTATTTTTCATTTGCCATCTTCATTTTTATTTCAGATATTTATTTTGAAATGATCTACTTTAACTTCTCCAATAAGAATAACACACGTGCCGAGATGCACAGAAGTTATAGCATAATCCAGGAACTGACTACTCTCATAACATATCATATCATAACATAGCAAATTATATAATATCATACCATATCATGGGATACCATATCTACATCTATGAAACAACTGAACCGATTCTTCTGTAATTCGAAATATATATTCTGTATTCTCTTTTGAAGAAAATAGGCTATGTTTCTATTGCAAATCATTTTACTTTCATTACTTAGTTACGAACGCATACATTCTAAGCGGCGTCTTATAATTTGCTGGGTATAATAAATTGAGTTCAGCCTTCACGCCACATGTCGTACACGTAGTAAAGTAGTATCGTACTTATGCGCAGTTAATGGCCTCAGCAATCAGTCCCACCACCGACCAGTAGATGGCGTCTTATATTACGTTGAAGATCAATTAAAACTAGTCAGTTGAAATTATTAAACCAGACCAGCTCATTAGAATGCTAATATCTAACTTTGGGATTAGTATATTCAAGTAGGTAAAATTTTAGTTGGTATTATCCTTCTCGTTTTTCAGGTTAATGTTACAGTAGCCACATCTTTGATATTTTTTCATCACACTCACGCACATATACACACATGCACGCACGAATACACATAAGCCCACACATATACATTCTCTCTCTTCCTCTGTCTTTTTTATAAGATGGTTTCAGGCGAAATCATACTAACCTAATTGGTGAAAAAAATTTTTTTTTTATTTTCACACGTTATATTAACTTTGGACCGGTCGCGCCGTACTTTGTATACGATTTACTGCGTTTACCAGTATCATGAGAGATGCGTTTTTCATCACCAGTGACAATACGATGCAAAAATGCGTTATTTTTAATCCGCTATAGCAAAGTTTCGTACAGGCAAGACCGATTTTCGATGTCTCTTCTAATTTGAATTCGTAGGGTACCCATTTTGTAACCTTTTAAATGAACCCGAGAAACGATATTTTCCCTGACGTCCCATGATGTGGCAAGTTCTTCTTGTATCTTACATGAATCCTCATCCAGCGAAGCGTCTAATTCCACGTCTTCAAAACTTTTAGGTTTAACCGAGCAATCCTTGTTTTGAACATTAAAATCACCACTTTTCAAACGTTTATTTCACATTTTTACTCATATTAAATAATAAAAGCAGCATTTCCCGCAAGTGACATATATTTAGCTGGAAAATTATCAAAATAAATTCACAAATAAAATGCTGCAAACGTGTTGAAGATTTGTCAAATGGATGTGATGACTCAATCATGAGGAAAGAAGAGCTATAGCACGCGAAAAATATACTAAACGAAATTAAACGTAGAGCTATTGTAAAAAGTTAATAAAAAAAAATATATATATATATATATATATATTTTATAAATGCTAAGGAAAAATAAGTAACAAATTATAAATAAAAGGCGCCTAAATTATAGAATGACTAAATTTAATTAAAAGAGACTATTGAACCTGTGTGGTTGTCAAAAGGGTAATGAAGTGCACGTGTAAAACTTTTTCATCTCCCTCTTCACATATATTGCTAAACTCTCAATACTTTAGTCGTTTACTGATCGTGCTAGTGGTGTACGCTGCAGCTGCTGCCATATAGCGTCGCTTAATTATGGGAATTCCTTGGTCTAGCGAACATCTGATGATTAGCGCATAAGGATTTGCTGATGAGCAAACTTATTTACAAAATAGATAAATTGTAAATTTGTAGGAAATTTGCAGTATATCAATTTTACATGAATAATAATGATTTTCATCGGAAAAATCATTTTTACGTATTAGTACAGCTTCCGTCATATAAAAAATGTTCAGTTTCTTTTTTCAATACTACTATACATGTGGTTATTATTATAACCTGTAGTTTCTGACATCTTTTCCTTTTCACAAACAGACTCTCGGGCGTCACATATGTTTCTAAGAAAACAGTTCAGCGCTGTCAACATCAATTTGATCCATTTCCACCATAGACTCTCATGTATTGCATACCTTTTAGGCTCTATTGTGCTTTGCGCTGTCATCATCTGGCTGTACAAATACACTATGTATATTGTCTGTTGCGCCTTTTCTTATATCGAACTTTACAGTTTCCTGTAGTTTGTACGAATTTGCCGTGTTGTTCAACACTTGCATATCGTTTCTGTATTCGTCGTCAGTAATTCTATTATCATTTACTATTTGATGATTATTATGTAATAAAAATATTTATGAAATTTTTTATGCGGAATCCAGTCTAAATCTTTTGCTAAACCCTAAACTGATGAGAAGTCAGCGCAGACTTCCGTCATTTGCAGATCGGTCAGGAAAACATATACATTTAATTCATACTTAATCAGGTTCTAGATAAAGCGGCAACGTTGGAGTTGAGTCGACAGACCTTGTAAACTACTTTAAAAGTGTATTCTCTGAGGAGTAATTGCCAACGAGCTAATTTTGAGAAAGAATTTTTCAGTTTCTTATGCCAAATTAATGATCGATGATCTGCGAGGAGGGTGAACATTCTGCCACAAATATATGGCCTAAATTCTTCGATCCCGAAAATCATGGCTAAAAGCTCCTTTTCTGTTGTGGAATAGTTTTTCTCTCCTTGATCAAGCAATATTGATGCATATGCTATCGGTATATCGTCTGCTATTTGGCACTGACTCAATACTGCACCTAATATAATGTAACAGGGTGGCCTGGTCAGGGGTACTTCGCGAACCGACTCAGCTCGCTTTGGCATCCGATCGATTTATATAATATTAGGTTGTCCAATATCTCCCTTCCGCTTTTTTGCTCTTCATTCAATGCTTTATCAAAAGTGTTACAGTTGTCGGATTTACTTCAAATATGCGCCGTTTTGATCCGGTGATCTCACTCGGAGGAAATTTAGGAAATTCAACCTCTACTGTTCCTACACTTTTTATGTAAATCGGGGGCCAATGGCTTATATGTAGGTATAAGTTGCTTCTCTTCCGAGAAAGAGCTTATTTCTGCCTTGGCCTCCCAACTTACTTTCTATCACTAATTTTTACACTTATAAGGAGAGGATCAAATGGAGCATCTATAGCCCTTCATTTTGCAAGGAGGACCGAACCACTTCCCCGGATAAAGGGAATAGATTAAAAGAGTGCAAAAATAAAAAAAAGGTTTTAAACTCAACTTACTTTTCTTTCCCCTTTTTTTCTACAGGCAACTCCTGCTGCCTATGATAAGAGAGAGAGGTAGAGAGGTATGTTGGAGTGATCGTCGTGTTGCTCCACGTCTTTACTGCTGCTGCTGGCTGCTCTTAACTCCTGGTGCGTGGTGAACTTGACCGACTGGTCGGCTGACCTGAGTGTAGTGACTATCGATTTTGACTTGTGTGGCTGAATTGCCTTGTGAAGTGAATTTCAGGCCCTTTTAAAGTGAGCGACTCCTCCTTCTTGAAAAACGTTTTCTGGACGAGTAAATGAGGCCCACTTCCTCCTTTTGTTCGCCCTTGCCAATGGGACCGTCGCTGGGTTCATTGGGGAATCGTGAATTCTATGCACAGGGGCGGTTCATATTCAGGAAAAAGGGTGGTGCTAAGTGGGGGTGGTCCCTATAAGTTCTCTCTCTCTCTCTCTCTCTCTCTCTGAGATGGCATTAGGAGTTGTCAAATCATGATTATATTCTGGTTCGTATTAACAATTATAATCAAAAATTCTTACGTAAACCAAAAAATTATATGTACGTTTATATCAATATGTATATAATTTTGAATTTACCTTATAATTAGTGAGATTATATGAATAAAATACATTTTATTTTTATTATATTAATTTATATAAATATATATATATATATATATATATATATATATATATATATATGCACATTCATTCGTGTGTATGTATTTCACTTATAATCCTAAATACTTGTATGTGCACGCCATAGAATGTTAAGATTACATAAAACCCACACATGCATACGGATAGACATGCTATTTGGGCGAGGAAAATGTCAGTTTCGTGGAGAAAATGGACACTTCTCTTCCCCCCTTTCACTTATTGTTTTAGGTTTATAGCTCGCAGTATGCGCTCGTCTGGTGCTGGCAAAGAGTTTTCCGAAGTGGAAATCTCGTGTCAGCACTGGTTAAGCTTTGTTACAATTTGGGTCTTAGTTTGATCAAGGTCGAGATGCGCGTTTTACACATAAGGGGCCAGAAGACGACGCGACGGTTGGTTGGGTCGTAAATTATAACGTGCGCACTCTTTCCCGCTTTCCCTCCCGGTGCAGTTCGGTAATTCGTGAGAAAATATTCGGAGTTTTATTTTCCCAATATTTTCTCAACTGCGTTGCTACGTAACATAAGATTCACCGCCTCCCGAAATTGCCCTCTCTTTTTCGCTTGGCTAAGTGAAAAAACATAAATATAGATGCGATTGGGCGAATGCAGGTCAGTTTACTTTGTTTGAACTTAGATTAGAGAGAACGCTTATGCTTGCATGTAGGAGAGGGAACGCAATGATGTGATTGGACGGACGTAACCGTAGACATTCAGGTTGTCCTACCGGTCACATAGAAATCGCTTTCATAATTGGTTGCTAAAAAAAGACAGGTGATAGTCTGTGATGATGAACTGAAAGTTTGATATTGGATTGGCGGCAAGACAATCCCAAGAATCTCTCGGTTTTAAAATAAATGCACTTATCGGTACAAGATTCGTGAGTTCGTACGTAAACAAACCGTTAACTGAAGTCTGTTTACGTTATGGTTTTCGAAATAAAGCAAGCAATAGGATAGCTGTATTAGCCGACGGTTCCGAAGCAAAATTAGGTGATTTAATTTCGGGATCTATATACACTCAAAGTTTCAGAGGTTTAAAAGACTTCTTAGTATGAGATACATTAAATCAGCCAATGCTTCTCGGAATGGATGCATTGAGAAAATTAAATACCGACATGCGAATAAATAATCGAATAATTTCTCAAACAAAAAATACAACTAATGAACATATTTATAAATTAGAAGATGTTGATTTAACGCACATTTAAAAACAAATGAGAAAATAATATTAGATGAACTTATTTCGAAAGAAAAAAAAAACTAGAAAATATAAAAGTTACAACACCGTTATTGCAACATAAAATTGTTTTCGAAGAAAATACTCCATTCGAACAGAAATACCAAGAAATCCGATAATGCAAAATATTATAAATTCGGAACGTGCTAAAATGTTGCAAGAAGGGGTGATATAACCGTTTAGTAGCGAGAAGATAGTTTTTGCGTCCACTTTCGAAAATTTATATAATAGCGGTAATTGAAATTACCGCCGAAATGGCTCCAAAATTTTTTTCATATTTAGATGACATTGTCATTATTTCAAAAATATTCAACGACTATTTACGAATTTTAAAAGAAGTGTTTCAGCGCTTAGACAACGCCAAACTGAAACCACTTGAAAAGTGCAACTTTGTCCGTCCCCAATTAAAATACCTAGGTCATCTAGTAAATAAAGATGGTCTGCATACCAATTCTGAAAAAACTGAAGCATGTTGCAAATTTATATTCACCTAGAAACATAAAAGAAATACAATGATACCTGGGATTAAGATCGGGGTATAGATGTTTTTTAAAGTATATATCATATGTTGCAGCTCCTCTACATAAACTAATAAAGAAAAAAGCTAAATAGGAATGGGGAGAAATACAACAAAAAGCATTTGATGAAATAAAAAATTGATTAACAAATGCACCAATTCCGGCTTGTCCAGACTGAAAGATAAACAAAGGATAAGGGGAAGACTACAAGACGAGGGGATAAATGATTTGTCTGCATGCGACTTTACAAGCGAAGCCGAATAGACATAAATATCCTAAAATAAAATTTTAAAATTTAAATTTTCGGTCAAAATGAAAAATTTTTATATAAGGTGAGCGTAATTCAACTATAAATATATAATAAAACCAAATGTTTATATACGTAAACTAGAAAGACGAAATAGAATGTTCGACAGGTCGCGATTTATTACAAAAAGGGGTATAAATACGAGACTCGTCGAGCCTGCACGATACTAGAATATGTACAGCGATACGTTCGAGGAAGTTATAACATCAAGGATAAGAGCCATCGAAAATGCGGAACCGACGAACAGACGACCGACACATCCACGAATCGCTACACTAGCAGCACGACCACCATCAGTGCAACTGGCTAGCCGTCCACGAATTATAAACGACGAAGTTCTAGCTACCGCACGTTGTATAATGGTAAGGAAGAAGTTAGCGATCTGTACACAGAAATAAAAATCGACCCAATCGACTTGACAGAGGAAAACGACGATGAATCGGAAAGGAAAGGGATCTAAATCCTCTCCTTCTCGTCATCGTCGTCGTCGTCGTCATCATAATCCTCCTCCTCATCGGTGACATCATCAGACGAGTCCGATGGAGAAAAAAGGAAGTACGGGGATGCGTCGACAAAAAGATCGAGGTAACATTTCCAGCAAAGATAAGAGAGGCCGAAAAGAGATCTTGTCCATTTACACTCGTATGCGAGGAAGCGTTGTATAAGCCGCCAACCGAGCCACCAACGAAAAAAATGTGCAATTATGTTTTACTGGACGAACTCTTGTTTAGTTTCCCGATCGTTTTCATAATTTTTTTTAACATTTTCACAAAATTTAGGTGTCTGGCGATGCCACATTTAGATTAATTGGCCCAGTGGACGATCGCTACTCTTTAGAGCTCATTGAAACCAATCATTTAAAATAATTTTCATCCGAAAATAAATGTATGAAAGAAAAATATCACTGGCTCCTGTACTGTAATCGTTACGGTCAAGGTTGCACCGGCTTGAGTTTCCAAACGATAATGAGTCATGCACATGAGAATACTGGTATAAGCAAGATGTTGATAAAACCCGGAATCCCTGATGTTGAGGAACTCTCTACTCTTACGAAATGTACTGCCTTAAAAAATTGAAGAGAAATAGTCAAGCATAAGTTAAGAAAATTATATTAAAGAAACTACTATGTAAATGTTTCCTTACGACTACAACTGTCTCGGAATCTTGGCAGAGGAGACTTTCGAATTTATTGTAGTAAAACGTCGTTTCAACACGCGTGGCCAAAAAGTATCGTAGCGAGGTTTCTTACCTGACAAAAACAATTTGCGAAGTACTCAAGAAATGTCACGACTAAACAAGATCTGGATAGCTTAAGTAAGAGTATATATATGGAGAGTAGATATATAGAGAATAGATATATATATATATATATATATATATATATATATATATATATATATTTATATATATTTATATATATAAATATTAAAATATTGTTCATCTTGTGTAAGATTTTATTCACAGGTAATCTTAAATTTCTTTGGTAAACAGATCAAAACTTTCTATTCATTTTAGTATTGTTCATTTATATTAAATATAAGAAATCACCAAAGAATAAATTACTATCATTCGTTTAACAATGTTTTTAAAGATAAGAAAATCAAGAGTACATTATTTCTCATTCTGCATATACATAAGCATTAGTATCACAATTTTTATTTTCATTTACATTAGTATTTATATTCTTATTTATATATTTAATATTCAATACAATTGATGGATTTTCTATTGTTGCCCACACGCACTATTTACTACAAAATAATATAAGTATTATATAAGCATTGAATATTAAAAATCAATTTTTGAAATAAATTGTGGAATATCCATTTTAATAAAAAATCTTAAGACTAAATTTGAAATCTCAATAATAAAAGAAGTCTTGATTTTTTACAGAATGAAAAATTCGTGTGCATTATGAAGTTGTTATTTTAGTTTGGGTCTGAATTGTTTTCTGATGCTCGTACGTATATTTGATATTATCTGGCTTACCCTCTGTGCGATTCAAACGAAAACAGCAACGTCGCATTCGACAGAATCATCAACTATATCTATATATTTTTATTTCCTACGTGGATTTCTTTTATAACTTCACTAATTTGCAATTTATTAAATTATTTCATTCTTTTAATATTTTGTAATAATTTAAAATTATTTTGATTAATATTCGATTTATCCACTATACAATTCAGATTTCATAAAATAGTGACACTAAGGATAAGTTATAGTAATTTCATATTCTGTTAGTCTAGATTGCCATATTATAGACTTGTGGTGCCGTACCGGTTCCTGCGATTATCTCTTCAATCATCTTCTTGTAATATGATACCTTAGTATACTTTGAACCAATTTGGGTATCATTGCAATCACTTCGATGGGTGCCTGCTATGCCTACAAGATAATCTTTATAAACTAGCGGAGCCCCGCCATCATACTGTAAGAATAAATGAACATTATTAGCAATTACAGTACAGAATTTAATCTATCATTTAAGGTAACTATAGTCGTCTCAAGAAGGTTCAATTCTTTTTGGCAATATTGTAGTCGCTAAATAGAATAGAAGCTATTATAGAAATTAAAAACGTAAATGTGTGTAATCATTCCTATATTCTCTCGGCAGCCCATAGGTCACGTCCCTGGATAATTTTTTTAGATTTTATTTTAGATAAATCATTATTTCAGGCTACTTTTTTTAACACCGAGAGAAAATATCAACAGAATCTCATATCTGTAATTAACCGAGACTAACGATCCTTCGCATGAAACTCTATTTCAATTCATATTCTAAAGAGGAGAAATTTTTCCATTAGTTCCAGGTGTAGCTGTTTGAAGTGAGTGTTAAAATTCACTTGTCTCGATCGGAAAAATTTGTAGTGAACGATCTTTAATTTGCTGTGGCAACAGTAAATATATTTGGTATACATCAAGTCATTGAACAAGCCACTTTATACTTTTTTATCGTGTTAAAAATGTCAAATTTGGTACCAAATAGTGATGATATACGGAAAGCATTAATTTTTTGTTTTCATTTAAAGAAAAGCCTGTAGCATCGGGTCGAATGCTTATCGAGGCATATGGTTACGATGCTCTATCAGAAACAACATACAAAAGATTGTTTCAATGGTTTACGATTAATAATTTTCATGTGAGAAATGTAGAAGGTGACGGAGCACCAAAAAAGTTTGAAGACGTCGAATTGCCAAATATATTAGATGAAGATGACTTTCATTCAAAATTCAATAGCATAAACCTTAAATGTTACCCAGCAATTAATTTTTGACAGTTTAAAAGCTGTTAAAAGGATCGAAAAGCGTGGAAACTGGGAAACACATAAACTAAATGAAAAGCAGATGGAAAACCGAAAAAACACATTGTGAAATTTTACTTCAAAGACACGAAAGAAAATTAATTTTATATCGAATTATTACAGTTGATGAAAAATGGATCTATTTCAAGAATGCTAAACGGAAAAAATGGATTAATCCGGGATAACCTTCAACATCGACTGCAAAACCACATCGATTTAATAGGTAGATAATGCTGTGCTTTTTGTACAATGTGCTGAAGAATTCCCCTTTAGAGGTATTTCTCCTAGTGAAGGATGAGGTGCGGGACGTAAAAAAATAATACAACACTTTGAGTCTGAAATGTAAATTTATTGGCTCATGCGGTGGGGGAAACCCTGTAGGCAAAAAACCCCCACCAGAAGAATGAACGATGACGTACATCGTTATAAACTTGAATAATGGAAATTAATCCAGAAAAATAATAATTTAACTATTAGAGAGCGCGACGAGATTAATTTTCAAGCCGTGATCACCCGAAGGAATATCGATCTCAAATGAAGTCTTCTTTTTTTCGTCTCTCACGACGCTTATAACGTGGACCGCCGCGCGGACGCCATGCCCCACCACTCGTCGTACTCTCCTCAATTTTTGCGTGCGAGACCATGGGCGAAAGCAAAAAAGCGAGCATCGACTCACACATATATCACATATGATCCATACTGATTTTTGCCGGCTGGTACATACACAAACATCCTTACTTTATTATATTGTAAAATAAATTCAGTGGACTGAATTCATCACTAAATACATTTTTTCAAATTAACATTATTATTTTAATTTTACAAAAAAGCTCACATTATACCAGTACACTTGATACAACTGTTCGTATAAAAGATCTTTGAGATATCAAAATCTACAATGGGATCGTCGATTAGAGCAGTTTGGAGTTAACTTTGAATTGAGCTGGTAGGCACAATCAAGATCAACATGATACAATCTTAAAAAGTTAAGATTTTGGTTAAGGGCATTTTTTAGAAAATCGAGTTTTTCTCCGTAAGAATTTACTAGTTTATTTAAAATACTTCACCTTTTCTGTTCCAACTAGCTTTTACGAATCAGAAAAAATTCGTTTTAAGCTTATCATATCTGGTATATATGAAAAGGGGGAAAAATGCTTTTTAAAATTCATATTTAACGATATTTAAACTGTTATGAAAGTCTTTATTTAAATTCTATTTTTAATTTAATGCCAATTAATTTAAAGCCCTAACATTGATTGAAATTTAAAATAATAAATCCGACAAAAAACAAGACAAAAGAAAGACTCCCTTGAAATGTAATAAATATTTATATAAATAATACTTGTTGCAAACAAACAGCCAATCTTACCTTACAAAGTCCTTTAGGAGTTGAGCCAACGATAAATTCATTTGTTGTCATTACGCCACATATCTGTACAGTATCATTAAAATACTCATTGTATTCTATGCAGTCTAGGGGATACAACATTACCACGTAAGCAAATCTCAAAACGTAGTCAGGACGTTCATTCATATTAAATTTTCCATAAGAAGATACAACAGCGAATTGACGTATAAGTCGTAATTTTTTTCCGGCTATTGGTATTTTTTTCACTGCTGCATTCGAACGAAGTCCAAACCGGTGTTCTACCTAGAACAATTTTTTGAAAATTTTGTAAACGGTCTGCCAAGTTTGAAATAAGTATCATATGAATAAACAATTCTTCAAAAATTACTCTCAACAATTATTAATAAAAAATAATTCCTACGGAAATGGATCTCGACAATCTTGTTGATTATAGTAAATGAGCTCCGATTTTAAATTTGAATTCAATATAAATTTTTCAATATAAATTTCCTGCAATCAAAAAACTTCCGGAAAATTTATTAGTACAATCGATTCATGAACTAGCAAGACATTCTATATTGCATAAAACTCTATATTACTTTCATCTTTTTATAAACTATTGAATTTTAGAATTTTACGATGATTCAGGAGGAATCGTGACTTCTAGATTTAGAATTCTGTTAAGCATCAAAATAATATAACATACCTTAGCCAGTACAATATCATTTTCACCTGTGAACGGACTATAATTAAATAAATAAATACGCTCTATGATTCTTGTATCACCATCAATAGAACTCAAATTATTAGACCCAACGCGAAGAAAAAATGTCACTCTCTTTAAATTATTATCACTATTTATAAAACAGTGAGCAGCAGATACTACAAAATAAGTAGAAACTATTGCACCGCTGCCGATAACATCAAATGTTGAAAAAGATTCGCGTTGCGATAAAATAGCTACTTGATGTTTGAAGGCGGGTTCAAGTGAGTATAAACCATCAATAATTTTTTCCATTTTTAAAGCTGAAATATAAATAAATCAAAAATTAATTTTTGTTTTACGTTTCTCATATAAACGGTCAAAAAATACAGTTGCCGATTCATAAAATATTGCCGAATGATATATATATATATATATATATATATATATATATATATATATATATTTGATGGAAATCTTATCGAATAAGACACTTTAATATTTAATAAAGCTAAAATAATAAATAATATTAATAACGCGTTTAATGAAAGAAATGCAAAATTTTTCAATGTATAGGTGTAAGTGGAATAAAAAAAATTTTAATTGAAAATAAAATTAAGAAGATTAAAAATATTTTTTTCACATGAAAAATGATTTGTTTGAAAATATTAATAATTTTAAGATTTGTAATGGGCGGTTTCTTTAATTCAGTAATTCTTAGAGCTATAGCATATCGTCTATGCGGTATGACATGTATGTTCTGAAATGATCGGTAAAATGATGGGTGCGAATTAATTTCATAAAGGTAAAGGAAGTTACATTAATTAAAAAATTAAAGTTAATGCACACATTTCATTTAGTGCACAATATATCGAAAATTTTTTCATGTGTATGTGCATGGATTTTCTATTTTCAATTAATTTTAATTTCTTTACATTTATAGAAGCAGGTACAGTACATTAAATTTATTGTAAGAAAATGTATAAAATACGATAAAAGTAGCAGACTAATACTTCAGGTAATAATAAAATAACAACAAAATAATTTCAAATTGCATTATAATATTTATTTATAATTGTTATTTATCATAAGAAGTTTTTTTATTTTATAATATTAACTATTTCTTTATAGTATTCACTGTTTTACTAATTAGTATGTAATTGCAACCGGAATTTTTTTGTCCGTACAGTCGTTCATACAGACCGTGTGAAGGAGGAAGCATTGGAAAAATAGACCCTAATATATGATTCTTTCCTTATAATATTACGAAGTCATAAGAAATCTGAAAAAAATCATATGCAGAATCTTAACCCTATGATTACGAATATCATAAAGAAAATTTGCGACAAGAAAATAATATTTCAGACAAAGCTATCGTGTATCCTCGCCTGCCAAATGAAATATCTGTTACATATTACAAAAACATTAAAATAAAACAAATTTTTTTAAATATTTAAAAAAACTGTTTTTAAATTGTTTTAGGATTTCGAAATATTTTTCTAAAATTTTTCATTCAATTAAGTTTTTGACCATATTTTCATATTTCTAAAATGTTTTGACAACAATTCTGGTATCACTGAAGTAAAGAAAGTATCATTTCGTCGGTCTTTTTTTTTAATAATTTCATAATATTTTATAACATATTATATTGTGAGCTGTAATTTATAGTAAATCTGATCAAATCATTATATTTGCCATATCAATCCTACGTAGAGCAAAGGCCTATAATACATTAATCACTCCAATCCATTAAAGCTGTAATGCAGTAGCATATTACAAATCCATCAATACTTATTTATAATAGTATTTACTATACATATTTAAGTTAATTTCTACTGAATCCTAATGAATACACATCGATAAATGAACAAAACAAAACAACAATTGAATAAAATTGTAGGCTTCTCTTCGCTCCATCGTTGAATTGATAATTTTACGCATCTCTAGTTTTATTTTTTTATACTACACTCTTTAGTGTATGCTGTACTAGACCATCACGTAACGTCATTGAGTTATGAAAAATGCGCTGAGTAATGGAAAAAATGTACGGTTGACTTTGTTGATAGGAAATAAGTAACCTTGCGATACATACAAAAGTCAATTTCGCCATTGGAATCATGTAATATGTATCCAGTACTATAAGAAAAAATACGCTCTTGAAATTGTTCGACATAGTTATCAAAATTGCGCTACTCGGTAAATATGGCTCGCTTGCTTTGCTCGTGCGTCAATGTACACTCGTGGGTAATGGGCAACCATATGGCAGATTGTTGTACAATGTACTATTATAGCACTCCGTGACATGAACCCGCACTTTGTGCACGCTTTTGCACAAACTTAGTTGTCCCTTATTTGACGGTGTAATAATGACTTTATTTACTCAAATACATCTGAATATCGATTGCTAAATACCGAAGTTACTATATGAACCATTTTTATATGCCCATTTAATTTCTTCTAGTTCATTTATGAATAATATCATTATCAACGTACTTATATTTTTTATGTAATGTATATTTTTGTTGCATTTCTTGTTTATTAGAAAATAGAATTAGCAATTCTAAGAGATAGAATTAATTGAATTTTTTCTAATTTTTTATAATATAAATAAATAAATAATATAATTATAATTATTTATTATAAATATATTATATATTATAATTTATATATATGTTATATGTTTATTATATATTATATATTTATATTTATATTTATTATTTATTATATATTTATATTTATATTTATTTATATTATTATTATATATTATATATTATATGTATATATATTTATTATATATTATAATAAATAATTAAATAATATAAATCAATATATATAAATAATTAAATTAACAAAAATATTTATTTCAATCAATGAAATAACTTTTGAACCACAAGCAATGAATTATACCATGTAAATAAAATATTTAATTACAATATTCAAATAGACATTTTTTTTTTACTAATTTTTTACAATGCACTTAAGAATAATGCAGAAAGACTGTAATTAAAATTATGCATTCATTCGAACTATTTGTTATATATTGTGATCATAAAAAATATAATAATTTTAGTTTAAGCAATGAATATAAACAATATAACATTAAAAAAAAATTCGAAGTTCATTGATCTTTTTGAAGAGCCTTGATTGGCATTTCGCTATTGATAGATCGACAGAAATTATGCAGTCCATTTATTATAGCACGGCGACACTATTAAAAATTACTGTTTTATTCGAGGTGTCATATTATATAAACTAAATAAAAGAATGTAAACCGTTTAACTGATAAGAATGAGTAGAAAAATTATTATATTTTATCTCCGCGATTCTCAGAAGTCGAACCGTTTTTGCGTAGAATCGTTCTACCGCATCATGAGTGCAAAAAGGCTATTGAAATTGTTTAAACATATCAATTTTTTTAAACTGGCGATATATTACTTTCTGATATATTATAATTAATTCGAACGCGTTTATGTTACACGAACTATAAAATAGTATATAATACGTGGGATTTATGTAACCTCATTATTTTACGGCGAGAGTAGCGCCCTCGCTCCGCTCGAGCGCTAACTGTTCTTTATTGACAGTATTTAGTTTGTACGCAAAGGCTTTATTTACGAAACCAAAGAATTACTGCCCAAGCCGAAGCCGAGGCTCTGTAAGAATAATTGTTTTGTCCTGAGAAGCGGGAAAAGGAAAAATAGATTATTTAGATAATATTTATCGTAATATCTACTCTTGTATTGTGCTACTATTAGAAGAAATATCTGTGGCTTAAATAGCACTAAATGAGATGAAAACACTAAAAGAAATAATCCTATACACCATTATCATTCATCTTAAAATCCCTATAAACGATTTCATTTTTAGTAATACAGATTTTTGCTATTTTTGATATGTATAATCCTACCAATTCAATATGTCAGATTATATCAATACATTTGAATAAAAATATAATATAGAAGTAGAAGAAATGGAAGTTTCTATATGAATAAAATTCCTTCATTTTATATGAAGTAAATCGGTTTTTATAGATCAAGAGAAGGAGATCAATAGATAACACTAAATTCATTAGCACATTTTTATTTATAAAACTAGTTATTGAGAAAAATAGATAGTTTATAATTCCAATAATAGATCAAATATACTTTATATATACTTATATATACATTCAAAACGCATTCATGTTCTGATCGCGACAGTCTAAAAATATATTTCTTACATCATTTTTTTTAATAAACTCATTAACAATGCAGTTTTAAACTTACCATGATTAATCAAATCGAAGGATGAAATAAGAAAAACAATAAACAAATATTTAGTACAATTCATTTTTCTTTTCAAATAATAATTTAAATGATGATTAGGTGATAATTCATAGAACAGTTATGAATCTATCGAATATATCTTCTATATTAATTTTATATATTCTGTGTAATTTAATAAGAAATTAATTTAACAAGTAAGCATTATTTTAATATACAGATTATTTTTTATACAATATTCAGTTATACTTATTTGCCTAGTTTTGATAATTTTTTTTGTAGTCGATTGAAAGCTGATATTCTTCAAGTTTTATCCTTGAATAAGGTTTTATTTAATGATAATAGCAATATTTCAATAACTTGATTCCACGAACAAATTTAATTCTTTTCAACTCTACATTTTACTGCTGAAATAATAGGCTACGTCTTAGACATTAAAAATTTGTTCAAATACATTTTGATAAAACAAGTATGAAATAAACCACAATAGTAGCTTCTTGTTGAAAATATGCTTGAGACAATTGCAGTATTAACTATTATAAAAGAGCAACAAGAATTAACTGCTTAAATAAGACGGCATTTATCATTTTTTGGATCGAAAATCATGGTCAAAAAACGAAGCAAATCACATAATATGTCATATAGAAGGTGTCTTTTGGGCTGTGTAATTCATTCGCCTTGAGGATTATGCTTACAATAGATTTTTCTATCGACAAATTCAGATGCAGGGACCCAAAAAACTAAAGTATACAAAGTATAATTCAAATCGATTAGAAAAGATGAAAATTAGCGGCTAATAAAAAATCATTAAATATTAAAAATATAATGGATATAATTTTTATTAACCTAACACCTAATCGCAGTGAATAACGTCGACATATGATTATTCATTTAAAATAGTTCCTCTTTTTTCATTGGATGTAAATAATATGAAATTAATAAAAATCTTATATGTTAATATTTTATATTCTGATGGTGTTTTAATGTTAACTTATCTTTCTAATTGCAACTTTAAATAAAAAACTTCAAGATGCTTGATTATTCAATTAAAAACTCAAAATGGACTTCATGGATGTAATATTAGAACTATATTTTTCATAATACTTATCTCCTTTTTATGACAGGTTGAATGTAAAATGTGAACAAAGATCTAAGACTAAGATATGTAATATTATATGTGTTTTCTTAATTATTAAGTATTAAGTATCTTTCAATTTTTACACTAATAAGTGAAATAGATTCTAAGACACGTCAATATTTATATTAAAAGTTTTTCATATTGTTGAGGCTGGTTTTTACCAACAGTAAAGGCACAAAATTGAAACTGATACAAGAGCTATGGAAAGCAATAAATACATAAGAGAAACTTTTACCGATTGAGTTTCTGCAAGCCCATTTTGAAAGGAAAGACGTTTATCGACTGATAACCAAGTTCGAATTTCCATAGTTGTTCACTAGATGCTACACTCTGTTCCTTGTGACAATGATCAGAACTATCCTAAATGATGCCTTGAATTATAAATCTAAATATTAATTGTCACTTTATAATCAAATATCATTTAGTTACTTAAGAATGATGTAATATAAAAATTTAGAAAATATTCTGTCTATTCAATTATAGAAATAAATGAACAAACAAGATTTTAAGAAATTGTTTCCTATTAACGTATGGAACTAGACTATTGCTTAAATGATAACATAAACTATTTAAAACAAACGGTAATATTCATAGCTCTTATCATAATTTGTTGTAGCCAGATTTACAACTAGCACAAGCATATTTTAAACCCATTAAAGCAGAAGCGCAAAAGCTTTGTTTTTAATTGAGCCCTCTATATAATAAGGAGATTTACTTGTTTTCATAAAAAGCTATAGTATTTTGTAAATGCTATAGTATCTGTAAATTATAATAGTGCTACGTAAAAGCGAATTTTGGGGCGTTTCTTTGTTATTCAAAAATACCAATGAAAATGACACTGGTATTTTGGATAGGTTTTTATATTATTATTATTATTCTTTACATTACATTCGTCTTTTTTCGCTTTATTTCTGAAAATAATTTCCATTAAGGCTATAAACTTTTCATAACGATGGTGTAATGCAGTTATACTATTTGAATAGTCGGATTTTTCAAATCCCACAAAATGCTCATTTACAGCATCGATAACTTCCTCGTTGTTTTGTTACCAAATTTCTTACCTTCGAGCTAATTTTTTAGATTAGAAAATAAATAATAGTCACTAGAAGCTAAATTTCGTGAATATGGTGGATGGAAAAGTAATTTGAATCTTACTTCGTTGATATTTGCCATCGCGATAATCGACGTATACGCAGGTGCGTCACCGTGGTGAAATAAGATTTTTTTTCTTTACCAAGTGATGTCATTTATTTTTCACTTCATTCTTTGAACGCTGTAATAGCTCTGTGCAGTATTAACCATTAATGGCTTTAGTCTTCTCTAGATAATCAATGAATTATCAATGAATCGCATTTTATAAAACAGTTGCCAAAATCTTGTTTTATCGATTAAACTGTCTTTGTCTTTTTCTGTCAGGAGTGCAGTGACGAACCAAGTTTCATCTACAATTATAAACCAACGCATAAATTAGATGGAGTTCCGCTTGCACAGCGTCAAATTCTTGATAGAATAGGTTTTCACGTCGATTTTGGATCGAGTATTAGTAAAGACGGCTCACATTTAACACTGAGCTTCTTCAAGCTCAAATGTTTCTTTCAAATATTGCGTACGCATTCCGTTGACATTCTAGTAATCTCAGCTATCTCACTCACCCTTAATCTACGGCCCTCTACCACCATTTTGTGAATTTTTCCAATAATTTTTTGTCCTCATATTATTTCTTATAATAAGTTATGTCCTCAACTGGGTTTCCTAAAGAGATTCATCAATAGTGCTCGTGCGTCCTTTCATAAATCCAAAAACCCACTGTTAAAACCGTTGAATATAATGTAGCGGATTTTTTCAATATAGAATCTAGTTCTTCTTTAATTTTAATTTTAAAATGAATTTAAAGTGGTGTTATTCATTTTAAATAGAAGTATTTGAGGGATGCACACTTTTCTGTTTTTCCACTTTCACAGAAGCAATAAAGTCGTTCCATTCAGTAGGCTGTTAAATGCATACTAAACAAGCAATCGTGTTGAAGAATATTACACAAGTTATTAAGATGTACTACTATAGAAATTAAACCAGAAATTAATGCTGCCAGCAATATCTCTTGATCAGTTCGGTAACATTTCACCCCATCGTTGCATATGTCATGAACTGAATTGAATATACCTAGTTGTAAATTTCTAAATTATTCAAGATTTTTGTTTTTTGTTAACAGCATTCAAAGGAATTCGGTATATAACCTATAAATTATATTCAAATGTAACTACAGCGACAAACATATATAAATGTATAATTCTTATATAGAGTTTATTAATCGATTCTTGTCCAAAAATTTTTTGAAACATTAAGAAATGCAATAAATATGAAAAAAATTAAAAATCAAAACAGTCTATCTGTTAGGCTTTAGTAAGTGTTTTGTCCATACAACTGCTTAATCTATGTACTAGATCCAATTGTTTTAACACTTTAACATTTATGGTCACTTTAAATAAATATTATATGTTGCCTGATGGTTTTTAATATAAAGCGATAAATGGCAAAATCTTAACTTTTTTCTAAATGCTTAACAACAATAATCTAGAAAAAATTTTATATATTTTGAATTCAGATCAAAATTCCGATCATAAGCTTATGCTTGTAAAAGTATCTCTGATATAAGACATTATTAAAGAATCAATTATATATTTTCTATTGTTTAACGAATTACTTTCAACAATTATAAAAAGTAATACGAATAAAATAACCACATCTTTTGAATTAATTTTAATTATTTCTTCCATTTCTAAGAAAATCCTATGAAAGGATAAAGCAGGTCCAGTAAACGATTTTCTTCCTAAACAATTATCGTGGATTATCATTTTTTAAAGTACTGTGTCACACTGCGATTTTATTTTCAGCACTAATATCATAAAATTACTGAGTCTATCTGTTAAATGAAAGTATATTAATTATTATCTTGTATAATTTTGGCAGGTACGAAACAGTATATCTGAAAAAAAAATTCATTCCAGCCACCCGCTCACACGCTTTTCAGTAGTATAATTTCGACGAACAAATTGTGTGCACATTAGCTTGCTAAGGGGAAGAACTACACGGTCTGAGGAGGGGAAGGGGGTGTGGTAGAATATCTAAACAGTGTTGGATATTCGGGGACGAGCGCGTACGGGGAAATGCGCGTCAGGCGGAAATGAAGCTCGGGATTGAGACAGTTACTTTACCAGCTTCCCTTTTCGGGACATCCAATTTGAATTCGCTACGCCAGTACAGTTAACGTAGACAAATTTTGCAGGAACGAGATCGCACTTCCGTGTCAGGACAGACTTTTTGAAGCTTTTTTCGAGCTCATCCGGTATTGGACATCATGATTAAGAATGACGTAAGGATCATGGAATTTAGAGAAGCTTCATTAAATCAAATCGAAGTAAAGTAACCATATTATGTAACAATTATTTGGAGCAGTATTTAGTGTATATGTACACCGTTTTTAATGAGGCGGGAAAAAAATTCTTTAAGAAGTTTAAGATCAAAGTTAATAATTTCACGTTTATTGAATTTTCAGTTTTTTAATAATTTCTAGTGAACTATTTCCAGTAACATTAAATAAATCTCTCAATTTTTAACAATCTTTTTATGAAGTTATATTGAGTTATAGAACATTACATTCAAAACTGTAAAATCTATATCGGCTTGTTGATCATGGAAAAAACGAGTTTTATATCACAATATTAAAATATTATATTAAAATAGCGTATGTGGAAATAGCTATATTTCGAAACTAAGAATTTTCGATATGAATACCAATTTCATATAAATAAATTCATTAAAACAAATAATAAATCTTTCTTTAAATATAAAAAAAAATCAAAAATAAAACTACAATGTACTATTCATCTTGATCTGGCATTGGAAATTACATTTTAATGTTGCTCGATCGAGATCCAATCGGATTCAGACAAAATAATCTCTAAATAAATGTGTAAAGCCATAAATGACGAGGCACTTAGAATTAATTATAAATTAATTAAGTAATTACACAAACTACACTGGTGTGAAATCGAATTGCTTTATTCGCAAACACATTAGATTATCAATATAAACAACGATGTCCTTTGTCCCCCCAGTCGTGCTAAAAGATGAATCACCTGTTCCCCTTGACGATACGTGTATAATTCTTCCTCGAGTATGGTACATACAAACTGCGCCGCCGAGAATGTTGAGAAAAGACCGAGGAAGGGTAAAAAAAAAATCTAAAAATAAGAGCAAAATAGCCGGGCGACGTTAAACGACGAGCAAACACACGCGCGCCGCCGTTGGCGCGGGCATAGCGGCGCATCGGCTCGCCATAATTCAACTTGATAGCATCGCTTCAAGTTAAAAGGGTGGTCTAGAGAGCCGGCGAGCGATGGAGAGAACGCGCAGGAGAGAGAGAGAGAGAGAGAGAGAGAACGGGGGTGGAGGGGGACTTTGCCGATTTGCAGGAGCTAAGAAGGAGGTGGTGTGGGACCGCGGGAGTTAGAGAGGGGAGCATGACGGTATGCAAGATTGCCGAGTATACCGGCAGCCAGACGGAGGGACTTTAATTTAACTGCACCAGACATATTAAGGATATTAACTCTCGTAGAGAAGGGCGGCCGGCGTTAACTGGGCGAGAGTTTGCCTAAAACTGTCATCCTCGGCCCGCGCTTTATGAAATTCTACATCAGAGCCAGGAGAGAGAGAGAGAGAGAGAGAGAGAGAGAAGGGGGACGGACAATTTTCACAACGTGCACTCTTTATACCTGTGCCGACGAGTTTCCCGGCTGCTTTATCGTCGGTCCCGTTGTGGAATTTTGGGCGTATGGATTGCACAAGGAGGCTGTCCATCATCGAAGATCGGCCCTTATTCTGGAAAAAAATATCTAGAATTTTTCGGTGATGAATCAATTGGAAGATTATGTTTTTAATAAATTTTTGTATAGATAAAATATTACGTGATTCGTATTTTTTACATTAGGAAATAAGCTAAAATTCTAAGATATACACTAGAAATTAGGTATCCAGTGGCAATTCTAAATCAATATGTTGATTATAATTAATATTCATAGAAAGAAGTAATTTAAATTATATTTTATTGATATTATAAAAATATCTATAATGTAATATATATTATTTAAAGAAATTTTTTGTATTTAAACATTTGGGTAGTAATTAACTGCTTGATAAAGTTCCATCTTTTGTTCTATATGAATATTTTTAGTAATATATATAAATGTACTTTGACTGTCATCTATTTATACAATAAAGATGTTCCATAAATTATTTTGAAAGTATGTTTGAAATTGTATAATATAAGAATATGAAATGTGTTATTATAGTGCTTTTCGAAGCCGTTTTAGAAAATAGTTTCAAAATATTATCCATAATTGCAAGGTTCCAGTTTCTGAAAGAAAAAAATAAAAATTGAAACTACAATTTGGGGGGAAAGATTACGAGTTGGATCGCCGTTTTCAAGAACTCCATTTTCGTAATTTTCCCCACAATTTTAACTTAATGAACTTCAGAAAATATTTCTGATAGATCTAGTAATTATTTTAGTCCATGCGATAATGAAATATATATATATATATATATATATATATATATATATATATATATATATATAGAGAGAGAGAGAGAGAGAGAGAGAGAGAAATTTTTGTAAAAGTCTATGTGAATGTGAAAGACAATATAAATGAGTACGAAATTATCTAAGTAATATTGCAAAGCAAAAAGAATAAAGACAAAAGATTTGAAGAGATTTGTAACCAAGCAGAGTACGTGCAGCAATTAAATACGACGATAAAAATTAGCAATGAATATTCAACTGTTTGAAGGAGAGTTTTACATTTTGCTTTGAGATAAAATATGCGTAATAAGTTATTTTTACAACTTTCATATGTACCCTAGTTTTATGGCTTTATATTTTAAGGAAATATGTACTGACACAATTTTTGTCAACAATGTCCACTGTAAAATTTTTTACACCATACATTTGAATATATGAAAAAACTGATTTACGATGTATGACTCAAAGATAGTTTCCGCAAAAGTAAATCTTCTGTATCATACGCTATAAGTATTCTGGACCTATCAAATTTTGTAATGATTATTTTTAACAACTGATTGAACAGTAACTACAGTTTCATTCATATGCACGTTATTGATTTATGATAGTGGGAGCTTCCTTAATAACATACCCTAAAAAATACTTTTGCTCATTCAGTGATTATAACGAGAATCATTCGCTTTATCCTTAGCAGTGACCGAGATAATCACCTTCTTGATGTATATTTGTTGCACGGAAGCTTATATGACTGCCAGATGCATCTATTTCGATAAAATTTACGATTTTGTTCGTCAAGAGCAAAAATGTTTAAAAGTTTTATTTTATTTATTATTACTATCCATCTATTAACATTAATAATTAACATTAATAAATAAAAACGTGTGCAATTTTCAATCTATATTCATTTAGCTTTCAGAATCGCAGAATAATTGTTAGAATAAGAGTTGTTTTAAACAACACTTTGATTCTTTCATTTACAGAGATTCCGAGAAGTAATCACTTTATACTCAAAATTTTAGTACTATTACTATCTACTACGAAGTTTTATTTTTACGACAATCTTAAGATCAAAAACAGCTTATAATGGTTTTGACTATTATTGTATACTGAAACAATTATTATTGATTGTATGTATTTTCGTAATCTTAGAGAAAGAAGAAATACAAATGTGAAGAAAAAACAAATAAAACTTTTGTGAATTTATTTCGCCCCACAAGGAAACCTTGTATTTTAGTTAACCAAAATAATACTCTTTCGTCTATGTAATACATATAAAAAGTCTTTACAATGGCAAACTTTACCATCGTCCTGTGAATGTACAAGACATCTTCTAACCTAATGTTTTCACCGGATCTCACAATTCCTTCCCAGTACGGAGTTGAAATTCTTAGCTCGCACCATTGGCTCAAGAATGAGGAAGGGAGAGAGAGAGAGAGAGAGAGAGAGAGAGAGAGAGAGAGAGAGACAGACAGAGAGAGAAGGGAGACCGCGGGCAAACAAAGTTAAATCCCTAATCTGATTTCTAGGCTCCATCTCCAGCCGCCTCTTCCTCTGTATTTCTGTTCTCTCCCGATTCCTCAATACACCCTCCATCGTCGCCTGTCACGATGCGCGACCACTATTGCTTTCCTCTCAGCTTAACATAGCATGTGCGCAGAAAAATTCTAATTGCTCGCTGCATAATAAATAAGCATTTAAAGCGCAGTACAAAGCGTCCGGCCTTTTACTCGCAGGTGATTAGAAATTCTACCTCTTTTAGAATCTTGCTTTCCGTCTCGATGGGGCGAGATACATGCATTTCGGCGTACGAGTGTTTATTTATTGGCCCATGTACAATTGCGGATCCTATTGATCGCACTAGCAAAGGCGAATGATATCGACGTTTGATTAGGACAAATTGAACAGCTTTGTAGTTGACAAAGTAATAATAAGATTTCCGGTATTTTAAATATATTTTCGATGAAAAGTAAATAAGGTAGATCGTCATATTGAACTTCAAACGAATGTTAAATACATTAAAAAGTAATTGTGATGATAATTTTTATAATTTTTCTTAATCCGATATACTTTTCGAAATAATCAATTACCAATATACATTTGGTTGTCTTATCTAATTCAGAGACAAATTGGATTCAATAATTAATGAATTATTAATTAAATATTAATTGTAGCTCTGTGTTTGAATTGAATCTAAATTGTAAGATATAATTACAGATAATCTTTTGAAACCAATTTGATAATAACTACATCCATTATTCTGTGACAATGAAATATAGGAAACACCACCGTCGCAGTAGTGCAAGTCCATGTACTGTCAACCAGATCGATCTCTGATGTTCAGCTAAAAGTTCGTTCTCTAATTCAAAAAAAAAAACAACAAAAATTCTTATTAAACTAAGAGAGCATGAATAGTTTTTTATTAGTGCATGAAACTAATAATTAATAATAAAAATATTAAAATAATAATAAAAATTAAAAATAAAATTAAATCAGAATATTTATTCATATTACTTTAACTTAAAGTAGTGAAGTAATTGAATAAATACTACTAGTAATTTATATTTTATATGATATCTCAACAAATAATCTATCACTTACAAAGAAAAAGCTCAAAAATCTAGACTAATTCGCTATAGCGTTTTCTATACAGAAAATAAGAATGCAAATAATTAATTTACATAGTAGATTACTTTGCCGTAAATTTGAACGGATATAATTACAAAACTACATTGGTACTATATCGTCTCTTCTAATTTTTGTTTAAATCGGAAATGAATGAGGGGGCTAAGCATAGCTGCCAAGTTGACGTAAGAAATTGCTCGATGTAATTATTTCTTTTATAAATCAGCGAACATATGTTTCCAGGCGGGCTTCGCTTGACTCATTTTCCCGGAAGCTCGGCACCCGCAGGCGAGCACTTTATTATTTTTCGCTCATTTTCTTTCCATTAATTGTATTTCATGGCCTTAAGCCCTTCTCATTCGGATCTTCGGTTCATTATTCTTACTATTCTTTTCATTAAAATGTAATTTCAAAAATTCAATATATTCAAGTATTCACCTCCTTCCAATCTACAGAATATGATTAAAGTAAATTTACAAGTGTATTAAAAAGGTTCTTCTTAGAGTATATATATCTTAACTGCAATTTATAAAATTTAAATAGCAATCGAAAGAATTAACTTAATTCAAATACGTTCCAGTCAATAAATAAAAAACGTAAAAAAATTATTTATATGAATCCTTATTTATTAGCCATAGTTATAATAATTAAACTAATTCAATTACTGAATTAGTTGATAAATATTGAGGTATATAACTACTATAATTACTTATAATTCTATATTATTTCAGATTTTATGCTTTTAATATTTGAATTTTATACATAAAAGATTTATTTTTAAAATGGTTTAATTAATAATAGTAGTTGTAAAGTCGGTAATAAAGCATAATTTTCAATTTGCAAATTTCCATCTGATTTAATTCTCTTTCTAGAGTATTAGTTTTGTTTATTATACAATATACAAGCAGTAAAATATATACTCAATGCCCATAATAAAATAACAAATCCAATAATATTTCTTTTTATACAAATTCGACTGAGGAAGTTTTTCAAATGTATATAAATCAAGTATACATAATAAGCATCCCTATATTATATAAAATCATATAATAATAATTTTAGACGGAGAATTTAATTACAGATATTTCGTTCTGCGAGATATTATATATAAATAAAAACAAGAAATATTTATATGTTCGAATAATTTATTGATGAAGAAACCCTAACAAACATAATAACGTTAAAAGCTCTAGAAGTCATAATCGTAGAATCTCTTATTATAAACGAAGTATTAGAAGTCAGTTAAGTTTGGCGATTTACGGTGACGAAAGAAATTCATACGCTGCTAGCTGTAGGAGATCGTTAAGGGAACGCTTGCCTGACAGGTCTGGATTATCGGTAGATGTAATAGGTTTCTTACACCGTACATACGCTAGACGGTATTATTAGTTAGCATTATCAATGCCCCAGTTGTTCGAGTTTTCTTTAGCCCTTCAGATTGGGGCATGTTTTCTAACAATCTGACCATCAAATATGACTACGAGATTCACCATCACACCGAGTACATTTGGTTTGCAACGATCCTCGGTTGTTTGGAAATAAGTCTCTTCTATCGCTATAAATCCAGTCCGATGGAGGTTGCAGGTAACGAGTCATTGTACGACCTGTTACTGTGTATGCTGGCAGGATGTGATTGTTGCAACCTGAATGCGAAGTTAGAATCAAGGAGAGCTTTTATTCTGTGTACGGTGACTCTTTTTCTTCGATGGCGATCACAAAAAATTCGCTTCACGTGTTTCACCGTGGTCGCACGTTGTTTGTTTATGAGCCATACTCAGATAATGTGAAAATAACTATCGCAGGAGAGGGTGACAATTATGGCATTCATTATCACATATTGGTAGATCACCGATTGAAAGTACGCATGATATCAAATAGTAGGCATCTCACCAAATCACCTTCAATAAGTACTTGATGAGGTGATTCTCCTTCTTTACATTTATTTTTAAATTATATAACACATTCAATAAGTTCCGAGACTAACAACGAAAACAACATTTCTTTTTCAGAAATCATTTATATTCATCAATATAATCTCTTTTGAGTGATACTTCTTAAAATCTCTTTACTCTAACCTCGATAACTCTGCTGTTTGTAGTCCGATCGACGTGGAATTTTTATACGTTTCATGTAAAGGTTCATATTCTAGGGAAACGTGGCCAGTTTGGTACTGCTAGCAATACCTGTGAGTTAGTTTCGGGACTTATTGAACGACGTGTTAGGAATAGTGTCCTGCGAACAATGCAGGCTCAGTATAAATACGCTGTTACGTGTTTTGAAACTTAAAGATAGAACAGTCAAACCACAATAATTATTTATTTACAAGCTTCCTTTTGCTAACCAGTATGATCCAACTGATAATATTTATATTATATATTATTAGATTATATTAGAACAATATTTAGGCAATAAACTTATTTGTTTGATCAAAGCAAAAACAAATAAAAACATGTTGAAGCAGACAAATATTATTAAACATATAGTTTACATTCAATATATTAATAATAATGAATAGTTTGCATTAAATATTATTATATTTTATATTCAAATTTATGCATAATCAAAATATTTCAGTATATTATAAAATATCTAGATGGTTAAAAGTAACCCGTTGGCAGAACTGGATAGGTGACATTCTGATTTGGATCACATGCATAAAGCTTATCTTTCTTTGACTGGCTTTGGCAGTCCTCTAAAACTTCATCCTTGTTGAAGCACAGCTCAACTTTTATAAGATATTGTTCTTTTGTACCCAAATACTAAAACAATATTTAGAAAAGAAAATCAAATACTTTTTCTAAACTTTTTCGTATGAGTTATTATTCTCAGTCTTACCCGTGGACGTAAGCAGTTTACATTTACACGCTTTTTCAAAGTGTTTGAAATTGAATCGACGATGACAGACCAATCATATGTTTCGCCTTGTTGGATATTCGCTTTGCTTAGTATAGATCCTATATTGTATTTATCCAATAGCTTCACACCCTTCTCAAAATAGTCCAACGGATCATCGGATATACAGGATCCATACTCCATATAGTCTATTGTCCACTGAGCCTTATTTGTTCCATCTATTGCTAACACAGGCCATTTAGCTTTTAGTTGTTTTTTCAAATAATCATCTAGCTTATCTTCACTTAGTACTAGCAAATCAACTGTAGAACTTGGGCATGCTTTAAGTATTTTATTATTTGTATCAAGACCTACGAATGCATTTACAACCCAACTCTGCGCCTGAAGCATTGAGTGATGTGTTTTTATGTATTTTTCTGTTCGTCCAATATCTTCATCTGGTCTATGAATTTGCTCATAAAAAATAGGGGTTATTGGAAAAATTTGAGTCAATTTAAGCTTCGAGTATGAACCAAATCTGAAAATTATTTATATATCTATTATAATTTGGAAAATAAATTAATTAAAAATTGTATTTATGTCGACTGTTATAAATTAAATTAATATAGATTTTTGTCGGTCTCACAATCTTTATTGTATGAAATATTTCTATTTTCAAAAATCATATCAAATAAAAATGAATTTTCATGTTTCTTTTTATCATTATTTAATTATTAATAATTTAAGGACTAGAGTAAAAAACGATATTAAGGATTTCTTTAGTTCAATTCGCATAAATAGTACATTTTCTTGCAAGGGGGCTAGCTAGCATAATAAAAGTGTGCAGATGTTCCATTTTTCATCCAAGTAATAAATAATGTTTTGGTCTATTCTTGGATAAAAATAGGTTTATTATGTTGCTAACAGAAAAGCAAAAAAATTATGAACCATACTTTCTTTTTGCAGACTACATGAGTTTAGAAAAGAATAAGCACATTATATAAATAATCTTGAAGTAAAGATAATCAATGATTCAGAACAAGATATTTTTTATAAATAAACATAAACATATTAAAAACTTTAATAAATTTTTATTTCTTAAATTGTAACAAATTATTTCAAAACAAAAAACTATTTTTTTACCATTTCGACAGAATTTTTTAAATATATTTCTTGATTCTTACATATTTTCTAATTTATTTTCCATTAAATATACGCTAGTTTCTTATTACTTATATTTGTAAATTTAGTACAATTTAATTGTCTTTTTTTATTAAATGTTCATTAGTTTCACTATTGAAGAGCATTTTTATGGGTGGTGTCGAATAAAAAAAGGTATCGATCTTAGAAAATTTTATTGAGATCTAATTGTTTTTTTTTCTCAGTCTTCTATTGGCTTGTTTTTTGAGATATGAAATTGAGATTGAAGTAATTTTGATGGTTCTACAATTGAATTTTGAATACGGTCCAGGCCATCTACTGTGAAATCAATGGAAAATTCATCAGAATCAAAAAATCAATTTTTATTATATACAGCAATCTACGTATATAATAAAAATTTGACGGAAAATAATGTTCGCTCGCCCTACGTGGCACCGAAAACTCCCTCCGTGGCCGCTAGACCACATCATACTAAAATAAAACATATTTAAAAATAATGTGTCCCTTTCCATACTTATAGTATATTCATTTACCTATAACAACAATAATATTATATTCGTATCGAAGAATATACTAAACATAATCACTAAATAGTATATATATTATGTTTATTTCTTACTATTTCATAGTATTATCTGAAGTTCAATGTCTTAGTTAAAGATTACATATCATAAGTTGCTCCTTTGTTTCTTCATTGGAAAAATTTTAGAAATTAAAATCGAAATATTAGAGTTACAATTTTTTCATATTGAAATCATCTTTGCTGTTTTTAATCGATGCACAAAATCGTAAAGCTTTTAGCATATTTTTAAATATGAAAATCATTATATTATTTTGAAATATGTCGAATAATACCCTGATTAATTCTTTATCAATCAAAAGACCAATAATATTCAATTAAAATCAAAATATTTTATAGAAATGTGGAAAAATATTTTGGTATTTTACCTTCCAGCCGAATCACAGATTGATATAATACCAAATGCTACGATCAACACCAACATGTTTAGCCAAAAAATTATGAAATCAATGTTTTTAATGAAGCACAATTTTAGGAAATCTTTACGATGAAAAGAAATACATCTGTAACTGTTCAAAGACGTATAACGCTGTCTTACTAGCTTTACTGTCCCGTTAACAAAAAAAATCGCTTTAGCAGGTAAGTATGATATGTAAGTTCACGGTTCAATGTATTTAAAACTATTAATGATTTATAAATTATTTTTCACTTTGAGTGCCTTGTAATATACAATAGTTGAAATACGAAAAATAATTATTTCTAATACAATAGTTGTCTAATGATTAGATATGGAATATTATATAATAGTAACTTTTTAAAAGTATCGAGATAAAAAACATACAATATAAAATCAAATAATTGAAAGTGTATTATGAACAGTTATTCTGTTATATAAATAATATGATCAATCTAACTATTATAACAATTGTATACGTTTTAAAGCTACATTGATCAATTCTTAAATCATTTACATAGCTATAAAGTGTAGGGCAGAGTGAAAAACTTATTACATTGGAATAAGCACGTAATGATTACAAAATCAATCAACGATTCGATCAAATTGCAAAAACTATTTGATAATAAGTTGTTTTTGTTACAAGGTCGTAAATACATCTGAATAAACTTTTATCGCCATGTGTCGAAAATAATTCTTTAGTTATGTAATCGTCAAATTGGTTTAGATACTTTTTTATAAGCTGGTTTATTGTATACTTTATAACGACTTTTAAATAATATAGAAAGTGTTATAAAAGACGAATATTGACAATACATAGTGTAAAACTGGCGAGCTGTCCTTGACGGATTCGCCCGCTATTTATTGCGCGCTGTTCAGCTGTCTTCTCGATAGGTTATTAGGTTAAATAAAGAAGGCGTTTATTTGAGCTGAGAGGGGAACTTGTCCTTTATAGCTCGGAGGAAAAGCCTGCGAACAGGCATAAAAACCTCCAGAAAAGGAGGGGGGGGGAATCACAAATTACAAACGCACATTGAATAAACGCAGACAAGAAAATAAGTGCTAAAGCAATGCAGCGATTCATCAACACCTTTGACCGAAATCGCACTAGATCCCTTATACAGAAGGTCGTTATTATATTTTCGTGTTATACGAAAAGCCAAATACATCAGGCTTCTACAGAAGCCGTAAACCTTAAACAGAAGGTTGAGGCTTTTGCGAGACGCGTCTCTCGTTGTGCGAACCACTCTCGACCGAAATCGCTCAACAATACACAAATACCGGAACATTAACGGCGGAGGATTCACACTACGTATGACACGTCGTCAGCGAAATATTTCTCACGATATAAATACTGCTTGATATTATATTGATTCGTACGTCTGCGGTAATAAATCGCTATCGCCAGCCCTTCGACCACCTCGGTTGTACTCTAACTGAACTAGATATTAAAAAAAAAATCTTAATCTAATTGCGCGCCTCCCTTCTCGGCCCTCCTGATCACCGGCCGCAATAGCAAGAGCTCGCTCGTGTCGTCGCCGTCGGTGAATCATCGCAAAGAGATCGATTACTATGTACATGATCCCGCGTCGATCATACTCTTAACTCTATGGAACACATAGGGCATTGTGATTATATCTGTCTGATTAATTTGAAGGCTTCCTTTAAATTCTTTCTATTAATTATATTAATTAAATTCGAGGCAATAAAAATCTAAAATAGTGTAGCTGACCATCAAATCGGGTTAGGCAAAAATACTATTTTGGTAGCCAAGCTATTCCCAGCATATTTTTCATTACAAAAGATGTTCCGCGAACATCAATGTAAATTATCTTTTCGTTTTCAAAAAGTGTGGACTTATATAATATTTATGATCAAATATAGACAATATAGATTCGTAATATCAATAATAGGCAAGTAGATTACGCTGATAGGATAAAATGATTTTTTAGAGATCTGTTGAAGGTCGCCCATCAAAATCCATCAATATGAGATGAAAAATAAAACTACTTAAGTAACATTAAGTCATAATCACCAATTTTGCGTTAAGAAATGTTTTATAATAAGATGGGAAGATACTTCAGTTGGACATAAATTTGGACGGTTTGAAATTAATCAATAGAACACTACATAATATCTCTAAAGATCTCTTCAAATTTCACTTCTTCTCGGAAAAAGGCAATTTTTTACATCCCAGCATAGACATATATAAAATAGTTATACAAGAGACAACGTGATTGCAAGACTAAGTCACGATAGTGCATATTGCTATATTAGAACTGGATGTATGGTGACTATAATCTCTGATTCCAACCATAAAGTCGCGTGATCCATTACACAAAATTATTTTTTTTAATTCGAATAAAAATACTATTATTATTGTTAATGCTAATTATATCTTTGAGGTTATAGACTGGACCGGATTTTTATAAAGATGCTCTTATAAACAATTATATGATAAAAAAACAGTAATTTCATTTACGTGCGATGAAAATTTCAAAAACTCTCCAAACAAAATGAAAATCAATTATACACACTCAACAGTTTTATTCGTTGTATTTCTTTGTTAAATAGTTATTAAGTAGGCTATAGAATAAGATATTAATTTCAACTTGTCGCTGATCAGGTCTTAGAGCTACTGGAAGAAGTATCGTGTATATATTTTGAAATATTAAGCATCCAGTACGTTTTTCATATATAAAATTTCTATCATTGAGCTCATAAGTGGTTACGATCGTTTTCTGTTTTACTCGTTCATTACTGGAACAGTATTCATAAAGTAAGAAGATCAGTATAGCGATATCAATGATTACTTGGACACGTCTCTAAAAGTCGAATTGACTGATTTATTTGTTTTGTAATATTTCTCCAGTATTTATCATAAAAAATTTAAAGTAATTGAAGATTATAAACAAGTCTAATGAATAAATTAGAAGTTTATTATATTAGATTATTACAAATAGAATTCTAGTTATTATAATAGTATTTCATATTATAATATTATCTATTATTTATAGTTACATTTTCATTAATTTTAATTTTTCATTCTTGTATACGCCAAACAATAATGATACAAAGTGGTCGTGTTTGACAAGTAAAATATTAATAATGCTAAAAGCCAAGAAACAATTTCAATTGAATGTTTTGTTGAATTTATGAAATGTTTGAAATTGGATTTTATTCTATCCGGTTGAGGCACCTCTGTGTAAAAATACGGACTTGTCAATATTTTCTTAGTTGGGCCCTGAGTTAGGTTCGATTCCAACCCACATTTTTATACATTGTTTTAGAAAAAAATTGTTAAAAGTTTGAGGAATATTGCCATAGGTATGACTGAGAGAATAGTTTGGCCAAGATATTTGGGCCGATTATGATCCTTCTTCTAGCCGAGGCGATATCACAGCTGAGTACGGAAGGCAGATTGGAAAGACCATCTTTTATTCAGATATGCTATCCCGCTCTCTGCATTACGAGCAGCGTTCAGATGAGAAAGTCCGTATGTCGATGCGACCGAATGCCTCATATCGATGTACCGTGACGCTAATATGGCCAGATGGGCCGGATCGTAAAAGCTCAGAGCAAGAGCTCCGGGTGCTGGATAGCCTGGACGCTGATGAAACAGTAGTCTGGTAATCGGGTTGGTTCTCTTGGGTCCGCCTGGGAGTCGGTCTTAATAAACGCCGTATAATTAACATATGGTTACTGTGACGTATGTAACCCTGAGAAGGGCTGTTTTGACCGGACCCGCATTAAGTACCGGGATGTAAACTCTACTCACATTCTCTCTCTTCGCTAATATATATATTTATATATATATGAAAGTTTCATCAAATAATTTTTTTTTAGAAATTAACACGAACATGCTCTTACTTAACAGACTATATATCAATTAATATATTAAATATAACATAAGCATATTATAGGAATAATGCGGTACTTTTGGAGTAAAATTGAGGCCATATTTCGTGCTCTGGATGTAAATAAATAAATATAAGTAAATCAATTTATGTTCTTGGTATGGCAATGTTGTCAATTTTCAATAGTTTATTTTTAATATTTCTAGTAGTAATTTTTATTTCAGATTCTTCGGGGTTATTATAAACAAGGGTAAATTAATATAATATATTATAGAATATATAGACTACGAAACTGATAAAAATATTTTTTAATTTAACTTTAATAACTATATGGATAAGAAATTGGAATTTTTTGGTCTCTGAGATAGATGGAACATTTCATATGACTGAATTGGAACATATTGAACTTCAACTGCATCATTACTTTTGTACCCAATAGGCGATATAGTAGATATCTGGGGTACATACATATTCAGAGTCAATCAGTTGCACTTGGTAATTTATCAGTATGATCTATTGAATTACATTGATATGGAATATCTCGAAATTTAAACAAGGCAATTTGGATTTCCTCGCATCAATAGAGATTTATTGAAATTAAACAATTCGAATTATATTAGAAATAATCTAGAAAGTTAGTGTACTCTGGTGGCGCCTTAGGATAAGTTACTAGTCTATTGGTCTCACATGCATCGGAAATGCTGATATGTCGTCCGTGTTTGCAGTCTGTTAAATCGTGATTCGCATTGTAGCAGAGATAAATTCGCAAAAGATATTGATCTAGTGTATAATAATTCTAAAATAAAATACGATGATTAAACTCCTTACTAAAAATTTTTATAAAAAATATTGCATTATTATGATTTACCAAAGGATGTATACATTCTACAAGTACTTGTCTACCCAAAGCATCGGAAACTTTCTTCTCGATCACAAGCGATGTATATTTCCTTCCGATCTCAAATCCGGCTGAATGAAGAATATTCTTTAAATCATACTTCTGAGAAAGATGCATAGCTGTTTCAAAGTAAAGCGACGCATTTTCTGACACGCACGATCCGAACTCCCTATAAACATTTGACCAGTTATTCTCATCTGTGACATGAATTTGCAAAGAAGGCCATTTCTTTTTCAAACTTCTTTTGAAATGTGGATCCATATTATTAAGATTTAATGTTAATTCTTGACCTGACGAGCTTACACAATTTGTAGGAACTATTCGGTTTGAATCCAATGGCAATAGGCCACTTACAATCCAGCTCTGCATTTCAAGTATCGTCTGATGAATCCTTAAATATTTTGAAATTTCATGAAACAGTACATCTGTCCTATATATTTCTTCATAAAAAATAGGGCTAGGAGCATATGTTTGAACCAATATAAGGTCGGAAAAGTCACCCACTTCTCTGAAAGTTATTTATGTATTGATTACAATTATTGCAATATTATATACATTTAATGCATTCTGATAAAACTACAATACTAACTAATATTGTAGATAAACATGTAAGATAAGATATTTTTCTTAATAATGAGTTCGTTATACTATTACTTCTACATCAAAATCGTGTTCTTCCATGCTCTCTTTAGCAATATTGGAATTTAGCTTCAATAGTTAGATAGATCTTAATTTAATTGTATCTAACTTTTATAGTACATCATATTTTTTATGGATGTCTTCATGTTAATTTGAATAGATAATAAAATAATCTTACTAGCTTAATTTTATTTTTCCAAACAATTTACAATATCGGAAAATCAAACGAGGTCACGGATTTGTAATAATAGATATACCAATAGCTCATCGGAGAGCACAGTTTAGCGATATTTATAGCGTTATCTCTATAGTTTTTTTATAGATCAGTCATAAAACATTTAATTGGCCTTGTGAAGGGATATGAAAATTACTTACTACAAAACATAGATATTTTCAGATTTCAAGCATTGCACTAAAAAGTCCCCAACTTTTAAAAAAATTGTTTTTTAATCAAAAATACGTAAATACAATAATATAGCTAAAAGATTCCAAACGGTAATTGATCTGCTTTAATCACAAATACAACGAGAAATATCACGCTCCAATTTGAGTTATAAATAAAGTATAAAGAAATGAAATTGTAGAGTAAACATCCGTTTGAAGAATTTTGAATGCATAAATATATTGTACTCAATAAATAATGAAGTAATGAATGGTTTATTTAAAAAATACGTTATATATGCCATTGATATATCGTTTTATTAGAATACTTTACCTGTGAGCTGAACTGCAGAGAGATATAGTACCGAACACTATAATGTATATCAACATTTTCGAGAAAATGGTGGATCCAAAAATCCCACTCATGGTAGGAGTAAAAACTAAATGAGAAATAATTTCATGAAATTATATAGCAATCAAATACTGCATATGATAAACAGTAACCTATTTTCTATTGAAAAAAGAACTATATGAAAATTTTTTATTATAATACGATAGGCATTTACATCTCGTAGATTAAAGTAAATTATAGTCAAGAACAAATTCAACGCTAGTAACCTACTTTTTAAATTTTCTAATATAATTATCCTGTGCTTCCAAATATTCTTAGGAAAGATTAAAGGATAAAGATGCATTATAGCAATATGGTAGGTATCACTGTAAGATATACATTTTCAAATACTGTTTTCAACTGATAAAAAAGCGACTTGTAAAATTAAAATTTCAAACTCATGATCTCACAGTCACACACACACACACACACACACACACACACACACACACACACACACACACACACATATATATATATATATATATATATATACACGGTGTTACAGATATAACTGCTCATATTAGTGGCATGGTATCAGGAAGGAAAAATAATGTGTAAATTGTTAATAGTTTTTACAGTGCAGACGAATGTCTTTGAGCCAATCAGGGCTCAGAAAAGTGATCGCGCGTGAGCAAGGAAGAAGGAGTTCAAACGAAGGCAATCCAGGCGAAGTCTTGCGAGCACCGTAAAGATCAGTAGTTGTTATTTTTCCTGTCTTTTGTCGTTGCTCGCGTAAATGCATTGATATTGTAGTCGAACGTATTGGCGAAGCGACCTTTGCGCGTCTTGTGAATAAAGATGCGCCCTTCGTCTACAAGCGACCACTTCCCTTATTTTTTGTCAAGCTACCCTTTTTTATAATGGCCCATTTCACTGCATTAGAAATAATAAAGAAAGGACGGATATTTGTTCTCGGTCGAACTGAACGCGAGCGTATGCATGTGTTTTATACAAACAAAAGTGGAATTAAATTATCTAAATTTTACAAAGATTGTCAAATAGATATTTGATAATAACAATCAAAAATACTAATTGCAAGGAATTTGAAATGGTAAAAATTGGATGGTTGGGCTCGAGTGACGTATGAATTGTATAAAATAATTATGATGGTATTGTGAGTCCTATAAAATCATTTCATCTCATTTTTATCGATCAAATTTCATTGCAATCAGTATTTTTGCTAGTTTTGAATATCATATTCTGGTGGACGTCTGCTTCGGTGTAGGCGCAGCGCGTTAGCGACTATACCGATTTTCTCGCAGGCCGAGAGCAAACATCCGCCTTTATTTTATTATTTGCAATGCAGTGGAGTGGGCTGTTATAAAAAAGGGTAGCTTGATAAAAAATAAGGGAACGAGTCGCTTTTAGACGGAGAAAGTCTTTTTATTCACAAGATTCATGGGCGTCGCTTTGTCAATGTGTCCGTATATCAATAATATAATTTTGTATTTCCAATGGAATCACGGCTACGGAATCATTGAAAATGTTGCAAAAGTGTTTTGGGGAGTCTACTTTATCACGAAGCTAAGTATTAGGGTAGCAATCAGTATTCAGTGATGGTCGTGAAGTTCGTCGAAATCACGCCTCATGCAAGACGCCCATCCACCCTCTGTTAACGACGATAACATCGAAAAAGTTGAGGAAATGGTGCTCCAACATCGCCGTGTCGGCATCAGAAAGATAGCAGAGCCTCTCAACATGTCTTATGGATCGACTCAATATATTTTGGTTAATGTTTTGCATATGAAGCTTGTGAATGTTAGAATCTTTCCAAAACATCTGAATCTTTTGCAACAACAACGTCGAGTAGAGGTCGCAAAAGAGATTCTTTAAAATGTAGTTGAGCACCCTACATTCATTAAACGCATCATTACTGGTTACGAGATATGGGTTAATATGACGTTGAAACTTTTGAACAATCTAGCAAATGACGCTCCAAAAATGAGCCGAAAGCAAAAAAACCACGTCAAATTCGGTTAAAAATCAAGGTGATGCTCATCGTTTTTTTTCCATTTCCATGGGGTGCTGCACCATGAATTAGTTCCAAGAGTACTACTTAGCTGTCTGAGGGGTCTATGTGAAGCAATTGTGGTATCATCCAAAAAAGTAGAAAAAGTTTAGCTTCTTCAGATATGAAACTGGAAAAAGGAGAAGTGCAATTAGCTCATAATATGATTTGGATGGCACTGAAATGACAAGGCAAAAAGAAGTATGATACGATTGATAATAAGTAAGTGATGATAACATTAGTATATGAGTTGGAGATAGTAAAAATAGGCAAAAATGATTAAAAGATTGAAGAGGAAAAGAAACCATTATTCATACTTGATTATAATAAGAATATATGATGCACATATTTGATTGACAAACAATTATCTTTCAATGAGACGATCTGAAAGTCAATGAAGTGATGTAAAAAATTATACATCCGCATAATTGATTTAGCTTTTTTAATGGCTCACGTAATGTATAACATGAAAAATGAGAAAACATTAATTCCAAAATTGAGGTTATAATTTGTTGTAACAATTTCTCAATTTGAAAAATGAGCCCAATGTAAGAAATAATCCGAAATCTAAAAAGAAAAGATGTGCCTCGTGTACGATGTAGAAAAGGAGACAGGAATCAAGACATAATTGTAGTGCTATTTCACTGTGTAGACTATATTAATTGCACAAAAATACAATAAGCCTATGTTTTTATATTTATCAAACCAAAAGTGATCTACGATAATAATCTATACGTCATCTTTTAGCAAATTATCAGCAAGAGTATCAGCAAATAGAAAATTTCATGGAAAATTGTAAAAAAAATTTACAAAACATTTTAAAAATATTAATATAAAAAATACATAAAAAATAACGTATAAATTACCATCTCGGACCGGCATGGCGCTGTACGGCGTCATATATTGAGTTATCAACATATGATTTTGGATTAGCTATTACTCAGTGATTTCAGAACACTTTTATATAGAGATAAAGCATCAATTAATTTTTATAAATCCTGACCCTCTAAATGGTAAAAAATGGAAGTTTAATTAAAATGAGAAAAGTGAAGAAAAATTATATGATTTCATCTGATTATCTTTGTTTTACCGTGATTTATAGGATATCGTACTGTCAGTTCATGATGATAATGAAAAATATGTCCGATAAGTATGAATATAACTGCTCGAAATATTTCTTTGGTAACATCATAAATACTCAATCAAAAGATTTGGAAGTATGTATTATTTATTTATAGCTTAGGCCACAGAGTATCTACTATCGAATGAAACATGTTATGTTAGAAACAAGAGTTAGGACCATGAAAGAAGGAAATGAAGAATTTATATATGATTTCTTAGTCTTTTGCTCCAGACTACCAGTGTTTAATTAATGCAATATACAAGAAACTATGAAATTTTCGAGATGGCGTGGTAAAAATTAGAAAAGCAAAAATTGGTAAACACTAATTGTAAAATGTTATCATAGAATTAATATATGAGCATAACATAAAATAAAGAAAATGCGATAGCATTGTTTTTTATATTCTTTTTGGTATTTTTTATTGAATTGGAATTTTAAAAATTATAGACGATGGATGAAATTAAATTAAAGGTGAAATTATTTAATGAATGCGCTGAAAGATATCTATGAAAGAACAAAATTATATCTTAATGGATAGGCGTGTTTAGTAGTGAAACGTTAAATCGAGAAAATTTATTAATAAAATGCGAATCCAATAAAGTAGTTAGAAAATTGGAGACACCTTTGCGGCGATATATGCACCGGTGCGATCAAGATTAAAGTTTCCGTTAAAATTTTTATAAAAATGTTAAAATGTTTCTAAAAACACATTAAGTATCTATAAAAGAATTGAATTATCAGTACCTAGCCATAAAGGCTGATTGTGAGGCAGAGGGGCCAAATGAGACTTACTGCTCAGCTGACTGTGTGGTGAAATTGAAAAAAACTAGCAACTTGACCGAATGAAAATTTTCTACAATAAATAATTTCTAGAAATGAATTATCAATAATAGAAATAATACTACTAAACAGTGTTGTAGTAAAATTTCATTTATTTTATTTCAAATGAAAAATATTGAATGACATTTATATAATGAATATAAAATTTGATTGATTCACCATTGTACGATTAATTTAGATTAATGTATTCTTATATCTATGTCTTTTATTGAAATTAATATTGAAAGAATTACAACCCTAAAATAAATGATGAAATTTCTATTATTTATAGAGAACTAGTACACGCAAGTGTTAAGAAGGCTGAGTGTGAACGTAGATGTATATCAAACAGTGAGAGAGCGAGAAGAGGGGGGGAAAGGCTGATTAATCGATTATTTCATCGATAACACTTACAAAATATAAGTAAAGTCCTTTCTAGTCTAGACAAGAGTGAATTATTATAGCTACAATACATTATCATATCAATTAAAAGACTTAAAAATATTGTCTACTCTATGATACTAATTGACAATCTTAAATGTTTACAATTAATCTCATGGATTGAAAACATCAAATAAAATCAGTACTTTTCGTTGTTTTGAGCGAAGACTGTGAGACGAACGCAATTTCTTTATCTAAAAATAGATATTATTATTATGTAGATAATAATTTTTTTTATATTCTAAGCCTTTGTCTGAAAACGAGATTATAACTCAGTAGACAAAAGCTACACAGCCTTGAATCACATCAGAACTTTTTATATATGATCTAGATATATCTTATATTCAAAAAACATTTGAAAGTAATTAGAAAGATATCCTTTTCCAAAAACATTTTTATTTTAATATATTTCACTCCAACGCCATCTACTAATTATTGTATCAATCAAATATTTTTCTCTGCATTACCAACCATAATGAAATCCATGGAAAAGCGTATAACTTGCTATTCTTATTTTATCTCACCAAATTCGATATGGTATAATTAAAAATAAAACAATTTAAAATCATTTTAAATGAATAGTAAGGTATTTCTATAGCAGGGGGCGAAAACTTTGTTTTGAATTTGGTGTTTTTTCTAGAAATTAAAAGTTTATTTTTGTAATTAAAAGTTTGTATCAGGAAAACTAACAGAATAACATCCAACAATCGATATCATTCACAGAGTTTAATTTTTTTCTTAAAATTATTTTCTTTTTATAATCGTAATTATGAGATTTAATTAAATCAGGAAATGAGATTCTATGAGATTTTCCCTTAAAATTACCTCACGTATTATTAAAATTTTTTTTTCTATTGGATTAATCATTACATCATGAGTTTTTTATAATTAACAATGTCCTTTAATTGCATGTGACTTTACTTCGAACAAATAATGATAGATTGCGATATTATACGATAATAATACCTCGTCTTAGTAATTGAAATCAGAATGAAGTCTATGCTTTTATTTAATTTAGTCATTCTACATTTAGATATGTAGACCCTCCTTATTACATGTATATTTACATAAAAATCTCGGATACCGATGGCAAAAAAACCTGCATTCACATTTTTTAATAACTATTCTTAAGGCGATGAAAAATATTAACAAGCGGCCAAGTAATGAATGCTAATTCTGCAGAAGTGTTCTGTAGTAAATACGATATTTCACTTTCAGAATTAATAACAGTTTGTTCGCTACCTGATAGTTAGGAACAAAATTTTAGTTTTCTTAGTACCTTCTTTCTGAGCCATTTTTCTTAAAGTTGTTTAAATAAATTAACATTCAGTTCCTTAAGATCATATCTTAGTTTACCTCCTAACCGTCTTATGCAGTCTCTAGAGGATTATTGCTTAAATCGTAGAGCATCAATTCATCCACGAACAGTTCTGTTCTTGCTTGTTTCATGTTTTTCCGTCAATGCAAAAAAACTTACATTGAATGTAAGTTTGTGACAATTACCCGTTTTTTATAAAAAATATTATTAACGTTAATGGTAATAAAATATTATTATTATTATTATTATCATTACACTTTAAAATCACAATATAGATTTAAATAAATTACTTTGTAAAAAAATGTTTTCGTATGTTATGTGATCAAAGGTTGCATTCTTCCTAGAGACCTATAGGAAGACTATAAAAATATTATATTTCGTTCTCAATTTTTCATACTAATACATACTACCTTTATTTGAATATTAAGAAATTAAAAAAATATTATATTATTTACTGCCATTTCATTAGAAGAATTCCAAAATAAAAATCAATATTTAAGATCTCAAATTATTTCTAAACTAAAATATGATTTCATATTTCTCACTAGAAGTAGTACATCAAATAAATTCAATAGTAGAGTCTACATTCTCCTTCATCGATACGTTTGAACTTTTTGAACTGAATATTCAATGAATTACTTTTTGTGAATGATGCTTAATAAATAATAAAATAATAGCTATGCAATATATATATATATATATATATATATATATATATATATATATATATATACATACAATATATACGTACATTAAATTTTCTGATCAGAAAATGTTACATTAACAACATTATGTATACTTAATTCTTGATAACTATGCGAAAATAAAACTCGCAGAAAAGAAATTATAATAGACGATATGACCTATAATAATTTGCGAATTTTTTAAGCAACAAAGCGTATGCGTCAACCTGTCCATTAGATGGCGAATCCTAGTAGAAGTCGCCATAATTGGTTAGAATCTGGACGACGCTGTGAAGTTCGCGAAGAAGGATAAGATCTAACACTGAGCAGCTTAGGCCTTGATAATAGACCTGATACACTCGATTACGTCTGACTTTCGACAGTCTATTATTTTGAAATCTCCAAGGTAATAGTCGTCCTTTTTCCGCCACAAAGAACGAGTATCGGTACTTAAAGTCGAGAACATGCGGAGACCTTGAAGCTGTCAAAACATTTACGTAATTTACGAAAGTTTTGGAAAGCAGTGGACATGTCAGATGCGAGGAACCGGTTAGTTCATCCCTGCACTACTTCATGTATCGTATATTATAGCGCACGATCTTTGCTACTTCACCTAACTCTAAGCTTAGGGAGACGACCGACATTGCACAATTATTGAGTAACGATCAAGATCGAATTGTTAATAAAGCTGATTCCAAACTTTAATATCAGTTTTATCCACGTTTACTTGATACATGAGATTAAGATTCCGATGAAGCACATTAAGTTCCAATGCGTCATTATTAATTTTGACGTAGTGAAATCCTTGTCTATGCATTTTCCATAGAACCTTAATTTTCACAGAACCTACAGGTAATATTAAATACTTGAGCCTTCAATACTTTCATCTTTTTCTTTTATCTGCAAATTCCTGGATCATATTTCTATTTTGTATTTGCTGATTACACTATACGAGCTCATATGGAATGAATATTACGTCACACAGGGGCGCGAGCGTGCGCGAAGAGAAAGTGTATTTAAATTTTTGTATTCAATTGTTCACACAATATATATATTCGTAGAAGAACAACTCAAAATATTTCACACCAAAAGTGCAAATTCACTCCAAAGTTCTAATGAATCTTAAATAAACTAAAATTAAATTAAATTAGTAATTTAAAATCAAAATACAATAATCTATATTCTACGTTATATTTTATTAAAAATTATTTAATTAAAAATTATTATTACAAATTTTATTACATCTTGCATTAGAAAAAATAAATAAGTTTAAGCGTATCCTGCAGGGACCGTCGGATAAGTAACATTTTTATTACTATCGCAATTGAAAACAACATTCGTTTGAGTTTTTTCGCAATCTATTAACTTGCGATCCTTATTAAAGCAAAGTACAATAGTGTAGAGAAATTGTTCCGTAGTTTTATAATACTAAATATAATATGTAACGATTAAAATTTTGAATAAAGATTTTTAGAAATAATTTAAGATGATTGTATTTTACCCAAGGATGGAAACATTCCACGTGTATTCTTCGATTCAATGCCGTTGAGAGTTTGTTGGCGATATCAAACGATTTATATGTCCTACCTGGAGTGATGTCAAGTCGCTTAAGTAACTTTTTTATGTTATAGGCATCATAGAGTTTCAAAACTGAACGAAAGTAAGTGGATGGATCTTCTGATACACAGGACCCAGTTTCATAGTAACTCATGATCCAGTCACTCACGTCTGACCCATCGATTGTTAAACGAGGCCACTTCATTTTCAAGTCTTGTTTTAATTTATTATCAAGTTTATCATAATTTAATTTCAATTGTTCACCACTAGGGCTCACACAATTTCTGATGACTTGATTGAGTGAATCGAATGCAATTTCGAATTTTATAACCCAGCGTTCTCCTTTGAGTACCTCTAGATGTTCAGATAAATAAATTTCTTTTTCATTAGAGGTAACATCTCTTCTGTAAATTTGCTCATAAAAGACAGGGGAAGTAGATAAGGTTAGGAACAATTTAATTTTTGAATAATCACCCGTTTTTCTGAAAATTATTCATGTATTAATAAGAAATCAAACAATAATATACATTTAAAACAGTCAGGTTACTTGAATAAAAACATACCATAATAGACTTTATTTAGAGATCTAAAATACACTCTGATATAAAGCATATTATGCATAATTTTACTATTTGATAGCACTGTCACTTTTTCAATATTTCAAATTGAACAATATATAGTATGCCACATTATCTTTATTTTATGACTAAAGAAAATTAAAGCAATTTATAAATTTATGTTTTATAATTTTAAAACATAAAACAAATTTCGAATATATAATGAGCAAAAAAATTTTTAAGGTATATTAATTAGTTGCGTTTCCGTCCTCGAAAAATCGGAAAACACTGTTTTGTAAAGTGCCTCCGAAAAATTCGATCGACAAGAATCGAACTCGGGTCATTGAGTAGCCTTGACTGTCCAGTCAAGACACTCGTCCGAGTGTCCAACATTTAACAATTGAAAAGAAACCGATGCCTTTACCGCCTGAGTCAATGACTGCTCAATACAATAAAAATAATGTGTTTGGCATCGTGGTATAAATAAAACTGTAAATTCTATGGAGAGTAAATATTATGATGATAAATAAAATTATTTCAAAACTTCACCCCGATAGACAAGTGAGTTGATAAAAATGTTTCCATGTCAAAGAAAATGTTAAATACACAATTCTACAAGTTTTAAGAGTTGAAATTGATATTATAGGTAACTGAATAAACTAGTCAACTCAATAAACAGGCTGGAATTGAAAATATATTTTGTTTCACGTGTGCTACATAAATGCCCTATTACGCATCAGTTTTCCAGTGCGCTAAATTGACAATTGTATCTACATCCATTCGTGCCAATGTACCCTCGTGCATAATGGGCAACTCTATAACTAGCATATTGCACAATACATTTTTATAATTATCATTAATATAATAAAATTGTAATAGCTTACCTTTTAGCTCCTTTACAGAAATATATAATATTGATAGCTATCAGAACAATCAATATCCTATAGCGTTCAGTTAAATAAACCATATCAAATTGGTCGTAATTTTTTTCTTATAATAGGATATAATTTAATTGATTGAAGGTCCCTTGTCTTAATCGAAATAAAATACAGAATATTCTATATTGATAAATATATAGAACTTTTATAATAGAAAATAGGCGTTCGGTTGAGTAAATCATATTCATATTAAAGATAAAATATACATGGAAACATTCCACGCTTCATGAATTGTTTCTGATATGAAGTTATTGAGAACATATATTACTGTAAAATTAAATACTTTTAATATATTTTTAGTAAATACTCTTTTATTTCATTAAAAAATGATTGGTATGTAAAATGTATTATTTTTAAGATCTATTTTTGTAAAAATTGACAATAAATTCGAGTTCATTTCGTTGAGGTCAATTAAAAGGTCATAACAATGTGTTTATAAAAAAAATTATTATCATAAAAACATCGTACTTTATTGGAAAGCTCTCAATATATGTTTTAGAGGTGTCGTATAAACAGCTCAATTGTTTGCTCAAGTGGCAAAGGCATCAGTCTGTTTACAATTATACAACATTGATCTTTACTGGTCGAATCAAGGCTGTCAATCGTCCGAGGTCGATTTCCGTCAATTTTTCGAAGGCATTTTACAAAATAGTATTTTTGGATTATTTCAAGGGCAAAAATTAAACTCGTTAATGCAATAAGGCCGAGTAAAGGGAATATCTAATCCGTATGATATGTAATGAATAAATAAACAAATATTTAAATAGTCACCTGAAGAATGGAACATTGGAAAATGCGGAATAATGATGAAACACTTGTTGCAAACAATTCAACTCAGACACAATAGAGAATGAATCTCAAACAATGTAAAAAATCTGAAAAATAGAAGGAACGGCTCGTATTTTCTAGTTATTCTTCATATGTAAACCAACACAAATTGTCCATTTGCAACATATTTAGATTAACAAATATAACAATATGAATTAACGAGTAGAAATAAGTAATATATCTATAGATATGAGTCATATTCCTTCTATTCGGCTTACTCTACATTCCTCCAGTTCTATCGATTTTCGCCTACGCAGCCTAACGGAAATAGTAGCTTATAATGATGTTATTTTCTTATTGCCCTAGGGAATATTATATCAAATCCTTCCGATCCAGTATTATTTACACATTATTTATGTTTAAAATAAAATGAAAATCACCGTATGTATATATATATGTATACACTATATAATGTATACACACACACACACACACACACACATACACACACATGTGTGTGTGTGTGTGTGTGTGTGTGTGTGTGTGTGTGTGTGTGTGTGTGTGTGTGTGTGTATAACAAGCTAAAATTATATGCCAATATATTGTGCGAATATACTTTTAAATATACAATTTATAATCGTTATATTATTAATTTTCTTTTACTTGTTTATGATATATTGTATTATATTGACAAGATAGTACTTAAGATAATAGGCTGAAGTAAATCGAACCAGCAACTTATGTAGTAGTAGTAAGCCAATATTTTTAAACACTGAAAATGGTTATTGCTATAATTGCATTGTTCGAAATAATGGAAAAACTGCCATAATGTAGATAACATCAAAAGTTGTTTTGTAATTTTCTTAATAGAAAAAATGTTGCTACTTGAAATTAGTCACATTAATGGCTAAATTACAGCTTTCTTTCCAAATTTTGTATCAAATATCGTATGTATAATAGTAGCTTTTTTATACATTCCTCAGCGTTAACAAGAAAGAATTTTATGTTGATACATAACATGAGCGAGATAATGATGAAATTGATTAATTATTCATATAATTGAAACCTTAGTTTCAACAAACCATCGAAATCAATATACTTATTTAAAAATCAGTTATTCCCGATGGGCTTTTTTACAAATAGTCAGATTGACCTAGGACAATGATGCACTCGAATCGCTCGGTAATGGATGGGCGATTATAAAAAGAGCCTTTTTCTGGAAGGAAAAAGTGATGAAGCACGAGGCAGCGGATGGAAAAGTATACGGAAAATAGAAGTAAAACGAAAAGGGTAAAATCATAAGGTACAAGGATCTCTTATAAAACACTTGTGCAAACTTTTGCATTGTCTATTCTCTCCTCATGCGCTGCTCTGTTTTCTCAGAGATGAAGTTTTCTCAAAGATGCAGCGGTTAAGAAGAAGAATCGGAGAGCTTCAAATTAATTTCCATTTTATTTCGAAAAAAAGTAGAGTGAAAATACAATGAGCGAAATGCTACACCGATAAGAAAACATTCGTATATGAATTTATGATTTTAGTTTGATTTAATTATCTATTGTGAATCGTAATTATTGCCACATACTCGTTGAATCAATATTGACGTAGCAGCTATTATATACCTTATAATTTTTTCTTAATAGACTCCTTATAGTTTCATTAGCAATTTAATTTTGACAATTAATTTTATAGCATTTCCAGTAATTTAAGAATAGAATTCAATAACTTAAAATCAAACATTCAAGACGATGAATATAAGTTGTGAAATTCTATTATTTAGGTATATTTATCTGATGATTGTAGTGGGAATTTGAAGTAATTGAATTAAGTAAAGATACTATTGTCGGAGCAGTGAAATAATAATAATAACGATAATAATGGTCCATACTATTATTAGTTTCTTTGCCTTTAAATTATTTTATCATAATTTTTTATTTTAAAATCATAAGGTTCCATTAGTCTATAAGATTATTTTTAAGTAAACAAGAGTACAAAGTTGAGAAAAGATCGTGCGATATTTTATTTTATTTTCAAGACTCGCAAGATTTGCTAAATTGATAGTCCGAAAATATTCTTGGGCTTAAATTGAGCAGCTATACGGAAAAAGGATAGAATGAAGGTAATCAAGTTTTCCCAAATGAGTTTTCAGATTTGATGCCAGAGACTTGATTAAATATCCAAAGTGGACCTCGAAATTACTGTAATTAACATGGCAGACTTGCTGTTTCTGCCTATCCTATTTTATTCAGATTTCGAAGCGCACCGACTGTCTGATATACGCATATTACTGCTTAAGGTCTAATAAACGTCGTCATGCCTCATCATATCTTCTTACCTTCATGCTCTTTCCACCGTTAAGGGACGCTCTCCTTCAGCTTCTCTAGCAAACAGTTTCAACTTCTTGAAGTTAAGGGCAATGTGTCTTACTTTCAGTGTATCACTGTTCCGTATTTGGTAAAATTGTATCACATTGAAAATTTTCTTATTCTCTTATTAATATAATAGGTTGATATTAGAGATATCTATATTCATCCCATGTATGAACTAATTTATTTATTTATTGTAGACAATGGGTAAAAATGCGTCGTTTACAAATTTTTATATTAATGCACAATATAAATAAGTAACTGTTTTTAAATGACAAAACGTAACCTTGTCGAAATATAATATGTATTCACCGTAGTCATATTTTCGGGCTGATTATGGAACCGTAAAATATAACATACTGAGACTCCTGGAAATGGCTAAACAAGACTTAAAAAAATATTTAGGACAACTGAACTTTTAAAATTTTAACTTATTTTAATTTCGTTTGATACAAAATAATTTTTTTTCTTTAGGTTGCAGAATGTCGTCATAAAAATATCAGTTCAGACGTAAAATTTTGCATAAAGGACTTTTTTAGTAAAGTTTCTTTATTTTATTAACTACATTGATTCTCTCTCTCCCTCTCTCTCTCTCTCTCTCTCTCTCTCTCTCTATATATATATATATATATATATATATATAGTATATAGTAATTTAAAAAGAATTCCACATCTTCAAATATAATTAGTAATCTATTGCACCCATTTAGCGATCGAAAAATGTAAAAGAAAAAGATTTTTCCAGACATACAGCATTGACCAGTTATTTCGATGTTCTCTATTTTCCCTTCGCACTTTTCCTTTTTTACAGAGCGATGCTATTATGTATATGTGCGGGCGCGGCGTTAACAACCGAAGCGAAACCTTCGACCAATCGTAATTCGAAAAGTCGGCGAGGGGGGAGGGGGTAGGTTGGCTGGCTGCTCGGTACCCGCCGGTATACCCGGTACACGGCTCTTCGATTCCGCTAAAGTATGAAGCTATCAAAGGCAATGACCCGAAATATAGCTCGGCAATTACCAATATATTCTTTGACGTGTTTTGTCCGCGCCCCCCCCCCTCGCCGAGTTGCGCCTTTAGTCGATATATATATATATATATATATATATATATATATATATATATATATATTGGCACGCGGCGCTCCCTTCCTCCTCTCCCTCCGTCACCGCGAGATTGCTGTTATTTGTCAAAACTGCTGATACGTGACTCGATGCTCGTCAGGAACATCTGTCGGGTTTTCTGCCTTTTTTCGGCTCTTTTGTCTTTTGTCCTTGGCGAGGCGATGGGAACGAAAAATTTATGCATTTCAATTTACGCAGGTTTTGCGCGGAAGCAATTTCCGTTTACGTTCAACTGGCGAGTGATTCGCTCATGCATAGTTTTAAAATATATTTTAAGCCGCGAGAATGCATATATCGATTTTCGGAGAAAGTGGCATTATCGTGGTTATACTGAGTGGTCCAATAAATTTTCAAAAATAGGTTAATACATTCTCTATCGTCGATAGTTTAAATTTTACAACTGAATCCCCATTTTCTACTTTGAAAGAATAAATCTGTCGATGTATTTACTACAGTTTTTCCAATAACATAAACATCATATTATTCATAAAGTAAATAAGAGGGTAAGTAATTAATAGACTATGTCTATTTGCTTGTACGCATTCGTAAACCAAATTGCCAATCGTTGGTACAAATGACAACGCTTGCGATCTGCAAATTTGTTCAAATAATACATTTTAACGTGCAGGGGCTTTATAAAATTCCCTTCGAAGCAAATATTCACTTTAACAATTTTATTTTAACGTCGACGAATGATATTCTGCATCGCTAATTAATGCAAATAATCTCTTGCATATTCGAGCGCCATAGTTCAATATTGTACCGTCGCATTAAATTCAACGGTGATGGAATGAAATCGCATAATGCTCCGTTCGTGCAAGCCGTGGGTCCTTTATTACCTCTCGGTCGGTGCAGTGAGCGCGCGTGCAGTGTCGTCACGGGAAATAATTCACTTGCGAATCCGCCCGGATGAAAAACCAGCGCGGCACGTATACGTAGAAGGCGAAAAAGAGGATGATAGGGGCGGGGGGGGGGGCTAGCGCACGACGCCGAGGCGGAGGGGCGAAATAACGTTTACACGGTCCAAAGATGACAAAGACGTCGGTAAAGAAAACGAACGGGGACGCACGTGTACTTCGTGGGGCATGGAAAGTCGGGGGGAGGGGGACGAAGCGCTGAGGCGAGGTCGGGAAGAAAAATGAGCCGAACACCGGAAATAAAGAGGGGCCGAAAGAGCCCGGTGGCGCGAATTCCAGCCAGCCATGATAATGTGCAAGTGTACAGTTAAGGGGTGAGATATCGTTGCGCAGTGTACAGTACATTAGAAGCACGAGTAGCAGGATTTGACGAGTATTCTGGAGGGGCTGGGGGTAATGCGAGGCGATAAAATTTGGTTGCGATATATTATTAGCAATTTTCAGAATGATGATGCACTGGCTGCTGTCGTAGTGCTACGGAAATCTTATAATTGATTATGGGTTGAAAGTCTATTGAGAAGTCATCTTCAGTGTTTCAGGAACACGATTTTGAATACACAGTAAGCGCAATCATTTTCATCTGGATATACATCTACGTTGTAGCTCAAAAAGATGCAGAAAAGTCATATTCTGAGAAAATTAAGCGCAAGAAAGCAATAATAACGTTATGGGATTTTCTATAACTAGTTATTTTGAATGTCTTTTTAAAAATTCGTTGATAACTTTCCACTAACCTTCAAATTGAAGACCAATTTTTAGTCATTATAAAGCTTTTTCTAAAATCTCAATGAAATTCAATATTCCACAAATACGCCCAAAATTTTTAATAATTGACATTTGATAGTTTTCAATTGACATCTGTATGTTGGGTGACGAAGAATATGTTTTCTATCAGAAATCGAAGAACAAAATAGGGTTTTCTATGCAAAAAATTTAAAATGAGCTTGAAATAATCTTAAACATGGTAATCAATGACAATTCTAAGGTCACGATTTTTTTCAATCTTCAGAACAAAACAAATTTTATATTTAACATTTTTCTTCAAAATCTCTTCTTTTTGTTCTCAAGTGGTGGTTTCCAAATATGAAAAGCAGTCTGTAGGTTTATATTTCAGAAGAAAATGACAATTCTGGAATCTTATTCAATTGCTTTGTCGTTTTGTAAATAAGGGCTGATGAGTTTTAGATTTCTTTTACTGACATCCAACTCTTAAAATATAACTCTCAAAGATTTGATAATTCAATAATTTTCTGAACTCTTTGAATAATATGAATATTTGGAAGTGACCTTATTTTATATTTGAAATATGCAATTCGGATAAGATATAAAATTTAGGATTGGAATATCTGAAATTGCAAATACTAGAATTTCTTTCCAAGGTTGGATTTATGGCAGAGCAGATGTCGTAAATTAAACAGTCGACTTGAGCATATAACTGGGTAAAATGAAGTGAACTACATCAAATACAAAGTATAATCTTAATAGGACGGTTGTAAATTCCATTGGTCTTAGTCGATTTGTCCACCAGTCAAATATATTATTATAACAATGTTGTGAATTCGTTCAATCGACGAAAATCTATGATATGCATAGATATTTGTTAAAAACCATGAATACTTATATAATAAATGTTATTACTAATTAGAGGTTCGGTTCGGTTCGCTCACGAGTGTAGATGTGTTTCTGTCCCTCTTGGTTAAACTTAAGTGTAAACAATCGGAATATTAACTATCAGTATTAGTGACAACGAGTAAAAAGTGAACTTTTGTGCATATAAAAAAAAGTATCTACCAGTGCCGGTAGGGCACGGTACAAATAACTTAAAAAACATGTAAGAGTGGCAAAGCTTCTATTTACAGGAGCGTCACAGTAACTAAAATATGGAAATCTCTACTGTTTTAAAATTTTTTAAAATTGAAATACGTCCCCTAGTCTCTCAAGCGAAGAGAATAAAAATATCCAATGTAAGCCGAATAATTTTAAACAGTGAAATTATAAGCACTTAATTAAAATTGGCGTACAACCGCCATTAAATATCAATTACATGAAAGCAAAACATAAAGATCCACAATTTTAGAAAACAAATGTTTGTTAAAGCAGAAGACGTAATAAAAATACTGCCCTTTATCGTATATTATTATGTATATTTTTCTGCAGAAAACTAATATGCTTCTCATATAAGGAAGATGGACACATTGCAAAGCATTGGAAGAACGATCAATTGAGACACAGAAAATTCTAAGCGAATCAACTATGTTTAAACAACAAGATCAGGAAAACGAAATACAGGATTCCGAGCTATCCTCCGCTGAATCTATATTAAACAGCAAGCCAATTGTAAGCATTTTAAATGCAGTGTTCAAGCGTCCCTACTCAATTACTGATGAATCAATAATGATTAACAAAACCGATTCTTCCTCACAAAATGCAATACAAAAACTTATTGCACGAAGGGCTAAACAAAAATAATCAATCCTGTAAAAAACCAAAAAAATATTCAAAGTAAAGTTACGATGAAAGAAATCGAGCAACAGCTAAATCCAGTTAAGAATATAATTTACGAAAATACAAAAAGATTTGCGCTATCTTTTGATCAACTCCAAGAATTTTTATTGGACACATCTGGCAAGAGTAATATAAAAGAATTAGCATGTAAATATACCTCCGACTTCACGCAATTAGCTTCTATGTTAGATGATATAAAAGAACAATTATTGGATAATAGTATAAGACACCCGTATAGTATGTATAAAAAGGAACCTCTTAACATCGTCAGTGGAAGAGACAACTAGCAATGACTCCAGATCTTTAGACCAATCGGATAAAAACTAAAACATAGGGAAAAAAACAAAAAAATTATTATCAAGAAAACAAGAAGAGAGAAAAGAAATAAAAAAAGAGAATTCATGAAATAACAATCACCTACAATAACATGTCAACTAATATGTCAACGAATCATTATAATTTCAATAGTTCATTAGTTAAATTAAATATAGTATCGAATCCTAAGTGTCAATGCGGAGCTGTTGAGCAAGATATCAATCACATTATTTGGCAATGTCCTCATTATAATAAGGATCGAACACACCTTATGCAAAAACTCAAAACAATAAATCCGTCCAACTCTGTTAACGAAGATAACATCGAAAAATTTGAGGAAATGGTTCTCCAAAAAGATTGTGGCGGCATCCGAGAGATAACAGAGTCTCTCAACATCTCTTATGAATCGACTCAACGTATTTTGGTTAATGTTTTGCATATAAAGCGTATGAATGTTAGAATCTTTCCAAAACATTTGAATCTTTTGCAAAAATAACGTCAAGTAGAGGTCGTAACAGAGATGCTTAAAAACGTAGCTGAGGACCTTACATTCATCAAACGCATCAGTACTGATGACGAAACATGGGTTTATGAATATGACGTCGAAACTTCCCAACAATCTAGCGAATGGCACTTCAAAAATAAGCCGAAACCGAAAAAACTACGTTAAATTCGGTCGAAAATCAAGGTGATTTTTTTTCGATTACCATGGGGCGGTTCACCATGAATTCGTCCCAGGAGGTCAAACGGTTAATGACAACTACTATTACTACTATTACGACCAATAGTACTTGGCCGTTTTAATGCATCTACCTTAATCAGTTCGTTGTAATTCATGTTTTTTTCACGACGATAGTGCGCCGGCACATTGGAACATGATTGTGTCTAATTTTTTGTCCAAACACGAAATGAAAGTCATCGCTCAGTTACCGTATTCACCATATGTGGCTCCCTGTGACTTTTTTCTCTTTCCGAATCTCAAAAATCCGCTTCTGGGAATGCACCATGAGTCCATTGAATACATAAAAAGTAATTCGCTAAAGGAACTCAAGGCAACCCCAGGTGAGACTTACAAGAGCTGTATGGAAAATTGGATTAAGCGTTGGGTTGCTTGTATTGGCTCGAATGAGCCTATTTTGAAGGCAATAATAAAGATATGTATTAAAATACGTAAATGTTAGTCCGGGTCAAATTTGATCACATGTATATATTTAATATACATATATATATGTATAACAACTCGATGATGTGTATAGGCAGGTAAATTCGGAATGAGACATGCCCTTCTTATCTTAATTATCGAAACATAATTATCGAAACATGTCCTTCTTATCTAATTATCGAAAAAAAAGTAAAATTACGTATCCATAAGAATACCACTGTATTTATTGATTAAAACATAGGATATCCCTGTTGATGAAACGACTACAGTATCAGTATAAATTTATGATACCATATTCGTTTATTCAAAGTTAAAGAAGTAATGAAAGAAACAAGTAGGTCGGTCAAATTAGTTGATCTATCTATAAATTTAAATTAAATTATAATCATTTTAAAGAAGTGTGTCGCCATAAAAACCGATTTGGTGTAATTTTTAATTTGTCACTTTTTGCCATAAAAGACTATATTCAAGTTAAAATTAAAATATTTATTTTCCAATCGATATAAGGCCGTATAAATTGTGTATATGTCGTATAAATTAATAAAATGCATAAAATATGTTATTATTTATTCGCAACATTTCCTTACGTTTAAATTTTCTTTCATTTCATTTTAAATTCGCAGTACCATTGCAGACAAAATGTGCAACGCATTCTATAATAAGACCGGCTACCATCGAGATTCATAATTTTGCTATTGAATCAGCTTTATCTATAACTAAATATCAATGGCAAATGCACATGCTGCCTCCCCTATGTAGAGCTCAAAGCATTAAAAGGCGAGTTTGTCTTATCCAGCTGATAAATACGCCGGGTTAAGTCATCCTGATTATGTTATATCTCTTCTCAACTTGTCTTAAAACAATGCATGGGAAGTGTAGAAAGAGGAGATGAGGAGGAGGAGGAGGACTAAAATCTGGTGATTTTCGCAGGGATATAAGATGAAGCAAGCCTCCTCGAGTTCTGCTTACCAAATTGGAAAATCCCATTAGCTGCTCGCCCATGCATAGAGTGCGCGCGCCAGAGTTTGCATGTATAGACAACTTAATCCTTGATTCAAATGAAAATATTTACTTTAATATACAGAAAAGTATGTGGCGAATTGTCTCTGAATTTAAATAGAATATTGACAGTGAAATTTAAAGCTAAAACGTAAATTAGATAAATAAAATATGCTAGTGATCTAAAATATTAATATTATAAATAGATATGATCAATTTATTAGTATTTTTAATGTATCAAAAAAAGATAATCAAGCTAATAGAGATAATCATAAATGAATTTGAGTAATAGTTTCTTCTACATGAATAAAGTCATAAGAGCACTGATGTCCCTCAACAAGGGTGCTTTCGTGTTAAATTCTGCAATTGAAGGTACTTCGAGGTGATGAAGCTACTGCCATCCTAAATACGCTGGTAGCAATGCATCACTATACTATTGAAAACAGAAGATAAATGCATAAATAAACTTGTTATTCTAAATTTTGGTGGTTTATTGAAAAAATTAAAAAATTTAGCCACGTAAAATTTTTTAAAATTTTGGCTTCATAACATGAGGATAGGACACTCAGAATCCTTCTGAACTAATTAATAAGACAAATACATTAGTTAAAGCGTATCTAACTCCTAGAATAGAAACTATTCCTGAAAAATTATTTTTTCTATGGTTTTCTTGAATATTGTTTATTGCAAAAATTCTAGAGAATTTAGCATTCATTTCATCAGATCGTTTATTAATATTATAATTTTTATTAATAAAAGTATGTTTTTGGTAAGATATTTATCTTTAATTAGACGATTTATTATTAATTGAAAGAGGAAATTATAGATTTGAATGATCAAGCAATTTTATATTAGAAGATTTAAAAAAATTCATTTATTTATTTCCGTACATTAATTTAGAATATTCAAAAATGAAAGAGACAATAATTATCTAGATGTCATTAAGCTTAGTTAAATTAAAAATATCACTAAATGTATGTACGGATTTATTATAAGCTAAAGCTTATGAGGTTGAAAGGATGAATTGCAGTGCCTTGGTAATCAAAGCTGATCAATGAAGCAAAGAAAAAACGTATGCCTCTATACATTTATTTCAATCCTCTGTAGTGCATATATTATCGATCAATACAGTAGTATTGTAGACTTTGTTCCGAATGGCATTTTATCATCACAAAATTATAATGTAAGTTTTGTATTTTGTAGTCACATAACCTATCTAAACATTTTTTGCTATTAATAATCGCAATAATAATATGACATAATTATAAACATTAATATAGAAGTTAAAAAGCGATAAAGTAAGTTATGCTATTATATATGATTCGAAAAGTTCAAATATAATGAGAAAAATATCTGTAATAGAAGTAAGAAGTATCGCACGTCCAATCGATAAATATCTTTGTCCAAATAATATAGTCCTTTTTTTTTCTTTCTAGCCAAACGTAAGAGCATCACTTCGCCGACTCCAGATCATTTAAATTTACTGGAGCAGATGTATAAATGCGCAAGCGGCGCATCGACATTTTTAATAAAGTTTCACTTCTAGAGCAGTGCTCCGGGAACTCACCTCGCAGATACGGTCGTTCTTCAGCTCGTAAAAGCTTAAAGCCTCCCGACTTGGCGATGGAGAAGCTACCAGGTGAAGGGAGTAGCGAGCACGGAGAGAGGTGGGGGCATCGTGGATTGAAGAAAAGAGAGATAATACCGTGGGGCAAAGTCAGTGCCAATAAACGAGGAATGACCCGAGTCGACTCTCGCCCGAAGTAACCGTCGTCCGTTATATGTTGAAATAAAATATAGTGTGCATGCGCGGCTTCCGATATATAGAGGGGCGGAATATTTTCTGCTGTTGCGACCTACTTTGTTTCCTCTCTGTCTATCTGCCTATTCGTCTATATAACTGTTGGTCTGTCTCTTTCGTAATCGCTATCCTCTCCCTCTAGCTGCTCTCTCTTTTTATTCATATCTAAATGGACATTGTGCTCTCAAAATGCGCTCTCTAGACTTCCTGCCTTATTTCAACTTATTAACAGAATGCCTGGCTCTTCCTGGACACGGCTCTTTTGAACTCACAACGGAGAATTCATAAACAATAACAAAATTAAGTGTTTATATGGGATTTTATAAGGTACAAAGGTATGAATGTGAATTTTAATGTTGAAAACTAAGTGAAGATCAAGCTGGTAATTAGATTGCTCATGTTATCAAATTGAAAATGCATTGTCATTGTCGAGGTAATTGGGGGATACTTGTACAGAGATAACAATATATAAATATAATTCTTGTATTCCCGTGCAAAAATCTACTCGGCATATTCCTAGTTCGGGCTAGACCCTACTCAGTATTACTGATGATTTCCTCATGTAGGTAAAACTCGCCAGATCCGAGTTAGATTTCCCTACGATCATCTAATAATCGTCTTATATTAATGATACTTTCTCAACTTGATTCAGATTTGCTTATCTTTTACTGATCTTAGAAAGAAATACCTGTTTTCTATAGTGAAAATATTGCTTGTTAACAAATGTTATTATTAGCTGGTTCAGTACGTACTCGTTGAAAATTTCCTGAGTTCTATTTCAACTGTGGACGCTCGATTTTGTTCGTTCAGTAACTGACGGATGAATTCAATCTCAGTACTATGAAAGCATCGCACAAGATTTAAATACAACGTGAACTACAGTTCTGAGATGTAAGACGAGGAAGTTCTACACGTGAGCAGCCAGATCCGACTTCTAGGCAGTTCCTTTATTCGTCCTCGCGCTGGAGTAAACAATATTTTATAACTTTTCATTTAGATAGTACTATATAAGTACATAGTACTATAGATTAGTCAGTGATATTTTAAGTCAATCAATTGCAATGAAAAATATATCAATCATCCCGCATTAGTAATTGAAATTAAATTATTTCAATTATTCTTTATAGAGAGAGAGGAAACACGACCATTTAAGTTTTATGTGCCGGAAACATATATTTATAATATAGATCAAGCAGAGCTAGAACTAAAAGTTTGAATAATATATTTAACTAAAGTAACTGTTGATAATATTTTCATTACGTAAATGTATCTATGGCCATCCACTTAAATAGAATAATCGTGTACTTATTTTTTTGATGTTCATATTTTCCTTAGCGAAATTGACTAAACCGAGGAGACAATTAAGGGGTTCTCAAGTGCAATCTATTAAGCTTCGTAATGAATGAACGAGAGCGAAGTAACCTATAGCTTGGCATTAATCTACTTTCGAGATCTTTTACCGTCGGGTTCTGGCGATTGTGAGCGCCTGACAAAGCCGTACTTTCTTATATCTATCGCGGTTGCTTCGCACCTGCGCGCTGCACACACGCGCTAAGCACCTGGAGGCGGCAAACTGACGGCGGCTCCTCCGAGAATTTTGTGACGCGAGTATTTGCCGTAATCCCAGCGTGCATGAATAATTAATTCCCCTCCCCAAGCTCGCGGCGGGGAATCCTCGAGAGTCAGAGCTCCTTCGAAAATGTAGCGCGAATTTAATCCACCTCATTTCGATGCCAACTGGACTATTCCTGATCATGCTGTTAAAGTGAATTAAGTTCGGTGTAGGTCAGCTATTGGAGGAAAGATTTTTATGAGCCCGGAAATGGGAATTAAATCGTTTACAAGATCTAACTTTTAATCCAAATTGACATATAATGTAGTAAGCTTGTGTCGTGAACGGACTTATTTAATAATTAGTCTGATTTAGTTTAGAATTGTTTTCTAGTGTTCCTAAGAAACTTCAACAGACGAAATTAAAAAATTTAGATTGTCGAACTCACGGTTTCATAAAAGAGTAAGTTGTATTTTTTATATCTAACTTATCGTGATTTTAAAACATACGTAAAGTTGAAATATTGGCTTATATCGTTCACGCTATGCTCAAAGATATATGAGGATAATTGAAATATTGCAACATATCTGACGAACGAATATTTTAAATTAAATATTTAACTGATGATCGAAATTTCTAAGTCAACTTTGAAAAAAATAATTTATATTATATGTATAATGTAGGGTTTTCGCTGCAGATATTTTTGACTTTCGTGGCAAGATGTTACGATGATGCATGATATCGAAACTGTTTATCTTTAAAATAATACTATGTATGTAGAAAATTTATTCAGGAAAGTAGTAAGCTGTTTTTTGGACCAAATACATAGCCTCTATTTTTCCAAAGGTAAAAAAGAACTTGATCTCATGAATCAACAATGAGTTCATCTGTTTTTCAAATTTTTGATAACAAGCAAACAAAACTATATATGTTTATATAATAGTCAGATCGGGTTAATAAAGTGATGGGTCCATGTGTAGACTCATAGTATAACACCGTCAAATACAATTTTAAAGTTTTGTATATAGTTTTTAATATAAACGAAACTACATTAAATGAGATATTGAAGAATGTACTTCAATGGGACTAATTACATATTAAGTGGATTTGCATACAAAAATTCAATACAAAAGTTATTGTTGAAAAAAATACTTTTTTATTTAATTATTGTCTAAAAGCTAGGAATAATTAATTCCTATTCATTGGTCTGTTAATATAAAAATGCTCTTATAATTTTATAGAGCGTGGCCTTTTTCATAAGTCCAAAATATAAGAAGAGTCTGCTTGTATAGCGCCCGAAAAGTGCGCGCTACGTTAACGAAAAAAAAAAAAAAAGCCAAAATGAGAATCTCCTGTCGATGCCGCGAGTCGTATATACCGTGAAATCCTCGTGGCGCGGCCATTAGCTTCATGAAAATACTGACGGGAGGGAACATTAGCCGAGAATCTCGGCGCTCCATGGATTATGCACGCATATATATATCCCGGGACAGCGAATTTGAGTGCACGTCCAGCGGAAGCAGCGACGCTTAAAGGGCAGAGCCCTTGTCCTCCGAGCTTCATTTTTCCCCCGACACTCATGTCGGCGGGAAGTGCCGGGAAATTAGAAACTCGATTGTTAATGATTTATACGCATAGCGTATGGGCGGTTGTCCGCTACGCGCAAGCGCGTCTGAATAATTTAGAGTGCGCGGCGATTTCACGGCTACTGGGAGTGCTTTAGGGATAGACCAGTGGATTCTCTTGTATCGCGCTCGTTTAAGGGCGCTCTATCGATGAAAGCTGCTAAGTAAAAGGGTGAAACTGGTCTTGGCCGTATCGGGAAAATAACGTTTCGAGTTATTCTATGCGAAACCTTACGAATTCAGGATGACCAGAAAAATAATTCTATAATAATGCAATGCAGGGGAGAAAGAACGAATCTCTTTCAGTCGATGTAATAGCATTTCGGCCCTGGCATCAGCATTCGCATTTTATCATAATTTTACATATAATCAGGTTATCGGATTCAATGCATATATGAAAAGATGTTTAAGAAATATAAGTATGCCTAACAGTATCGAATTCTTTTATAAGTATATGCTTATTTTAAATCTGTAAATTCAATTCCAAGTCATTACTAGATGGAGAATATGAAAATAGCTAATGATAAACTTTTTTGCTGATCTGACAAGGAGATTTTCCCAACTGCGGGTCACAGATTCTAATAAAAAAAAATTAAGTTCATCCTTAGAATATGGAAATATGGAATAGGTGATGGACTCAGTAGCTAGTCCTAAGGCTGAAAATTTCCTGAAGTATATTAAAATGTTATTTTGGTCGACTGCATACAAAATTGAAATGCTTGTATGTGTATTAATCAATGTTGTCTAATATCTTCAACTCGTTTCCCCTTGCGTTATACCGATCCAGATAAATATAACCAATGTAATAATCAATAAATAAGTACAATATTAATGTATAAAATATAAATTAAAAATATAATTGAAGGTAAAATTAGACAATTAAATTTAAAACTATTTATAATGTGAACACTAATTTAGTTTTAGCATTAATATTAATTCATAAAAATGAATTTTCCAATTATACCTCAAATTATATATTAAATTTTTATTTTATATATTCATATTGTACAGTTTTACAGATTAGTTTATTGTCTATATCTATTTGCATTGGTGCAATGCGAGAACAAGTAATTTAAAGATTAAACATGTAAATAAATGGATTGATACAGATATATGTTCTTAAAACTATATGTAGTATTTTAATATTTAATATATATACCAATAATATGTCAATATATCTCCGGAAATTTGGATCGTTATAACTAGCAACTATGCATATGGTTTATTCATATCAAATGGATGAAGGTAAATTTTTCTTATTACGATCTGTAATATATTTGATAATCGTGTACTCGTTTAAGATTTTAGATTAGGATTTTTCAAAATATTAAGATATTAATAAATTCATTGGGTCGTATTGGTTTTATTGGCTCATGAGAAATATTTGGGATGATAGCGCCTGCTTGCTTGCTGTGAAATAAATATTTTATAAAAACTCATGTTAGGCTCTCTTACATCGAATTATTTAAAACAAATGTCTATAAAAAAACTGATTATCATAATTGAATATACATAGGAGGATGAAGTGTTTATAATGAATGATTATCAATAATTATAATTAGCAAAAAAGATCAATTACCAATGTAGATGTATATTTAACTACTGGCAACTGATGCGAAGCGAATCGAGCGAGCGTAAATCAATTAACGGTTTCTCATCGATCGAAGGCAGATGAAGTCCGTCTTCTCGCATGTCCCAATTTCATCTTTCCTGCTCCGCTCTATTTTATACGGTCCTTGATGACGACATAGCTCAATATACCTGGGGATCTATCTGTAGACGGATTTCGCGCGTTCGCTAAGTACTGCGGGATAGAGAACTGAAAGCTAAATAGAGAGAGAGAGAGAGAGTGGTTGGGGGCGGGCAAAGCGGTCTAAACACTCGAGGATTACGGCGCACCATCGATTTCGAGGAGAAATGGGTAAGCGACACAGATATTGTACAGAGCGTCTTGATAAATCTACCTCTCGGCTCATGATCTCATTTGCGTTTGTTAAAAGGAGCTATAGAAAAAACTTGGGTCACAGATATCCGAGCGGAAAGATGCTGTTATTCGGAGGAAGGGCGAAACAGTCGACGCGCAACCGTAGCTAGATATACGATTTTTGTTGTTGTTGAACTTTTTCTAGCCGCTCACGCGAGTTTTTGTCCTCCTTTTTTTTATTATTTTTTATTTTTATTTTTTTTTTTTTATTTCGCAGCATCGGGGGCTACACGTTAAAACAATTATTCTCGATATCTTCGAACAAATACGAAGCCCTCCACAGACTCGCCAATCGATGGCAGCTGTAAAACAAAGCAATAAAAGTACCGCGTATTGCCGGGGCGAGCACGAAGGGCGTTTACGCGGGCTTTTCCGGCATTCGCCGCGCGCGTGGCGTTGGTCCTGCGGGCGGCGGTGAAAAGCAATCATCTCAGCCGGACGCAATCAGCCGTCCGGTGCAATATAGCCCGGGCTGTCGTTCGTTTTCATTCCCTCCCGCGGCAGCCGCCCGCTATTACTCTCTATTTCTGTACTCTCCCATCGCGCGTAATCACTCTCCCTTTCTCGCTTTCTTCGTACCGATGTTTATTTTTGCTGGACCTTCGCACGCTCTCTTCCCAATACGTATCGCGTTTACCTTAGCAGAATTATTGCGTCGCTTGCAGAGCATTGTCTTCGAATAACCGAAGAGCCGATTTAAGTATTATTTATAATAAGAATAATCGATTTATTACAAGATCAGGACTCAGAAGAAGATAAAATTAAACGTGTAATATGTGATATTTTATTCAGCCTTGTGTATTGCTTATGATCACTACGTTATTTTACCTTCAATATTTAAGTTATGACGTTTTTCATATCTTGAAAATATGTAAAATAAGAGCTTGAATTCGTAATTATTCATTTGAGCATAATAATATGTTATGTTATAGTCAAAGAACGAGACGTTGCCCTGTCTGGCGTCAATTATATTTGAGATTTGCACTGTCAGCAATGCCAGGCATACAAAATTCAGACAAATCGATTGTAATCCCTGATACTGGTTAATGTTTTGCATCTTCCATCAATCACCGACTATTGTAATGAACTTCCACATTCATCCTTCTTTAAGAAACTTTGTCATTTGTTCATCGATTGGTTTTAATGTCCGGTCGGAAATTAAGAGGCAATATCACCTTCAAATTTCAAAATAAAAAAAATATTTGAAATCATTTAATAATTATTATATGAGGTATATAATATTGATCTTTTCTACTATCACTAGACAATCCTACCTAAAATGTGCGGGATATACAACGTATTTAAATTCACAATATTTAAATCTGTAATAAGAACTACATACAAAATTCTACTTCATATACCGTATCATCTCAATGAAACAGATTGATCACGTGAGCAGAAAGCTGAGCGTGTTTTAGTATATATTTGTTATATTATGAATAAACTGGCATTCAATTCGATTAATCCTTGCAGAAAAAATTTGTTTAGCAATTTTGGAACCATTTTAGCATTTTTCAATCTGTCGGCAAAATTAGCTTACAGAAAATGTCCAATCGGCTTAGATCAAAAGTGTCTGTTGTACTTGCATTGTAAAATAGGTGAAAACGTGAAAATCCGTTTTATTTGCTAAAACACTTAAATAATAAAATAAGCATAAATATACTTTTTGGAAAAGCTATAAATCAATAGCATACATATGCTTAAAATAAGCTTTCGATCTACTTTCCCTCCGCCCAAAACTTTTCCGATTAATCAATTTCAAAACTAATCCAAATAATCGAATAACGTAAATATATTTTTTTAAGATTTTTTTTAATGTAATTTCTTAGAAAAATCGCAGACCTACCTTGATTAGTAGTTCTAAACAATATCTTATGGAAAAAAAATCGTTTTTTCGAATTTTCAAAGGTTTATGGTTTTGTTGGAGATTCCACGTTAATTAAAAATGTATTTCATAATTAACAATGAATAAAAACTATCTATTTTTATCTTGATTAAAAGTTTTTTTAAGTATTTTGAATTTGCGAGCTTGATGAAAACAATACTTCTGCAATATGCGATCGAACTTTATATGATATCGTCATGACGCAGAAACCAAAGGATAGTTGAAAATTTATGCTTGTTTCTCAGACATATAATAAAATAATATTTTTCATACATACTTACATGAGCAATTAAAAATATAGAAAAATGAGCTGTTCGGGCACATCTGAGAAAAAACTATTTTAATTTAAAAACTATTTTTAGCAGATCGAGGATTGCGGATTTGCAGCTTTACAACAAAATATAGTTATGTTGACTGTATATTTTAAGCGTTTTCAAAACAAAACTTTCAACAAATTTTCATGTTTTCATATATTTTTCATTGCAAATATAAAATTTTAAATTCGGAAATGCTTCAGCATTATGTAAAATTTTTTTCCTAAACAAAAAAGTGTTATTAATTATTCGTCCGACGCTTAATTTCGATGATAATCGAAATTGTTTGAAAAATGCTTTGAAATTGTTCATTTCCACCTTCGTTTGAAAAAAAGTTATGATCAACCATTTGTCTGAAAACACACTGTTCAATCTACTGCTTCTTTTGAACCCATCTATGAAGATAAAATGGGTATTTAAAATCATGTGTCTTTTGAGAGTAGTTTTTGAAGACCTTAAATATGTATAAGTAAAGAAAATTAATGTTAGTTTCACAATTGGTTCATTATACTTTCGTATGGATTATTCTTCATACTTTTTTACTTTTTGTAAGCCAGATACGTAAGTAGCTATAAACTAAAACTTTATAAAGCAATCAATATCATTCCATTATCGACTTACTGCGTTATAATTTAAAAAAATGAAAGAATACTTAACATTTTTGTTAAAATATCCAAAAACATCCTAATTTTTTTATATATTACAATCTGTAGGTATTTCGAGAGAATTTTGTCATGAATTTAGGATTAAATTCGTATTTTTAGAATTATTTCAGTTCATCTTTAGTAGTTTAGAAATAGATTTAAGTAATAAATTTTATCGGAAAGGAAATGCTTTATCTGAAGGTTACTGTTAAATTCGGACTTATATTAAAAATTCACAGCTGATGCATTTGAAACATTAGTCACCCTTAATTAAGTCATTCAAATATATAGTGATAATGAGATTTCGTATTAAATTCTTTATAACAGATCCAATCCTTTATTCTTGAAGCTCCAGAGTCGTTATTCATAATTCACTTGGTCGACTGATTCGCAACTGAACGAAGCTTTGAAAGAGGCGAAGTATTAAAACAAGTTCGAGCTTTGGTTCCGAAAGAGGGGGGTAGATCCAGGCGGGCAGAGGAAGAATGACGAGCGAAGCGTTTGTCGCCTCGGTCACGTCAAAGACTTTCAATTTCCGGTTTTCGGATGTTAGTCGCCCACCCGTCTACGTATACACGTGCAAGTCACTGTACTCCATATAGACTGTCATTGTCCGGCAATCGTTAAGCGTAAATTTTAAAAATGTTCCCGATTCACCGATTGAGCGCGTCGCCGCCATTGCCTTCTTTTATTCACAGGTGTGAATGCTTTCAATCGATTCGGCTAACTTTCAAACTCTCCAATTTAATGCAATCTCGTTGTATAGTTTGAGTTGGGTTTTACAAGTACTTCGATGGCAAATTTATTTAGTACTCAAGTTTTTGAAAACGAATTTTCCTTCGCCTATTTAGAGATAATATAATTAACAGTGCTACTTTGATTATTTGTGGCTGAAGCAAATGAGAATATCTATATTTACTAGAATTAAATGCTATTTTCTTTCGAAATTCTTACAAGCAAGTCCGTAGGACATTTTCGTAAGTATTTATGTTGACTAATAAGTTTCGTGTTTTTTTGCAATTTTATAGTATTGACAGAGTTATGTCTTGAAATACTCATATTTCTATATTATAAATATTAAGTGATTTAGTTGATATTCCGGGTAAGAGTTCAATTTTCATTTAGATTAATCGACTGGTGCAGTGAACAATGAAATATACTATTTTTCTGGATCTACTTAAGAGTTAGTATACGCCTACGTATATAAAGAAGATTTCAATTTCATGGTTTAAGATTAAGATCGTTGCCATAGTCAATTAAGTACACGTTCTCTTTTACGAGAATACATTATTGAATTTTGAAAGCCTATTATTATTATTATACACGCGGCCGCGCCGTTGAAGTCGACAACGCTCCTGATAATATTTAAGCAAAATTTGATTTGGCGTTTGGATTTCCAGTCTTCATTTTCGTAGATAATGAACAAGAACAGCTGACAATTACAAATATTGGTTTATGCTCGATACGAATGCACAAAATTTGATTTGTCTTCAACTGAAATGATTTCACATTAGTCAATGCGTTGTCTTAAATTGTACATGGAATGATTTATTGAAAGAAGGCAGCACAGAGTATGCATATAGTGAATATGACTCAATTTCAACCAAAAATATTAGAATAGATACACAATTATATGTAGAATGTGACTTTTACATATAATTTAAATATTTGCAATACTACATTAATCAATATTTTACTAATTTTTCTGCTTCATAGTTAAAACAGGCAAAATACAACAGTGTATGAAATTTTATAACTACTTTATCGCAAAGGCGTGTTCGGCATACTGAATTTCTGTGTATCATATTAAATTGTATCTGCACTGTTACCAAATAATATATTTAAATTAAATAGTAAATAATGCAGACATGAACTTTGGATGTCGCTACTAATGAAATAAAAAACATTTATATTTGAAAGATGTTAATATAATTAACAAAGCAAGAAATTATTACTTAATACTACTACTAGCTTACTAAATATCCTCCCAATTACGAGTCTATGCACGGTCGTACAGAGTTCTTCTACATAGTGCAAGTAGTTTAAAATTTCTGAACTTATTATGTGTGGCAGGCTTCTCATTAAACAAATTGATACAGTAAGATTGCCATAGAACGTCCGATTTATTTTCTATTATACAAAGCATATCATAAACAAGAAAAGCTCTGCCGTAATAAAAATTGAACGATTCTATTAATTATTAATTATATTCATATCCCATTACCGAGATACCATGCTATGAGAAATATAGATTTACATAGAAAGTCAAAATACACTTTATAAATGCACTATTCAGTTCATTTTCCAAATAAAAATCGACATGAAACTTAAGTATTGTGAGAGATAAATGCTCTTAATTGCTTAGCTCTACATTCTATATTCTATATATAATCTGGTGCTTCGCTGTTATTTACGAGATGCACAATATTGGGTTATGCCTAGTCTGAATATAATCTAAATAAAACTGTTTAAAATAATGAGCTTGTCAAGGATGTTGTTTTTCAAAAAAATCTTTATTTTTATAGCATAATTTGAATTCTGACGGTATATACCAGTAAGCGCCAGCAAGCACCAGCCAAATCAAGTAATCTTTAGCATATTCCAGCAAGTCGCAGTAAAATCTAGAAAAATTCAGAAGTTAACATCAATCTCGAACAAAATCAAGCAAGCTCGAGTAAACTGTAGCAAACAAAAACAAAATCACACCAACTCGAGCAGCATCTAGCATAATCAAGCATACTTTAGCGAAATCTATCAAACTCAACAAATTAAAATAAGATCCAGCAAAATCCAAAAAATTCGAACAAACTATAGTAAGCACGAGTACGATCGAGTAAAGTTGCGTAAACTCTAGGAAAGTCCATTAAAAATAAGTAATTTAAAAAAATATGCAGTAAAACCGACAAAATTCCAGAAGATTCAAGCACAATCAAGCAAGGTCATGTAGAATTAAAGCTAATTCGAGTAAATTCCAGTAGACTCCAATAAGCTATAGCAAAGTAATTCAAACTCGATCAAAGTCTAGCAAATATAGCAGATTTTATCATAAATCAGACTTTATCATAAATCTAGCAAACTGAAGCAAATTCGTCAAAATGAAGTAAGCTTCAGGTAAATCGTACACTCTTAAGCCAATTCAAGCATACTCCAGCAAGCATTCTTCAAGAAACTCGCGCAAATCCCAAACGAATAAACAAATTCCAGCATTTTTATTTCAGCAAACCAAAGTCAAACAAATGAAAGCATGCTCCAGCAACCTCTAGGAAATTCAAACAAACTTCATCCATATCCAACATACTCAAGAACATTCAAATAAACTCAAATACATTTCAATAAATTAAAGCAAACTTTAGCGAATTATATTTCTAGCAAATTTAAGCAAATTGCAGCAAGCTCGAGCCAACTCTTTCAAATTCCGGAATCTCAAGCATATTCTAGCAATTTCAAGAATATTCTAGCAATCTTAAGAAAATTAAAGCAAACCGGAGAAAAATTCAATAAGTTACAACAAACTCCAGCAAATAATACATTTGATTAACATCGAAATGCTTCTTAGAAAATTAAATGAAATTACGCGTATATAATCCTTATGTAATTTCTTAGAAAAATTTATATGTCTACGGATTGATATTTTATTGATATTTATTTTATTATTCTATTGTTTACGGACTATGTGATTTGTTTATTGAAATATACACATATCTAACTTACTTTCCGTCGACTCAAAATCTCCTAAACATTGTTTTGTATAGTAGCTCTGAGAAATTCAGTTAACGAGAATCGAAGTCAGAACATCCAGCAGGCTTGATCCTTCCCAAAGTCTGATATTTAATGGTGATAGATATACGAATTCCTCTACCACCTAAGGAAACAGTATATAATTACACCCACTATATTATCTAAAATGACTATCTTAATATAATGGTGTAAGAATGTATTTTATGGAAGCTTTCAAAAACTGTAATAAATTTAAAAATTTAAACTTTAAAATTCTGATATTGCTATGGGTATTTCGAGATTCGCGAGTAATGTAGAAAGTGAACTCTATAATGAGATCTATTGAATTGAAAATTGTGAGAAAAATAGGAAGAGCGTTAGAAAGCAGGAGGGAGAGAGAGTGAGAGAGAGTGAGAGAAAGATAAGTTGAAGAATAGTCAGGAAAGGTAAGGCTGCTGGTATAAAATGGCACAAAGCATAAACAGAACGGACGAATGGGCACGCTTAAAAAATGAAATATATGTGAAAGGAAAGAATGAAGAAACTTTCTTTTCTCTCTTTACTTTTCATAACTGAAAGAGGCATTAATTATTTTAGATTTCTTTTTGGCAATGTTTTCTGACTCTTTTCATTAGGCCTCGGCCCTTTAAAGGAAAATAAAATTTTGTCGCCGTTTCGTAAATGTAAACTGAAAATTCTTATGCAAATGAAACTACTGCTAGAGGTTTTGAAGATGAGCTGTCATATCAATGGACATGTCCATTGGCGTTAGTCAAAGATATAAGGGTGAAGGTGCACGCTTAATGTCTTTCTTTATGTTCTAGAAATTTAAATGTTGCTCAAAGATATTTGTAAACAGTAGACTAGATTTTCTAATTCTTGAAATTGTAGCGATATGATTTATCTTCTACTTAGGGAGAAAAATGTAGTTTCTCCACTTGTGTAGTAGGAGAAAAATGCGACTATTTCCTCTCCAATGAGCAACATAAAATGTTGTCAAATAATGAGCCTTTTTTCAACACATACAACTTCATATTTTCTCCCAAGGGTTCAAAATAGTATGACCAGAAAAAATATCCTGTAGAACTATATAGTTTTTCTTTCCTGTGTTTGAATGCTTGTTGATGTGGAATCACAGTATGTGAAATATCTGGAATTTATGATATTTGGACCTACGTTCTGCTCGACCTTTTTTGCAATTCGATGTAGGTAGTCCGTACTTTAAAATGGCATTTCTATAAAAATTATTTAAAGTTTTTTAAGGCTTAAATTTCTCAGTTTTTAATAACTTATATTTTAATATTCTTTTATAGAAAATTATGAATAAACTTATTTTTTAAAATTCACTTTTCTTTTTTATTTCATACAGGTTGGGCCCTCCCTCTATTTTGGGCGAAGGCTTCGCTCCAAACCCAACTCACCCTTAACTCTTCTTTTAAATATTAATATATCAATTCCCAATACTTTATATTCTAACGTAAATTGAAATCAAATTAGTGAAAAAATCCATATAATATTCACAGTACAATTTAGTTCAATTGAATTTAAGATCGGCTGCCAGTTTTATGGTACTTCATTACTAAGTTTAAATATTATTGACCTAAGGCGCAGTGCAGAAATCCATGATCCTTTATTAAATTATAAAAACTGATACTATATTTATTTCAATATCTTCAATATCGGAGCGATTATCGGACTCATACATCTGCTCTCTTCTCTATACATAAGACGTCTCAATATATCTTTTTTCCAGATTTTATACAGAAAAAGGATTTGGACTTATTTACGTTTCTCAGATTTTAAATTTCTTTACATACACCACTTCACATGTACAATCATACAATAAAGAAAGCTCCCTTTCATACGCGATAATAGTTTGTGAAGAATAAAAACAAAGGACTTTTCTGACTCGGGTAAATTTACTTAGTAAACATACACTCCTTGTAAAACGCTTATTTTGGTTCATAATTGCAATATGTCCTAATTTTAAAAAAATTGTAGATATACTTTATAATAACCATATTAATATATCATTCTTAATGATTCCGAGGATCTGATAAATACATTTAATATGAAAATACCTTTAAATGAGCAACATTCGAAAATTATGGTTAATTTGTCATTTGCCAAGTTTTTCATTCTATTTGTCATAGTTTTCGAATATCGCTCATTTGAAATAAATTCAGTGTTACATAAAAATGATTATAACTATTGTGAAAATTCATCGATATTACAGCATATCCTATATCAGTGCTTATTTCAAAAGAGCCATTACATTTATCATACACCGTGACAATCACGATATTACAAATTTAATACGATTTTTCCTCTTTGTTTTTATATATTTATAAATCAGATTCAACGCATATTCTCATATTTCTAATCAGTAATATGCTTAAGAAATTCAGTAGTTAATATCTAAATAGTTATTTTAATTTATGCAAGAATCTATTTATAGTATATTCCTATGTAAGATTATATTCAAAAGACAGTATTCTACTTAAACAATAAAATTTTTTCATAAAAGATAGATATTTTAAAACCTTTAACTAGCTGAATATTTGCCCTCGATAGCGTTATCAATACAATTCATTGGCACTTTTCCATCGTGAACTTTAACGTAGTAATTAGAATATAAATCCGCCAAACCTGATTTAAGAAGGGTCTAAACGCATCTTCGACTTTTTAGCTCCTTCCTCCCGCGGAGACCGTCGAAATCTCGCTCCGCCAATTAACGCGCGCAGGAAATGAAAATCCTGGCCTGATCTATTTCAAGCGGATCCGACCAATCTCCCAACGCAGACGAGAAACAAATATTGGAGGGAGCTTCGACGCGGGTGGATGCCGGAAATTTTAGATTCGGGAGCAAACAGCAAGGAAAACTACGGTGCCACGTGTTCCCTACCAAACAAGCGACGAACCATTACGAATCAGCTGTTCGCATTTCCCGCAGATGCAAGAGATTTCCTATGGATTCTGGACAGAGATTAGATTAAAACACGATAAAGAAGATTAGAATTATAAAAATATTATTCGCTTAAAATTTCATTTTTTTCGTACAAAATTATTTCAGGTGAATAATTAAATTTTATATATTTACAAAAAAGTGTTTATAACAAATTTCATTAAAAAAATTGTAACGTTTATACATAGATACTTTTAAACATACTTAATTTATCATATATAATAGGTACAGATACATATCACTGAAATGAAGTTTCGATTACTTTTTCACAGTATTTATTACAAGTAATTTCGTACAAAAAATTAATGTACCACGTAAAAATTTTTTCTCAATTGTTACGGAAGTAAAGTGTCTTCTTCGCAATTACTTAATTGTTATAGAAGTAAACTATTTTATTGGACCTTTGTAAATATCGAGCGACACGAAAATTAGACAACGAGATATTATACGAATATAATTGTGTATATAATTGTTTTTGTCCAATATCTGCTCGCTGCAGATTGTCTCGAGGTGCGCGTCCGCGCGGGACTCCTTGCAATTGTAGGCGAGAAATGATAATAAGCGAAACGGCCGCGGGAATGAAATTAAAAATAATAACTCAGCCCCGACACTTGCGCCAACAGAAATAATAAATACTCGGCGTGACTTGTGCACGCCGCGCGCTTTTATCACGCTTGCGCTACGTCTTGGTCCACTGAAGTTTTGCTGTATACAGGTGGAGGATTTTAATGGGCAATTGGCACTGGTCGTGTAAAAATTATTTAACACAATTTTGCAAGAATTTACACGCAAATATTACCGAAGAGATTAATAAATTTAGTATCACTTTATACGTTTTGCAAAAAAATTAACTACGGCATACATACGCATAATAAAAAAAAAACTGACAAATGAATTTTCTAGTTTCATCGTAAGCTATCATTTACATATGTATTTACATTGTTTATAAAGAAAATTAGAACATTATTTCGTTTCTCTTCAAAAGTGTAAGCTAAACATGCTACCAGCTACAGCATCGTTCGAGAAGATGATAAGCATATATACTAATGATTTTTGTGTTATCGGAAGACTGATGGCTGAATGAAGGCTCATCATTCTTAATTGAAGGAATTTTTCTATAAAATATATTTTTCTATAAAATGAGAAAGATTTAGATAGAAGAAATCTGTTAATACTCTTTGCATTCATATATTCCTCAGATAAATTTACAAAAATGAAAATTTACAAAAATATTAATTATGTACAAATAATTATGAAATTCATTTATTTTATTAAACATGTATGGATGCAATTTAATCGGTACAATTAATAAAATACTCGGTATTATATTTTAACAATTATTACAGTCGATTTATTAGAGTAGTTCTATTTTAATCAATTAAAATGTAACTCTACGGTGCAATATTTTTTCATTATATATGTACACAGATTTAATTATTTTAACAATATATATATATATATATATATATATATATATATATATATATATATAGTGATGAAGCAAAATTTGAGTTAAATCAATTTCATTTAATTATCTATTGGATGTTCGCAGACACAAAATACATCTTATTTTTTTCCACGTGCTCATCTATTCACTCCCGAGGGGGGGGGGGGGAAGAGAGCTCCGTCGGCCTGTAAAAGGGAAGTAGTAACAAGAAAAAAAAACAACAGTCGATTCGCCTTTTATTTTCTTTTTATTCTATAAGCACCAACCAAAAAAATTTTATTTTGCCGCTGGTTGCGCACCCGATGCGACTCGAAAACCGTCGTCGCCGGCCCGTCGCTCTTGTCCGAGGGAAACGCGAAACAACCCCGCGCTCGACGGGCACCTACCCCTCTCTTCCTCGATGGATGATCGGCGGTAGTCCCGGGTCCGATGATGGAAGGGCCGAGGGGGGCGTTGGAGGTGTGCCGGGATTCCAGCGTCCTGGATGATGACGTCGCCCCTCGGATCGCCCGACCCTTCACTTCTTCTTCCTTGCTCTGATTCTCATTCACTCTCTCTCTCTCTCTCTCTCTCTCTCTTTCTTGCTATCTCTCGCTCACCTCTCCTATCGCTCTCAATTCTTCTCCCTTTCTTTCCTCTACATCACACTCTTGTCGTTTCTTGTTCTATCTCTATAATATATTATATTGTCTTCTTATGATTTCTATCGCTTCTATTTTTCTTCTTTTCTTTCGCTTCTTCTCTTCTCATCTCGACTTTCTTTCTTCCAATCTTTCACTTCTTCTCTTTCCAACTTTCTTTCTCCTATACTCCCTCGACCTTTGCACTCTCTCTCTCTCTCTCTCTCTCTCTCTCTCTCTCTCTCTCTCTCTCTATTATTCACTCTCTACTATACTCCCTCTCCTTCCCTTTGTCACAGTACTCTCACTCACTTGCTTCTTCTCCCTTTCATTCCTCTCTTTCACGCACCTTCTCTCTTTCTTTCTCTCTATTTTCTACACCTCACACCTTTCCCTATGTCCTGTTTCTTTCGTCGCACATTCGGCGATCGAGAGAGACTGATGTCGGACGAAGAATTCTATAATTTTTAAAGATAGTTAAATACCTCGAAACGTAATTTTGTACTTATAACTACAGATGAAAATAAAATTAGCATTGGAATTTTACACCGAAACTTTTTTTTTTATCGCGTGTCAAAGGGTGTTCGGTTGAATTTTGGATAGCACTAATACAGTCAACATCATTCTTTGTTCCCGAACTTGAGTGACCTTCTTAGATATAATCGGCAAGACGCGCGAGTATGGGAGTGCGGTGAGGTAAGGCGCGGGAGACAGCGCCGAGTCGAAGACGCGATGTTATATGCGCGGACGCCTTAATGTTTCTTAATTGGAGGATGGTACACGCGTCGTTTTCACCCAGACAAGTCGGCGTGGGCGACTTCGTCACAATATATATATATATATATATATATATATATATATATATATGTATATAATTTATTTGCGTAGACATTATGAATTATACATAAAATTATTTAAAAAATTTTATGTATAATTCATAATTCACAAATTTGTCGAAAGGACACGTTAAAAAATATAACATTACCGAGCGACTTGAAGACTGACAGTAAAAGTAAGAATGAACGAGGCATGGGGCAGTCCCAGTCTTATCAATTCGACACAGCCCTTAACAGAACAAAGTGGGCGAATGTGTCGTCGTCCCGGGGATGAAGTTTTAACGGAAGCACCGGTCGAAAGTCCATCCGTAGAGCACCGTCCATCGGTGGGTATAAAAATAGCGAGCAGTCGTGGGCGGCGGGGAATGGGGGGGGGCGCTGAGGGGGCAGTGGAGGGGAAGAGGGAGGACGTATTATGCCGGTCGTGAGTGCGCGGTGAAGATATCATGTAAGTCGGACTTAAACCGCCTTCGAAAGGCTTGTGCGCGCGCCCTTTTCTGTATCACCGCCCCTTCCCCTCCCGCGCCGCTATCTTTTTCGCGAATGAAGGCTGTGGGATGAGAAAGAAATAGATAGAGACGTTAACAAGGAGAGAAATAGAGAGAGAGAGAGAGAGAAAGGAGGGGGCGCTAGCGAAGGGGCGAGAATTCCGCTTGTTACTTTTGCAGCCTGGATTTGGAGCTCGATTTGGAAGGGTTTACTTTTCCTAAAAGACTACCTTCTTCTCGCCACACCTCGCTTCCTTCTTTTAGCACTCTTACGTCCTCACATCCCTCTATCTATTATGCGCTTTGTCTTTTATGGAAGGATGGAGGGGGGGGGGTTAGGAGCCATTTTCGCTGACTTAAATGCACTTTATTACGGATTAGATCACGTGGTAAAGTAAATCCAAGGCCGGCACATAATCGGGATAATGGAAAGGGAATCGTCACCACGACACTTGTGCTTTTATGAAGAATCAAGATGGGAGAAGCAGAAATGGGGTACGGAGGAATGGCGTTCAACAAGCACTATAGATTTCTTTATAATTTTCTTGTTTTTACTTTCCATGTTAATACGGGAGTTTTCTAAAGTGAATGCAGAGAAAGCAATTGTTAGGTGACCTATCATAATTCAGAAATTAAACAATTTATCAATTTTTCATATACGCATAAATAAATGACTGTATTATTTTAATTCGATTTTTTCAGCTTGAAGCTTCAATTGTGACGTAAACTTTTATCATTATAGAATAAACATAATCAGGTAAAATAAATACTACATATCTTTAAATGCAAATAGCTTATTTTAGTTTAATGGAATTAAATTAATTTGTACACATAACGAAGAATCTCATTTTATCATCAATAAGGTAATTTTGAAGCTATTGTTAAAATTTTAAATGGACGCACACAATAGCGTAAAAGTAATTCTTTTGCCAAGTTTGAAAAGCAGTTTTGGAAAAAAGAATCAATATTTCAAAAATATAAAAAACTTAGTGTATCTGTTCTGTTATAAAGTCATACATGATCAAATATCTTTAATATTTTTAATTAAAATTCTTTAAGACATTATTTATTTGGAAATTCTATATTGGCGTTATCTGTTAAATAAAGAATAGAACTTTACAAATATTGCTTTTCCCTTGCATCTAAATTGCTAAATTAATATACTACTGAATTATAATATTTTATCCAATTTTGGATACAATATTGGAGAATAAATTTGAATTTATCGAGTCAATTATGCTTACGCAAAATATTTCTTAAACAATTATACGCAGCATTATAAATTACGCCCACGTTATGATTAGAAACAATACGGGGAGAACAACAAGTGCGTAATAAAACAGTCAACATAAACACAATCGACGCGTACGCACAAGAGCAAAGCAACGCGACAAATGGCAAAAGCGCCCGGTGTATCGCAACTGGAGCAGTATCCGGCGCGAGGATCCTCGCTATACACCGCCCGACGGGAATGGCCGAGGCCTTTCTCGGTCCAGAATCGCCAAGTCCAACTATAATGAACCAATCACTCAACTGCAGCAGCGCGCCGGGTCTACTGCTCCGTCAGAGATAGGGAGAGCAGGTGGGGTCAAAAGAGAGGAGAGAGAGAGAGAGGGGGGAGGGGCGGGGAGGGTGGGGTGCGATGGCGCAATACACATAGGCGCAGATTGGTCCGGCGCGCGCACACTGCAGTCCGATGTGCGCGGCCTTTATTATTCGCGTTATGTATGTAGATGGTGTACGCGATACCGCGTGTGATTGAATCCACGGGACGGGGCGCACGCCGGCGATAACCTAATGAACGGCCTGAATAATGATCGCGTCGCGATTATCTGGTCGAGCGGCCGACCGGCATTAAACCTACGTCCGATCGCAATTCCGAATGCTTCGCAGCACCTCCTGCGCTCTCTCTCTCTCTCTCTCTCTCTCTCTCTCTCTCTCGCTCTCTCTCGCTCGCATTCCCTCTCTCTTTATCTCGCTCTGTCTCTGTATACGAGATGACATTTGCGGTTTAGCGGCCTCCCGGTCGGGTGATAACACTCGTCGACGTTTCGACATATACGCATACATAGTGCTGGTCGCGTGGGAGGGTGGCCGGGTCGAAAGTTTCGTAAATGCCCACGCAAACGTTAACGATTCTATATATTTCGGGGTGATTTTGTTGCAGATTGAAATTTTTGATACGCGTAACGTTTGCTATTTATGACGAATATATACCGGATGTCCAAAAGCCCACTGAAGACATCACTGTATCTGCATAAAACAACAGATTTTAAATTTATTCTTTCCTTTAATCATAGGATTTATATATATTCCTGTTAACATGTATTTTTATAAATCAAAACTTAAATTAAACAACATGAATAATTATTTCATAATAAAGGTTTACAAATTAGCTGCACCAAAATTATTGAATTTTCATTGCTATAAAGAAAAATTAAATGAGCTAAAATGTAAAATAATGCTAAACATACATTTTAAATAAAAAGGAAAGCGTATATCCTATCCAACAAAATTTTTCTGTTTCATGACTTCTATGTATAACCGGTGGACTGACAAGTTCGAAGGCTAAGATAATAAAACACATAGCATTAGAAGGCTAACGTAGTAAAATTTCCCTTAACCTTAAAATATGCCTCAGGTTCTACAATTATCTCTTTATCGGTATTAAATTTTTTTCAGCGAGCATTCTTTTGAGGCCTGTCTATAAGAAAAGTTACTGGAAATCAGAACTGTAGAATACGGCAGATGCGAATGTAACTTATAACCTAATTCACGGAATTTTGTCGTCGTTTTTACTAGTTTCTGAAACAGTGCATTGTCTTAATGAAACATGTTTTCTTCAAATGGGATCGTTTTTTTTTCGTCATTTTTTCTTTCAAACGCTCCGAAAACGCTACATAATAATCGCTATTGATGGCATTTCTTTTCGCAAGGCAATCCATGAATATTATACCATGCGCATTCAAAAATATTTATCTTCTTGATGTAATGATAATGTTAGATTAGGAGATCCAATTGGTTTTTATCCATTTTTTTCACAATCACAAATGTTGCTTACTCACAGTGCTACATCTCATGAAAGAATTATCTGACAACTGTTAAATTTGTACATGTATCATATGGATTTAATTATAGTAATACCATGTATATGTCAGTCTATGACATGTTCAGCACATCTGATATTAGAAATTTCACCTAGACTATATATAGAAATATTAAAAACCTATATATATATATGTATGTATGTATATATGTATAGAGACTTCATTATAGAAAAATTATAATATGTAATGATATACGCTTTAATATTTAGTACGAAAATTATTAATACAAATTAATTTTATAATAACTATGGAATATATAATAAAAGTAAATCAACAACATAAGCTTCGGTAAAATTAAAAGGAATTAAGGTAAAATAAATCATAAAACTGTTTGTTCTAATATATTAGAATATTTTTAATATAGGTCTTTGTAATATCATTATTTTAAGAACGAAACGATAATTAATAATTGTAAAAAAATAAACGGTGAAAAACTCATATCGAAGCAGATCCTCATTTTATCTTACTCGACACATGATACGTCTGGAATGGCGAATGAGAGATGGTATCCTTATTCGAACATAAATAACGGGCCCTTCGGAGACTGGATTAATAGCAATCAAGACAAATTGTCGTTAATTTCAGAATTGTTCGAGACTAGAAATGTTATTACTTGGCCCGCGTCTTCGTGATTTTCATTACTGTGTACAGTTTTTCTAGCTGAAATATAAATGCTTGAAAAGTACCTAGGGTATTTGAATTTGTGTAAATTTCGTTTCTGGATTCCTCATTGTTAAGCTCCCCGAATTGAGCTAACCGATCTTCGACACGTAACAAGCAACTTGCACTAATTTTGATAATAACTTTCAATCAGCTATTATCATATATTTTAGCATATGTTGCTTGAAAAAAAGTCGATTTGCGATCGATAGGCTATACAAATAAATTAAAAGAAAAAAAAATAAAAATACTGTGTGACGAACACATATTGTATTGCGTGTATATATATATATATATTAATGTTGGGTGGCGGTTGGCGATAGAATGTTTGTTTTAATTTCGAGTGGATGAAACACGCCCGTATAACGCAAGAAGCATAGAAGAGAAAAGAGGGCACGAGACGCCGAGATGATTGCAGTTGTTGACGAAACTGTGAATTTATCCGGGAGGCCTACAAAGAGGCTCCAGCGGATCACAGTATTTAACTAGATTATTTTATTTGAATACCATTAGACCTTGATAGATATTTTATATACATTAGTGATTAAAGAGAGATAATTGGTATCTAACCTAATTAAACTTGAGAGGTCTCATTCAACGAAGATCATATGCATCAAATAAAGATAGCAATTGATAAACGTTATTTGAAGTTGATAAGGATTCCGGGACAGTTTATGAAAGATATCAAGAAGACAAGCCCGAAGACAATATATTACAATAGAAGTTCAATCACACGAAAGATTCCGCCGTTCAATTCGTTCAGGGTTTCATCCATTCACGCTACTTAACAACCTGTATAAACTCTAAGACTTGTATAAAATAATTGTAAATGTAAGATTTGTATTTTAATCATCATAGTTAAACGCATATGATACTATTCCTCTGATTTCTTCCTTAGCATTGATGAATCTCGCGTTTCTTTAGATATATGAAGTAAAAAATATGAATAATTACAACTGAGGTAAATATTGATCAAAGGAAATTAAGCCAAATATGATATTTTAGCTATCATATTTTTCTAAAGATTCATTTGAATTCCGCTAGAAAATATAAAGTTTAAAGTTTTTATATATCCATAATTCCTAAAACTCCTAATTGATTAAAAAATACAATATTTTTTTTATAATTAATCTCTTTAATTATCTATTTGTTGTATATTGGAAGGTCATAATACATAAATACAATCTAAAATTAATAAAGTAAATATACGAGTTGTATCGGTATGAATTGAGCATTTTTTGGTGAAAATAAAATAATAATTTTAATAGGAAATTGAAAAGATTGTATTCAAAGTATTGGTCATTATTTTCTTCACGTATTGACCATCTTTCTGTCAATTTTTAGTTATCACGCTAATAGAATTGTTTGTCGTTTGGAGGAAAATAATCAGGCACCCAATTTTCAACTTCCTCGTGGATTCGAAGTGCTGCCCAGCCAATGCGCGTCCTATCGATGAGAACAAATGGTAATGGGAAGCAGTTGAGTCTACTGAATATAGCGGGCACGATAGCACTTTGCAGCCGAAAACTTTGATTGTATCCTAAACCGGCTTTGCTTTATGCGCAGGTGCATTGTCATGGAATTAAATTATCTTGCCGTATTTTCTGGTCCATTCTGATCGCTTTTCAATGAACGCACGATTCAAATTGTTCATTTTTTGTCGGTAGTTATCAGTATTAACTTTTTCACAGGGTTTGAACCACTCATAATATACCACGCTACTCTGGTCGCACCAATACACAACATTGTGTTCGTGCCGAATCGATCTCACCTTGTAATCGATGTGATGGGTTGTACCGCGTTAACCTATTATTTTTTCCATTCTTATTTTAAATCTTATTATGTAGATCTTATTCTTATTTTAGATTCTTAAAGTAGATTTATTTATCATCGCTAATAACAATTCAGTGCAGAATTCATTTTCTTCCATGTCTTTGAAACCCAATTTCACAATTAGTTTTTCTGTTTTCACATCTGCCTTTCATTCAGTCCACATAGCACCCATTTTCCATACTTTTAGATCTTTCCGATACTCTTCAAACGGTAAGAAATTGTTTGTAATGTAACATTGAATATTTCTGCCATTTGCTTGTGACCAAAATGTCATCTTCATACAGTATTGTTTGTCATTCGGGGTTTTCTAACTTATTCGTGGCTCTCAAAATTATTAATTCTAAATTACTGAAAACATGTGTCGTTTCCGATAAAGCACGATCATCACATGCCTCGAGAAGCATTTGATGCGACTCTAATATTTTTTTCAAATGAAAACAAAAAATTAACGTTTTCTGCAAATCATTACTTTCGAGTACAAAATTCGATATTTGTAACATGATGAAAGCATATGATATTGTTTGTTCAATGAATTGATGTATACTAAATACGCTTCACAGTTTTCATAGCAACTAAACAAAGAAAATTAAAGCTTGTTCAGATCAAATGTTCCGAATGGAGACATTTGTATCTGGACACTCACTTCATATCGGCACACCTGATATAAATATATAGATACGTCAACTTATATGTAAACATTTATATTAACTGTAATCCAATACAAATTTTAATATATTATTCATATAGTTTTTAGATAATGTAAAGAAGATAAATGAAAAGAAAAATAGTAGTACTAGTAGGAATACTAGTCAGCATTTTCATAGTGGTATGTAAGTGACATGACCCCTAATTCAGGGTATCAATAATTGTGTAAATTTGAGCACGTAGTAAAAAACTGTTTAATATTTTCGGATTAATCATATTTTAATTTAAAAATTGATACGATACAATATCTTTATTAAATAATATATATATATATATATATATATATATATATATATATATATATATTTATATAATTCTGACTATACGATAACCAATATTCATTTATAAAAATCAGCAGCAGAATTGTATTTTTAACTGCGACTAGAGTCACTGGGTGTTTCATAAATTTACTTCATTATTATAAGAGGTATTATTTATAGGAAAGGTTATTAATCTGTGTACAAATGCATGAAATGCACTAAGCTTTATGTAACTAGACTGATTTATATCAAACGGAATTAAAGTTTTTGTAAATTTAGGTTTTCTATAAATATCAAAAAGAAGTTTATTGTATTCTTTTGTTACTGTTAAATCGAGAAAATTTAAGCAATTTTGTTTGCTCACTTCAATAGTAAATTTAGTAACAAATTTATGTACTTAAAAATGAATCTACTTAAGTTATTAAATGAATTTAATTGATTAAACACTTCACTCATTACATTGATTAAAAATTTTCAATTTTCACATGGGCAGGGATACATGTTTAACAATGAGCTTATAACTTATGATAAATTTCTTACTTAGAAACATCTGCACAAATCACTTTTTAATGAATATAATGGCGTAAAGTAGGAAATGTGTACGAAATGTTTCTTAATATAGAGTGCTTTAAACAGTAATAATATTTTAGCAATTGGATTCATTTGGATAAGAATATTACGTTGAAATGAAATATTCTCTTTAAATTGATGAGTAATCATATCAGACTTTTAGTATGTTTCAAGAAGTCGTTTCTCAACATATTTTGGATTAGATAATACCAATGCTTAAGATGTAGATTAAGTAGAGATTAAGTAGAGATACTGTTACTTTAGATTATTTTGAGTTCTCTTCTTTGATAATGATCTTATAATTTACTGTTTACAGTATACACTTAACATTCATTCTATTTATTATCATTTATACTTTTTTCATTAATTATAAAAGGGCTTAATATCAGTTTATTTGATTGAATAAATAAATAAATTAGAACTGCTAGATTGGAGACCTGAAACGAGATATTGATTTTCGCTCATGACCATGCTCCTTCTATCATGACAACACTTCTGATTACCATTCGTTTCGCTCGATACGGTATACCCTCACCAGAGTACGCTTTAATGTACCTGAAGGTGTCGAAATTAGTTTCGTGCATGGCCTTAAAAGACTTTTTGGGAAGATTTTTTGGGACGGAATCAGCAAATTACCTGAATTGTGAGCAAAGGCCATAGCTATAGACGGACATTATCTTTAATAATGTATTTTTTCATTTCATGACTGAAATAAAGCTCTAATTTTTATAAAAAATAAGAACATATTAAGTAGCAGATCCAATTACATCGGATCGAATAAAAATAGCGATACCTCCAACTTTAATGATTTAGCCCTATCTAGATGAATTATAGTTGTCTACAGTAGAAGTATTAGATTATGTGTTGGGTTAAATGAATATTTTTAATATCAAAAAAATGCTGTGCACGAAGATTCACCATCTATTAATTAAAATTCATTACATTATTAATTCAGATTTAATTCACAATTTAATGCTGATTATCGTCTTGGATTTTAAAAATATCGTATATTCTTTAACTTTACAAAATCAAAGTAATATTAGTATTAACATATTTATTAGGCTACTTATTTTTTATAATGAAATGGTGCTTACTTTTAAATTATTTGAGTGGTATTTTAAAATATGCTATTGCTATGCAGATACGTAACTTAAGCATGTTAAATTTACATACAAGCTCCGAAATTTTTTTAAAGCATTTTATAATGAAAATTCTATAATTTTAATGAAATTGCAGTTCAAATTTTCAACAGAATTTGAAATATGTAGTAAGCCGATCAAGTTCTGAAAAGCATCCACTATCAATTTTTATCAAACTTTATATACTTATGTTTTTCGAAATTCTATTTACCGTTGTTGCAATGGCTTTTGACAAAAATTGAAAAATCAATGAAATATAAATAAGGAAATAAAACTACATAAAATACCTATAATAATCATAATTTTTAATAATTTATTTCGGACAATACAAAGATTAAAAAAATATTTCAAATAAAATTTATATATTGTATCTCAGCAAAGAACATATATTTTTATTTTATACCTTTTAACAGAATAATTAATATTTATCGAGAAAAATAATACATATTTGCTTAACGTACTTAACTGCTGGTAGTAAATAAATGCAGACAATATCTAAAATTATAGATATCGCAAAATATGAAAAATACAGATATGTAAAATGTTTGTTTAAAATATATTTTTTTATATTTCTATTTTCCAAGATAAGTTTGAAAAACCACCATGTCTATATTCTAATTTTCATAGTATCTTTTCTATTGAAACTAAAGTACATATAATTACACCTGCGTTGAAATTCTGTTTAAAATGCGTTTAAAATGCGCGTCGTTGCTTGCAAAATAAATTTTTAAGCGTAGGTTGCTGGCCTTAAATTCATACTCAACGATAATTGGATATGGTTAATTTTCTTTCATTGCAGGTGAAAAGTGGCTCGCGGTTGCCACGTGTAAGAATAGTTTCTACAGACTATGTATTATGTAATTCAGTATACAGCACGATATGACTACGTGCTAATAATTAGCATCTACGAAGTCACTCATTCATTCCCTATCTCTCTCCTTCTCAGTCTCTCTCTCTCTCTCTCTCTCTCTCTCTCTCCCTCTTTTTCTCTCTTATCTATCTCTCGCTACTATTTAAAAGCAGACACGTATGTATAAGTATAATATAACCCCAGAAAGAGTCAAAGAAAAAGGTCCTGAAGGTTGGCACGTATTGTTGTTTCGTACAAGCCTTGGCCGTAATGAAAAGGGCTCGAAATTCGGCCTCTACGGTCATCCCAAGATCCTCCTTTCTAATTCCTTACTTATTTTTCTTTTCCATTTTTCTTTTTTTTGGTTCAACTTAACGGGGTCCTTTTTCTCTCTTCCTTCTTTCATTTTATCCAGTGTCTACTTTTTTATTCTTAGCCCCCTCGGTCTCTCACGCCTGTTTACCCGCACTCTTTTTCTCCCTGTTTCCTCTGTTGCTTCCTTTTATTTTCCTTATTTACTAGTTATAGCCTTTTTTATACTTTCTTTCATTTGTGGACAACTTTTGCCTCTTTCCATTTCTTTTTTCTGCATTGGATATTATTTCCTCGTTTTGCCTCTTCTCATTTTTTTGCCTGAGAAGTTAGTTCACCTTAGAGTTGTATCAAAATTCTTTTGAATAAATACAGAAATGAATCCATAGCCCATTATGATATATCTCGAGAATTTTTATGAGAGATACACTAATTTAATTAAATATAGAGGTGTAATGATATTTTAAAGTTTGAGCAAATTTGATATTGGAACTATTTTATAATCTATATGCAACTTTACAGTTTTAAAACATAACATAATTTCCTATTATTATTTTCTATATGATACAAATAATATATCACATTATGTATTTGCATTTTAATAAAAGAAAACTTACGAAAATAATTGTAAACTTTTAAATCAGTCCATGCATGTACTTAGCACATATATACTTTAAATAATAAATTTCTATTTTTAATGACCGATATATAAAGATTCACATCCATAAAATACAATAAATAATTCAAATATCAAAGATATATATATAATCTATAAGATGGGATCTCGAAATAAATGGATGTTTCCTAGTTTATATAACAATAATGACATATTTGTTCTTTTTATTTTCTTGTAATTGCTTAATTTAATAATAGATAGAGAAATATTATTTTTTTATATGTGACTTACCATTTCCAAACAATTCTTAATAGATGATATACACTTAATTGTTAAAAAAACGATTTTTCAAAATTTTTAATTTAGAAATTTTTTAATCTACTTTACTTGCCATGGAACGTATTTACTTTTAAAAAGATCAATTGCAATACATTTTTATAGCTGACGCATCAAGGATGTTTTGAAAAAGGCATGCTGTGGTGAACATTAATACAGGATCATATGTAATAAAAAAAATTCCGAGAGTTTTAAAAAATATAACAGTTTTTTGTCTCCTTAATCGAAGGATAAAAAAACATGAAATTTTCAAAGACTTTTCCACATTAACTGATGACTGTAACTTTTATTGTTATATGAGTCCGCGTAAATAGACTGTAAGGCTTGAGCAACATCTTCAGGTAACGACTTATAATTATATTTAGAAATTTATGAATTATAAAACGCTGCCTAACTGCTAAACGATTTCGAGTGCCTTTGCAAATTTCAGCATAGCTTTGAAAATCAATTTCAAATTTGAGATGTATCTTTTTATATTATGTACTTGTGTCGAGTGTTGTGAATTAAATTAATGAATATTTTTATTGCTCTCACAGTCTTAATACAATAATACACTATACTAATATAATCACAGTCAGACTGTTTTTGTTTATAATCAACCCCGTAGAATATGAAATGTAAATTAAATCTCAAAAACGAATAAAATTAATTAAATAAAAAATCGAAGGAGTAATAAATAGTAAAGTACAAACTGACTACCGCCACCAGCTGAATTTACCATTTATTTTATTATCCGACGATTCGAACCGCCCCAGCCATCTTTCAGGACTAAACTAAAGTAAAAATGTAGTACGCTATTATATATACTACATCCAAACTCACTAAAATAATTTATAGAATATTTATAGAATTCCTACCCCACTTGATTTTAAATATAAAACAAAATTTTAAGTTAATATATAATTTCTTAATGAAGAATGATAAGTGCTGTCTAATTTACTCGAGTCTAACATTAAATTATTAACGTTGTTACGATTTTTTCAAATATGAATACCTTAAAGAGTTTCCCTTTTATTATAAATCTACTTTTAACACCTTGTTATAAAATATCTACATTTTCAAAATCCAAAGAATGTAACAAATCTGAACTATGTTCCTTTAGTTGTCGTTTACTTATGTTTCGCCGAAAGTAGTATTTACACTTCATAAACAGTACTAATGTTCAGGTAATTGTTTAAGTATCTATCCGTTTATCCAATGTCATATTTGTCACAATTTTTAATGTGTATTTGATATGTTTTTAAACATTTATCTTCCTTCTCTTTACAATTGTCAAATAAGTTTCTTATGTTATTATTATTTTTGAAGTGAACTTAATTTAATATAATTTATTTTATATATATATATATATATATATATATATATATATATATATATATATAATCATATGTTGAATTTAGGGGAATAACAGAAAATCCATATGAAGCGTATACAGCAATTGTGAATAAAAAAGGCAGAAATCACCAGATAGTTTTCGCCCGTGGTAAAATAAGAGACAAACCTTTCCCCAGACATTAAGTGTTAGCTTCGTCGTATTTTTTGTTTTAATCGTGGCCGTGGCAAAGAATGCGTTATTGTTCTTCTACAGTTTATCGAACTGCAAGCATGCACTCGCGCATTCTGACGACTGCTGAGACTGAGGCTTTTACTTTTCATTTTCGCTCACCTACTTTTGATTTCTCGTATCATTCGGACTCTAAATCGGTCTAAAGAGTATGTGCTATTTCGCTGTTGATTTTTGTGTGTGCATTTTCTATATACATGGTAATCATTTGTTTATCCTCGCAAATCAGAATATTTATTAGTTCATTATTATTTTCATTTATGCACATTGTATCTATGTATTTGTGTAGCTTTTTTAATAGAATATCAATATTTTTATGTATTTTTTATTAGAAAAAATTTCAAATTTATTCCTTTATAGATAATTCGCATCGAAACATAATATGTGTATTGATTATTTATTGAAGAAATGCTTATTCTTTAATCCATCAAGTAACATTCTACTCCTATTTTTGAATATTTTTTGTGAATAGCTTCGTTTATTTATTTTCAGGTTATATATGAATAAATTATTCAATGAATAAATAAAATATATGAATAAGTCACTCATGCATAAATCTAAGGAATATGAATGAATTTAAATTTAATAAGTACAACTATTATATTAATATTATAGGGATGGAAATTTTGGAAACTTCTTTCAATAGCGCTTAATGACATGCAACATGAAAGAGAGCGCATGGGAAATAAAGAGAGATAGTATGTAAGCAAAGGTATGAGGTCAAGCCTCAAATGGGAAAAACATGGAAAATTCCAGTGCTAGTGATTAACGAAGAGACAATGAGGCCAGTCCAGGCAAGAGATATTTTGATTTGGAGATGCGTGAGAGTAGATTAGTCTCTTGAACTGCGTGAAGGGAATCTTGGGTTAAATATGAGTTCTTTATTGTCTGCATAGTAATTGTATTTATATTTCTAAAAATATATGGATTGGAGCCACAAGAGTAGTCCACTCGTATCTGGGTAACAGTAATGCGTCATCTAGACATATTAAATCCTACGGATAGAGGATAAAGGATGAATAATCAATGCCCAACCTAAAATCCAGTAGCTCTAGTTAACTCTCTCTTTTTAAATGCACGATGCGCATGCGGTTGTCCCTCTGTTCCCCCGTCTTTCGTAGTTTACTACACTGGGCTCGTCGCTCGTAGGGCAAGGGAACGATATCCACTCGATTTTGTCTACTTCTAGTTACGGGACAGTAAGAATCACAGATCTGTTAATTCTTCGCGTCCATTTCGGGCCGAATACAGTAGTAGAATAGTAATAAAATAGTACATCAACTTCAGAGCTGAATACAGTACAGCTAATGTATCGAACATCTTGTTGAGATTTAGACAGCCTCTCTGAAACGGAAGTCCTCCGCAAAGAGTTGAGGAAAATTGTTAGTAAAATTATTGCATTAATGTTTCATAATGAAACAAAATATTAGATATATTTTTGGGCGATTAGGACAACACATTCATTAAATGAAAGTCACTATAATTTACAGATGCGAAAGTTGGAAATGTTTTACCAGCGAGAGTTTCGTTAGTCATAATTTAGAGAATAATACGCAATTAATGGATAGGTATAAACGAGGAACAAATTTCTAAATAAACAGCTGTTTATTCAAACAATTCGCGATTCCAATGATCGACGAAAAAATTTCATTAATCCGCTTCAGCCGCTGCAAAAAGGGAGAAAACTGTTACGTATGTAACTGTAGTTATCCCAGACTGGGAGATTGTTAAAAAAAAAAAAGGTCGGTTAACGCTGCCGCCCGATCTAAGGCAAATCGACTGGCCGTCCGTACGGCTAGGGGAGGGAAGCGAGGGAGTTGTGGGGGCGGAGGTCGGATGGTCCACGGTTCTCGTGCAGTCATTAAAATTGCGGCACACGCGTCTATATGAATGCGCCCCCGCCCGTCGCCCGAAACTTGGAAAACGCTCCCGCAGCACCAGGACTGGAATTGGTTTGTAATTCCATTTCATCGGTCCCGTGCGGTCGCCGCCGCCGTCCAGGGGTTCATCGACATACGCGAGCTGCCGCCCCCGCCGCGTGCGCATCGGTACTGTCCGAACTATTGGATTTGAGTTTTCGGCCTAATCGAATACGATCAAAGAGAGAGAGAGAGAGAGAGAGAGAGAGAGAGAGAGATGTGAAGCAGAGATAGAGATCTGTACGCGCCCGCGTCCGCTCCATATTAATAACTGAATCTATTTACTCGGATAAACTTGTATATACATACACAACATCCACGGGATAATCTGCTTATTCAGCGAGAGAGAAGGCAAGGAAGCATGGAGAGAAAAAAAACTCATTTTTCCCTTGCAGTCATTTTGATTATTTTTATAGCCAATTTCGTGAATTCGAATTTTTTTTCATGCCCCGCTTTGTATGCGCACCTCTGTGCGTGTGTGTGTGTGTGTGTGTGTATTTGTAACAGTAAATAGTGATAGATAATTTTTTAAACAGACGCGTCGGTACTAATCAATATTGCGCACATTTTTTTACATAAAGTGTAAAAACTGGTAGTTTTTTGAGGATTAGGAAACATGTAGTATATATAGTGTACGTGTATTTAGATAATACTATTGTAAAAAAAATATTGACAAATGTGTGCCGTAATTAAATCATCTAAAAGTCACCTTTTTTTAAAACTATTTGATTACATGGATGTTCTTCAAATTCGGTTTTTAAATTTACTTACTATATTCAAAATGATTTTTTAAAAATATATCGTAAGCTTTAGTGAATAGTTAATTATATTTAACTCACATGGATCAACTAAGATAAACTTTAATGAACATTATGAGCGCAACTATTAAAATCTAATATTTGTGTACAATCCATGCTCATTTCATTAATTTATATATCTTGGAAAAATATCTGTCTCATTTGTAAAACAGAATAAGAGATAACAAATTCTTACGAATTTAAAATCGATTTTTTCGTTAGTTTTGGAACTTCATTTTACATCAAAATAATTGTAGAATAATCTCTCATAAGAGATTAAAAAGCGTGTAAAAATACGTCACAATAGTGGCCAAATTATATTGAAGTCGTAGTTTTCATCTCGGAAAGGTGTAAAAATAATGTAATATAATGCGTTCGTTATAAGAACACAGCGCCTTTTTTTATTTCTTAATGTATTTTTTTCAAATCTCGAAGATTTTTCTTGAAAATGGCAAATTGCAAATTATTTTTCAATAATTATCTATCTTTTTAAGCCTTATTTGAGCATAAATAGCTAGGTATAATCGCAAAAATTCAATTTTCATATTTATTACCAAATTAATGTTTGTGGGACATGAGCCTAAGTGAAAATTCTGAATTCTGAATAAATACATTATATTACTTTAATTTGCAACAAGTTATGAAATTACTGCCTTTGAGGTCCATATTCTACGTAAATAATGGATGATGAATATAAAAGTATAGAATTATAATTCTCTATAGTACTGGAAGTTATATTATAATATTTTTATGGGGACGCTCTTTTATAGAAGACTGTTTATCCTACTATGTAGATTTATAAATTTTAAATATTTTTATAATCTTTTATAATTATAATATATATATATATATATATATATATATATTATTTATTTATTTATTTATTTATTTATTTATTTAACATGCTGTGTTACTATCATATTATTGATATCAATGAATTGATATATACTATTAATAAATACTCTATTTAGTATCTACTTAATAATAAATGCGATTAATAGATAGATAAGTGTATGTGAAACATTATAGGTTTTGCACCAGTAGGTAGATTCAAATATTTAACAACTTAATTTTCAAACAATGCTGGATGTGTGTAGAAAAATTGTTCGGCATATTTATAATATTACTTAGAGAGTTATCTGTTTGAAAAGGTCAAGGCGTAAAGACCAGGCGTCATTACGAACTGCTATAATCAGTTATTATTAATGCCACTTATTACTTATTCAGAGTGGACTAACTCTACGAATGTCCGTGAATAAGTCTATATACTCTCAATATACACTATGTACTCCGTGAATAAGTCTATATTCACCCACTATAAGTACACATATTGTCTATTATTTATTCAGAGATAAATTTTATAAGCGCGCAAATAGATATACGAAATATACATGCAGATTTTAACATTTTATGGAACTTCAACATACACTTGTGCCCAATTTTCAAAAACTTTGCTCTTCCACCGACCCAGCAGGGTCAAAATTTATTAGTCCCGCATTTCCATCTATTCGGTGCCGTTAACACACTCAATTACAAGATAATTTCCTCGAAGAACCCGAACGGGGTCGGCTGCGCGGTCGCGCCCTGCTGTTCACACCCCCACCCCCGCTCTTCGTCCCGCGGTATAGCCTGCCACCCCCTCCCCCCCCCATTCGTGATTCTGCTGCCACGCCGCCATCGCTGAAATTAATGCGTGCGCAGATAAAACAAGAGTGACTGTTTACTGGAGAACGCCGCCGCACGGCGATAATGCGAACGAATGCGGTATTACGGGCCGTCCCGGACTGGCGCGGCGTAAATTCCGCTCCGAGTGCGCATAAATAAACAGCAAATGGCCCGTCGTCGGGAGGGAGGACACCGGGACAAATCAGCCGCGACCATCTACCGTAGTGCGCCTTGAGCTGCCGCGCCTCCCAGGTCCCTCCCCCTGCACTCATAAGCACACGATCGGAGCTGCAACGTTTTCTCCCCTGCCTCGTTTTCCTCGTGTATTCGCGATACTTGTACCTTAGAATACCTGTATGTATACACGTACACGCATAAACACGACCCCCGACGCGCGCGCGCGCACCCTTCCACAAACACACGCGCAAACACATACATAGACAGACCGAAAGACACACTCACACACACACACACACACACACACACACACACATAAAGTCGAGGAGCAGAAGGACAAGTAATTTCCTCGGGGCGAGGGCGTGAGGAGCATAAGGGAGAAGGAGCCGTGTTGGAGGGAGGCCCGCGGCCAAACTAAACTAAATAATATTGATGGCGAACGGAAATTGAAAGCCGTTACGCGCTCGCCGCGCGCAGAAACGGCGACCCGAGCATAAATAAAACGGTAGATATATATATATATATATATATATATATATATATATGCATTAGGATTAGAGACGGTAGCAGCACGACGCGTCGCAGACGCACGTGGATGGTAGTGAAAGGCGAGTGGGTAGGAGACAGAGAGGGGAGAAATAAATTTCAGAAGGATGAGAGGGAGGATTTATCGAAGCCTATATATAGATGACGCCAAAGGGAAACGTCATCCGCTTTCCAGTCGCGCGTACGTGTGACATAAATAATTCGCGTGAGGATATATATATATATATATATATAATCATATTCACAAGTAGCAAGTTTGGGCTTATCGTAGTGGCTTGTGCTATTTATGGCCTTTTTGGCAAGAAACATTTGAAATAACAAGGGATACAACTCATTATTGCCGATTGTTCAATCGACTGAAATAGGAAGTGTGGCATACATGTTTACATTGCTCTAGTTTGTTATAAATATAAACTAGAGCAATGGAGAAACTGGAATACAATATTGTATTAAATAATACAATCATGCAAATAATATAAACATGTCATTTTGACGTATGATAACGATTGTATATTCGGTTTGGAATTATATTGATGTTTCTTTTAATGTTAAAATATAAACCGTTATAAATAAGAGAATTCCTAAATTTTGAAATTATTATATACTTATTGGTTATTAAACTAGTTATTAATAGCATACTATTGTCGAACAGCGATAGGTCACCTTAGAGTGACGGATTTTGTCAAGACTGAGAGAAATTACGAATTTACGACTATTTCCGAAATGAGCCCTGCAAGATTTTATCTTGGAACGTATAGTTTCCATAATAACACCGGTTAATTTCGGTCAATTTATTGGCCGACAGTCGTTCGATCACACTAATAGATTTGAGCAAACTTCAATTGATTTTAACACGGGTACTAAACCTTTGAAAACATAAATTCCAAAATTTTTGCTTCCAGACATTGTGCTTCTTCAGGATCCGGATCAGAATACACATCCACACGGTATCCCAACTTCCAGACAAAAATTATACTAATTTGAAAATGAAAAAGTATTATATTTTGAGAACGATCTCCCGCGTCAAGTTTTAAAACTTTGCTTATTTGGCATAATTAATTATTATTTTGGCTTAATCAAAGTTACGTCCCTCAGTCTGTGCTAAATTTGACACGCGAATATCGTGACCTCTCCTTGTATGATTAAAGATATTGAAAGAAAATAGCAGCATACTGAAAAATGTTTTTCAATACAGTGTCCGTAAAGTTTAACATTATCGGGGCACGTCTCCAATTTTACGAACGTATAGATTTAGACACCTGTACACTTAGTACGTAAACCATACAAATGATATATTTCGCAGATTTCCCAAATATTTTGTACGGTACAGCTTTAGAAGCTTTTCATTTTAAAATATAATATAAAATACAATATAAAATATAATATATAAATACAATATATAAATACAAAACGAAGTCTACACATTTATATGTATACACACATATATAGCGATAAATTCAGGATGCAACAAACTGACAGAGATTTTTACGTAGGCAATAGCTGATTTCTCCGTCCCTACTTTGGTGTACACATTGCTAGAAATTGTTGTGAATCTAGTTTTTTTTTTTTTTTTTTTAATATATAGTCCGATTGAACGCTGGCGTATATTTCAAAGCAAATTGAAGTTCTCTTTAGTTATCTGCTTAATAGTTCAATACTTTTAGTAAAAAAATTCATGGAAGGCTATACGTATTTTATAATTGATAAATGCATTAATAATATTAATACTTTATAAAATCTTTTAGTTTAAATTAAAGTAATATATATATATATATATATATATATATATATATATATATGTGTGTGTGTGTGTGTGTGTGTGTGTGTGTGTGTGTGTGTGTGTGTGTGGAATGGAATTACATTTGCTTGAGTTATCAAGTCACTGAGCTCACTTCACATTTTTTAAATCATACTTATATGTTGTTAAAAATAAATGAATAGAATATCACCTTCAAAGTAATAAATGAATGAGAATCAATCATCATTTCAGTGCATTAAAATCTATAAAGCTAAATGTATTATGGAACATTTCCTTATAATTTCCATTATTGATCAACAATTGGTTATACTAGAAACATGCCCAACTTTTTTATTCCCAGCTGGGCAAGTCTACCGTAGCGATAGCTTGAAAATCTTGGTAATTGAGTTACAAAGCACGTTAGCGATCATACAAGATAGCGAATATAACTGGCAATAATGGCAAAAGTACAAAATAAGCCAGAGAGAAGGCATTCAGCGACAGCGCGATACACGTAGGGCGTGCGTATCGCGGCGCCAAAAGACTGAAAAATGAGGGGCTTAAAATAAGGGGTGAGTGCGCCAAGGCCGATAGGTGAGAGCGACAGACTTATATAGAAATTACGCGGGCGGAAATCTCTCCCTTAATCGCCGGAGTGCCCCGACTCATTATGCGTATATATTTTCGAAGTACTGTAGACGGCTGGCTATTTTTCTTTCTTAACGACGAGCTAGGCGCTGTTTTTATGGGAGTTACGAGTTGTTATAAGGGACACTCGTATCTGACGCTGTTCGCAATAACTTGAATTGTTTATAGAGATTGTACGTCATTAATCGAATTGGCGAAGGGCAGTTTACGTGCAAGTCGAGCAAGTTGAAAATTTGAGTCTTTGTTGAAATCTATACTGAATTTTATATTTAATGGTAAGTGAACCCAGTTGGATAGGCATTCTTATCAAGAAACACGATCAAAAGCATCATTAGTATATTTCTATAATTAGAAATTGATCAATGACCTTTATTGTCCACAGTTTTTTGTACTTGTTCACAGATAAAAAGAATATAATTTTAAGTATGAAAAAATGCAATTCTAATAAGGAGAATTTTCGATTAGATTTTTAAAGTGTTCTACCAATGATTTCGCAATATGTAAATATGTAATTTGATACACTTACGGCAGTTACTCTCGCTGAAGGGATGTTTTCATCACAATAGTAAACAGTTTCAGAAACAAATAAAGTAATAATAACTAGTTAGAAATCATACAAAAATTTGTCTAGACGAAATTAAAAATATTAGTGTCCTCTCTGTAAGGGCTTGAAAAATAATTATTTATTGGAAGTTCCGTAATCTGCCCAGTTTGCTATAAAATTTGGGTTCATTAACGAATTTCTTAGATTCTCTGTCTAATGGAAAAATGGTTCACTTCTTCTATTTCTTGAACTAAGTATACAAGTTTTCGTATCCCTAAAAAGATCACTATGGCCATTGGCTCTCTGAAACATATTAGGGCTTTTGTCCCGAAGCACGCTGACAACATACACAATTTTCAATTCTGAAGGTTAGAATCTTTAGATTTCAAAATGATTTAATATTGGTAGACAATTTCCAAGCGGGCAGTTTCAAAATCGTTGATTAAATACAATTCAATAACTTCAAATTGAAAAAATCTTTGTCTGTATATATCATTTTGGCATGCTCGATCCATACATATCCAAAAGTACGAAGTTCTAAAATACCCTGTTTACGAAGTTCTATAATTTTTCCCCTTTTCGATATCACTGTCCGTTTCGGCTACTCTCGAATAAAGCAAAGAACTTTTCTATTATTTTGCCAAACAAATTGATTGGTAATTGGCCATCTCTTAAAATGTTCACTAGCACAGACTATTAACATTGGACCTTTGTTGTTTTTCGTAACATGAACCTTTATCATTGTTTCATGAAAATTTTCCATAATTTTTTTTGCGACATGCTCTCAAAGAGAGTAGCTATCAAATGTGATAGATATGGTTAAGATTAAATGAGATTTAATCTTAAATTAAGAATAAAATTGGACATGTCAAGTAGTCCGATGAATGGTATTAATGGAAAATTCTACTGTTGTTACTGATGAAATGATGGTCACAAATGTTAAATAAATGATATTGATCATTCAATATCATGAATTATTAAATTTATATCCAAGGAAAGTCTTATAATGGAAAGTCGAATGTGCCTGAAAATAGAATAAATGTATACCAGCAACATGATGGGTAAGGTGGTCTATAAATGGCTGGTTGAAGACCGATATCTTAATCTCAGTGATTCATAAAGTTCATCGAATTTTTGAAAACGTCTTTATGTCTTTGATTATTCTTGCATTATTATCACGACTACCATATACATGTGCAAAAATGAAGTTACAGATTATGCTTTCGTCCTCAATCGTAAGCATAGGTTGGAGTCATTTCAAGCTGTATTTATAGGTAATTTTATATAGATGAAATATAATTTCAATAAAGTGATGTGTTAGTTCATATGAAAAGTATAATTTATCATTACCTTATTTCACAGAACTTGTCAAATCGTAGGAAAAAGTGACACTTTTGTTAATGTTTATAAAAATAAGCATACAGTCCTTTAAATTATATATTATTTATACCATTTAAATAAAAGATTGCAATCACTATTATACGTTTAAGACATATAGGTATATATTTATTTTTATACATAAAAACCTATTTAATTTTAATAATTTATAATGCATCAATTATAATATACTTTCATAGTTAAAGCGTGTGCTAATACTTATATAATGCGGCCTTTTTAATACGAAAAAGTACTAAAGTCACCAACAATTACGTATGTGTAAGTTTGTATCTACTCATTAATGTTTTTCCATAAATTTTTGAAAAATTATTGAATTATGATAAACATCGGAAAATGCGTCTTTATAATTAAAGTTTAAAAATGAAATTTTCTACTGATAAGAAAGTTATCTACATTTAAAAATAATTGATAAAGTATATTTAATCTTTCTCATTTATTTCTTCATTTACATAAATGCATGCAGACTTTTTTTTACATTTCCTGAATTAAGGCCTTTTTTTATTATTATCTTTTCAGAATTTTCTACAAACTCAATAGAAATGGAAAATTCGTATATTTTATGACTTTAGGATGGTATTCCAAGCATTACGTGTAAAATAAAAATAATCCAATCTTCAAGTCTGCTTTTAATAATGGGTACTTTTCAAAGAAGCAGAAGCTTCGAAGCTCGAAAAATGGTCGTAATGCGGTAGAAAAAATTCAATTAACTATTTGTTTTGCGAACCTTTTTTCACTTCAAACATTTTGCCCAGTTTACGAGAATGCCTGGCATTCTCGAATATACATTATTTACATAATGTTAATGTCTAAAGCTTGGAAAATAAGAGCTTCAATTTTAAAAAAACTTACGCAAGCAGACGAGCTTCGGAAAAGAAAAATGTACGTAAAGCATCGAAAATGGCGTAGAGCATCGTCTCCCGGCTCGTCCGGCTTTATGAACCGTCGACTTTATACGCGCATGAGAAAAAGGCCTAAATAACCTTTATCACCGTGGCATTCTCTGCGCTACACGAACGACGCGGACGCGCGGGGCGCTCACAAAAGCCCGGGCGTAGAGAATTAAACGCTTTATTCCTTTTGTTATCGAATTTTAAAGGAGCGCCGGCCCTTTATGCAATTAAGAATTATAATAAACAGGCGGGAGGAGCGCGTCATTATGGAGGGACCGCCAAGGTTGTCGCTCGTTATGCGGCAATTGAAGAAAAGAGGATGACCTACGCGTGCGATGAACGGCCATTATTGCAGGCGGGTGGCAGGGGCAACGCGATCGAGCACTTATCGTCAGGTGACGATTGTCGGCATATAGAGATGAACAAACGGACCGAGGGCCGGGCGTAAATGCGAGACACTCGCAGTAATTTGCAGCTACACTTCCTTTCATTTCGCGAGCTTGTTAAATATAAAATTCGAGAATAATTAATGATTCCGTCGAAATAGTTTTATCGCTGGCATCGTGTCGACATTAGCTAATAAATCGTTAATTTATTGATTATTATCATTAAAGATTATGTTTTATATTAACCATGAAGGATATTTCGAGTTTTTTGAAATGATCGAAACTGTAAGGATTTCTTACGAATCCAGCTTTCTGGCTGATGTATCTATTTATAAATTCGTAATATAATTTATAAATAATATTCTAATAGTAGAGTCGGTATTAATTAATATTTGAACGCGTGAGAAATAAAAGTATCAAGTTCAATAGATGACAAAACTTTAAATAGTTGCATATATTCATGTTTAAAAGTGATTGAATAATAAAGTGGCTAATGGAAAATCACAAATATTTAGAGAATTTAAAAGTAATTTATATTTGAATATATATTCATTTATCTGAATGCGCAAACGGAATAAGTCACAATTTCATGCAAGAAGCTTCGTTAACGCATGAGATTCTTTGCTAAAGCGTTTAAAAGCCACAGTAGGCTCGAAATATTTCTCTGCTTTACCCAGATCTTTTTCTTTTTCTCACTATTGCTCCTTTTTTTCTGAAATAAGGATTCTTTTTAAAAAGAATGGAGAGAAACTGGTTCGGAATAAAGTAAAATATATATATATAGCGCAACGGTAAAAGCGAAAACAAGGACGGCTGCAGTCGCCGCTGGACCTCTTGACCCGATTCCTAGGTACAGGCCTGTGCTGCTTTTTTTGTTTTCTTTTTTATCTTCTTTTCTTTCTATATATCCGAGATGGTGACTTATAAGAGTTAATTGTCCTTACTGTGAAAACTTTTCCTTCCTTTCTCTCTTGTAGTCGCTAGTCTTGATTTCAGATTCTGGATTTTGCTAGTTTCAATAATATTTTTTTGTAATTGTGATAAAATTTGTTAAATAGATTGCGTTGGTTGTGTGAATGCAAGGTACAGCAATTTTATATTTCTTTTTTAAGTTAGTAAGTTACTTCAATAATTTTTAGGACAAACTATAATGAAAATCGAAAAAGCTATATAATTATTGCTATTAGTCCATGCATTCGGAAAAAAATTTTCAATGCTAAGAACCAGTTCTTTTAATGAAATGATTTTAAGTTTTTTTTTCATAGGAGGTAATTTGGTAACTGAAAAACTTATTATGTAAATAAAAAATACAACTTTTTAACCTATTTAAATATTTTAATATTAATAATAAATTAAATAATAAGTTTAACATTAAATATATTCAATCACATTTATTCCATTTATTATTAAATCTTTAATACTAATACATACTTGCATAAATCTTGCTGTTTTGTATATTTCTTCATTTATAATAAAACTGACGCTTTTTATGTTATGATTCAATAGAATTTAATTCATTACAGAAGTGCTGATATTAACAAGTGAAATTAAATATGAATATCTGTAAGATATTATTGGTCGACTGACACGTGAAAAAAAAAACTAAATATTTATATAATATATCTTTAAAGTACTTAGATTTTAAAATAAAAATATTAATATCTAGAATTATAAATCTTATATATTTAGAACTATTAAAAATCCAAAATTAGCCCAAGCGTTAGCTTTTAAGTAAAGCTTATTTCTTAAAAAATCAGTTCCTACCTCTTTATTTATCAATCTTGTAACTGACTAAATCCTACAAGTATTTGCTTCGAGGGGAATTTCAAAAGGAAGTTTTCAAGAAAGTCCCGTCTATCCTGTGCGTACGGCAACCGGCGGGCGGTGCGCGTTCAGTACCATGCGGATTTTCGCAAAACGATATGACGATTAGCGCTGCGATTGCCATCTCATTACCGCGCCAACGCGCGCTGGTGCGCAGCGATGCAATTTACACACGGATACGGGGTTCGATTTACACTGTTTGTTGCGCACTCTGTGCGTTTGCACTCTCAAGAGAAAGAGAACGGTTTTCGTACATACTCGTTCTTTTTTATTTCTATATCGTTATTTTTTACGTTCTCTTCTTGATCGATTCGCGGTTTCTTCCCACGGGAAGTTAATTCCAAAGGACTGTGTAAATAATTTGGAATCTCATGAATGTTGAACAAATTCAAAGTATCGAAAATTTTTTGTACCTTTCAGGTTTATCAGATTTAATAAAATACTATGCTTCAAGGTTTAGCCGCGAAACTATTTATTTTGCGCTGATTATGAAAAGTTCAGCATATATAAGTCGGAATAAACTAAAAGCATTCAGTGTTATATTCTTTTATCTGTATTTTCGAAATGCACAGAGTAATAAAGAATGTGATATAACTTTATTCAAGAATATCCAATTCTACATCATTTTATGAATATTATTTTTTAATTACATCATTTTAATGACTATATGGAGCGTTGTATAACTATTTATTATGTATAAGATTATTTGGCTCATTAAGAGATAATCTAGAACTTTTGGAACCTTGATTATTGATTCTATAAAAGTAATAACCATAAAAAATAGTCTAAAAACTCGATAATTAGTTTAAAATTAATCGATTTTTATACCTCCGAGAATGGATTATTGTATTTCATAAAATTTTATCGTGAAAATGATTATTTTAGAATGTAAAATAATTTGATGTACTATGTTTGAAAAATGGTATATTTAAATACAATAAAGGGTAAATTAATCTTATTTTCATTATTTAAAAAAAAAAAAAAATGAATTTAAATGAATTTTAAACCATTTTTAATATTGCATATTTTATATACTCAAACACTTTAAGCAAAATATTTTGATAGATTAATCATGAGCCAGTCATTGAAATACGGTTACTCCACAACCAATAAACACCCATATCTCCTTAAAATTATTCATACATATAACAAGTCCTTTGCAATTTAAACTAAAATAGAGAATGTTTCCCTTATCTGTTCACTTTTAGCCTAAATCCAGTTCTTAATACAAAAAGATGATAAAATGATGTCGCAGAGTAGGTCCCCTAAGGTTACCAGAAAACAATTAATTTCTTTTCATGTACGTAATTGTTGCACACGCTTACGACTCCGTACGAGGAATGAATTGGTGTCGAAAGGAATCGTTGTTGGCACTTTTCTAGGAATCTCTGGATGACTAGGATACGAATTCTTACTTTTAGCTTATTTAAGGATTGGAATAAAATTTATATCACCTCAAGGGAAATAGAAGGAATTCCTTTGCTTCTTCTCGTGAATAATTTATGCGTCGTTTAATCATAAAATATAATATTCGATGTACCATTTTTTAGATAGATATAGAAAGGATGAACCTGAATAAACAGTAGTGATAACAATATTTTAAATAATCAAATTAATGTTAAAAATAATTCGATCAGAAAATTAGAATTCGATTATAAAATTTATTAATATTTTCGATTACATATATTAATTGCTTGCCTTGATCATTTCCTCACATTATATATTATTGTTTTTTATTAGAAGAAAAGCTAGGGTGGATTTATTAAGTCATAAGCCACATATCCACCAGCGTGTAAACTCTTAGATTTTAAATGTTCTCCCTAATTAGAAACACATAATTAGTATTTGGAATTATAAATTAATTATGTTTAACTACGAAATCTCTCTTAAACTAAAAATACCTGTTCAATTAAACTCTTCTGCTAGGCTTACATAATTTTCTATTCTTAGCATTATCAATTCTCGCTAGTAGAGGCATTGTTAGAATTTTTATTGTTTTCACAATCTATTGCTTTAATAACAAATGCATTGCTAATTTTCAAAACGGTACTAATGTTTCCGCTACGTAAATTCAATTTAAATACCTTCTACATTTTTATGAAATATATATTGATTAGTATTATTAAATAAAAATTAGCTTTTGTGAATATAATTTCGAATATTCGATTATTTACCTCATTTACCATCTCAATCCAATATATATGGTTGTCAAGAATAGTAAACTGATATACTTTTTGAAGAAAATTTGGATACTCATCTCCAGCTTTATAATGGACAACTTCATTCAGCCCATTGTAATCAGAGCTGTGAATTGTGAAAGTTTTCCTGTTGATCCAATATAAACGCTTTGTCTGTAAATCTAGAGTAATATGAGCAACACGTATAGCTTTTTTTATACTTGTATTGGATGTTAATTCTTCATTGGCATTCGGATTCTCTACATCAGAAAAAATAATTTTGGGATTGGATCCGTCGAGATCAGTTCTTAATATCTATAACAAATATCGTACAGAGAAACGTTATAATTAGATGAATATTTTTAATACAATGTCGAAATTTTTATAAAGAACATGACTCATCATAGATGTTTTTTAAGCACTATACCTGATAACGATCAAGGCTAAATAAGTAACCCTCATATGGATCCAAAGCTATAGATTTTAGACCCGATGAAATTAATCCAGCAATAACACCATGCAGCGTTAAATCCTGAAGATTAACAATTTTCACGGTATTTGTAAGTCTCTCAGCGACGTAAAGCTTATCATTGACTGAATCAACACTTATGCTGACCGGCTCCCAATTTTTCAATTTGGGTACAAGAGTCTTTACAACGGAGTTGTTCCCAGCCGTATTAATCTTATTCTGTTCAAGATTAATCCAGACCACAGTATTTCTTTTGCAATCATAGTCGACGCTAATTATACCAGAAGCACTTATATAGGGTATTAGTTTTGGATCATTAGGATCAAATGAAACGATAGTATCGGGTTGTGAAAGTAGTATATGATTGTTCAACTTTCCTAATTACGAGAAAACCATTAATTAATACTTTTTATGAATTCCTTAATCTTATAATATATTTTTAGAAGAGTTTATATGTTATATAATCTGTTTATATAAACTATGGACTTAACGATGTCAGATACATAGTAGCATAATTGATGTCAAACAGCGTATTATTAATTATTATATAATGTAAAACTGACTGATAAGATTTCGAGCAGTGTTCATTACGTTTGTTGGATATTCTTTTGCAAATGATTTGCTCATTGTATGCTCAACGCTTGCTCGAAAGTTGTAAAACTGAGGTGAGGCCGTAGTGTATCTGATTTAGTTAGGTAACAAACTAGTATATATAAAAATATATGTATATGTATATATATATATATATATATATATATATATATATATAGATTGTAATGAGTCACAACGCCGACTTGTCCAGATAAGCGCCACCCGCCAAGCAAGTAACATTAAGACGCTTGTGCGCGCGCTCCGTTGCTCCTTGTGCTCGGCTCCAGCTCGCGTCCCTAACCTCACTGCGCGTGCCCATACTCGTTTCGCTCATCCGACGCCTGTTGATCAGTTGCCGAGCCAACGAATGAAAGACTTCGATAATACAACTTCTACACGTAACTTTAGTTATAAAATGTACAATTCGGCTTAGAATTTTTGCAAAAAAAAACAAAAAAAAAAAAAAATATATTTAACTGCGTAAGATTTTATTTGAATACTTATTTTGAAAGAATTAGGAAATAATTTAATGATTGAAATATTCTTACATGAAATTAATATTTAAGAATTTGTTATTAAATAATAAGATAATACTTTATAAAATAATATTTAGTGCTGGGTTGTTTAATTTTAATTACGTTGAAATTATGGTAGATAATTTTAGGTAGATTCTACTACAAGAAGTAATCGTATACTTTATTATTGCTTTAACGAGATAATTAAATCTAAATGAAATATACAGTGTTTTTATTGATATTGTAAGAAAATCATTGTTTTAATTTAAGAACAAATGATATAGTAAGTATGCAAGTGGTAATACATTTAGAACAGTACGCCAAAGTCTATAATGAAGCAAGTTTAAATAAAATGTATGTTAATTTTTGTTACCTTATTAAATATTTATTAAATAGTTTAAGCGCATATGTTATAAAATTGGGACTAGTTCAAGTGAAACAATTATATTTGAAAATTGGAGCCGCTGTGGTTCGCATCGGACGCAAGCCAATCGCCGTCGTGCGCCGTCGTGCAAATCCCCCTTCTCTAATTTTTGGGTGTCCCACGGTAGGCATCAGTTTTGTCTTAGCCGTCGGAATATCAGGTCCATATACGAAAGGGAGGAAAGTGGGAGATAGAAAGAAACGTGGAAAGTAAAAGAAAGAAAGGTAGTGTGAAGAATATATAAAATATGTGAAGGAGAGTGTATAGCGAAGTAAAGAGAAGGGGAATGTGTAGTATAGAGAAAAGGTGAAGAGAGAGAGAGAGAGAGAGAGAGATAGAGAAAAAGCTTATGAAAAGGAAAAGAATAGAGTGTGATAGATGAGGCGAGTGAGAGATTGAGGAAGAGAGAAAAGCAAAGCGGACGTGGAAGTAGGAGGAATGCGACAATTTGATCCCGGACGCTGAAGACTCGGTATACTTCCACGCCCTGCCCTTCCAGCAACGGACCCCGAACCTACCACTGATCGCTCCACGAGAATAGTAGTGTGGGCTCGGTTTCGCAGTTTTTCCTAGCCAGTGCGATGGGCCGACGTTATCCGGGTTTACGCGCATTCACCATTAAAAATGGCGATATTAATATGTTAGTTAAGCATTTACACATATTTGAATCTAATGCAAAGATAGCCCAAACAAAAATATTGTCAAATAAGTCTCAATAATGACATAATTTCAGTATTTTCACATTTTTAAATCAAACTCACAATCAAATGGTGACTAAATGTTTGTGTTTTTGTCAAGATAACGCTATTGTAATTACATTTTTGGGTATATAATGGAAGATGATAATTTTTAGATATTTCATTTAACAAGCGAGTTTTACAAATTTCAAAACCCATAATTTGTGAGTTTTTACCTTTTCTTTACAATTAAATAACGGCGTAAAGGGAGGAAAAATAATTGCTTCCTCATATATTGTGTAAAAATTTGCAAATAAAAGGCATTTGTGTAGATAAATTTAAAATAATTTTTTCTTTACTTGCCGGTTGTACTTTCCCCTTTACAGTTCGGGGGAGCTCTCAATGAGATTACAGGTAAGGGACGTATAATAAAAAAATAAGAAACTCAATCTAATAAATAAATGAACTAATTTAAAAAATTTCACGATATCACTATATATATATATATATATATATATATATATATATATATATATATATATATATATATATAAAGAAAATAAACATAATGTCATTTGATAAAAAGAGAAAATTTAAATTTGTTTCTTGTTTGAGCAGTATTAGGACAAATATTCACTGTAACACCTATATTCGGTAATTACTTCAAGTGCGTATGGTCGCTCACGCACGCGCGCGCGCGCCATTGAAACAGCAATACTTGAATGACAAGTGGTGAACCAAATATGGAGAAGGATACTAATAATTAACAAATTCAATTTTTAACTTACCGTTACATTGACCATTTGAATTCTCCGTTTTGAAAACTAATAACATTAATATGATATGTAACAGATCTGTCCATTTCAAGAGCTCCATTTTGTTCCTAATGAAATGATGAGCCTATGAAAATATTTTTTAATAATAAATACACAATATTTTATTACATGAAAATTTACAGAAAATTATAATAGTTTCACTTTTTTTCAATATATTTAGTTATTTGCAAAAATTATTTCACATGTACTTCCAGTTGTGTCATGATATTCAGGATAACCTCAAGGCTTAGGTCCCGTGCTGCACGTGCAAGTATTTTCTTAATATGTTAGACATATCTATTGTATACTACGGTATGTTTATACCATTTACCAATAGACTTCTACAACTTAAGCTGTATATGATTATTTTTGTTATAATTTGGTTTAATTATTAAAGTTGAGCATTTCATATACACGTCCTGGAATTCATACTAATCTACATATTCATCTACATAATCTACATATTGATTTACTTACAATGAAACAGGCAAGCAATACGTGTTTAGCAACATTTTTTCGAATTTTAATTGAACCAATCACACAATGACATATAATTATATAATGCTTTCACATCAGAAAATCTAAAAAGATCGTCCTTTTTTAATGATTATTTGTTGCATCTACTTATTTATCGAATAGAACATGATAAGTTTATATATGTGAGCATATAATGTATAATTATAATAAATTATTAAAATTCTAAAAAAAATAATCCTAAATTCCGTAAAATATAAAAGTTTAAACGTAAGCTATATAAAACTGGTGAAGTATACTGAATGTGCAACTTACTAAAGAAATAGTTGCTTAAATATTCGACTATTGTGCTTTCGAAAAAATTAATTTAGACCAATTTACCTTTACGAAAATACCACCACATATAATTGTTAAGTGAGAAGCAGCTATTGAATTTTCACGTTTTAATTTACGGTGATCGTGGTACGACTCTTAGAACACATGCATGCTTAAATATGCTCAAGCTATTTATATAATTATTACATATATTGTTTCGGTGACAATGCCTATTTAAAATTTTATTAATCTATTCTTCTAACAAAGAAATATTTTAAAGACAGTAAAAAAATAACAAAAGAATATTTCCTTAAAATATTCTAATTTTTTGATAAATTTATTAATTCTATCTATTAATATTGAGATCATGTTTCCATAAAAGTATCTTAAACTCGTGCGTGTCCCAAGTACCAGTAAATTCAAATTCAAAACTTTGAAGATCTAAACCTACTTCAAATTCTTAAATTTATTGTAAATTACATTTTAATCTGAATAACATGCTTTGAAATCAAATCTCATTTAGAGATGTTAAGAATGTGTATTTTTAATACATGACATTTAAGTCGATCAATTTTTTTAAACATTTTTAAAATAAGTTCATGAATTAATATTATTAATATTTCAATATTAATGATAAAAAAATTATCTCGAGAGAATAGAATAATTATTCAGATTTGTAGCATTGAATAGGACTTGTCCCAGATTTCATTCAATATATATATATATATATATATATATATATATATATATATATATATATATATATTTATTATACAGTTTTTGCTTTTTTTCATGTTATTTAATGTCCCTCTATTGATGCTTCCAAATACTGGTGCTAATCATACGAAGATCTACGATATGTTTATAAACACATCATATGTAAAGAATTATAGCGGTGCTTGTGGTAATCGGCCAAGACTGGGATTTGAACTTGGATCACAAAGTTACTAGTCCCACCCTCTAGCGATCGAGCCATCGCAGGCCTTTTACTATATCGTTATGATAAAATAATCTAAGAGACACCCAGGTTTTTGAAGCAGACTGTACGGTCTTTCTTAAGGGTTCAATTTAAAATTTTGTAATTATAGGGTGACAACTATCACATTCTGTACAAATCTATACAAACTGAAATCTTCAACAAACCAATAACAAGTTTATTTTTGGAATTGAGATAGTAAAATTTCCACACTTATAATAGCTCTCTTTATCATTTGAACCCGGATTCAGATATCTATACGAAGTACAGACATGGCCTTTCTGCATTTCATTATCATTTAGTGAAAAAGTTTAAAATGTAAATGAACTTCCTGTGAACAGAATTATACGAATAACATTTCAACCCAATAAATAACAAAATTACTTAATGTATACAAAATGGTTTGCAACTTTATTATTATGTTTGCGGAAATGCTATTTCTGTCAGTTTGTTTAGAAATAACCAAAAAAAGGGAGCATAAATCAAGGGAATTCGTGTAAGGAAGAGGAATACGTATGCCGGTTAAACGCGAGTAATAAATATTTACCAGCCACAATTAAACTAATAATATTTTATTGGAATCCCGCGTGGAATAAAAAACTTCCACTCTGTGAGTGAAGGACTAGCCGTTACATCTACAAACTATAGAGTAAGCGCGCTTATAACCGTTCGCACTACACAGCATTCACATTCACATTACCTACGTATACATCAATTGCCAGAGTACTCCTTAGCTAATCAGTGAAGATGTGCTCCGCTGAACCTCCTGCTCTGTGTTACGATCCCAAGAACGGGAGTAGCCCTTACCGTAACGGCAGCCACCGGGCACGAATGCCGCCGAGGGCAGTCCTCAGTGATCGCGGCAGAGCCGATCTACTCCAAGGCCACGTGTCTTGTCCCGTATATCTCCGGAATAAATAATTTAATTCTATTTAGTTATTAGTCTATTGGCAAAAATTGTGAAGAAGAAGCTTTCTGAAATTTAATTTTCTTCATTCTAACCTACAAATCGCACCTTCGCAGCTCGATTGCAGTTCTCATGAGAAAAAATATAGTCGATAACGAGAACGAAAAGGCTTCTTTACGTAACTCATTGCAACCCTCAATAAGTAGGTGGGATGTTAAAATAAAAATACACGAAATAATCTTTTAACATGAACTTTATTTCAAACGAGGGAAGAAAAGACGTCTGTTCAAACGAAAGGACAACGCAAGACTCACTACAGTACTCGATAAAGAAAACTCTGCAAGCCCTTGTGAGAAACTTGAAACCTATAGACAAATATCAGGCATCTAAACAATAAACTCATAAATCATTTGCCACGCAGGGCTGCAAAGACGTAGATCGTACTAAGACCCAGCGGACTCATATGTTTACATCCTTTAACGATACGGTCCAATATTTAGTTTCAAGTATTTTTTGCTTTATTATTTATAGAAGGCTAAAATAATCTAACACTCGCGCAAACAGCTTGTTTCGTATATAAAGCATTTCCATAGCCAGAAAGAAATGTATTATTACAGTACTCCGTACCATAAATTTGCACTTTACGACCATTTCAGCGGCCGATAAGTAATCTATTATGAGCTGTGAAGGCATCACTAATTTCAGATCACACATGTCACATCGAATACACATATAGTCGTACATCTAAGAATTACTGGATTAATGAGCTGACCTATTATTTTTAAATAAACTATTTTTAATATGAAAAAACATTTGTTAATCTGACTAATTTTAATTTCACTGAATATTTTATTTGTTTTACCTTTAGATAGAAATTTTTTTAGATCATTTAATATAGATATAATAATTAGAAATTTAATAACTTTATTCTTATACATTACCAAATTAGGAAGAATAGAGATAATTGAAAACATACTTAATTATTAATAATTTATTGTAAAATCAACTAAATCTATATTTTTCTTACGAATAGAATCGAAATAGATGTAAAAATTAGTTATATTATTATTATAGTTATTATTAGTTAGACCCGGAATGAATTAATTTAATTTGATCTGAATGGATAATTAATTATTGAATTCAGGATCGTGAGAAAATCTTCGTTAAAGGCCACAAAATTGTATGCAACTAAGGTACACGCTTGACCCATATCATGACGGATAAAACCGAAGATTTTCTAAGAACTAACTTTTATATGATTTACAACTAACGTAATGAAATATTAGCCAGAGAAAAATTTTGAGAAAGAGGTTTAACTGGTTATGCTTCCATAAAAGCAATTGATCCGTGCTGTGACGGAAAATTTAGAAATTTTCTTCCTAATAGCTCTCAATAAACCTAAAACCTTCCTAAAATCTCACAAGTAAGGTGACTGTATTTTAGCTTAAAGAAATCTTGAGAATTTTGAAAAAAGTATCGACGGTGTCAGATTACCACCTAGGGTTCTCCGACTGTCCGGCTGCGCAAAGTGTTTAGATTACGATCGGGGGGTTTATCGCCCGACATTTGATCCGCGATAAGAAGAACTGCGAGTCTATAAAGGGCGCTGTATCAGCGCGGAAGGCATTATTTGTATATCGTCTGTACTATGGTGATGCTCATTTTTCTGTTTTTCTTTTATTATAAATTAAAAATTCATTTTAGTGAACAGAAACTCTTTGAAACTTTCATTATTTTAAACCTCCCAGTAAGTAGTATATCACAATCCTCTTAATATAAGAAAAACCGAAGAAAATCCTTTGGGTTCTTCTCGTGAATAATTAAGATGTCGTTTTAATCATAAAATACATCAATGGAACATTTTTTCGACATATGTCAGCAGCAGTGATAACAATATTTTAAATAATCGAGTTATTTTTGTAAAGAATCCGATCAGAAATATAGACCTTGTTTGTAATATTCTTAATACTTTCGGTTACAGATATCAATTGCTTGCTTTAACAATTGCCATGTATTATATGCTACTGTGAACTAGTATTCTTTAAAATAAATTCACGTAAAGCTTTTATGTATAATTACAAATATTGAAGTAACATTTACATATTTAAATAAATTTGAATATATATTTTATCGACTGTTTTGTGATATTTAAAGATTTTAAAGAAACTAATGCTTGATTCATGCTTAACAAAGCTCGCATTAAATCGCAAACTTAATCTCAAATCTCTTAGAAATTGAACTCTTAAAATTAAGAAAAATAAAATAAATATTTGATACGTACTTTCTTATACTGTTTTAATTATTTTAAAAATATCTTACGCAGAATATTATCTAAAATAATCTATAATGCTAAACTGAAATGACCAGTGTTTTAAAAGTAAACTAATATAATATTAATGTTACTATTTCGTCTTAAACTAAATCTAAACGGAACATATACATAACATATATAACGTATTCAAAGTGTACAGTCCGTAACAATGAGAGTTTCGAAAAATTTCAAATATCGTGTGTATTTGGGTGTGAACGCGTGCGCGCGTGTGGGTTCGATAGTTATACTTACTAGCTAGGTATATATTTATTTATTATTCTTTAGATACGTCTCATTGACAGCAAATAATGAGCGATTTATACCTTTGCGCGTTTTGAAACAGACAAAGAACAGTCACTTAGGCAATTCCTATATGACTCTGACAACCCATAGCTTTACAATTTACATAGCCAAAAAAAAAAAATGAAAAGAACAATACTAGCATGATAGACCGTGAGACCAAGAAGTATCCAAAAGTATAGTAACAATTAATAAATTAAAGTTTTCACTTACTGTTACCTTGGCCGACCGAATTATGTGTATTGAAAATTAATAGTATCAATATGGTTTATAACAGATCTGTTCATTTCAACGCCTCCATTTTGCTATTAATGAGTTGTTAAACCTATGAAAATGTTTATTTAATATAAATGAATAATAAATCACTTGCATATATAATATACTTTATAATAAATCACTTACATATAGTTTGTAAAATGTAGCGATTAAGTTATTCTTTGATAGAGTTTGACGCGAGTGTAAAAAATTTTTGTAAATTGGAAACCACTTTGAAGTGTAATATATTGGTGTGAAATAAGATTGGTTGAATGAGAAAATTCGGTGTCAAGCGCTCTCAAAATCTTAAAACCAATTTTAAATATTTTCCTGGGTATATTCTCAATCTGACTTTCGATAAATCTTCATCTCTCCTTGTATTTGAGGTCAAAATGACGTAAAACCCGAACTCAGTCACACCAAAAACATAAAGATACATCTTTTGCAACGATTATAACCAGATTGCTAGGTTTGATCTTCAAATGACCTTGATTGATCTTGACTCTGAAGTGATAAGGTTAAACCAACTTCAGATATGAACTTGGCGCACCAATTTACTTAAGAATAAAGAGGTATCCTAGCATTATGTTTTTGGCTTTCCGGCCCTTTAAAGGTTCAGATATAATTTTCAGTGCATAAATCCAATCACATAAGCTTCTTATTGCTTTCATAATTTCAAGAGCTCTAAATATAATAAAATTCTCCTGGAAGTATTTTGATAATTATAATCAAGAATTTATTATTATAATATAATAAAGAAGAATATGTATTATGGCTTGACCTATTATTTTATTTAGTTTTCGTAATTGTTATGACTTCTTATAAATCATATAGTATACTGAAATAGTATTTAATATGATGAATAAAAATATGTTAATTTTACGATTGAAGGACGTCCTCTGCATATTCCTGTTTCCTGACAGTATACACAATGTATCCCAAAAGTCAGAGATTATAGGTATAAAATCTGTGCTACTTGCGCCACATTCCTGAAACTTTAGCCACTTGATTGTATATTCATAGTATATACATAGTCGCAGATATGTTAACGAATAACCGTAACTCTAATTAGAGATTGATTGAAGAACTTACTGGACTATAAAGATCCACGGTTCAACGTATTATGTCGAACGACTTAAAAAAAAGAAGGTGTGCGCTGTTTTCCTGTTGCAAGATACTGCATTAGCATATACGTACAGCGATAACTAACATTCAAGTTTCGGCCAAAAAAATGGTTCCTGTACTCAGTGACCCAACATACTCGCATTTTTTATTTGGTTTGATTTGATTCCCCCTTGACTACCTCCAGTTTCTAAAGTTAAAAATGGATTTTATAGGAAACCGTTTCGCGTCAATGGGCGAGATACAAGAAAATGTGACAACAAAATTAAAAAATATTCCATAAGAGCAGTTTTTCAGAGGCATGAAGATATTGGAAGATCGTGCCCATTTGTGCATTATTTCCAATGGAGACTATTTTGAATAAAAAGTTTGTAAAAACAGTTTTAGATATTTATTACGACTTTTGTGTCTCCAGTCTACAATCTTTTGAGACACACTGTGTATAGTTCTTCTGATAACGAGACATATTGTAAGCTTCATAATTGTTAAAGTTGTACAAATATTTATTACACATATGTCGACCTACACAGATCAAACCAATACATGATTTTATCGATATCGCCTTATATCATTATTATCGACAAAAACATTTATTCAATTCATAAATTTATGCTGCATTTTGAAAAATTGTCCGAAATTTTTAATGTATGAAAAATCCATTTGGTTAACAGAATGTTTCGCAAATACGATTTCGTTTTTCTAAATGCCTTTTCTTTGACATTATGTAGTTTATTTTTAAATACATTAACTTTAATACAATATTATTAATGTTCAACTTTCTCTGAATACACCAGTGCACAAAAAGAAATGCGAAATTACGATAATCTCTAAGATTCTATATTCAAATAGTGTCATAATTTATAAATATCATATGGATAATAGGAAATTACAAATTTTATGCTCTAATATAGTTTTACAATTAACTTCTTTGAGAATTTGCCTCCGATCTTTTACAAGTAAACCGTACATCTGGACAAGGTAGAAAAGGAGGTTCTTCTTCGCTGTTATCAACACATGATTTACCATCCTCATCCAACTTCTCACCGTACGGACATCCACATACACCGTGCCATTGATTTTCTGAATCTTTTTTGGCGAAGCAAAACTTCTGGCAATGGCTTCTCTCATTTAAACAGGGATGATCTTCTCTGATAATTTGCAATGCACTATTGTAAACTTGAATATTGGTTAACGAGCTCTTCTCTATATCTTTTAAAAGAGTTGCGATCTTGCCACTTCTTTTATTGATACGATAAAGTATTGAGCGTGTATTTAAATAAAGCCAATCGATGTCCACTGCCATTGTCATAACATATCCCTTAATGTTATCTATTTTTATTAAATCATGAACATCTTCACCATCTAAGTTGCAATGACGAATTCGAAGAACTCTTCCATTTTCGGTATTTTTCTAAAATATACAAATAATTACAATGATTTTGTATGAAATATGTGTATTAATTAAATTACTTTAATAGATGAAATTTTACCGTCAATTCAGTAAAGTAAATTCTGTTATAATTATAGTCTACAGCTAAGCCATCTAATGTATTCGGGCTGCTGAGTTTCGTCAATAATGTTAAACCGGTACCGTCAGTATTGAGTCGACTAATTTCATATTTGTCTTCATTTGCCAAAATGTAATAAATATATCCGTGGTTCGGGTGAATATCTAAACTATATACTAATCCTTTTATATCAATTTTCAAAATTTTACTATATGTAGGGTTATTTACATTTACTACATGCAGAGTTGTCATATCAGAGTAATAATGAGTAAAGTAATAAAGATTTTTTGTAATCCAGTCATACGCAATTTTCCCTACAGAATTACTCAATATATCTGGCAAAAATGTCTTTTCCTTTCCGTTATCCAAATCAACCTGATATAATAGAATCGATTTAGTGTAATTACTGTAAAAAATGAGCCTATCTCTAGCATCGAAATCCAAGCCATATATATATCCAACCTCAAACTGAGATGGATTCAGTACATCAGCAGCAATAGATCTGTCAGCGTTAAGGCTCTTTCCTCTTAAATGTTCGCCCTAATACAAAACTCTTAATTAGTATTTGAAAATCATACAGTAATTGTGTCGAATACGATATGTCTTTTTAGCTAAAAATACCTGTTTAATTAAAAGGAACTCTTCTGCTGGAATGCATGATTTTCCATCTTTATCAAGTTGAAATCCAACATTGCAAGCGCATTTCATATTCTCCGTACTACTTTTGGATAAAATGCAAAAGTGTTGGCATTGTCCATTATCGCTATCACAGGGATTGTTGAATTCTTGATTATTGTCACATATTATGGACTTAATAACAAAGGCATCGGTATTTTCCAAGACAGATGTAATTTTTCCGGTAGCTAAATCCAATTTAAATACTGTCTATTTTTAATAGAATGGAGTATTAATATAATGAAATAAGAATTAAATTTTATAAATATTCTTCATAATACTCGAGAATTTACCTCATTTACAATCTCAACCCAATATATATGATTCTCAAGAATAGTGAATACGTATACATCTTGAAGAATCTGTAGAGAATCATTTCCGGCTTTATAATGCACAACTTCGTTTAGCCCGTTGTAATCTGAACTGTGAATTGTGAATGTTCGCCTGTTGATCCAATATAAACGCTTTGTCTGCAGATCTAAAGTAATATGAGCAAACGGTATTGGCCTTTTAGTGAATGGTGCGTCGTCTTTGAAATTCATATCATCTAGCTCAAAATAAAGAATTTTGGGACTGGATCCATCGAGCTCAGTTCTTAATATCTATAAGAAATATTGCAGCGAGAAGTTTTATAATCAGATGAATATTTTAATATTAGGAGTGTGAATAAGTCTTTCCCGTTTTTTATAAGAGATGGCGCCACCAATACTGTGCGAGTATTCAATGGTTACATATGTCATAATCAAAGCTTATTCATATGTCAACAATTCCATACTAACACATTAGTTAAAATTTTTTCGCATCATAAATTTTTGATATCGTGAAAATGTCGAAATTTGAACCGAGTCGACGTCATTTGCGGGAAGTTTCACTTTATTGGTTCAATTTGAAGAAATCTGCTGCCGAGACGCATCGATTGCTTCAGGAGGCTTATAGAGAAGGTTGTGTCGATGATTCAAGTGTTCGCGGATGGTTTCGACGCTTCAAAAGCGGTGATTTCGACGTGGAAGACAAGGAGCGTTCCGGGCGGCCGCAAATCTTTGAAGATCGAGAATTGGCGACTTTGCTAGATGAAGATTCTTGTCAAACGCAAGAAGAACTTGCTGAAGCATTGGGAGTTGACCGAACAACCATTTCCAAGCGTTTGAAAGCCATGGGAATGATCCAAAAGCAAGGAAATTGGGTGCCGTACGAACTAAAGCTGAGAGACGTCGAACGGCGTTTTTTCACTTGCGAACAGCTGCTTCAACGACATAAAAGAAAGGGTTTTCTGCATCGTATCGTGACTGGCGATGAAAAGTGGATACGTTACGATAATCCGAAGCGAAGAAAATCATGGGGACTACCCGGCCATGCATCATCATCGACGGCCAAGCCAAATATTCATGGCGCCAAGCTCATGCTCTGTATATGGTGGGACCAGCTAGGTATGGTTTACTATGAGCTTCTGAAACCGAATGAAAGGATCACAGGCGAGGTCTATCGACGACAATTGATGCGTTTGAGCCGCGCACTGCGAGAAAAACGGCCACAATACTCCGACAGGCACGACAAAGTTATTTTGCAACATGACAATGCTCGCCCACATGTTGCACCGCCCGTGAAAACATACTTAGAAACGCTCAAATGGGAAGTCCTACCCCATCCGCCGTATAGTCCAGACGTTGCTCCGTCTGATTACCATCTCTTCAGATCGAAGACGCATGGCCTGGCTGACCAACACTTCCATGCCTACGAGGAATCCAAAAAATGGGTGGATGACTGGATAGAGACCAAACCGGTTGAATTGTTTCGCAACGGGATTCGTATGTTGCCAGAAAGATGGGAAAAAGTTGTAGCTAGCGATGGTCAATACTTTCAATAATTCATTTGTAACCATTTTTTCACAATAAAGGCTCAAAATTTGAAAAAAAAACGGGAAAGACTTATTCACATACCTGATAGAATATCGATATTTTAAATGAAAACGAAACTTATCGTAAATTTGTTTTATGAAATGCACTGTACCTGATATTCATCAAGGATGAATAAGTAGCCCTCATATGGATCCAAAGCTATTGATTTAATATTCGATATTATAGATCCAAGGATAACGGCGTGCTTCGTTAAATTCTTAAGATCAAATATCTGGACCGTATTCGTAATTACCTCAGCGACGTAAAGCTTATCATTTACTGAATCAATACTTATGCTGACTGGCTGCCAATTGTTTAATTTTGGTACAAGCGTCTTTACAGTGGTGTTGTTCGCAGCGGAGTAAATTTCGTTCGTATCAATATCGGCCCAGACGGTAGAATTTCTTTTACAATCATAGTCAATGCTAATTACTCCAACAGCATTTATATAGGGTGTTAATTTTAAATCGGAAGGATCAACTAAGACGATATTATCGGTTTGTGTAAGTAGTAGATGCTTGTTTACTTTGCCTAATTACGGAAAAACTATTAATGAATAACTCTTACGGTGGTCATAGAACTAGAAAACTATAAATTTAATGTTGTCTGAAACATAGCAGGGCATTAAAATCGAACTAATCTATTATCGTACAAAAATTATCTTGTTCTCTCACTATAACTATTAATAATTTAAAAGTGACTGAAATCATTTCAAAGAGTGTTTATGATATCCACTGAACATAGATTCTTTTGCAAATTAATCGCTTATTAAATATGAACGAGCATTTTTTCTCATATTTAAAACAAGTAAAATTGGTCATTAGGGAAAAATACAAACTATAAAATTTGTTGCGTGTACAGGGAGGAATCTAAAAACATCTAGAATCTGAAATAATGACTGAAATAATTTCTTGATAACTTCACTGTCTATCAAAGTATATTTTGCATTTATCATTCTCTAAATACGTCATTTTTACAGTAAAAGATAGGTAATCTATACTTTTGCTCGTTTCCAGTCAGTCAAAGAACATGCACATTTATGGTCTAGATCATTTATTATGCAATTTCTGATGCAATTTATTATGCAAATATATTTGTCTGTCAGCTCATAGCTGTAGAAGTTAGATAGCAATAAAAAAATTATGCAAAACAATAATACTAGTATAATAGATCGTAAGACCAAGAAGTATTTAGAAATGTATTAAAAATTGACAATTTAAAATTTTAACTTACTATTACATTGGCCGATTGAATTATGTATATTGAAAACTAATAATATCAATATGATATGTAACAGCTCTGTCCATTTGAAGGGCTCCATTTTGACTAATGAGTTGTTGAACCTATAGAAATATTTTTATAATAAATCCACAATATTTAATTAAATGGAAATTGTATTAATCTTACTTATACGTCTAGTTATTTACGTAATTTATTTCATGGATACTCCAGTTGAGTTATGGTCTTGAGGATGACCCGAATATCATAAGGCGGTCGCTCTACGGCCTTCTATTTTGTCAATATGTTAGGCATATATAATAATATACGTTGAGATTATACATTCATATAATTTACCATGACCTTTTTATAATGCAAACTATATATCCTTATTTTTGTTTAAATTTGGGTTATTTATTTATATACACATATGTATCATGATTTCCGGTAAGTATGATCTCACGATATTCTGCATTACACTGATTTATAGTATAATAAGCAAGTAATACTTGTTTACGAAAATTTTCTTTATAATAATGATATGAATCACAACATTACAAATCTTTCAATTCTTATGTATATGAAAATATAAAAAGACGTTTCTTATTCAAAGATTATTTGTTGACCTTCTTAATTTTTAAATTTCATACAACTGTTGCAGATGATAAGTGTATATATAGATATAATGTAAAACTAAAATAAATTATTGAAATTCTAACCAAAATAATCATAAATACCGTAAAATGTCTAAGTTCATGTGTAAATTATAAAAAACTGGCCATGTTTACTTTATTTGCAACTTATTAAAAAACATAGTTATATGAATGACAGCAGATAGAATTATCATAAATACTAAAATATTCGCCTATTTTTCTTTCACAAAATCAATTTAGGTCAATTTACTTTTAAGCGAAATACCAACATATGTATTTGCTTCTCAGTTATCGAATTGCTCACATTTTATTTTAAGATTACCGGGGAGTAAAAATAACAGTTTCTACGCACAATATTTTTTAAGTGTTTTAAATATTTATATTATGTTATATACCTTCAAATAAATTTAATGAACCTCGTTTTTCGTGTGTTTTCCACAATTTTTACGATGAAATAACTAATTTTTACTAATCCAAAAAACATTCTTTGTTGTAAGTGATAACATTGATTTGGTTATAAAATATTTATAAATTTATGTGTGAATCGAATAAGTTCTCCTAATTCAAAAAATTTAATCATAGATACTGGAATGTCATTTCGTATTTAGGTCATAATAGCCTCTGTTTCTTTATTATTTTAACCCGAAATGTTTGCATTCCGTATCAAGGTAACTAAAATAAGTTAAATTGTATAATAATAAAATCGTATAATACCCAACTCTATATTAATTCATGCTTCCAACATTAATGAAATAACACCTGTCGTAAGTTAGAAAAATAAAGGTGGGATTGCATAAGCCAGGAAGATCGAATATACAGTAATTTAGGCGACATTAAAAAAGAAGACGAAAAACTCCTTTCAGAATTGCAACAAATCAATTTTAATAATACTGAATATAATTCAATACTGATTCCACGAATTGTTTCATTTTTAAACAAAATAGTCATGTAGCTAAGGTATATCTGAATAACCTTGCAGAAATATAGACCAATTTATCATAGATGGCGCAGGTAAACACAAAAGGTAACTCTGATGAATTACCTAATGAAGCCGCTATAATTTCGATAGTAGATAACGTGGAAACGAAATTCGTTGATAAATAAAACATACGTATATATGACACTTAAAAGATCTTTAAAAAAAAACTATTTAATTATCGAGAAGAGTTACATTATACAGTAATTTCTCATAATGCAGTAATTGCATCGTCAACAAAACCGTACGAGACAGATTCGAAAATACCTCGAGAAAGTAAACGCACGCGAAGCCGCTTTGTCCGAAATTTACGCGTCCGAGAGATCGCATTAACATTCCCTTTTCTATATGGGACTCGATATGACGATACAGAGAACGTCTTTTGTTTATTTAAAATATATATTATATCGAGTCTATATATTATTATGCATGAAACGTTATCTAAAGATTTTATTTTTAGCGCATTAGTTCCCGATTATAATTATACATTAAACTATTAAATTTAACTCTTCATAAATAGTTGATGGTATTAGGATAAATCTTATAAACTACAAGGTAGAAATACACATATTGAATTCATAATAATTTTAAATTAAATACTAGAAACGTTTCTTAACATATATATAATTACAAACTAAAACATTTAAGAATATATTTAAACATACGAACTAAACCATTTAAAAAATAGATATAAAATTATCAATTAATATATTTAAAATATCTCTCAAGTTACAAATTAAATATTAAGGTGGATATGAAATTACACACTAAAAATTTTACTTTTTTAAAATAAAAGCTTTTGTGAGTCCGTAACAAAACCAATAAATTATTTTATCATTATTGCTGCTAAAAATATTTATCGATTTGATATATTAATGCTTCTTTTGTAATAATTAAACTGATAATTAATTCACGAAAAATGCTTTTGAGTTTACTTATGAGTGCAACAAAAAGAAAAACATGCGAGATTAACATAATCTCTAACACTTTTTATTAAAACAATATCATAATTTATAAATATCATATAAATAGTAGAAAATTATAAATTTTATGCTCTAATATCGTTTTACAATTAACTTGTTTAAGAATTTACCTATGATTTTTTACAAGAAAACCGAATATGTGGACAAGGTAGAAAAGGAGGTTCTTGATGCACTATACCACGGCAATCAAAGAAGACAGTGAGCAAAATCTTGACATTTGATCGAACTTGGCATGCTTTTTGGTTTTTGCTTTTTGGCGTCTCGGTTCTTCCGTGCTCTTCCATTAGGACGATTTGGATTTAGTTTTAACGTCATAACCATATACCCACGATTTATCACCAGTTATAAACTTTTTGAGTTCATCAGCATCATTATTGACTTCAATAACATATCCTAAGCTATCGTCGCAATACGATTCTTTTGATTAAAATTAAGCAGTTTTGGAACGATTTTCGCTGAGACACGTCTCATGACCAAAACATGCAAACAAATAGAATGGTATGAGCTAACCGATATGCCCACATCCTTTTTAATTTAATATGGTTCACTGCTTGCACGTTATCATCTGCTGTTGATGTGTTAGAACTTCCACGGCGAGGTTCCTTTTCGTGATTCTCTCACCATTCTTGGAAGAGCTTGTACCATTTATACAGATTCTTTTCACTCAAGCTGGATTCGCCGTATGCAATTGTCCAAATTTCAAGAGGCTTAGATCCTTAAATATAATTTGGGTGAAATTTCCAAGAAATTATTCGGTGCCATTTTGTAAAATTAAATAGATATTTATGCCATAAGATTTTTTAATGCTTTTTATTTGGGAGAAAGATATGAAAATAATGATCAATTGAAGAAGCTACAAAGAAGCAACATATATATAATAAAAAATATATGGTATTTAAATGTATACATTTAAATGTGGTATAAATTTCAATGCTATTTTATACATTTTTAACCTTTAAAGAGCCGGGATTTGCGGTTTCGAAACCTCCTTTAAAAGTGCCCAAATTGATATCTTGTATCACCCATCAAGTATGTACAATAGTCCTATCATAGATTGAACCGATATATCGACTCTCCGGCCCTAGAGGGTCATGAGAAATTTTTAGTTCGGTAACATAAGAACAAAATCATATTCTCAGGTTTATTGACTAATGTTATATTATTTCTTCTAAAATAAATTTGTAGTTATAATTGTACTATCTAAATTATGATGATATATAAGATTCTAGCAAACAGTATTTCTGTAATTTCACTGGAAAACTACTTTCACGAGAGTAGATTCAGAAATTGATCTGAATAATGATATTGACACCATTATGATTGATTGAATGAGAAAATTCGGTGTCAAGCGCTCTCAATATCTGAAAACCAATTTTAAATATTTTCCTGGATATTTTCTCAACCTGACCTTCGAGAAATCTTCATCTCTCTTTTTATTTGAGGTCAAAATGACGTAAAACCCGAACTCAGTGCCTCCAAAAACATAAAGATACATCTTTTGCAATGATTCAAACCATTTTGGTAGGTTTGACGTTCAAATAACCTTGACTAATCTTGATTCTGAAGTGATAAGGTCAAACCAACTTCAGATATGAACTTACCGCATCAATTTAATTAAGAATAAAGAGGTATTCTAGCATTATGTTTTTGGGCCGATATATTGGCTTTCCGGTCCTTGTAACGAGGTGGTGATTTCCGCTCGTCACTTCTACTTACTACATTTTCCTGCTCACTTCCAGGGTGGGAACTCGGGCTGCTATGTATTTGGTCGATGTGCTTTATATATATATATATATATATATATATATATATGATTGAAATTTTATTTTTTTTTATTGTAATCTCTTATATATCTTTATGTGTTATATATATATAAAATTTTAATGCAAATGCGGCTTTCTTTAATAAACAAAACTAACACTTTATATACTATATGTAAAATTTTAATATCAAGGCATTTTTATACAATAAACAAAATAACGCTTTACATATTATAAAAACATTACATCCGCCACATTCATTTATGATAAGAAAATTACGTTAGCCATCTTCCGTGCCATATCACACTCACGCTCGCCGAAAATATACTACTTCCCCATTTTGGTGACCGCCGCTTCCTGATTTTCCCCCGCATCCCGGTTTCCCCGCTCGCAATTTTCAATATTAGTATAATTATTTAATTTAAGGGCGCGCAGGCCCACTCACCCGCTACCGCTAATCACCAGGGCGTCCCCTCGTGCGCTCGCTTCTGCTGCCTCCTTGATCTTCCGCGATGGCTCCCCTTAAGAGAGAGAGAGAAACAGAAAGAGTCCGCGTTCAACAAAACCACAGTTTGTACAGTCCACCGCACTTCGCACAACGGATTCCTCGTCCTTACACTTCCCGACCACTATTTTATCACGCCCATACTTCCACCTTCGCGCAACTTCCCTCCCGTCTCTTAACTTACGCCGAAAAAAAGTAAAAATTTTGCAATGGCCGCCACACGTGTATCTTCTACAGGCTTCAAAAATTTTCTTAAGTCTTCCTGGTTTTCATCCTCGATTCTCCAATCACCGCTCTTCTTCAATTTGCGCCAATTATCATCCTTCTTCTCCGATTTGCGCCAATCATCATTCTTCTTCTCCGATTTGCACCAATCCTGTGCCCTTCCGTATCTTTGTTACTCTAATGACCGACATTGTCCGTCGGCAACATCTCGTTTCATGACTTGCGCCGCGCGCCAAGTTTCACTTAGCCTGAGGAATATCTCTATATATATATCCCCGTCGGTAGTTCGGTGGGGCGCTGCTACGAGCGGTGGCGCTGTCTGCCGCTTCTTCTCCACGTCGACTCCGTCTTCTTGCTGACTGGTACTTCCAGTGCGGCCGTCTACTGTGCGGATGGCGCATGCCGTATCTATCCAACTCTCACTAATTCCTTTGTGTTTTTTCAGTTTCTCCACGCGCCCTTCCTGTTTGTTGAGCTGACGTTGTTGAGCTCGGTATGTATATCGTCGTGTATCGTCGTATCAACAGCAGTCCATGCGGCGTCCGGTATGCCGCGTATAACCTAGTGCGGCCCCGTGTTTTCGATCTTCCACTTCCAGTTTGCATAGCCCACCTGGCTTACGGACCTCCGCCATGTATGAATTATTTGTAGCTTAAATTATTTTTTGTTTCTCTCTCACTCCTTCCTTACTTCCATGTATCTGTCCTTCTTTCTCTCTTTGCACTTCTCCGCATGCTTCTCTGTCTATCTTTGCAGCCATATCTATCTGTCTCTCTCGATCTCCCTGTACCTGCATTTAATTTTCCGGCAGGTACTTTGTATCCTCCGTCTCAATCATTCTGCATATAACATTCTCTGCATGTATTTACTTGCATTCATGTAAACATAACCTGCTTCTCCCCCCCCCTCTCTCACTCTTCTGTCTGCATCTGTTTGATGCAGGTAAATATGATCTGCCTTTTCTTTTACTCTATCTCTATCTGTCTTCCTTCTTAACATCCAGGTCTTCCTTTGTATTTCTCTTTCTCTATATAATTTTCTTTATGTCTCTGCATACTTAGTTTTCCTTCTTATCTATATGTCTCTTTCTGTCTTCCTTTATTGCTATGCATGCATGTAACTTTTCTTGCTACTGCTCGCTTCCTACATTTTCGTTACTTATCTGCACGCATATGTTTCTTATCTATATGTCTCTTTCTATCTTCCTTTATCTCTCTCTTTGTATATGCACTTTACTTGTTGCCTCTCGCTCCTCTTTTGTCACAGCTGTGCTCGTACCTCGTTATTGCCTCTTGATATTATTATTGAATATTTTATACCGAGAAGAGGGAGGTCTGCTTGGTGAAGCAGCCAGCTCGACTACCCTCGCTAATTTTGCTTTTAACTTTTTTTTTATTTATTATTCTTTTAATTTGCAGGCTATGGGCTGCTGTAATTTCCATTGCACCCTTTAAAGGTTAAGATATAATTTTCAATGCCTAATTCTATTAACATAAGTTTCTTATTGCTTTCATAATTTCAAGAGCTCTAGATATAATAAAATTCTCCTGAAAGTATTTTGATAATGATAATCTAGAAGATCATTAAAATTTCTACTATGGCTTGACCTATTATTTTATTTAGTTCTTGTAATTGGTATTTCTTCTTATAAATTTTATAGTATACTGAAATAGTATTTAATATGATGAATAAAGATATATTAGTCTTCAGATTGTAGGACGTCCTCTGCATCTTCCTGTTTCCTGAGAGTATACACAGTGTATCCCAAAAGTTAAAGACTATGGGTATAAAATCTTGCGCCACTTTCATGAAACGTTAGCCACTTGATTGTATATTCATAGTATATACATAGTCGCAGATGCGTTAACAAATAACCGTAACTCTAGTCAGAGATTGATTGAAGAACTTACTGGACTATAAATATCCACAGTTCAACGTAGTATGTCGAACGACTTAAAAAAAAGAAGGTGTGCGCTGTTTTCCTGTTGCAAGATACTGCATTAGCATATACGTACAGCGATAACTAACATTCAAGTTTCGGCCAAAAAAATGGTTCCTGTACTCAGTGACCCAACATACTCGCATTTTTTATTTGGTTTGATTTGATTCCCCCTTGACTACCTCCAGTTTCTAAAGTTAAAAATGGATTTTATAGGAAACCGTTTCGCGTCAATGGGCGAGATACAAGAAAATGTGACAACAAAATTAAAAAATATTCCATAAGAGCAGTTTTTCAGAGGCATGAAGATATTGGAAGATCGTGCCCATTTGTGCATTATTTCCAATGGAGACTATTTTGAATAAAAAGTTTGTAAAAACAGTTTTAGATATTTATTACGACTTTTGTGTCTCCAATCTACAATCTTTTGAGACACACTGTGTATAGTTCTTCTGATAACGAGACATATTGTAAGCTTCATAATTGTTAAAGTTGTACAAATATTTATTACACAGATCAAACCAATACTTGATTTTATCGATATCGCTGACAAAAATATTTATTCAATTCATAAATTTATGCTGCATTTTGAAAAATTGTCCGAAATTTTTAATGTACGAAAAATCTATTTGGTTAACAGAATGTTTGGCAAATACGATTTCGCCTTTTTTGACTTCATGTAGTATATTCTTAAATACATTAACTTTAATACCATATTATTAATGTTCAATTTTTTCCGAATTACACCAGTGCATAAAAAGAAATATATGCAAACTTACGATAATCTCTAAGATTCTATATTCAAATAGTGTCATAATTTATAAATATCATATGGATAATGGGAAATTACAAATTTTATGCTCTAATATAGTTTTACAATTAACTTCTTTGAGAATTTGCCTCCGATCTTTTACAAGTAAACCTTACATCTGGACAAGGTAGAAAAGGAGGTTCTTCTTCGCTGTTATCAACACATGATTTACCATCCTCATCCAACTTTTCACCGTACGGACACCCACATACACCGTGCAATTGATTTTCTGAATATCTTTTGGCGAAGCAAAACTTCTGGCAATGGTTTTTCTCATTTAAACAGGGATGATCTTCTCTGATAGTTTGCAATGCACTATTGTAAACTTGAATATTGGTTAACGAGCTCTTCTCTATATCTTTTAAAAGAGTTGCGATCTCGCCACTTCTTTTATCGATACGATAAAGTATTGAGTGTGTATTTAAATAAATCCAATCGATGTCAACTGCCATTGTCATAATATATCCCTTAATGTTATCTATTTTTACTAAATCATGAACATCTTCACCATCTAAGTTGCAATGACGAATTCGAAGAACTCTTCCGTTTTCGGTATTTTTCTAAAATATACAAATAATTACAATGATTTTCTATGAAATATGTATATTAATTAAATTATTTTAATAGATGAAATTTTACCGTCAATTCAGTAAAGTAAATTCTGTTATAATTATAGTCTACAGCTAAGCCATCTAATGTATTCGGGCTGCTGAGTTTCTTCAATAATGTTAAACCGGTACCGTCAGTATTGAGCCGACTGATTTCATATTTGTCTTCATTTACCAAAATGTAATAAATATACCCGTGGTTCGGGTGAATATCTAAACTATATACTAATCCTTTTATATCAATTTTCAAAATTTTACTATATGTAGGGTTATTTACATTTACTACATGCAGAGTTGTCATATCAGAGTAATAATGAGTAAAGTAATAAAGATTCTTTGTAATCCAGTCATACGCAATTTTTCCTACAGAATTACTCAATATATCTGGCAAAAATGTCTTTTCCTTTCCGTTATCCAAATCAACCTGATATAATAGAATCGATTTAGTGTAATTACTGTAAAAAATGAGCCTATCTCTAGCATCGAAATCCAAGCCATATATATATCCAACCTCAAACTGAGATGGATTCAGTACATCAGCAGCAATAGATCTGTCAGCGTTAAGGCTCTTTCCTCTTAAATGTTCGCCCTAATACAAAACTCTTAATTAGTATTTGAAAATCATACAGTAACTGTGTCGAATACGATATGTCTTTTTAGCTAAAAATACCTGTTTAATTAAAAGGAACTCTTCTGCTGGAATGCATGATTTTCCATCTTTATCAAGTTGAAATCCAACATTGCAAGCGCATTTCATATTCTCCGTACTACTTTTGGATAAAATGCAAAAGTGTTGGCATTGTCCATTATCGCTATCACAGGGATTGTTGAATTCTTGATTATTGTCACATATTATGGACTTAATAACAAAGGCATCGGTATTTTCCAAGACAGATGTAATTTTTCCGGTAGCTAAATCCAATTTAAATACTGTCTATTTTTAATAGAATGGAGTATTAATATAATGAAATAAGAATTAAAGTTTATAAATATTCTTCATAATACTGGAGAATTTACCTCATTTACAACCTCAACCCAATATATATGATTTTCAAGAATAGTGAATAGGTATACATCTTGAAGAATATGTAGAGAATCATTTCCGGCTTTATAATGCACAACTTCGTTTAGCCCGTGGTAATCTGAACTCTGAATTGCAAATGTTCGCCTGTTGATCCAATATAAACGCTTTGTCTGCATATCTAGAGTAATATGTGCAAACGGTATTGGCCTTTTAGTAAATGGTGTCTCGTCATTGAAATTCATTTCATCTACTTCAAAATAAAGAATTTTTGGATTGGATCCATCGAGCTCAGTTCTTAATATCTATAAGAAATATTGCAGCGAGAAGTTTTATAATCAGATGAATATTTTAATAGAATATCGATATTTTAAATGAAAACGAAACTTATCGTAAATATATTTTATGAAATGCACTGTACCTGATATTCATCAAGGATGAATAAGTAGCCCTCATATGGATCCAAAGCTATTGATTTAATATTCGATATTATAGATCCAAGGATAACGGCGTGCTTCGTTAAATTCTTAAGATCAAATATCTGGACCGTATTCGTAATTACCTCAGCGACGTAAAGCTTATCATTTACTGAATCAATACTTATGCTGACTGGCTGCCAATTGTTTAATTTTGGTACAAGCGTCTTTACAGTGGTGTTGTTCGCAGCGGAGTAAATTTCGTTCGTATCAATATCGGCCCAGACGGTAGAATTTCTTTTACAATCATAGTCAATGCTAATTACTCCAACAGCATTTATATAGGGTGTTAATTTTAAATCGGAAGGATCAACTAAGACGATATTATCGGCTTGTGTAAGTAGTAGATGCTTGTTTAATTTGCCTAATTACGGAAAAACTATTAATGAATAACTCTTACGGTGGTCATAGAACTAGAAAACTATAAATTTAATGTTGTCTGATACATAGCAGGGCATTAAAATCGAACTAATCTATTATCGTACAAAAATTATCTTGTTCTCTCACTATAACTATTAATAATTTAAAAGTGACTGAAATCATTTCAAAGAGTGTTTATGATATCCACTGAACATAGATTCTTTTGCAAATTAATCGCTTATTAAATATGAACGAGCATTTTTTCTCATATTTAAAACAAGTAAAATTGGTCATTAGGGAAAAATACAAACTATAAAATTTGTTGCGTGTACAGGGAGGAATCTAAAAACATCTAGAATCTGAAATAATGACTGAAATAATTTCTTGATAACTTCACTGTCTATCAAAGTATATTTTGCATTTATCATTCTCTAAATACGTCATTTTTACAGTAAAAGATAGGTAATCTATACTTTCGCTCGTTTCCAATCAGTCAATGAACATCCACATTTATGATCTAGATCATTTCTTATGCAATTTATAAATATATTTGTCTGTCAGCTCATAGCTGTAGAAGTTAGATAGCAACACAAAAATAATGCAAAACAATAATACTAGTATAATAGATCGTAAGACCAAGAAGTATTTAGAAATGTATTAAAAATTGACAATTTAAAATTTTAACTTACTATTACATTGGCCGATTGAATTATGTGTATTGAAAACTAATAATATCAATATGATATGTAACAGCTCTGTCCATTTGAAGGGCTCCATTTTGACTAATGAGTTGTTGAACCTATAGAAATATTTTTATAATAAATCCACAATATTGAATTAAATAGAAATTGTATTAATCTTACTTATACGTCTAGTTATTTACATAATTTATTTCATGGATACTCCAGTTGAGTTATGGTATTGAGGATCACCCGAATATCTTAAGGTGGTTGCTCGTACGGCCTTCTATTTTGTCAATATGTTAGGCATATATATAATATATGTTTAGATTATACATTCATATAATTTACCATGACCTTTTTATAATGCAAACTATATATCCTTATTTTCGTTTAAATTTAGGTTATTTATTTATATGCACATATGTATCATGATTTCCGGTAAGTATGATCTCACGATATTCTGCATTACACTGATTTATAGTATAATAAGCAAGTAATACTTGTTTACGAAAATTTTCTTTATAATAATGATATGAATCACAACATTACAAATCTTTCAATTCTTATGTATATGAAAATATAAAAAGACGTTTCTTATTCAAACATTATTTGTTGACCTTCTTATTTTTTAAATTTCATACAACTGTTGCAGATGATAAGTGTATATATAGATATAATGTATAACTAAAATAAATTATTGAAATTCTAACCAAAATAATCGTAATAAGTTCATATGTAAATTATAAAAAACTGACCATGTTTACTTTATGTGCAACTTATGTTATATATCTTCAAATAAATTTAACGAACCTCGTTTTTCGTCTGTTTTCACAATTTTTACCATGAAATAATTTTTTTTTATTAATAATTTTTTGTACATTTTTACTGATATACAGTAGAATATCTGTAGGCTCTGGATCAAAATACAGAAAAAACATTCTTTGTTGTAAGTTATAAAATTGATTTGGATTCGAGATGTATATCATTACTAACATTGTGATTAACTTACTCTCTAATATCATGACTTACTAAAGTACAAGGGTGTTCAAAAAGTAAGTTTTCCTGTATTTGGTAAGAAATAATACACTGGTTTTATGCTATAAAAATAATTGGACTTCATTTTTGACTCTTAATCTATTTTTATACGTATTCGTTTTGGAATTCAAATACATTTTTCCTATTTGTTTGCAAACTTAGCAAAGCTTCTTTATAAAAAAAAGCAAAACGGATTATATTGTATGAATTCAAGATCAATGAATTTGATATTGAAGATGAATCGTTTCCAAATATCATCAAGAGTGCATCGTCTCTCTTCCTGAATAATTTTTTCAATTGCTGTCGCATCGTTCGTCATGACGCTTTTTGGGCGTGCTGCCCACTGCTCATCGTCTTCTTCTGAGCACCATCTGTACACTCTTGCAGTTTTGATATTAGTCATAAATAGTCGCCAATTTACTGTGAATTTTATTGCCATTTAACAGTTTTAAATTTAAAAAACAAATAGAAGCGCGTAATTCTCAATCGGACCGCTTTGCACTGGTAGCTCCATGGTTGTTGATCTCGTCCTACTGAAAAAAGTATTCTTGACCACTACCGCCATTACGCTATTAGCGGTAGTAGTTTTTAAAACCTCTAGTATCCAAAAATTTAAGGATGTTCGTCTACTGAAATTGCTAGTGAAATTGAGTGGAAGTTCAGTCTATTTTAAATCTTATCCTGCACATCATCTGTTACCCACATACATGTATATTAATTCGCGTTCCAAAACAAATATGAGAATAAAACTGACAGGAATAATATTTCCAAGGTGCAAATTATTATGTATACATGTATTTATTTCGTTATTTATTTATTTATTATACGGACTAGATAAACCTTCTAGTCAAACATATACTGGTTTGAAATGCTATTGTTATAATTCTGTTGACAGATATTTCATTTTTATTTTATATTTCTCAAAACTATAATAAAAACCATAAAGAAGGTCACGTCTATACTTTCTATAGACATTTGAATATGGATTGCAACGATAATTAGAGCTATCGGTGAGGCAAGAGTGTCAAAACAGTAAAATTCAAAGTTTATTATACTACTTATTTCCAAATATAACATTATTCTTTTGCATATCATGACTTGTACAGAATGTCATAATTCTCACGGTTAATTACAAAATTTTCAATTGAACCGACGATAAAGACCTTACAACCTTATTAAAACATTTCAATTCCTTTCTTATGAGATTATTATAAGACAACTGCATGTATATATCATATACATATTCATCATTAAATTCATTGGAAACTAAGCCCATATAATTTTCTAAATCTGAAAAATTTATTTATTTTTGCCAGCTAATTTTTTGTTGGTTTGCCATAGAAATAATTGCCACATACTGTATTTATCAAAATTAGAATAGTTTTACGATGTTAATGCTCCATTTTTTAAGGCTAATATTTCTGAAATATTCACAGGGTATTGGAACTGGATAGATCACAACAGAATACGTTCACCATAATAATGCGATTTTATATTCTGACAGCAATGCCTTAAACAATTCTGTAATGCATCAATATTTCTGGAAAATTACTAAGAATGTTTTATATATGAAATATTGTAATTGTAATTTATGTGTGAATCGAATAAGATTTCCTAATTCACAAAATTTAATCATAGATTAAATCATTAAGTCATTTCGTATTTAGGTCATAATAGCGTCTGTTTCTTTATTATCTTAAGCACTAATTTTTGCATTCTGTATCGAGGCAACTAAAATATGTTAAATTGACTCGTAGAAAATCTTGAGATGTGTTTTATAATGTAACATATGTTGGGAAGTATTATTGATCAATTTTTCTCACTTACATCTACTTTTTAAATTTAAATGATTCTAAATTAATAAAAAATAGGAAAATGAATGCTATATAATTTAGTAAAACAAATTTAAACAATAAATTAATTTTGAATGACCACTAGAGTGGTTTCGCAAAGCAATATTTTTCACACTGACAATTGTATTGCAAACTATTATGCCGAAGATAAAGACTTTATTTGAGACGAAACATGCGAGAAAAATCTATTTTAAAGGTGGAATTAAAATTGTAATGAACTTTAAATGAACAAAAAATAAATACTTTTGTAAGTTTCGTCCTACGTCACCTGCTGGATCAGTAAGAGGTCATATAATCTTACTGACTGTGCTTGTACAACCACCAAGGAACGTAATACATATATATTTAATTTGGTTGTTGAAAAAAATATTGCTTTGAAATAGGTGATGTAAAATTGATCGTTTCATACATCTTATAAAATAATACAGCCATTTAAATTTACTAAGCTAATTTAGTAAAGGATAGAACAGTTATTTTTAACAAGACAATATTCAATGTTAAAAAGATTGCTTTATAAAACTACTTAAGTGGGCTTTAAAAATAAAATATCAGTATAAGAGAAAGATATTTCTTACTTGCTACTACAGTCATCAATTTTTCTCACATGTATCTACTTCTGAAATTTGAATGTCTCTTTTACTGCATAGAACACTTGTATGCTTAAATATGATTAAGCTGTTTATACAATTATTAAATATATTGTTTCGGCGATGACGTTTGTTTGAATAACTTTTTAATGTATTCTCATAACCTAACAGAAAGTTTTCAAGTAATTTTTGTCAGAATAAATTATCTTTAACAAAGATTCTTTCAGTATTTGTGTACGAACTTTTGTCCATCAAAAGGTGTTTCTTTTTTTAATTTCAATATATAACATAAATTTTAGTTTTTATAATAATTGGCCGATTGTGAGTTCATGAAAACGTGTTAAGTTTTGACATAATTTGTATTTATTCCTAAATAATATATTCATGTCATTCCTTAAAAAATTGATTTTTTTGATAATTATGAAATTTGTTTTAGTTTGTTTAATAGACGAATTAGACTGTGAAGAAAAACCTATATAATTTACAATTTATTTATTTATTGTATAAAATTGATGGTGTTGTTATTGGTCATAAGCATGGCGTGGATTCGGAGTTTACACACCATCGCCAGCAGAAGCTTTTACACGTATCTCATTAAATCGAGTTTAACAATTTGACATAATTTAGTTCGAATACTGTAATAGTTATTAAAACAGTATTGCAGTTCAAAATATCACCTGACTTCTGTAACTGCATATAGTTGATACAGCTTAAGAGGCTCACAGCATAATAATTAATTAAAACGCAACCAAATCACGATGAAAATATCTCCTACAGTAATTTTACTACTAATAGTCAATCATATGCAAATGTAACAGAGCAAAATCTAAAGCCTAAAAAACGACAGGTCATTGTTATCGAATCAATATACGGTCTCACAAATGAAGATTATATGGATGGTTTAGAGAAATTTATAAAAAATTTATGGTGCAAGAGTGTGTGTATTACTAAAAAATTACATAATTGTTGACAAACTTGCGAACGATTTAACGTGAAAAATTATCAATTACAAATAAGACCGCTTATTTAAAGAAATAAAAGAATATTAATATCTAATGTGAATTAGATATTAACACTATAATACTCAACTATATATTAATTCATGCTTTCAAAATTAAAGAAATAACACCTGTCGCAAGTTAGAAAAATAAAAGTGGGATTGCATAAGCCAGCAAGATCGACTATATAGTCATTTAGGCAACATTAAAAATGAAGACGAAAAACTCCTTTCAGAATTATGACATATCAACTTTGATAATTCTATCTACTGAATATACTTCAATACTGATTCCACGAATTGTTTCATTTGTAAACAAAATAGTCATGTAGCTAAGGTCTATCTGAATAACCTTGCAGAAATATAGACCAATTTATCATAGATGGCGCAGGTAAACACAAAAAGTAACTCTGATGAATTACCTAATGAAGCCGCTATAATTTCGATAGTAGATAACGTGGAAACGAAATTCGTTGATAAATAAAACATACGTATATATGACACTTTAAAGATCTTAAAAAAAAACTACTTAATTATCGAGAAGAGTACCATTATACAGTAATTTCTGATAATGGAGTAATTGGATCGTCAACCAAACCGAACGAGACAGATTTGAAAAATACCTCGAGAAAGTGAAGACAAACAAAATATTCATTCAATAAAGCATACGAATGCCAAACTTACTATTGGGACAACAGAAGACTTATTAATTGTTAAAAGAAAATTATTAATGACAAATCAAATTATTTTACCTTAAATTACGAACAATTTAAAAGTTTCTTAGAACAATCTTGAGAAACTTCCAATCTACACAATTAGCATCGTAATTCAAAAATAGTATAACAAATATTGTTATTCTTATTAATTCTGTTCATAAACTGTTTCGTAATAGTTCTCGTGAAAGTGAAAGAAAAATGTCACAATGATTGCTAAATAATTATATACAAATATAAAATGAATTATCATGAAACTAATTTAAATTTACTATGCTGGAGTGCAGGTAGTATAAATAACAAGAAATAAAGAACTACAGAAAATGTTAGTAGAGTTAGATATCTTCATCAGTGTTCAATCATGCCGAAAAAGTACAGAAGAATAAAAATTAGAAAAAATTTTGTAGGCCTTAAAACATTTAGGAAAGACAGAGGACACGCTAAAGGAGGGGGCGTCTTAATTTTATTACGTAACTTCTACATCTCATTATATGTTACAAACCTCCTGAAATTACTTTGTCACAGTTTCAATGGATGTGAAAGATATCATTCGAATGACGAAGAACTGCTCGAAAGTTTCATCAGTTCAAATCAAAATTTGTATAATACACATACCAAAACGCACATCTGAATTAACAATGAAATATGATCGAATTTAGATCTCATTTCTTCTATTTCTAATATAACAGATAAAATAAGAGTTTACTGTAGCGATGAACCTTTCGGGTCCGATCGTTTCCCTTTACAAGATTTATAAGTGCGCTAACAGAGTCTAAAAAAATTCATACTCCTGAGAAAAAAAAATTGTTAATTATAAAGTATACAAAAACCCTACTGTTTGGTGAGACTAAAATTGCGACGAAGTAAAGCGATTCTGAAAAGTGGATCATAAAAACTGGCATTTTTCAAGAAAAAACGTATATATGGAATAATACTAAAAAATTGATCAGCTAAATGAACACGTTTACACACATTTAAAAATCACCAAAATGAAGATAAAGTTATGCAAGCGTTAGATAAAGTTTCTCCGCCATGATGCAAAATCAACCCTGAAAAATTACCTGATTTTGCCTTACAAATCTTCCAATTAAGTACAAACTTTTATTATTCGATATTATTAATGAAATGTGTGCAACGGGTAAATACCCCCGACAATAGCGAAAATCATACTTACATCTTGTACATGTAAATATTTTGAAAAAATGATAAACAATAAATTAGATTGGTGGATAGAGCATAACGAAATATTACCACCCAGTCAATCCAGATTTGGTAAATGTCAGTCATCATTAGATAACTAATTTAAAACGAAGCATTCAACAATTTTTTAATGAAAAGAAAGATCTTTTAGCTGCATTTATGGATATTAAAAGTACATTCGATACAGAAATTTTAATCAAAAAGTTAGTTAAAATAGGATGACCATCGAATTTAATAAAATTTATAAAACATTTGACGGTCGAAAGGTACATTTTCACAGGTGTTACACGTGATACACCGAGAATTGTATATAAAGGAGTCCCACAATGTTAAGTTCATATATTGCACTTTTGTACAATATTTAAATTCTTTATGCAAGTTTAATTAATTTCATGCCAATATAACTTCATGCCAATTTAATTAATTTAGGTTTTCATTTAGTTGCAGGAAAAACTATATTTCTTCATTTTAACAAGCGCAATATTAAGCCAGGAGAAACAAACATGGAAGTAAATAAAACACTTATCAGACCGATTCTAGTACAATCTAGAAGGAACCTATCTACTGAAACAGTTCAATTTTTGAAAATAATATTTGATTATAGGGCTAATTTTAATCAGCAAATTAAAACAATCAGGATAAAACATTTAAGGTCAATGAATGTCAGAAAATTTCTTCAAAGCACATGGTGGGGTTCTAAATATGCAAAAACATTTATTATTCTAATGTATAAAAGTCTAATTAGATCCATTATTGATTAAAGCTGCTTTATTTATTTCCCTACTTGTGTAAGTAAAATACAGATACTAGAAAAAATACAATATACCGTTATTCGTCTTGCTCTGGATATAAGAATAGAATGCCTACTAATATATTAATGCCACATCCAATCTACAGTATATCAAACATAGAATAACTTATTTATGCGAAAGTTAAATATAATATTCTATAGTAATTATTCTAATAGTAAATTATTACTTTATAAAACAATAACAAGTATTCAAAAGTTTCTAGGTGATACTTCTAGTAACATTAAAATTCGTCATAAAATACTATTACAAAGTCTAGTCGAATATTGTCGACAGAACAAAATACTTACACGTGAAAATTCCGATATACTCGCAATTGTGAAACGTTGATAAATCTTATTCAGATAGATTTCGAATTTCGAAAAATCCTACTCACAGAACCCTAGCCAAATAAAAAAAAAACAAGGAATTAATTTCCAACAACGATGCTTGTGCCATTTATTCAGAAGGAAGAAAATAGATACACGATGTATTGGTAGGAAGTGCGCGCCATTGTCCGAGTTTACAAAAAATTGTAATAAACAGTATAACTAATCTTGCTTCAAATTACACAGACAATATCAAAATAAGAAATAAATATTTTGTATATACTAGTAAAACAGTCAATAATAGTCAGCTAAAAATTGTTTGGATTCCTGCTCATATTGAAATTAGGAGAGATGAGACAGGTATATGCCAGTGAAAATAGCAGCACAAAATGAGCCGACTGCTCTTGTAAAAATTCTATACACTTATTTGAAGCAATATTTTAATGCGAAATAAAAAAAAACTCTTGAAACAGTTACAGAAGAGGTTAGAACGAAGGATGTGGAATATTTCATTAAATATGTAATACAATATAAGAACCCTTAGTTCTTTCAAAATAGTCTTTCTAGAGAAATAGTCAGTACAATAAATCGATGCCGGCCCGGCCATTATAATCATTTCTTTTGGCAGTGTCCGATTTACGATGCCCGAATTTTTTTAATAAAAAAGATTATATAAAATAAATTTTGTGCTCCCACTACCTATGTATATATATATATATATAGAGTTTACAGTAAGAATTAGAGCAAAATAAAATGCTATTGGATCCTTGGACATATTGTAGTATCAAAGGCAATGAGGAGGCACAGACCGGATAAAAAAGCCGAAAACAAAATAGAACTAAAATACATTAACATTCCGTACACTCATTTACGTAAAAATGAACGAATAAGGGCCCTAAATGCCACCTCGCGAATATCATACCAATAAGGAATGATGCAAGACGTCCACTATTTTCATTATTTTTATAAAAATATTATTAATTATAAAGATTTTTATATATAAGCAATAGTTTGGCAAACTATAAATGTTTCAATAGAAGGCATTTTTCAAATTTTTAAAAATATCATAACAATAGCATATTAATATTACGGAAATTTTGCAGCAATATTGCAGCAATATCACAGGAAAATCACAAGAACAGAAATATTATTGAATTTTTATTAGCAAGATATATTGCTGCAATAGTCTTGTGATATTGTTGCAATATTGTTTGATATATAATGCTATGTGGGTTAATACAGAATATATCATCCAATCCAAATCGATTTTACTTTACTCAACTTTATTTACTCAAAATCGTTTAGTCTGAAAGTTGTCAATACGGCATTAAATAATCAATACGATATACTTCAATATATAACACAATATACACTTAGTTTTAATATCTCCCATTGCTGCTTATATTAAAGAGTATATATATATATATATATATATATATATATATATATATATATAGATATAGATATATCTATAATACGTACATCTGTACGTACATATATATCAATATACATCGTATAAAATATTGAGTAAACTTTACAAAGTAAATTTTACATTGTAACACATATCTATCAGTTTTTTTTGATGGCATAGAATGATACTCTTCATTGCACTTATATTCTCTTGTAACAACATTATTTCCATCTCATTAAAGATATTGAATTGATTCGCTTTTTACCAAATATTCAAACTATTAATTAATAAATTTATGTAAATAAAAAATAATCATAATAAAAGAAATTATATTCTTAAGTACCCTACATTTAATATTCTTAACATTTAACATCCCCGAAATTGCCTTCTTCACATCTGATCTTTATCGAAGTTGGAGCATAAATGATTTGAAGAATTTCTTATTGAAGGTTGGCCTAATAATTAATTTTTTCCAATTTTATATTTTTCAATACCTTACAATACACTTCACTATCTTAAAATACAATTAGTGGTATGTATTTATTATAAACAAATAGAAAAACAACTATAATATTATTAATTATTTCATATAATTTATTCTATCCCAAAAATTATACTTTTTATAAAATAATATATAAGTATGAAAGATAAACGCAAAATATGTCTTACTCAGAGTGATCAGTTTTTCTCAATTGCATCCACTTAGAAAATTCAAATGATTTGGATTGCTTAGAACATGCTTACATATATATTTGATCTATTTAATCAATTGTTACATATGTTGTTTCGACGATGACGTCTATTTACATTATTTTTTAATGTATTCTCTTAACTTAAGAATAAGTTTTTAAACAATTTTTTCTAGAATATTTATTCATTAATAATCTAATTTAAGAATTATCTTCAAGAAAGATTTTGCAGAATTGTTTTACTAAATCGAAATAATTTTGCCCATCAAGTTTTTAAAATCTTTTGATAAATTAAATAAGTATTTATGTTTTATCATAATGGGTCGATCATAACTTCATCAAAAAGTTAAATTTTGAAAAAACTTTTTACTCCTAAGTTATGTATTTACTCCTAAATCTTATGTTCACGAAGCCCCTTATCGAAATTGTACTTACTTAAGGATCTTATGGTTAAAAGTCTGTTGCTTAATTGAAAAATTCATAATAGGTCCTTAGATATTAAAAAAATGATTTTGTGGATAAGTCATCAGTTTTGCTCTAGTTGGTTTAATAGATGTATTGTCACCTAAAGGAAGACTTATAATTAACACTTTATTGATTTATTTTATGTACTTGATAGTATCTTTATTAGTTTATTTATCTTTATTTTTAGTCTTTAAAAAAAACTTCTCCTTTCTGTTACAAAATATTATACAGATATTGCGAAAATTGGCCTCTAGGTTACAAAAATTAATTTTCAAAACGTTTACTATCATGCATTATTTATATGGTCTCAGAATAATATATATATTATTCTGATATATCTTCATTTTCTAGATAATTAAGCTCCTTGACACTTTTATCAGATTGAAAAATATACAGAATTTTTTAACAAAAATACAGTTTTTGTCATATTTGAATATGATCCAACAGTTGGAACCATTTTATTATATGTACAAAAATAAAAATTGTAGTCATGTTTCGGCAATGTTATATGGTATAGGACCATATATATATATATATATATTAATATATATATATATATATATATATAAATTAATTTTCCAATATGTTATATGACTATTTAAACGTATACGTGTATTTATGTTTGAAAATGTTAATACATATTTTACTCGGATCATAAATTGAGATAAGTGAATCATAAAGGAGTTAAAAATAATTTATTATTTTCCTTGCACATTAGCTTTTGATTTTTTACACTTGAACCGTACGTCCGGACAAGGCAAAAATGGAGGTTCTTCCTGACTATTATCAATACAGGACTTTCCATTTTTGTCAAGTTTTTCGCCATAAGGACATCCACATACGCCTTTGAAATGATCAGTTGAATCCAATTTTGCGAAACAAAACTTTTCACAATTGTTCTCGTTATTTACACAAGGATGGCCTGCCGTAATAGTTTGAGTATTCTGGTTGAAAACCTTAATTTTGAATAGAGATTGAGACATCTCGAAATCCTGCAAAAGGGTGACTAGTTCACCATTTTTTTTATCAACACGATAAAGTATGAAGCCCGTATTTAGGTAAAGCCAATCTTCAGTAACTGCCATTGAAATAATGTTTCCCTCAAATCTTTCTATCTCTCCTACTTCTTGAATATCTTCTCCATCTAAATTACAGTGCTGAATTCGAACAATTGGTGTATTGGCCTCAATCTAAAATAAGAATCATTGAAATAAATTGTGATGAAAACATTTAATGATTCAGTATACTATAAGATACAATTATTATAGCACTCTTACCTGAGATTCAGTAAAATAAATTCTATCATATTTGTAATCTATAGCCAAGCCCTCTATTATATTTGAACTACTAAGTTTAGTCAATAACTTCAAGTCGGAACCGTCAGTATTAATACGGTTGATACTGTATGCAGTTGTATTCAATTCAATATAATAAATATATCCTCGATTTGGATGGATAGTTATACCATATGCCCTTACGTCTTCGATCAAAATTTTACTGTACGTTGGATTTTTCACATTCAGTACGCTCAATGTTGTTGTGTCAGAGTAATAATGAGTAAAGTAATAAAGATTCTTTGCTATCCAATCATATGTAATTTTTCCTACAGAACTACTTAAAAAATCTGGTAAAAAAATATTGTTTTCCCCATTATCCAAATGAACTTGATGCAAAAGAATAGATGTTGTATAACCACTGTAAAAAATGAGCCTATCTCTAGCATCGAAATCTAAGCCATATATATATCCAACCTCAAATTGGGATGGATTAATAACATCAACACCAATATATCCATCAGCATTTTGGCTCTTACCTCTTAAATGTTTACCCTAATTAGAAAGACTTAATTAGTATGTAGAAATCGTATATTAATTATGTTTAATACGAAATCCCTTTTATATTAAAAATACCTGATGAATTAAGAGAAAATCTTCTGCAGGAATGCATGATTTTCCATCATTATGAAGTTGAAATCCGACTTTACAAGAACATTTCATACTCTCGACACTACTTCTGGATAAAATACAGAAGTGCTGACATTTTCCATTATCGCCATCACAAGGATTCTTCTCAATTTTTTTGTTGGGGCAGACCACTGATTTTATTAACAGTGCATTATATTTTTCAATGGCAACTGGAACTTTTTCTTTTTTCGAATCTATTTTATATACTTGCTACATGTCAATTAAATCAAATTTAATGAATAGTATAATTTATTAAAATTTTTATTGACTTTATTGTACTTTTACCTTGCTGAAACCGTCTACCCAATACAGATCACTATTAAGAATAGTCAAAGAGTACGGTTGTTGAAGCAAAGAACTACCTTGATCCTGATAGTGAATTATTTCATTTTTTCCATTGTAATCTGAGCTCTCGATTATTTGCCTATTTGAATCTGTCCAATATAGACGTTTTGTTTGTACATCTAGAGCTATATTCTCAAGAGTTATTCGTTTTCTAATGACAGTAACCTCGTTATTACGAATAGTGGAATAATCTAATTCAAAATATAAAATTTTCGGGTTGGAGCCATCCAATTCTGTTCTCAAGATCTGAATAAAATATTCTATTCAGAAAAGTGGTAATTATATATAATATATAAATATTACAATAACAGAGTACCAAATATGAGTCCTGCAAAGTTTTAGGACTTAAGAATTTCCCATTCTTCACACATCAGTATTCTGTACTTTTAATTAATACTTTTTCGAAATTGTATGATGATATAAATTGATTAGATGATATAAAAGATGATATAATATCATGATAGATGATATAAAAGAATGACAGCTCGTAAATTTAATAAAATAATTATTGACGATTAGTAGAAGAAACCAATCAGTATACCGAGCTATTTTTCGTAAACTTATATAGATGCAGATGCAGTACAACTGAAAAGGTGCGTAAAATACAAGAATTAAATTGATACCAGAACCTCAAAATGCTTCTTCATTGCCAGTGTGTGTCAGTTTCTTTCTACTTAAAAAATCCTAAATCACGATAAATTAGGTCAATTTTGACACTTTTGCTACGATACGATAAATAAAATGAGATTTATAAGGATCCAATTTACAATATGTCATTACAAAATTATCATGTTTGAAATAATTTCTAGCCACAAAAAGCAAATAAAATTTTGAAATAATTTTCAGAAGAAACATATTCTAAATGTTAATAATTATGATTGATAAGGAATAAAAATTAAAGATTTATAACCAAAAGTGAATAAAATGCAGAGAACGGCATTGTGCGCTTCTTTCGCGCTTCAAATAAATAAGGTCAGGATAGTTCTCATCATAAAGACCACGAAGGGCGATCTCCCCATACCAAAGTAGATCCACCATTCTTCCTTGTTCCGATTCAGTTTGGTTTTGTTTTTGACGTTACACTAGCCTCTGTTATTCTTTCTCGGTTGTATTGTTGTTATCTTATTTTATTAAATTATTATCTTAAAATTATTCTGATAGTAACCCTGTCGGATCTGACTGGAAAGGATTGAACCGCGCGAGCTCACGGTGATATCACTTTTCGCGGGAACACTCCGTAGGTATCAGGGCTGTGTGTGGTAAACGTTCTATTTTGTAGCTTCAGCGAGTTGAATTCTGTTAACAGGCGCCATCATTTGTTTAAACATTATAATTTTTTGATTACTGAAAAATGAATCGTGATAAATCTTTTTTTCGACAAGTCCACCAAAGCTCCATCACATACAACATGTAAAGAGTGGTTTGAACGGTTTAGAAATGGAGATACTAATGTTAATGTTAAAGAACGTTCTGGACAATCGAGACAAACAAGACAAAATTTTGAAGATAGTGAATTGCAAGCATTATTGGACAAAAACTCAGCTCAAACGCAGAAAGAACTCGCTGATAAGTTAGGAGTCAGTGGCAGAGCAGTTGGCAAATGTTCACATGCGGTGGGAAGATTCATAAAGAAGGGAAATGGATGCCATACGATTGCTACTTTCCAAGAAGAAAAAGACGAGTTTTCTGTGGCGTATTGTGACTGGTGATAAAAAGTGGATCTACTATGACAATCCGAAGCGCAAAAAGTCATCGGTAGATCCAGGCCAACCGTCCACATTGACAACAAAACGGAGCATCCGCGGCCAAAAGGTATTGCTGTGCATTTGGTGGTATCAACAGTGTCTGCTGTACTACGAGCTGTTAAAATCGATTTCAACCGTCACTGCCGAGATATGTAAATGCCAACTGGATAATTTTCAACAGAAATTGATCGAACGTAGTGCAACAATCACGAGCAAGAGGCGAAAAATCATTCTGTTGCATGACAACTCTCGGCTACAGAGCGTCTTCTGATTACCACCTATTCAGATCGCAGCACAACCAAGTTGATATACACTTCCGACATCTTCAAGATGACTCGAAACCGCCATCGTTCTTTGGTCACCGTATCGCCCAATTGCCAGAAAAATGGAAAAAAGTAGTAGAAAATATTTTGATTAAGCTAACCTCTATCCATTTTCCATCATAAATATTCTTTTTCTGTTTAAAAGGGTGGGAAATTAAGTTCGCTTCCTACCCTATCTCCACTCTAAATTTATTTCTATAATATTTATAGAGCCCCCATCCTCCTGACTTAAATGAAAAACATAATTTTTATATCAATAAAGAATGATAAGTTTAACTTCAACATTAAATTTATATTATTGCAATTTTTGAATATATGAATACTTTTAAGAGTTTTACAATTTTTAAGGGTTCCTCTTTCATATCTATTTTTAATATCTTTTTCTAAAATATTTACAATTTCAAAATCGAAAGAATGTAACATGTCTAAACTATGTTCCATTCGTCCGGATTTACCATTCGTGTTTCTTAAGCAATACTGATGGTCATACATTCTTTCTTTTAGGTATCTACCATTTTGTCGAATGAAATATTTGTCATAGTTACGTGTGTGCTTCTGCTTTTAAATATTAATCATCCTTATCTTTACACATAGTAATAGGCTTTTTATATTATTATTATTATTTCTAGATGAAAGGAATATGAAAATGAATATTACGTTTTTGAAAGTACTTCTAATTTTCTCTAACAATCTTTTTACATGTGGTAATGCTATAATTATTATTATTATTGTTTTTGTCTTTTATATCAAATTCTCTAGTATGATTGTGAATCTTATCTATTCTCTCCGCAATAGTTTTATCTATAAGGTCTACTGGATAATCATTATTGATGAATATCTCTTTAAGTAGTCTTAATTTATCCTTTCTAAAATCTTTGTGTAATAATGTTATTGCTCTGTCGACGAATCACTTGATAGGACCTATCTTATTTCCGAATTTTTCGCATGAGTTAAAATTTAGTAACTTACGTGACCATTTAGGTTTTCTATATCAATTTAAAATTATTCTGTTATTACTAACTCTAATGAAATTGACATCCAAAAAACTTATTATTAATATTATATTATTATTAATATAAAAATTATATTTTACCTTAAGTCAGGATTGTGGGGGCTCTATAAATATTATACAAATAAATTTACAATGGGGATGAAGTATATAATGTAGCATGCTGGGTTTCTCATTTTAATTTAGTTCCTGAGGATGAACCGTAGCGGTTCGAAACGTCGGTTGCCAAAGGAGAATTCAAATTTAAGATGATGGGGCAGTCAGGATGTCTTATACGAATATAGAATATGGTTTATTATTTGTATAATGTTTATTTTATTTTATTATTACTTTTATTTTTATTATTTTTAATTTTTAATTTAATTGATTTTTAGTAGTATGTTCTATTTCAGTTTCTTCGGAAGTGATCATAAACAAGAACAATCTGGCTGTCATTATTTTAGTATAATATATTATAGTAGAAAGACTGTAAGATCGATAAAAATATATATTAATTTAATATTATTGAGGAAGATTCTAATTGTGTCTACAAAAGGTTAAAAATACAAATCAGTCATTAATTTATATTAAAATTTTTAAAAAATTATATGTTATGATTATAATTTACTTAGTCAGCTATAATTATTTAACTTAATAAAAGCATAGTGATGAATATTTCAATTTTTTTCTTGTGAAATGCAGTAATAAATATATTGGTACTTTATCAATAAAGTTTAATTGTACCTGGTATTGGTCGAGGACGAATAGGTAACCTTCATATGGATCCAAAGCGATAGCTTTAACTTTCGATAATGACGATCCAATGATAATTCCGTGCATCGTTAGATTCTTAAGATCAAAAATCTGCAATGTGTCGGTAAACGCATCAATCACGTAAAGCTTGTCATTTAGTGGATCAACGCTAATACCGATTGGCTCCCATTTATGCTTATTCGAAATCAAAGTTATTATAGCGGTAGTATCGTCTGCGAGAGTGTAAATCTGTTTCATCTCGATATCACTCCAGATCAAACAATTTCTATTAACATCGTAGTCAATACTGGTTGGGTGAACAGAGCTTTTGTAGCGGATCTGCGTTAAGTCACCGAGATTAACTTTCAAAATAACATTGGGTTGAGCAAGAAGTAGATGATTCCTAAATTTACCTAATTTAAAGCAAATATATTTATTTATTTATTTATTTATTATTAAATTTACGGGTCATCCAAATTAATAAATTAATAAATTTTTCATGATACTTTTCCAATAAGTGCTGCGAAAAAATGTAATCATTGAAGTAGTAATAAGTGTGACTCCTGAAAAACTTCTGATATGATATCAATTGTTCATGATAAAAATTTTGCATTTTAACTAATTGTAATCTATTTATAAGCAAATGATTTATTCAAAATCATAAAATTCCATTTATGCCATAAGTTTCTATTTTGGAAATCAATAAATCGATATTCATGCTGTTAAACGCGTTAATAAAATCAGTTTATATAACATGAAAGAAATCACCAATATTCTAAATAATCTATATATACACTCAAATTAATAATTACACATTTACCAAAATGAAGAGCTTGTTGCTGTGTAACAATAAATTTAAGTAACTGTTTGCTAACTAGATTATCGGACAATTTCGAAAAAAACACTGTCAGAAATATCAACCGAAACTTGAGTTACTGATAAATCTATATTGATATAAATAGTGCTAAACTATTCAATAAGAAATTTACCTATGCACGTATGATTCTTAGCCTTATGATTATCTAAATAACTAAAGGATAACTATATTCTACTAATAGATTTCAATAGAATGAGATATAATAAAATAATTAATATGAAATATTTTTTTTAAATATATTATTTTTATGAGATTTAGAGTAAAACAGATATTTAAAAACAGAACAGAAATAAAGTTAGGTTTTTTTTTTGTTATTTAACGTCGCTCTATTTATGCTTCTAAATATCGGTATTCTAATCAGCGACGGAGGTCCACGATGTGTTTGTAAATAAAGCACATGTAAATTATTACAGCGGTGCTTGTGTCAATCGTTCGAGACCGGGATTTGAATTCGGATCAGCAAGTTACTAGTCCCACCCTATAGCGATCGAGCTACCGTAGGTCTATAAATAACTTAAGATTATCTCGTTGATTATATGTATCAGCATTGGTGTAAAGTGAGAAAAAATATTAAGGATGTTAGAGTATAGATTGATGGAGATACATGCGTTTCAACCTATATGCAAGTAAGCAAATATAAAATTTTAATATTATATTAGCAAATATCGTACGTTAGGATTATGTATTGTGCATACCATGTACTCAAATCATAAGTATGAAGGTATATATTTTTTATTACAATCAATGATCCGCAGCTGGAATACTTTTATTGTATGTATAATAAATAGTGATGAGTTACATTTTCAAGCAATCTTAAATTAATTTCTATATGAATCAATTTGGTGCCGAACGATATGGGAACTTAAAATAACTATAGCATAAAGTAACTTAATTAATTGGTTATTTGACTATTATCATACTCGAAATTTCAAATGGTGTCCGATTAGACCTGTGATTCTAAGAATGAATAAAAAAATTTAAAAAGAATAGAAATAAATAAAAGTTCATAGAAAAACAGAAGTCACAATTAAGTATCTACCGTGAGTTAATTTTACAACTTACTACATCCTTGGCCGATTGCATTACTTATAATGAATGTTAATAATGCAAATATTACTTTCAATGTTTCTATTCGTGTTAAAACGCTCCTTTCCAAATAGTGTCGTTTCTCCATGATTATTCAATCTATAACAAATTTGTCTTAAAATAAATACATTAGATTATAGCAAATTATTTTTCATTTTGTTAGCAGTACTGATTTATGAATGTTCCGAGATTAATGAATACATAAGTACGTTAAACTAGTATTTTTTTCAAAATAAATTAACACAGAAATAAATGTACACATTGAATATGTTTATATAATATTTGTAAATATTTAGTTATTGAGAAATAATTAGATTAATAATTACAGAGCAAAAATGACTAAAATGATTAATCTTCAACAATTTGTAATAAATACGAATTACATTACTGATTGCATCAACTTAATAGAGTAGTAATTAAAAAAAATAGAGGTTTGGTTGATAGTTAATTCTTTGAAAAGGTTATCATGAAGAGCTTGATAAACATTACTATTCGAAGGATCAAACTAGATACCCAAATATAATTTCTATACCCGAAACGTTTCACATGGAAATTGGACATATATTTAGATTTGGTCATTTAATATATAATAATGATAAGGCATAATTATACGACTTATGTGGAAAAACAGCGGTTAGTGCCAAAGTGGCCGTCAGGTAGCGGGTGATGGTCTCTTCGATCTTTAATGCAATAGTGCTTCTTACCGTAAATGTTATTACTATTGAGAACCAAGTAGATCAAAAGGAACTAATTTACTAAGAAAAGAGCATATTCCGCAGAATAGAGGCGGCCAAACGGGCAGCAAGAACTAAAATAACCGATTATCAGACGCGCTGAGGGAGAGATTCATTCGGACGAATAAGAGGTTTATTACCACCTGACAGATCATGGTGGTAGCCAATCCTGTCTTCATAAGATGTAGTATTGATCTTGACCTCGTGCTCTATTGCAGTTTTCAAGACAACTTGCTTTACCGAAAATGATAAAATAAGACTTGATGAAAACAAAAAGACCCGTATGGGAAATTAAGATATAATAGACTTAAAGTGATCCCGATATTTTTTTCCCAGTCATCGATTGCTCAAGGGTTATGGTAGGTTTCAATATTGAATACCCTTGAGTTAAATTGCAACGATAGTCACTAGTTGGCAGTCTAGCGTATATACTGCAAATCCATATAATATGGAGAGATATATTAACGTTACAAAAATAAATTATTATTATTAGTATTAATAATTAATATTTGATTCATTAAATAAGGTTACGTGATACCTGGTACTATAGGAAATATTAAGAAATAAGTATAATACATTTCACATGGTTAAAAATAGATTGGCAATATATAATAATAAGAATAAACGAATAATAACAATAGACTAATAAACGTAGTAATAATGATTATTCATTTTTCAATGATTAGAGACACGTAAATATATTGTAGATACTAATTTTACAAACTAATGTATTGTAAATATCAATACTAATATAAATATATAAATCTAAGTATATTGTAGATACTAATTTTAGAAACTAATGTAATTATTATCATGATCTGCATATAAATATATAATATGAAACTTAGAATTGTGAAATGAGGAATAACAATTGTATTCTAAATTAATTATTCAGAATTTATAAGATGCATTCAAAGCCTAAGCAAAATAAATTTCTATAGATGACCTTGGAGAGCATTTTTTATGATATAAAATTTAATATATGTATTAACGGGTATACTAATACCCGCTAGTAAATAACAAAGTTAGCTAGAATTCATAATGTGCCAATAAACCGACATCGGCTTTTATATAGAAGTAATAGAAACGCAACTGAATATCCCACGTGCTTATCTTGCGCTATTGTCAATGCCGATGCTCGGGATAATTCGTATAAAAAAAATTCCCACAATACTCATGCAAAACTAGTCCTTGAACGGAGGCTACCTGGGGTGGCTACATTGCTTCTCTAGTTCAATGGCAATCATCCTCATTCCATCTCTATGGATCTATCTGCCTTGATGACGTGCGTGGATGTATACGAATGAATTCGCGTAAATCAAGATCCTATAACAAGAGTTCGCTCGCGATTATTTATTTCACCTTTATTAAACTTTCATTCTCTTTTAATTACAGATCGAAATTGTGAAGTTGAATTTCTGTTATAATTTTATTTAAAAGAAATGAATAGCTATAACTTCCCAGGCTCTGCTGTCCATTAATTTTACATGAACGTATCGCTAGATTATTGTCGCACGCGAAGTCGCTTTGTCCGAGATTAGTCATCTTGAGAAATCATATTACAATTTATTTTCAAACATCGGATCCGATAATATCAAATATCTCAATTATTTAACTTAAGATTCCGCCAAATGTATAGTTTTACTATTATTATTAAAAAAAGAAACTTCTCAAAAAAAGAAACTTCTCAAAATTTACAATAATTTACAATAATTCAAACGAATATTTTAATGCTACGTTTTCTCGGATTATTTCACGACATTTCTGTGGAGATTATACTACATATATTTACAAACTTTACTAAAAATAATTCTATAGAATACGAAAGCTAGTTATAAGGAACTTAAAATACGCTTTTTACTTATATATACATTTCTTAAATATAAAATATAGCCTAAGGAAATTATATATTATATTTCTTTTAGCTTATATATACATATATAATTACAAGCTACATGAATAACCTTATATCTCAAAAATATTATTTATAAGATAATTTTTTAACTCTTACTGAATAAATTGTCATGTGTTCGTAACAGTAAATATAATTCGTATAATTCATAATTAAAATTATATTAGAAGGATATCTATTATGTCATGATAATTTATTAAAAAAGGCCTGAATCTTATTACTCAATATGTAAAAATCTTTCGTAATGTTTATTTTCCTTCAATAAATTAAATAAATGAAATGCAATTAAAAAGTCAAGTAATTGCTACTGTATTATTTTAGAAGTAAAATATTATTTCATTGTGCATTTTATAAAATTAACATAATTGTCTTATTTACATAATGAATTTCATGTTATGCCAATAATACATAAAACAATCATTATTATATTTAAAAGATATAAGAGATAATTACGTCTTACTTGATGTACCATTGAATAGCTTACGAAAGGGTCAGAATAAAATAAAAATTTAAACTGGCTTTAACAGTATATGCTTCTTAAACTTTTCCTTTTGATTCTGTACTTATATACAAAATATAAACGTGTTAAAGTGATGTATACCAAGTCTTTTTTCCTATTTCTCGATTTCGACTTCTGTTTAATCAAGTTTTTAACATGTGCACCTGCTTTAGCAATAAGATTTTGAATGGATTAATTCAATATTTTTAACTTCATTAAATATTAGAGGAACGTCAATAAACTACATAATCACTATATATCGTCGGTGATATTTGTGACAGCTTCTTTGTTACGGTCTGAGACTATGTTTATAATTTTATAATTTTTAATAATCAGTGGAATTTATACTAGCGAAATATTTATTAGTTTTAAGATTCGTATATTATAATATGAGATTTAACGGCTTCGTCGTCAAGTACTCTATATAGATGTAACATTAGTTCGTTAATAATTTCATAAGCGTGTGTATTATCGAGTAAGATTTATGTAAACAAGACTTATCTAATAACTTCTAAAATAAGGTTTCGTTGAATATAGCTGTAGTTCGAGTAGATGTAAGCAAATGCGACTAATGTTACACCGTCTGTTTATGTTTGCGAGCGGCGTCACCGCCATAAAAATCCGAACATAATAGTTTGTTTAGCTCGAAATCACAAAGGAGATCTGATAAACGGTTAACTCGGACAAGCGGTTACGCGTGGAAAGTTCTAGTAAGATGTTGAAATAAAAGATTGTAAAATTTGTGTAAAGCAAAGACTAGAAAAGAAAGATTCGAGTGAAATTAAATTTTTAAATGAAATAATTTGAAGGAATAGATGAACATGATGGAATGTCGATGCACTGCACAACGCGACCGAACTCACGTTATAGGCCCAACTTTGTGTACAAAGGTACACGCTTGATCCGTGCCGTGACGGGAAAACCGAACATTTTACCTTAAAATGGCTTATATACGGTGATACAAATAAGGTATTCGAATACTTGCTGTTGGAAAAATGTTGAGGTTTTCAAAAGAGGTAAAAGGTTATGCTTCCTAAAAGCAGTGATCCGTGCTGTGACGGGAAATTCTGATATTTTCCTTAAAAGAAGCCCTTCTACAGACTTATTTGAAGTAAGTCGTATTCTGGCTCTTGGAAAATATCGAGAATTTCGAAATCAGGGGAAGAGTATGGTTTGCCACCTTGGGCTCACCGACCGTCCGGCTGCGCGATGAGTTTGGGCTGCGATTGGTGCGAGTGGGGCTTATCGCCCGAATTGAGAGGCGAAACAGCGCCGCGCCGCGGCGCGTGGGCTGTGTCTATAAAACAACGCTAAGAGAGCGCGCGACCATTATTCTTTCCTGGTCTTTGCTAAGGTTAATATCTTAAGTACATTTATATTATTATTCATTAAAAATAAAATTCAGTCTAATCTTTAAATTTGTTTCATCTTTAATTATTATAAAACATCCCAGCATTTATTCAGTTATATTCTTAGTGTTCAAATTAATTAAATAAATGAATGAAAATAATGGTCACCTCTGACTCAAATTTTTTCTATTTTAAAATTCTTACAACGTTTCGGCCCGATTGACGGTACCCTTTTCAAGCAAATTCAAATAAACAATTGAAATAAAACGATTAAATTTAGGTTTTTCTCCTTGAATACATTCTCCTTGAATCTAGTATTGACTGGTGTATTCAAGGATAAATACATAGGCTTAATCGTTTAGTTTTATTAATTGTTTGCTTGTATTTGCTTTGTTTGTTTGTATTTGCTTGAAAAGGGTACCGTTAAAAGAGCCGAAATGTCGCAAGAATTAAAAAAAAAAAAGAACGTTAGACAACAATGACCATTAGTTTCATGTATTTATATTAATTTATAATCACTTTGGTATTTTTTGTCGATAGCGCCTCCATCAATGTAACCTTCCATGACTCTAGAATTGCTATAGAAATTTTATCTAATATATAATTTATTTTCTAAGTTATTTCAACATTTAATTCTGATTATGTATGTGATTAAGTAAAAGATTTAAGGAATTCGGTATAAATTCACTGATCAACGTAAAACTAAATTTATTAATATTTATTTATTTAAATAGCAAACATTGATATAAATCATAATTTAGACACAACGTATTAAACTTTTATATAATGTAAATATAAGTGAACGATTAGATAAACCTTAAATAGTTGAAATAATGATGTCCTTAAATAGAAATAAAATATCACAAATCCCATCATCAAATTTAATATTCCTCATTGTTAAATTTAGTGTCAAAATGTTAAGGATCTTATGTTAAACCCTTCCTGTCAATATCTCTTTAATTGCAATTATACCGTTATATATTTCTAATTCTGCTTTATTCTATATCATTCTTGAATATGTTACAGATAAGAGTATATACGTATACACTACCGGAAAGAATACATCTGTTGAGTTTACAATCAAAACTTTATCTGTGAAATAATTCACATGTTATTATTTATTTAAAGAATAATAAAGTTTAAGTTAATAAAAATCGTAATTAATATATCTTATGTTTAGTATTATTCTTTGTTAATACTTATAATTATACATTATAATTATTATAATTATTACATTCTTATAATATTTATTTTTAAATAAAAGAAATTAGAATTAAAACATTAAATTTAACATTTTAAACAATTTTATTAATTACTGCCATATCATTATAAAAATTTATTATTAATGTTCAATCACTTTTAGACAAAACTCGATAAGAATTTTGTCTAAAAAAAATAATTATTAACGTCTTTTAATTATAATTGATAATCATAAATATTGTTTTAGTAATAAGATATCACATACCATAAATAAAGATGTTTAAGAAGGTCGAGTATTCAATTATAATATATGAAGTTAAAGAAATGTATAACAAATACTATTCGCGTTACGGAATTAAAAATAAATGTAATGAAGCTCCATTTGTATAAAATTAAGGCAAAGAATTTATTTGTTCACCATATTTGTTGCATATAATCTATATATAAGTAATTGGTTATACGGTCACTGTAGGCCCTCCTTATGAGTTTAAATTATTATCAATGAAATCGTTTTTTAATTATCTAGACTTTATTACAATTTCTTGACCATAAGTAATTATTCGTATAATGAGCCGAATTAGTTTTCCCATAATTATACATTTCTTACAACGCTATTCGCCACGAAAATTTACAGGAATTTATTCATGACGTGATGTTTTCTGATGAATTTATTTGGAACTGATTCATGAATGCGATTTCTGATAATGCGATAATGCCTTATTATCATCATAATTATATATTATTAAACTATGAATTATACTAACATTTTTTCAAAATATTATATTTTCAAATATGCTTCATCTACTATTACTGCACTCACATATTTTTATACTCATGTAGATTCTATCACCTAATTTTAAATTTAGTCTGCTAGTTTAGTTATTAAGTTCCATTGTAAAATGACAATTTATTCATAAGATGATTAATAATTAAATAATAAGCAGAAAAAATCTCAAATCGTTTCGTAAGTGAAATCTATGCTAAATTTATATCATATAACATTTTTCATATTTTTCACTAAGTTTTGCTGTTTTTATTCAAGAAACTTCCAATCACAGTACATGAAATATATTTATTTTTGATATGCATGTTAAAATTATACATATATCATCTATAAAAAGACTGATGCATATTATGATCCATTAAGATGATAATATAAATGTCATAGTATTAATATAAGATTTGTGATTCATGTCCGTTGAGATGATTTATTTCCTTACACGGTAGCTTTCATTTTTTTGCACTTGAACTGTACGTCTGGACAAGGTAAGAAAGGTGGCTCTTCACGACTGTTATCTATACAGGTTTTTCCATCTTGATGAAGTTTTTCGCCATAAGGACAACCACATACGCCTTTTAACTGACCTCTTGAATTTAGTTTTGCGAAACAAAACTTTTCACAATTGTTTGGATTATTTACACAAGGATGACCGGCCATAATAGGTTGAGAATTCTTATTGAAAACCTTAATATCGATAAGAGATCGAGACATCTCAAAATCATACACAAGGGTCTTTAGTTTGCCATTTCTTATATTGACACGATAAAGTATAGAGCCTGTATTTACGTAAAGCCAACCTTCGTTAATTGCCATTGAAATAATATTTCCTTCAAAGCTTTCTAATTCTATCAGTTCTTGAATATCTTCGCCATCTAAATCACAGTGTCGAATGCGAACAAGCCGTGTATTTTCCACCAGTTTCTAAAATATATGAATCATTGAAATGAATCGTTATGAAGGTAAAAAACTACACAATATAAAAACTAATATAATTATTTTTACCGTAGTCTCAGTGAAATAAATTCTATCATTGTTATAATCGACAGCCAATCCTTTTAATATATCCGAACTACTAAGTTTTATCAATGGCTTCAAGCCTGAACCGTCAGTGTTAATACGGTTGATACTTCCTATACTTTTACTTCTTAGAACGAAGTAAATATATCCACGATTTGGATGTATAATTAAACTGCGAATTAAGTGGTCTTCGTATTCAACCAAAATTTTACTATACGTTGGATTGTTTACATTTACTACGTTTATGCTGTTCATGTTAAAATAATAAGTTGAAATATAATAAAGGTTCTTTATTGTCCAGTCGTACGCAACACTTCCTACAGAACTACTTAAAAAATCTGGTAAAAGAATATTATTATCCTCTTTATCCAAATGAACTTGATGCAAAAGATTAGATGTTGTATAAGCACTATAAAAAATGAACCTCTCTCTAGCGTCAAAATCTAAACCATATATAGTTCCAACTTCAAACTGGGAAGGATTAATTACATCAGTATCAATATGTCCATTAGCGTTGAGAATTTTACCTCTTAAATGTCTACCCTGGTTATAAATGCTCAATTAATATTTGAATTATTAAGTTAAAAATATGAATTGAATGTCTTCAAAAATTGAATTGAATGTCTTTTAAGTTCAAAATACCTGACTCATCAAAAGAAAGTCTTTTGGTAAGGTGCATGATTTTCCATCTTTATCAAGTATGTATCCAGCATTGCAAGAGCATTTAATATTTTCTTTGCCAATTTTGGAGAAAAAACACAAGTGTTGACAATGTCCATTTTCCCTATCGCAGGGATTTTTTACTTTAACAGTTCGTTTATAATCATGGGCTATTGCTTTAATATTTAGTGCTCTATAATTTTCCAGTTGGATCGCAATATCCCCTAGTTTTAAATCAATTTTGAATATTCGCTATTTTTAGAAAAATATGAATTATTGGTTTTATGGAAAAATGACCTGTCCTCTAAAATTATAATGAACTATAATTGAGTATTTACCCTGTCAGCAGTTGTCCAATACACATTACTATTAAGTATAGTTAAAGAGGATGGATCGTTAATTGGAATGTCGTCTTCTTCATTATAGTGAACATCGTTATGTTCTCCATTGTAATCCGAGCTCTCAAGCGTCTTCTCGTGAGTATTTATCCAATATAGCCGCTTTTCATTAAGGTCTAAACTTATTTGAGTAATGTCTATTGATTTTCTCTTCATTACAAGCTGATTAGAATTACGAATTACGTGTTGCAATTTGAAATAGAGAACTTTTGGATTGGACCCATCTAAGTCAGTTCTTAATATCTAAAAAAACTATTATTTTAAGAAAAGTTGTAAATATGTATATGCCTATGAAAGGATATATACGAAATACGTTCAAATAATAAAGTGACTTAATTTATTGATCAATATTTATTTATTACTCAATACTTATGTTGTCCCCATCAAATTAACACCCCCCCCCTTAGATATAATGCACTTGTGCTAACGCTTTTTTCAATCATCGAAGCACTTCCAATAATCATTTTTTAGTATAGCCTTGAGTTCTTTCAGCAATACAGTCTTTCTCTCTTCAATCGTTGAAAATCGATGTTCTTTCTTTTTTCCTGTTTTCTGTTTTGGGAACAGAAAAAATCACTGGGTGCCAAAGCTGGTAAATATGGAGGCGGAGTTACGACTGTGATGTTCGTATTGCTTAAAAAATCTCTCACAAGCAACGATGAATGAACATCTGCATTATCTTGATGCAAAAGCAACGAATTGTTTTTCTAAAGTTCCGGACGTTTTTTGCGTATCGCCCCTCGCAAATGGTGCATCACTTCAAAGTTTTACTCCTTATTGACCGTAAGAACTTGTGTTAAGAATTCCTCATGCACATGGCTATGGTAATCAAAGAAGACAGTGAGCAAAACGTTGATATTTGTTCAAACTTGGCGTGCTATCTTCGGTCTTGGTTCTTTTGGGCTCTTCCATTGGGACGATTGGGCTTTAGCTTCGACATAATAACTATATATCAACGATTCATAACCAATTCTAATCCTTTTGACAAAACCAGCATCATTTTCACTTTAATCAACATCTCCTTAGTTATGGTCATGCGACTGTTCTTCTAATCAAAATTCAGCAGTATTAGAACGAATTTCGCTGACACACGTCTCATGCTCAAAGCATCCCACAAACTAGCATGGCATGAGTCAACCGATATGAACGTGAGAATCTAGAGAACTGAATGTTCATACTGACATGACGAGAATAGGTGTTCCGGTGCCGATTTCCATAAAAACAGAAAAGTTTAGTTATAATTATAAAACAGTTTATTCAATTGCGGAAAGAAACTAAGGCATAAAAAACCTCCACTCAGTGAGTGGAGGAAAAAGCCGCAAGTAATAATTTACAAGGTAATGAACAACAATTTATTTAGGCAGTTCTCGTGTAACCTTCATAGTGTACATACGTGTTTACTAACAATTCTGTAATATAGAGTTTACTATTGAGAACAGGGCAGCGCTCTGTACGGGTCTGCCACAAACCGAGCATTATGGCTCCTACAACTTAAGAAAAAATTTATCAAGATATTCCCACCTTTAAAATCGAACTGTCATCTGAAATAAACTATGCTAAAGCAACTGCGCTGAAAGTTAAGCGAGATCAAGGTATTGTCCTTGATTGCGTTAACGAGCTAACGTTGACAGATTACACATGTGCCATCGGCGATCTTGTGGATAAAAGCAACATTATCAATGCCTCAACAATATCCAACAACAGAGTTTGCATTTACATAGCTACAAAGGAATTAGTGCTCAAAATAACAGTTAAATACGAGTATATTATAATTAAGGAAACGAAAGTGAACATAAGGCCGCTACTATCTCGTTACAAAAAAGTTATATTTTCGAACATACCAACGGAAATATCTGTTGAAAACAACATTAACGACGCATTTAAAAAAACAGAATCTACTAATGGTATGTTTAGATTTAGAAAAAGCATATGACCTAGTATAGAGAAACAGAATTTTACAGATATTAAAAAATTACAAAATCACCGGTAATATATTCCATTTTATTAAAAATTTCCTGGCTGATAGGAAATTACAAGTACGTATTAACAACAAGTTCTCCGATGAACAAGAAATCGAGAATGGAGTCCCTCAAGGATCCGTAATGAGTGTAACGCTGTTTTTATTAGCAGTAAATGAAATATCAACAAACATTGACGCCCCTGTTCAACATACAATATTCGCCGACGACGTAACGCTATACGTGAAAGGGAAAAATATCAAGAGTAACACAGAAATCATGCAACACACGTTAAATAAACTAGAAAAATTCTCTTACGTAACAGGTTTTAAATTCTCTGAAGCTAAGACGCAAGCAATAATTTTCAGCAAAAATAAAATTAATGATGCGGAAATTAAACTAAAAATAAAAAATCAAAGGATAAAAATCGTACATGAGATTAGACTATTGGGACTCACGTTCGATACTAAACTTACATGGAAAGCACAAATCGAAAAACTTAAGTACGATTGTTTATTAAGAATTAATTTGCTAAAAACACTAGCAGCTAAAAACTGGGGAGCAAGCCAACAAATTCTGTGTAACACATACAAAGCACTGATACAAAGTAAGATAGATTACAGATGTATAGCATATGCATCGGCAAAAAAAAGTATAATAAAAAAACTAGAACCAATTCTTAATACTAGTATGCGAATAGCAACTGGAGCGTTCACTACTAGCCCAATCATAGGCATACTATGTGAAAGCAATAGCATACCCTTAGGCATGAGACGCATGAAACTAACACTAAATGACACAGCTAAAATTCTTTCGAGCCCGCAAAATCAAATGTACCAAATTTTGAAAAATGAACTGGGAATTGAAAAACTAAAAACATTCACACAGACCATACGAACTACACCGTATTGGGAAAAACAATACATAAATGAAGAAAAATTACTCTGTATTCCAAATGCAACTTTCAAAGAAACTACACATCTGTATACAAGTTCCCAAAATATAACTACAGCTGTCGTAAAGAAACGGGAGTCAATCGGTGCAGCAGCTATCATCAACGAATAGGAAACAGTTATGCTAAAATTTCCAACTTACTATAGAAATAATACATGCGTCGCACTATCAGTACTAGAAATAATGGAAATTCTTAAAAAAACTATTATACACCTCAACTTGTTTAAGTTTACAGAACAGATCTACGTCAACAAATCAGGACAACCTCTGGCTAATGACATATATAAACGAATGACACAATTCAAAGATAAATTTTTAGTATGTTACACTCCGCTAAATCGCAATTGCATCCCTGAAACAGTCAAAAAATCAGAAGCTGCCTGCAATTTAATTAATTATAAACAACACAGAACCACTAATGAAGATTTTTGTAAACTTGTAAAATATAAAATAAATTTATTATGGAATAACCGATGGAAAAATAATATCAAGACATACCCTCTGCAATCAATTAAACATAACATTCAGGACAGTAATCCGGCAATAAATCTCCCAAGAAGAGACCAAATTATAATCACTAGACTACGCATCGGGCACACGAAATGTACACACCAACATCTACTAGATAAAAAATACAACAACTTATGTGGCAACTGCAACTCACCGAATAGTGTAAGAGATTTACTAATAGAATGTCCGAAACGCTAAAATATAAGAAACCAGCTTGAAATGAAAAGCAACATTAAAGATCTACTAGGAACAGCGGAGTAATGTAAAAGAACTATATTATACATAGACAAAATCCAAATGCGCAAATCAATATAACATTAAAATAAGCACAAAGCAAGTATTTATCCATGTATAAACAACCTACGATAACAAAAATTGTACAATGTAAACACTTCTAAGCAAATTAGGATAATTGTTACACTTATGTATTGTTTGTCGCTAATACCCGCAAGGGGGAAGCAACGATAAATATTAAATGAAAAAAAAAATTTATCTTGGATAATACAAATCGCTATATAACAAGAGTGATGATAACTAATTTTACCGATCTAATTGTAGAAAGTTACATTAAATAAATTAGACCGTGGCTTGCCTTAATTACAAACGCTCTTACCAATACGCACATGCAGATATATGGAGTACTTCTTAGCGTCAATTCGAGCGTAGCGAGTCCAAGCATTCATGTAGCTCGTGTGGTTCAATTGGGGTGGGGGGGGGGGAGAACTGCTTCGCGAAATCCTCCTGCTCTGCGTCGCGGCCCCAACGTCTCGGGCTACGGCTCGATTCCTTACCATAATGGCAGCCACTGGGCATAAACGCCACTGGGTGCACTTCTCGAAGATCGGCGTTCTTCACATTCTTCACAAGGGCAAGATCCCTTTTCCCGCTGATGCTCCAATTTTAATACAGTACACGCATACAAACATACACAAACCCATAACAATGTATTACAATAAAGGCGCGCGCAGATCCTAGCCAAAAATGGTTAAGCAGCTAATAACAAACCCACAAATAGCGATTTCGAACTCGAACAAACGTAGACATACACGTTACGGCGGTCGAAGACGAATTGACGCCTGTTCCTCTTGCTCGATGGTTCGGGACATCGTTGAGGACAGACGAGCACAAGAACGCTTAGATCCCAAGCTGTCACAATGCAATAAATACCAAAAGTGCACGTGCTTGACACGTGCGCTTGTCCAGACTCCTAAACCGTATTCGGGGGTCCTAATAAGGACTCGCGCCAGCTAAGATTTTCATAAGCTTGCAAATCAAACTACCGGAATGAAAGAAAGAGAGCAGAATATATAGGTGGAGTATGAGCGAGAGAGAACTAGGAAGAGATAGAGATAGAGAGAGAGAGAGAGAGAGAGAGAGAGAGAGAAAGTGAAAGAGAGAGAGGGAGGCAGTGAGAGAAAGTGAGAAAGAGAGAGAGGGTGATATATAGATAGTAGGTGAGTGAGAGAGGTGAAGAAAGAGAGGTGTCGGCTTAGCGCCGTGAGGGGGTGGGGCATCTATCTGCATGATCCGACGCTAAGCCCAACCGTTATGTCGAGACTATAATAAGTTTTGAAATGATCGAAAATCTTCAGCAACTTCTATGATAGTGATTCGATGAATTTTAAACACAACATCTTTCACTGCTTAAACTTTTTTATCTGCTGTCGACCTGCTACGACGTCCAGGGCGAGGTTTGTCTTAGACAGCCTATCAGCCTTCTTGGAACAGCTTGTACAATATACATACATTCTTTTTACACAAACTAGAGTCTCCGTATGCAACTATCAAAATTTGAAGAGCTGTAGGGCACTGAAATCCATTTTTGATACAAAATATAATATCAACACTTTGCTTCATTTTTGGGAAAAGAAAATCGCCGAGTATACGAAACATTTATAACTTTGTAGGGCTGTCATAAACAAACAAATAATGCTATAGAGCTTAATCCATGATTATATGCTCGGTACATCTGTGCCAACACAAACTAAAACAATAATCGATAATCGAACGGACCTAGCCTTCAATATTTGAAAAGTCACCTTACTATTTGAACACACCTCAAATGTCATTTTAACGTATTACATTCCCTATGATGCTAATTTATTAATTGTAAGAATAAATCAAAGTTATAATAATTATGATCTTTTTAATACATATTTTAAAAATACTGTTTTATGAATTTTTTATTCATTTCTTTCTATTTTCAAATTTTTAAAGAATTTAAAAAAGAATTTTGAGTTTTGAAAAGATTGATTTTATTTACGTTACATTATGCGATAATAACCATAGAATGTAGAAAGTCCCAAATATTATTAGACAAGTACCAAGAAAATATTAATAAAGAAAATATCTAGCTAACTAATAATTATGGAGCAAATAAATGCGATTTATAACAGTAGTGTAAAAGAAAATAAGAAAGATAAAATCATAAATGATACTGTCCTTGTTCTACCATAAGTAGCCTGTTTACCGGAAAGAATTAGAAGAAATTTTAAAGATCATAATATTCACGTTTACTTAAAAAATTATAATATTAAATTTCTAAGATTGCATGTTTACTAGTTCATGTTCTATCAATGGACGGAAAATATGTTTTATTTTTATATTTATCTTAGTATATTGAATAATATTGCAGTATTTTTTCTTATATTATAACCAAAATACTCATATTTGTACTTTGTCAATGAAGTTTATTTGTACCTGGTATTCGTCAAGGATGAATAGGTAGCCTTCGTAAGGATCCAAAACGATACTTTTAATTTTGGATAGTGCCGATCCAATGATAATTCCGTGCTTTGTTAAATCCTTTAGGTCAATGACCTGTACCGTATCGGTAAATGCATCCGCTACATAAAGCTTATCATTTACTGAATCAACATTTATGCTGACTGGCTCCCATTTATACTTATTTGGAATCAAAATTTTTACATCCGGAGTACCATCTCCGACGGTGTAAATCTGATTCCTATTGATGTCACTCCATATCAAAGCATTTCTGTTAAAATCGTAGTCAATACTGGTTGGATAATAAGAGCTTTTGAATTCCAATTGTGACAAGTCATTGGGATTGACTTTGAAGATAGAATGAAATTGCCCAAGAAGTAGATGATGGTTAAATTGGCCTAATTAAATAAAAATTATATCAAATACTTTTACTCAATGTTATACTATTATAATATATAGAGTGAAAAAGATAAGGAACAAGATAAAATAAACATGATTAACTAATACAAAATGTTTGGAAATTGCACTAAATTTAACCCAATCACGGTTATATTTATTTTACATATTTATCTATTCTGCATTGCAATTATTATTGCATCCAAAATCAGCGGATATGTAATGAAGAAATCTAGAAAGGATCAGAAGAACATCACCTAGCGTGAATATAAGAAGCATCGAAAGAAAAATTAGAAAAGTTGACATCTGCAAAGCATTACACCTTCATATCGGAGTCTCGAGGAATGCCATAATCATCAGGAACACCTGTGCGAATGACATCTTCGACAGCATCGCCATTGAATCTTTGCTCTTAGCCCTCTAGAGCTCGAGATCGACCAGCAGTTTCGGCGAGATTAATACATAAGAGATAAATATATAAGCACTAACTAAATTGATAATGTGTAATTGACAATAATTTGCGCATGCATGCATTTCATTGAAAATAACTGAATTTTAACTGTAGAATACGATAAATACGTCAAGTTAAACAAAATTAAGTAATCAATTTATCTGTATCAATAATAACAGCAGAGATTAACTTAGTGCAAAAGGTACACTAAATTTTCGTAGTTCTTAGCCAATGAATTGATAATAAAATTGAAATATTATCTTTTGATGGATATATACAAAGAAACACAATCGAAGAATACCAATTTTCTAATGACTAATTAGCTTCAGATATTTTGGCGTGTGTCAATATATGAGTAGATAGTTTCATCTATTTCTTTTTTGTATTACAAAATATTATTGTCAATAGTATTTTTATCTACTGAAATAATATTTTCTTTTTAAGAATATAAAATCGAATATAAAACAAATATAAAATATTCAATTAAAAAGAAAAAATTGTATTAATTCGTCCATTACCAAAAAAAAATTGAAATAGCGAAATGTATAAACAGATTTTTAAACGTATTTTCTGCAACGTTATCTTTAAGAGGGTGAAAAGGATGTAAATGTGTTTTCAGATCTTACATTTAGTTATACCTCAAAACACTTTAACATATAAACATTTTCGTATAGTAAGATTTGAATGAATAATAATTAAAATGAGAAAATCGTTAGTAAATATATCTCACATTACCTCCCTAGGAGAAAATTAGGACAAGCTTCAGAAATTAATATTTAACATCTATATTGATAATAATATATTATTGATTATTTAATATCCTATCAAATCCACTGTATTTATCTTCAAACGATATTCAAAATATTATTGATCATGTATTTTATCTTGGAAGCATTATCAGCAGTTCATAAAACATTAAAAATAATCAGACAATCAATTAACAAAATATAGATGACTAATTGAACTGAACACTTACACGTATCTGGAGTAGAGAGAGAAAATATATAAATCGTTATGAGTTGTATTTTGAAGTAATTTTTACGTATTTCTTATCAGGTATCAAATACTAGAGGATGTTCCAGATTGACTATTAAGATACTCTGAGTTTTAACTACTGTTTCGATCAGGTATGTCGTTTTATGAGAAAAACGAGAAAGGTTAAATAAAAAGAAATAAATACCATTTACTGAACGCAAGGAACTGAGAAAAGCTGAACTTAGAACGTACCCTTAATTTTTTACATAATTTTTTTTCTACTTACTAGATCCTTGTCCGATCGCTTTATTTATAATTAAACTTAAGAATGCAAATAAAAGTTGCATTACTTCTTTTCTTTTTAGAGTGTCCATTTACAAGTAGTCTCGTTTCTGCAAAATCATTCAACCTAGAAAATATTTGTTTATAATAATTCATCATAATATGATACATTTTTATTCATTTTAAAGATAATGATAGTATAGATACAAATAATAATGGTATATGTCAGTATTGTGTAGAATCATCGAAACTTTTTATGATTCACACATAAACTTTTTGGATCTCAGAATGTTTTCAAAATAATTTAACATATAAATAAATGCATCTATTATTTTGTATGGAATATACTTATAAATATTTATTAATTACGGTATATACAAGCAATAATTAAACAGCAAGAATAACTGTTATCATAAAGTTCCTGGAATTTCTAAGAAATCGAAAAATTGATGTGGATTAAATTATTGAGTCTTTAAACATATATGGTAAATTAAAAACTAGATCAAAATAGAGATACTGTTAATACATTTGCTGAAAGTAAAATTCACATGAATTGGAAATATGTATTAGGTAGTGTCGAATAAACAACTCTTACAATGACATTATAAATCATATGTGTATTTAATGTGTGATGTACATATCTCGAAGTATCAAAATTCTCCACTAGTTAAATGGAGAAAAAAAGCCACCTCGATAAAGTAAATAATGTATAATTATCGCGAGCATCACTGTCAGATGTTGACATAAATTATAAGAGCGATATTGCCCAAAAATATTGCAAAATTTTAATAGTGTGGAATACACCTGCGTAATGATATCCTGAGGTTCTAAGGTGGAAAGGTGCTTTTTCAATTACCTTTTTCACTGTAACACGGCATCAACGTTTTGTAGACGGTAGTTGGTTGAACTGCTGACGCAGATACTCGAAATAAATGCCGTTCACAAAAGCCTTGAAATATAAATCTTCACAAGACCAAGTGTTTTTACCCGCTGATATGACAAATACGTTTATCGCTCATACGTGTCATTCACATAAACATTACATTCAATTACAATGCAATTGAATATAAACTGTAATCGGGCAACTCTCGATACGAAGCTAATCTTTTGGAACCAAGTAATAAAAGCCACTATTAAGACTACTAAGTACCATGTCCTACAAGCTATGCCTGCATAAAAGAGTTGTTTAATCGATCATATTACATAAAACAGAGTTATAGGCCGATACACAGAAGCCGGAGAAGTGTAGAAAAAGAATGATGGTATTTAGGCGATGTTTTTTATTGCATGTACTATCTGTACTGATGACCAAGCAGAAAAAGGCTACTCATACGAGAAGAGTATTTGCGGCAACACAGAGGCGACAGAACGTCTCAGTACGGCTACTCTAACCGAGTGGCAGAAGGGTTAAAGTGGAATCCATTCGACCGATGAAAGTCTAGTCTACTTAATCAGATAAATCGATGGCACCAAAAGTGGCATTAAGAAGTTAACTACCATCTCCCAAAGTTGTTATGGGGATATGGTTGATTCAGAACCTATTTCGATAAGACGGAGAGAGTGTCAAAGACGGCCTGGTCCAACTATTTCGCTCGATTGGACGACGAAATCTTCTAGTTTTTTCAGTATACAGCATTCTGATTGTATCTTAGGATATTTAAGGATCTTTTGGGGCGGACTTTATGATCTAAGACATACTAGATAAATTTGATATGAGACCCAACGTATTTGATTATTGCAGGACTATTCACACAGGACCACAAAGAAACTTTGAAGAAGATAGATAAATAAGAATGGGGTCTTAGCACGAGATGACCTTCATATATTAAGAAGTAACAAATAATTAAGTAATAACTAATGAAAACTAAATAATCAGGACTACTATTTATTATATAATTTATACAAAATAAATATTAGAATAATATTTATTTTGTATTTATAAATTTAAGAAATAAATCCAACTAAATAATTCAGTGAGTGCTGCAACTTATTTTACAAGCAAAAAATTATTTAATTGTGGAATTTCTAAAATTAATAAAATTGTAAAATTGTATAATGAAAATTATATTATGTTAAAAAGAAAATGCTTCATAATAGATAAACGATGTATATCTTACTTAATATATCGTTCAATTATTAACGAAAGAGCCACAATCCAATTAAACTGCAAACTTTAACAGCATTTGCTTCTTAAATTGAAGGCTTTAATTCTTATTCTGTACTTATATACATACATATTTAAGTTATGTATGCCAAGTATATTTTTCTATTTCTTTGACAATCATTTCTATTTAAATATATTTAAATAAATTTACTCCGATATAAATTCAATAAAGAACTTAATTCTGAAATATGTATTCAGTTCATTGCTCATTGATATTTTTTATTATATCTGTTTTTCAATACAAGAAATCATATTTCTTGAATATCAAATTTAAAACTTTAAAAAAAATTAATACTTAAGATTTTAAGATCTATGATAAAGTTTTATCGAATTTAATATCAGTTTTTATTAGTAAAATATTTCATATTCTGTTCAATTAAATATTTTCATACTATCTTCATAAAAATAACAATTTCATTTCAGAATCAAGATTTTATAATATTATTATTCCAATTCTTTTTTTCTATGTGTGTATTTTTCTTGTTTATTTAATAAAATATGTCAAATTATAAAAAAATCTTTTTTTTTATTTTATATGTTGCTTTGGAATACAGCTTTCAGTCCAACAGTTTACGTACTGAAACGCGTTTTTATTTTTAGTTTTTTTCTGTTTCATACTATTTAATAAAAAACGTAATCATGATTATGCCTGCGGTACGATTGGCCTTATAAATTATATTTTTAACGATTATTTAATATAATATTAAAATTATAAAAATGAATAGAATTTTTATTAGAATATTTTCTTAAATACATATTTTAATACCGTAGATTGCATATTATAAATGTATTGTGCTTTTTACTTATTATTTATCTATAATACAATTTAAAAGAATAATATAAAATTAATAAGACCTTCTATATCACAAAAACTTTCCAATCACAACAAAGTAGCTTGTTAAATGTCGTTGAACAGTAGTAGATAAATTGATTCTTTACCTATTGAAATGTATCCAGGATCCCAAGTAAGACAATTTTTTAAATAGATTAAACGAAGCATGGAGCTCTAGGATACATTTTTGTCTGTTGCAAATTATCACACAGAGCTTTTAGAAAAGATATTTTAAAATTAGTTAAACAGATATTCATTAATCATGATTATCCATTAAACTTTCTAGACAAAATGATTGCAGAAAGAGAGACAGAGAGAGAGAGAGAGAGAGAGAGACACAGAGAGAGAGACAGAGAGAGACAGAGAGAGACAGAGAGAGAGAGAGAGAGACAGAGAGAGAGAGAGAGAGAGAGAGAGAGAGAGAGAGAGAGAGAGAGAGTGGGTCAGATTTATAATATTACTAATGAACTTAATATGGAAAACAGGGGGAATAATTATAAAATCATAGTATTGTCATAGGTAATGTTTGTCCGGATGAATTAGAAGTACTTTCAAAAAACATATTCAAGTTTAGTTTAGAAACAATAATAACATAAGAAAACTATTTAAAAATTGTAATGATAAGGATGGTAAATTTTTGACAACAGGAGTGGTATAAAAAATAAATTGTAAAGGCTGTGACAAATATTACGTTGGACAGACGTATAGATACCGAAAACAAAGATTATATGAGTATCAGTATAACTTGCGAAGCATGAATGGTACATCCGGGCTAAAAGAACATAGTTTAGACTTGTTGCATTATTGCGATTTTGAGAATGTAGATGTTTTGACCAGGGTATAAAAAATCAATATAAAGAGAAACTCTTGAAAATATTCATATTTTAAACATTCGCTATAATGTAAATTTAATGTTAGAATCAAGTAAATTGGAGAACACTTACCATGCTTTATTAATATAAAATTTGTGTTTTGCATTTAAGTGAGAAAGTGGGGGTGCTATAAATATTATACGAACAAATTTATAGTGGGGATAAGTTAACATGCTGGATTTTTTATTTTAGTTTATTTCCTGAGAATGAACCGTAGCGGTTCGAAACGTCGGACTCTAAAGGAGAAAATAAGCTGGGAGGGGAGGGTAGTCAGATTATCCTACATTAACATAGGATGTAGTTTATAATTTTTATTATATTTTATTTTATTATTATTTTATTCGATTATTTTAAATTTTAAATGTAATCTATTTTTAGTAATAAGTTTTATTTCAGATTCTTCGGCGGTGATAATAAATAAGGACAGTCTGAGTGTCATTATTTTAGTTAATATCTTATATTATAGAGTCTGTAAAATCGATAAAAATATTTATTAATATAATAAATTTCTATCGTTTTACATTGTAAGAATACAAAGAATCTGAGTTACATGCGCATCGAGGCTAACATATAGTTTGGAGGTCTATACTCCATTTTAATTATCTCTTGCAAGGCCCCAAGCTTTAATACTAGGCCGAATCAGCCCTACTGCTCGAAACAGGAGAGGGGTGGTACTGAAGAAAATCACGAACAGCCCAACAATATTATATAATACTATTCAGTTTTTAATTTATGTACAGATAAAGATCACCAAAGAACAATGAAATGTAACCGAAGGTAACTAAAGATATAGAAAAAATAGGCTTCCCCCAATGTGCCTAAAGCATATACTGCGCTGACAGTTCTGTTTTCGGAAGCGTCCCTGTATTAAGGCCGCTCGAACAGCACCTCTAACTCTGTCTGATGAAATTTCGACACTCGCGCGAAGTTCTGCTTAATGCAACGTTTCGACGCAACCAATTTATCATAAAGATAACCTGCTTTCCCGTTTTTTGTGACACGCCCTGTACAAATGCCTGGCTACTCGTTCGAAATCACATACATTTTTAAGAAACGTCATAGATCGTGTAATCAGATACGCGCTTCCACGAACAAAAACATGCATGGTGAAGATGTGTCAGTTGAGTGTTTGGCAATGTCATGAAAAATAAAACCGAATTTTTGCTCTGTTTCATAACCATGGATGAAACATGGATCCACCACTTCATACCCGAAACAAAAGAACAATCAAAACAATGGACTCAAAAAGGAGAACCGGCTCCAAAGAAGGCAAAGACTGTTCCATCTGCAGGCAAGGTTATAGCGTCGGTTTTATAGGATGCGTGTGAGATAATTTTCAAACACTATCTTGAAAAAGGAAAAATCAAGACAGTGCACCAGTTCACATAACGATGACAACGACGATGATGGTGATGATGTTAGTCGTAATGGTCGCACGTTTAGCTTAAACAGAAGCAAGTCATGAGCAAACGTCATTGCAAAGACAGAGTTGTTAACTCGCCGTAAAATAGTCTCTGTTGTTATAAGCACGTTAGGAACTAGAAAAATTGAGAGAAAAAAATCGGATGAAGGATATTAAGGATAGTTTTTAGCCTCACATACGGAACGCGGCGTATAAAGCAACAAAAAAGACACAGGCTTCGAGCAGAGGGATGGCCAATGGAAATCTAGATAAAATGTAGGAGGACTCATGTTGAGTGAAACTTACTCAATTCTATCATATGGTGTAGAGGTTTGGACCGTTGCAATGAATATTATGAAACGGAGATACTACGTCATGAAAAGTATTCAAATACAATTTGCTAGAATCTAACTATGCATTTCGGGCCGCCTTCTGTACCTGATGGCACCAAGTCCGATATCGCCGCAGTCCACTCGATCACGAATTTTTGCACGCTTTCAAAATGTCGTATATAAATAAATATTTCGATGTACACAATTTCCTTATCCTATAAAATTTATCCGAACTTACATTGCTTACATTACTTTTAATGGCCTAGTATAGCAGAAAGGATAGACTCTTTCCATGCGTGATGTACATGCTGAATGGATGTTTTCCGCAGCCAGCCAAACAATAATATACAAAACTTTTTATAATATAATATACAATATTAAATCAAATACGCAAATAGTGTTATAGGTATCGTGAAATACTTAATACAATAAAGTTCCTTCTATTTTTTGTAAAAATAAAAGTAGTTTTTCCACAAAGGAAATATGTTCTTAGTGTCAACAAAGTATTCACAATAGATTGGAAATATTGTGCATGTGTATAGCATTCTTAATCTAAAGTACTATATGAACGTCTAATGTATTCATAATAAAGTATATTTTTTATAGAACTAACATACTAGAATTGGTATTATGAAAGAAATGACATGTTGAAAGCAAAATATTGAAATCATAATAATTGGTCAAGTAAATTCGTTTACTAGTTTTTACTAAAATTTAAATTAAAAGAAAATTTAAGTAACAAGTTTTACAATGTTAAAGGAAACTATAACATCTATTTAAATATAAATTTTATAAGTTTAAAAAAAATATTTTCAAGTATAACAACTTTTTTATACAATTTAAACCAATTTCGATGCGTAATATTGTAAATGCATTGAATTTGAGCAGTTTGAAACACCTAACACTGTGAGACTTATTTCTTTAGTTAGCATTTATGTCATTTGGTTTATATCTTTTTTGTTCTCCGCGGGTAGAATTCTGGCAGAATACGAAGTGGATTCCACAGATTTCAGTTTCATTAACTAAATCGATATGGCGGTATGAAGAAATAAAATACAAGACATTATTTTAATATAATCATCGAATAAATAAAAACTAAGTATAAATATTCGTTAATAATTATAAATATTGTATTCTTATTTTATTTACTTAATTAACTTTTCTGCATAATCGACTTTGACTTTTTACACTTATACCGAATATCAGGACAAGGTAAGAAGGGAGGTTCTTCTTGACTATTATCCGTACAAGATATAGCGTCATAACTCAGTTTTTCGCCATATGGACATCCACAGACTCTTTTCAAATGTTGATCTGAACCTAATATAGCAAAGCAAAATTTTTGACAATGGTTTATGTTATTTTTACAAGGGTGATCCATTGCTGTGGTTTTAATTGTATTGTTAAAAACTTTAATATAGGATAAAGATGGGGACATCTCCTTGGTTTTTAGAAGAGTTATTAATTCACCATTAAATTTATTAAAACGATAAACTACTGCACCAGTATTTATATAAATCCAATGTTCAAATATAGCCATTGTAACAATGTTTTCATCCAATCTATCTATCTTTAGTAGATCCTGAATATCTTCACCATCTAAATTACAATGTCGAATTTGAATAGTTTGTTTATAACGTTGTTCTTTCTAAAATATCAAGAAAAGATACAAAACTTAATTATATTTCAAAGAAATAATAAATAATATTTGTTATAGTTCAAACCGTTACCTTAGACTCAGTGAAATAAATTCTATCATGATTGTAATCGACAGCTAGACTTTCAAATAGATCTGAATTAACCCGTTGGATCAATAACTGCAATCCTGAACCATCATTGTTAATACGATTGATACTGCATATATTCATATCCATTAAAATGAAATAAATATATCCTCGATTTGGATGAATAGTTATTCCGCCGATTATTCCCTTTACATCTTCAAGCAGAATTTTACTATACGTTGGATTATTTACATTCACTACACTCAACGTTACCATATCAGAATAATAATGAGTAAAGTAATAAAGATTTCTCGTTACCCAGTCGTATGCAATTTTTCCTACAGAATTACTTAATATATCCGGTAAAAGAGTCTTCTTTTCTCCTGTCTCCAATCGAACTTGGTGTATTTGATCATTAGGTTCTATACTACTGTAAAAAATGAGTCCATCAATAGCATCAACATCTAAACTCAATAAAAATCCAACCTCGAATTGAGCTGGATTAATTACATCACTGGCGATATATCCATTAGCATTTAGACTCTTACCTCTTAACAGTTTACCCTAATTACAAATATTTACTTCGAACTCAAAAATGCGCTTTCAATTATGTCACAACTGTATATCTATAAATGTTTAATACCTGTTTGATTAAAAGGAAATCTTTTGCTGCTCTGCATGATTTACCGTCTTCGCCAAGTTGGTATCCAATGTTGCACGTACATGTCAAATCTTCTTTGCTATTTTTGGATAAAAAACATAGATGTTGACATTGACCATTATTAATATTACAAGGATTTCTGATCTTTTGTTGATTTGGATAGGATACGCCTTTAATAATCAGTGAATACACGTTTTTCATCACAACTGTAACTTTTCCTTTATTTAAATTAATTTTAAATACTTGCTATATTTTGTTTAAATTTAGTTATTAGTATTCTTGAAGAAACAGGTGTACTATAATTATTATCGGTATATCTTAGAGCTTACCTTACTAATTACATCAAGCCAATACAGATTATTGTTAAGAATTGTCAAAGTGTAAGACTGTTGACGTCGAGCATTATCTTGATGTTGATAATTAGTTATTCTACTTTTGCCATTGTAATCTGAACTCTCAATTGATTGAGTTTTTGTATTTATCCAATATAAACGCTTTACTGTTAAATCTAAAGCAATATTTGCGAGGTTTATCGGTTTCTTTGTAATGGTTACCTCATCCACGTCATCAGTCTTCTGATCTAACTCAAAATAAATGACTCTGGAATTGGAGCCATCAAGGTTAGTTTTTAATATCTAAACAAAATGTTGTATCAGACGAAGGTATAATGATATTATATATACATATATGTATAAATATATATTTATAAAATTGCGCTCCCTTAGTGAAATAATTTTTTTTTTCATTTTTAATAATAAATTTCAATTATAGTATTTTAATATTTAGTTCCCTTAATATACGCGTAGATGTTCTAGTTTCTGTTTGATAAAATCAGTTTCGTTACAGTTCAATTTAAATAATAAATTATTATTTATTTCGAGTAAAGTCACCAGAATAACACAAATTACAAACTCTCTATAATTAATTGCAGCATTATTGATAAAATAGTTAGAGATATGAAGCAGAACATGAGTAGTAGAAAGTTTTATGAGTGAACTAAAAAAAACTTGTTTAACACTTCTAATGGAATAGAGAATACGATACTCATCTTTTATCAAAGCTTTCTTTATAATATTGTATATATTTTAAACTATTTACTACTTTTTATTTTTTACTCTATTTTGTGTAACGTTTTTTAAAAACAGCTATTATTCGATGAAAAAAACTATGAAACTGAAACATGCATATTTTTTTAGATTATTTAGGAAGAGTCAGAATCAGCAGAATTGGTTGCAAAAGTTGAAATTTTCGAATGTATCCACTCGCTACTGTATCTTCAAAATGCTTATCCCTCAAGAAAACAATCCGTCCCGCTTGCTGCGAACCCAATTCGTAACATAATAACAATTAAAACCATCGAAACAACAACTGTAGTTTTTCAGACAAAATTCCACAAATAGTTGCTCCAGTATTGATGGTGTCTAATAAAGACAGGGATAATCTATGTTTCTCTCCTTATTCATAAAAAATCCTAAGAAAAGCAGCTTTGAAGGTAATGTGTTTTATTTAAAAAATCCAATGTCCCTACGATGCAAATTCTATTTTCTATTGATATTCAACTGTTGAAAAAGCTATAATAGGACTTTCAACTAATAACTAATGCGATCTTTGTTGTCGCATTCGCATGCTGTCATGAGTTCGTTTTTTATTTTTTATCTTGAATGCGTTGCATTTGTTGACACAGAGGTGGAACATTACATACATACAAAGCGCTAATGTAATTTATATGAATCGTTACGCAGCAGTTTGTTTAATTTCTCAATTAGTAAAAATAATAATATAAGAATATTTAGTACTGCAAAGATTCAATTAATTATACCACTCCTTTGAAGATGATAATCCAAAATTTTTCTGTTCTATATTCTGACATTATTTTTTTATAGAAAAAGTTAAGTCATAATTCGAATAAATTAAGAAATATAAGTTACTCATCAATATCTATCTATATTCCAGAAATTGGAATATAATTAATTTCTAGCTTTCATTCATAATTATTTCAATTTCCGTCTAAAATGTAGCTATACCTGGTATTGATCAAGAATAAATAGGCAACCTTCATATGGATCCAAAGCGATAGCTTTAACTTTCGATAGTGACGATCCAATAAGAATTCCATGATTTGTTAAGTTATTAAGGTCAAGAATCTGTACTGTGTCGGTAAATGTATCAGCTACGTAAAGTTTATCACTGACATAATCAATGGCTATGCTAAATGGCTCCCATTTATGTTTATTTGATACCAAAATTTTCACATCGGTAGTATCGTCAGCCAGACTGTAAATCTGATTTGTTTTGATATCACTCCAGATCAAAGAATTCCTCTTAAAGTCGAAGTCAAGACTGATTGGGCTGATCGAGCTTGCATAATCAATTCGTTGATTTGGAGAACTCGGGTGAACTTTTAAGATAGTTCCAGGATGAGCAAGAAGTAGGTGGTTGTTTAGTTTACCTAAAATTTGAAAAATAATAGTATTTTTTGCAAAATGTATTACTTGAATGGAATAAGGTAATTACAGAAATAATACAAAAAAGGCAGATATAGAAAAGGTAAAGCATGTAACAATTATAAGTAAAAATTAAACTTACAATGAATAATAGACCTAGATTTTAAAAGTAAGAAAAATTAGATGCGAATATATAAAAATTGTGAACGGCTGAAAAAGGACGGTAAAGGGACTATTTATAATTTGTTAGCTATTAGGATTAATGTTAGTACGGCTTCAAAATTAATACATAAAGAAATTCTAAAGAAGAGATTCTGGATATTTTGGTAATCTATTTGGTTCAGACTGAGTGACGCAATTTTGATTACCTCTAAAATACAGCTTGCAAAGTATTAGAATCGAATGAAGCTATAATAATATCTTAAAGCTATAGAACTTTTTTATTTACAATATTAATTTCACACTGATTAAATTAAATATTAATTATGATGAATGTAGTTTGAGAATTTTTCGAATAACAAGCTTTACTCTGAAAGCAGATTTGAATAAAGAAGCACATTTCAAATAAAAAAAGGTTTAATCAAACTTTCTCCACAAATGCATAGTTTTTAAACTATTGTGCATCAAAATCCAATCGTTTTTAATAGTATTGATAAATAATTTACTGTTTAAGCTAAAGCATGTGAATCCAGCTAAAATTTAATTGATACTAACTAAAAAGTTAGACATTTGTGAACATATTTTCATTAGAAATTCTTTTTGGAAATGTTAATCTTTCTTCAAGTTCTGAAACTAAATTAAAGGATTATATTAAAAAAAATATATTTTACTTTACTGTACTTGTAATTTAAATAGAGAAAAATATTCATTTGCTACTAAAATGGAATACCTTAGGCATAAGAAAGCCTTAGGTACGAAAAAAAGAGAGATTTGAATTTGATATCTTTAACATCTATTGTGCGGTCATATCTGGATAATGGTATGTATGTTAGTAACAGCAAGTATTTCTCAGCATATATACCTGAAGAGTTTTTACTTATAAAGACTGTTTGTTTTATAATTAATTGATGACTCGCTATACACTTGGTAAAACATGTTTTAACAATATAAGGTAAATTATAAATGAAAACACTTGGACAGTTTCACAATTTTAAGAATATTTATTCTTACAATGTTGTTTCGGCCATGATGCCATTATCAAAGATAGATACAAAGTGTGAGTTTAATCAAACACTTCTTGTACAATACTACGAAGGTAGCTTTACTAGCTCTTAACATGATAAATTGAATTAATTGAACTCGCTATACACTTGGTGAAACATGTTTTTATAATATAAGACTATTTGTTATGCTTATAGAAACCTACATGGTTATGCCATTTTAATATTTCTAAGGAATAGAATTTCATTTTCTCAAACACTTTGAAATTGATATGTCAAAAGATAAAAGGGAACAAAAATGTACAAATATGAATATTCTTAGGTCTGTGCACTTTAGTTTGCTCTTCTGAGATATGCTTCGATCGCATATTATGATCACAGTGTACGGTGTACTTTGGAAATGAGAAAGAAAATATAATGGCAGTGAAAAAAGAGAAATCGTTACCTAAATAGTTCAGTATCTTACTAAATTACAACTATTTAAATTTAACGATATACTTTACGGAGGAAAACAACCAGATGCTGTTGAAAATGGTATAAAAAACAAAATTGTAACGAGTAAAAGAGCTACTAGATATCTAACTTATTATTCACATGCCTTTTATTATATAACTTTTCATTATTTAGAACTAAAAAGAAAGGATGGAAAAATAATATTACATGACGATTTAATTTATTTACTTACCACCTACTTGTCCGACTACATTGTCTACGATGCACAGTACTACTAAAAATTCGATGAATAATGTTTTCGTTTGCTTCAATGAATCCATTTATTAAAGGTATCAATTCAACTATAAATAATTGAGCTATAAAACATTTATTTGATAATACATCTGCTAAATTTTTATTCAACAGAAATCAATAGAAAGCAGATTTAAACAAGTATAAATTTTTTTAGATAAAATAATATACAATAATAGAATGACAAAATTAATATTGGAGCAACTCGATAGTTGTGAGTATGATGCGTACTGAACCGCTGATCGAAAATAACTATTGGCAAGTACGAATGTTGACGAATGTTGATGAAAGCGATGATTGCAAAATAAGTTTTTGGAATTACGTATCCAATATTAAAAAGTTAGTGTGCATGGAACAATTATTAAAAAAAAAATCAAAAAAAAATCAAAAAATTTGAGATGTAAATTGAGTACAAACGGTAAAAGTGTTACGTGCATATTTACATTAGTTAAAATAGTACATTAGCTATGTATTTATGACAAGGACATTTTCTGAAAATTATATTTACAATTCCAATGGATAATTATAACATTTGTAAATGTTATAATTCAGAAAAACTAATTGTTTTATGTTAACGATTAACTCTTAATATCTGATGTGATAATATAAAGATTATATTTTATAATATATAACTAATAATGTACTTGAATTTTTTACTTCAGATGATCTTTCTATATTATAATATAGATAAATAGCAACAGATTTATACAAAAATTTTCAAAATCTATCACACAGTTCTCGCAAAATGTTAATTTAGAGAATAGAATCTTGATAATTTTCGATTGAACGAGTAGCGAGAAAACAGACAAGTGGCAACGTCGACCGATTTATAGACGGTATTTTTTAGCAGTATTTTTAAAACTAATTTTTTTAATTATTTCTTAAAATCCGATATTTTTCAAATACTCGGATTAATCAAGTTTTTCAGATTCCACGTTGCTAGTCCTGTTTAGTTTTAATTTGTACTCGAGCCTTTGTATACGTTACCGTGTAAAAATATAGTCGTTCCTATTATAGGTATCAATGTTTATTTTTTAGCATGTACTATCTTAAGTTTTTTAACATGTTCGCATACAATAGAGATATATAATAATTTTTATGAAATCTTTCAATTATTGATTACAGGAAGACTAAGTTATTTTGTGATTTTTTCGACTTATCAACATCTCTAATGTTCATAGATATTATAAAATATAAACTTTAATCTAAAGTTATTCTTGACTAAATTATTTAATTATATATATATATATATATATATATATATATATATATATATATATATATTATATAAGACGCGCGCGCGCGTATACAATTCTTATAATATTATGAATTGATGAATTGTCTAATAGAATATATATTACCTCAATTTTTTCAATGCGATGAAAGTCGAAGATAGATCTATTACTTAATGCTAGAGCACTATTGCTTATGAATGGTACAATAGTCTATATGTAAACTACGTTTGATAGATTACCATTATCGAATATTAACATGTATATTCATATCAACATAACATTTATACTTAGTTTTTTTTCTTTTAACTTATGCGCCTATTATAATAGTCATTTATGAGCTCCTCTATCTACGTAATTATAACCTCGTAAAAAAGACTCTAAAAACATTACCATCTGTTAAAACTATAATGACATTTTTTTTTATAATTAATTATATTCAAAGTTATTTTCTATTTAAATTCTTACCTTTTGTAATATTTTATATTTTCTCTATTACATTCTTTGATATCTATCTTTTGTTCGTAGTTTGATACTAAAAATGTATTGATAATTATTGTTTGTTGTCTAAATTTCATATTATAATTAAAATTAGAAAGGAATTATCTGTTGAAAGAACAAATACCCAATCAAGAATTCTATTCAACTTAAATTTACTAACTAACATAAAGTTATTAATAAGTAAAGATCATTGAAGTCATAAATCATGAATTTTTTCGCTTTTTATTTTAACAAAAGAATTTTTTATAGAATAACTTTGTATCGGTCACATAATTAACTTACAAAAATTGTTATCAAGGAAAGGATAATTTTCCTTTCCCTTTAAATTTAAAAGATTTCAATAATTTAGATTGCGAAATAAGATAGAAAAATTAAGTTTGATATTATTTCTTTATTTCCTATAGTCTAGCACATTGACCATTATTCTTGAACTTATTTTAATATAATTATCAGATTTAATATAATTTCAGTAACTTATAAATTATGTATACTGCGGTTAACGTATTATTAATCTCATCGTTCTAAACTTATTCTAAATCACATTATATTATTTTAATGAAATTGATTGCTTTCCAAAACATCAAAGTTACTTTTTTGTAACAAAGGTTGATCATATGTGTCATATTAGAAATAATTTTTTTAAAATTTTTAAGTTCATTTAAAATTTTTGATTTTCGTTATGTATATATGCAACTATTTTTATCTAATATATTCATAAATATATTAGCTTCCAATAATACATCGATAATGGTCGATGGATATCAACACCGCTTTAAAAATTTATGTGTCGTTTTGTTTAAAATTATATCGTAAAATAGATAAACGAAAAAATTCGAAAAAGACTAATGGAGAGTTTTTGTTTTCGATAGTACCCAGTTTCACTTTGGCTAAAGCATTCACTAGCAGGTGTCTGCCGCATTTCGCTTCTCCATGAGAGTCAAAATTGTTTCGGGTCCTCTTGAAACCTAAAAGTGGACGAGAGAGTGCTCCATATATAGGGAATCCCATTTTAATCGGCTCACGCAAATCACTCTGAAAATAGGAACTTAAGAAAAATAAGTTTCAAATACAAGTTATAAGATTTGAAGGGGGATTCGTAATAGACTTTCACTATGACTTTGACCAAGATATTCTAGGTCATTTCAAGGTCAAGACAGTTTTTTCAATTAAAAACCCCTATTTTTCACTACGACAATGGAACGAACGAAGAATGTTACGTCCGAATACGTCCTTGACCATGCCAGGTCATTTGAAGATCAAGTTAGTTTTTTTCCAACGAAAACTTCTACTTTTGATCCTGGCAATCGAAAGAGGACAATGCAAGAATTCCGCCCAATTAAGCGAAACCTCTCACTACCTAGTCAGTGAAGGCAAGGCAGCAAGTCCGCCCAGTTAAGGGAAGACTCCTAATTCCCAGCCGATCAAGGCAAGGCAAGGAGGCAGGTTACAATAGATGTCGTCAATTTATCGTACATTTTTTTGAATGCACGTATTTAGTTGCTAACGAAAGCTCAGGCAGACTTTCTCTAATATTTGAACTGTTATAGATTCGAAAGCTCTCCTTATGCTTTATTTCATGTTATGTGTGGTTTTGGAGCTTGAGCAGCCACTTGATCTTTTACAGTACCCCATAGAAAAAATCTATCGGTATGAGATCTGGTGACCTGGCTGGCCTCTCATGTAGTGAGCTGCCAATACTAATCCATCGATTATGATATGTGGCATTCAAGAAAGCCTTATTCGGTCAGTGTACGGTGTGCTCGTGCCCCATCTTGCTGAAAAGACGTGATTTAGTACTTTCATTTAAATTTGGTACTGCAATTGGTACTTCTTCTATCAAATTTGGTACTTCATTCTGTATAATATTCAAATAGGAAGGAACATTAACATTATTGTTAAAAAAAGGGCCCAATCACATTATTTCCAATTATACCGCCTTATACATTCAATGACCACCGTTTCTGGATACGATGATCCCTTTGCTAAAAAGGATTCACTAGGGAATAGTAATGGGTATTATGGAGATTAACATCTCCCATATTCTTAAATTACGCCTCGTCTCTAAATAAAAATTTGTCGAAAAAGAATCTTGATATCCTATTAGCTGCCCAGTCTACAAAATTTATACGTCGTTAATCAAATCCCAGTTCAAGACTATGAGTGGGGCGGACATGATAGGAATGGAATTTAAAACTTTTTAAACTGTTGTATGGGGAACTCCATGTGACCACTCGTTTTGCCAGGTAGAAATTTGGGGATCATTATCAACCAAAGCCTGCGTACCTACTACAATATCCTGCCAAAGTTTTGCGCCTTTTTCGTTTCAGATTTCCTTGTGAAGCTCTACTCACTAATCGTTTAATATCTTTTCTATCTGAATGTTGAGTACCCGGCTATTTTATTGCCTAACGCCTTTCTGCAGCTCTGTAGTTGTCTTGACACCCGCCAAGAACTTTAATCATATTAACTATTTCCTGTGGCGTATAATCAGTCATGACAAGAAAAAATATTAAGACCACAGAGAAAATCAAATTGCGAAAGACAAAATTGTTATAATTAAAACTTTTTTCACAAGATTTTTGAATTTTGTCGTATTACTTAATTGTCCGACTTAAGATTTACATGTTTACATGTTCTTTGTTTATAAGCACATGGGAGAGCTCCATCGCTGATTAGCACCGATATTTGAAAGCATAAATAGAGCAATGTTAAAATATATGGATTTAATTTAAGTAATTGTGAAAGTAGCCATGCTCAATGCGCACCTGTGTCAGGAACTATTTCAAGAATAAGTTTTTCCCGTCTCATTAGATCTCATTACGTATATATACAGTCATGTCCGCTATATATCAAGTCCACAAGATCTCATTACGTATATACAGAGGGATGAATACGGTAAATTCATCAACCCTCATGAGTTGTGCTCCATCCTCGTTGCTATTCTGCTATGATATTATTCTGACATTTCTTGGGGCTACATCTGACATTTTCTATTGCGTTCAAAATTTTATCGATGCAGTAGTATATATTTTTATCAATATCACTATATCTTTAGAATGTACTCCAATGATTACTGGAAAAATAATATTTGATAGGCTGCGATGTGAAAAAACTACTCTAAACATAGTTATATGGCTTATATTTTGACGAGAACCATTATGGCTAGATACAATAAATATTAAATTTATAAGCAGTATACATAATAGAAAGTTTAACTTGCTTTGATCGTCCAATGTAGAGAATTTTACTAGTAACTGCTTTACACGTACTGATAAATTTGAAGCCTACCTTGAAAAGGCATTTACAACAATAATCGAATATCTAGATGACACATAAATATCATGTTCAGATCAAAAGCACGATCTCCATTTTTTTCTGCAGCCGATGCCGGATTCTTCTTTGTTAGCCGATTTGCCACTTCGTTTCTTAATTACGAAAATGCCTAAGTGCAATCTGATCAGTAAATGTCAATAATCGAACCTGTAGTATTCCTCTAGTGTTTTTATTAAAGTATCTGTTTTTATTAGTATCTGTATACTATATAATTATCTAATGTTATGAATAAATTTTTCATTTCTAACTACCTTTTAAATAAAGTATTATAGATTAAAGCTATATAACATTATTATACATTTTATAAATTTTGAAAATACTATATATATTAAAAGTTTAAAGATATATAAGTATTGTATAGAGGAATTTTCATATTCTAATTTTAATTGAAAAATTAACTCCTTTATTGAAACAAATTAAATTTTTTACATGTAAGATCTGTTTCTGTACAAGGCAGAAAAGGAGGTTCTTCTTTACTATTATCAACGCAAGATTTTCCATCCTCGTCCAGTTTTTCACCATATGGACATCCACACACGCTTTTCAAACTATTATTCAAATCTAATATAGCGAAGCAAAACTTTTGACAATCGTGTGCATTATTTGTACAAGGATGAGCAGTAGCAGTAGTCTGAACAGTACGATTGAACACCTTAATGTGAGATAGAGATTTAGACATCTCCCTGTCTTCTACAATAATTATGGGTTGAGGATTTGTTATGTTCAAACGATAAAGTTTTGAACCTGTATTTAGATAAAGGCAATCAAGGTTAATTGCCATCGAAGCAATATTTCCTTCAAAGCTTTCTATCTCTATGAGTTTTTGAATATCGTCGCCGTCTAAATTACTATGACGAATTTGAATGGTTCGTCTATTATTCTCCTCTTGCTAAAATATAAGAAATATTAAAATGTATTATATTTAAATTCACTCACAAACCCTGATTTATTATAATATACTATTTATTATTACCTTCAATTCAGTGAAGTAAATTCTATTATAAATATAGTCCACAGCTATGTCTTCTATGCGGTGTAGGTTACCAAGGTTCGTAAATATTTTTAAGCCAGAACCATCAGTATTGATTCGATTGATTTTAGATGTCGATTCAAATGTCAGAATGTAATAAATATAACCCTGGTTAGGATGAATAGCTATTCCCCGAATGATTCCTTTTACATCCTCAATCACAATTTTACTATACGTTGGATTATTTATATTTACTACACTCAAAGTTATCATGTTGGAGTAGTAATGAGTAAAATAATATAGATTTTTGGTTACCCAGTCATAGGCAATTTTTCCTACAGAATTACTTAATATATCCGGTATAAGAGTCTTCTTTTCTCCTGTCTCCAATCGAACCTGGTGTATTTGATCATTAGGTTGTATACTACTGTAAAAAATCAGCCCATCTTCAGCGTCAAAATCCAAACCTATTAATGATCCCACCTCGAATTGAGCTGGATTAATTACATCAGTGGCTAGATATCCATCATTCCTTAGACTCTTGCCTCTTAACAGTTTACCCTAATTTCAAGTATTTTATTATCAATTCAAGACGTTATTTTATTTATTTATATTTTTTAATACTCAATGAGTTTATATGTAAATACCTGTTTGAATAAAATAAATTCTGTTGAAACAATGCATGATTTTTCATCTAAATCTAGTTGGTATCCAATGTAGCAAGAGCATTTAACATTTTCTTCATTACTTCCAGACGAAAGACAAATGTGCTGACATTGTCCATTATCTATATCGCAGGGTCTACTTGATATTTCTAAAACTGGACAGACTATTGATTTCATAAATAGTGAATAGAGTTTTTCCGCAATAACGCCTACTTTTCCGTTACTTAAATTAAAGTTAAACAGTTTCTATATGCCCAATAAATATAGATATGATTATTATTCGAAAAATTACTTGTTGAATAATTATTATTTTTAACGTTTTTAATTTTACCTGACTAATAATGTCAACCCAATATAAATCGTTATTAACTAAAGCTAACGAGTAGGTCAATTGAAGACGATTTTGATCCTTATAGTGAATTATTTTATTTTTTCCATCGTAATCTACGCTCTCAATTATTCGAGTTTTAACGTTTATCCAGTATAAACGTTTTGTCTTGAGATCCAAAGCGATGTTTCCAATATATATGGGGCTTTCTTTATTATTACGATCTTCATTATGTAGCTCGAAATAAATAACTTTCATGTTGGAACCATCGAGATCAGTTCTTACTATCTAAAAAAATATTTTATTAACAAAAGTAATTTATATAATAATTATGTACTTAATAAGTTTTTAATAAAAATGATTATAATATATAAACAATAATTAATAATTAAATAAGACATAACATGTTAAAATGAAACATGTTAATATTGTAGATATGGAACTATAAATCACATCTATTGAAGAAAATAAGAAAATGAAGCAGTGCATAAATAGTATTATTATTAGATTGTCAAATATCTCCCTTCCGCTTTTTTGCTCTTCATTTAATGCTTTATAAAAAGTGTTATAGTGATCGGATTTACTTCAAATATGCACCGTTCTGTTCAATAATCTGTTCCCATCTAGACGGCAACTTCATAATACCCCTCTTGTAGAAACCCCTCTCCTTATTTACGGCAAAAATTGGACAGCCACTTTTCACAAGCCTCTTTTGAGTCTAACTTTATACCACCAAGGGCGATCGGCATGGATAGGAATAGGTGGTAATCACTTGGCGCTATGTCCGGGCTATATGGTGGATGCGACAAAACCTCTCATCCGAACTTCCATAGCTTCTGACGAAGTGTTGTTCTGGCGTTGTTCGGGTGGAACACTACACCCTTACTTTTGGCTAATTGTGTACGCTTCTGGTCACAACAAAACCTTCCTGGCCGTCAATTCCAGCTTGGTCACTGTTTGAGACGGTCTACCGACCTTGGACCATGACCGTTTTCGCTTGATATTGTCGTATGTGTTGTCGCATGTATCCATTTTTCGTCACCAGTCACCATCCGCTTCAAAAATGGGTCGAGTTCGTTCCGTTCCGAATCGTCGAAACCATTCCTATGCGGTTCGAAGTGATAGCGTGCCAACTTCCAAAACACCATTAATCTCACGGAACGTTTCTCCAGTGGATTTGCGTTTGACGAAGGAAAACATTAAAATAGCGCGAATTTCGTTAGTGAACTGCATGTTTAAACGTCTATAACTTTTGAACGCACTATCCAAACTAATCATGCATAGCGTCGTTTTGTACGTTATGTCACGACCTTTCAAATGATGTATAGTATTGCCAGATTCGAGCTCTGTAGCGCTTTGTACATAGCCGCGAAATTCATAAGACAAAAAGACGGAAGGGAGATATTTGACAACCTAATATAACTTCATTCGGCTGTATAATTTTGCAGACAACTTTTTTTTCTAAATACATTTAATATTATTCACTATAAAAAAACTATACAAAGTATCTAGAAAAGATATTCTACCATACCTGATATTGATCAAGTATGAACAGGTAGCCTTCATAGGGATCCAAAACGATAGTTTTGATTTTCCATAAACTGGAGCCAGTGAGAATTCCATATTTAGTTACATCTTTACGATTAAAAATCTGTACGGTATCGGTAAACGTATCCACCACATAAAGATTATCGTTGATGAAATCGACGCTTATGCTGAAGGGCGACCATTTGTATTTATTTGCCACCAATACATTTGCTTCATTGCAATCGTCTGGTAAGATGTAGACCTGTTTCGTCTTGATATCACTCCACACTAAAGAATTTCTTTTGAAATCATAGTCAATACTGACTGCACTGATTGAGGTTGTATATTGTTGTGCATTCAAATTATCCGGATTAATGATCAAGATTTGATCAGGAACAGCAACAAGGAGGTGATTGTTTAATTTACCTACGATTAAAGAATATATTACTTTTTAAATATCTAGTATCTGTGTAATAATAGATAGATTGTCTCCGGCATTTAAAATGAGAGAGAAAAATAAAATTTCTACAAATAAACCACTGAATAGAATAAAATATTAGTAATATCAAATCGAATAAATAGCATGAACTTGAATAAGCATGAGAAATACAAATGGCCACAATGTATTCAAACAATGAAGAATATAGAAAAATCTATATTTTAGAATATGAATGCCAAGTATTAACAAATGGATATGAATTGATTATTATTGCCACATAATGTATATAAAGCAGATTAAGCCTCGGGCGTTGAAGGCGTTGAATTATTTACGCCTACGTAAGCGGCGTGCTTTGTTTCCTAGATCGGAGCTTCACGCATATCCGAATACGTTTTCTCTCGTGAAGAATTTTCTATGGGCATTTAATTTTTTAATTTGACGCACAATTCTGTTCGAACAGAAGAATACAGAAGGTTTAAACAATGTAAATAATTTGGATTGCTAGTTTACTATTTATTAACATACTAGACTCATTTACTAACATCTCAATTATTTTTATCTCGATGAGAAATTATAAATAGGCATGATTTAACAACCGATATATTTATTTACTTACATCACTAGATATAATTTAAAAATCGATTAATCTACTTACTAGATACTTGGCCAACTGTATTATTTATGGAAAAAAATAATATTCCAAATGAGACGTACAATACTGCGCATCGATTCGAACAAACTTTATTTATTACCATTATATAATATTGTACAGAAATACAAGAAACTTTGTGATTCTGTAGAAAATAGCTATTCATTAATGTTTTATAATTAGAGGTTATAACTAAACCTTGTTTCGAATGATTGTCAAAAATTGTTGAAGCTGTTTAAGAGTTTAGTTTTTAATAAGAATTTTCTGAGTATATAGATACAATATAATTACAGATGGTTTAATATCAAAGAATATATCGTCGCAGAACAAGCGGTAAAAAATAACTACAGTATCATAAAGTTATTGTTACCTAAATATCAAAGTTATACATATCATTAATTGTGAGTCGATCCAGTTTATTTTTGATCAATAAGCCATTAATTATCAATATATAAATTTATATTTTTGAACCTTATCTATGAACTGACATAATTAGATTATTCCGTAAGTTTGCTTTTAGTTCTCTAAGTATTCGGTACAACTTGCTGTACTCGGGCTCAGTGAAAGATTATTAAAGATATTGTAAGTCAAGTATATACGTTTCTATTATTAACTGGGTTAGTAAATTATGCATAGTCCGTACCGTTGTAATGTTTGTAAAAATTTCACAAAAAAACGTATTAACTTAAAATAAGATAGAGTGTTGTTTTGAATAAAATGAATAAAATAAAATTTTCGTATTTATTTACTTGAAATGTAGTTAACGATGAAATTTTTTTATTAGGTTGAAATTAAAAAGCTGTTAACAATATAATTATTATAAAATAAATCGCAGCCCATTTTTACCTGTATTTATGATAAATCTACTTAAATTACTTTAAATTAAAATTAAAAATTGTACTTATGTCGACTATTCTAAATTAAATTAATAAATATTTTTATTAGTCTTTTTATCAACTAAGATATTGACAGTTAGACTGACCTTGTGTATATTCACCCCCTAAGAATTTATAATAGAACTTATTACTAAATAAATTATATTAAAAAAATAAAATGAAAAATATAAATAAAAATAAAATTCATAATAAAATAAAAATAATAAAAACAATATTCTATGTTAGTGAAGGACAACCTGACTAATCCCACCACCTTAAATTTAGATTCACCTTTGGTGTACGACATTTCAAACCGCTACGGTTCATCCTCAGGAACTAAACTGTTTAGATAAGTTTAGTTACTTGGATTTAGTTATTTTAGAACTAAATTTAGTTCCTGAAGATGAACCGCAGCGGTACGAAACGTCGGGCGCTGAAGGTGCATTTAAAATTAAGGTGGTGGGGGAATTCAGGTTGTCCATTACTAACATAGAATATTGTTTTTATTATTTTTATTTTTAGTTTTTAATTTTTAATCTAATTCATTTTTAGTAATAAGTTTTATTTCAGATTCTTCGGGGGTAAATATAAACAAGCACAGTCTGACTGTCATTATTTTAGTTAATATATTATATTATAAAGACCGTAAGACCGATAAAAATATTAATTAATTTAAATTACTTTAAAATTAATAATTTTATAATCTTTTTGAAACACTGAGATGGCGACTTCTGATTCACGGAGTCTGAACAAAACGTAAACGTATGTAAACAAATCGTTCTTTTATATAGAAATAACATGCTGAATATATGATATGATTATTTAATAATTAATAATCTAATGAAATAGGGGATACCTCCGAAATCACTGAATGTATTATGTATTAGCACTAAATTATTATTACAGAATGTATTACTATATTTTTATATATCAGGAGATTTTTAATATATTCTTTAAAAAATAGGTAATTAATTTTCAGTTTTCTTGCTATTATTTTACAGCCAAACAGAAATTCAGCATTCGGATTTTTTGGCGAGAGGATAGACTCTTGATTTTTGCAGGCTTTCGAAAAAATGGGAAGAACATCAATTGTTTTCCTTCGATAAATACGATCATGTGGTTGCCGAATGGTCCTCATGTTTAAACTGAGGGTGCAGTATAAATGACTGAGAAAAGGTGAAGAAAACAGATAAATTTATTGACAGTTTTATACTAGACACATGTTTTTTACGCATAGTCACAAATCCACTGATGTTGGCCAACTGTCTCGCTCTATCTTTTTGTAGAGAAGACGGGCTCATCATTGAGATTTTCACTAAGATAGTGATACAACATACCCTAGGTAAGTCATTTTTCGTAAGACAAGAAATATTTTGTCGAAGATAGTCGTTGCACTCATCAATTTCTCGCATGTAGTGCACGTGAATATTGTGTTATGTAGTGGTGTGAGTCAGCAAGCAGATAGTATGCCCAGCTCTTCATTATTGATGTGCGGGTGGAAATAACACACTAGTCTATCATTCTGGGGTGCAAGCAACGGTCTGATAATATCGAAGTATTTTATCTATTTTAACTGGTTCATTAATGTTGATGTTTTCCATAGCTCTGTCAAATTAGAAAGAAGGTAGGACAAACTCTACTAACATAAGATGAATTTCTTCGCATGTAATAATTGAAACGCATTGAGCTTAGATCTTAAAGGTCTTTACTTGTGTCTACAATATCCATCCCATTCTTTTTTGACGAAGGAAGCTATGCGGGATTTCTCGGTTTTTGTGAGTAGTCCATAGATAATAAATAAGCGGCCGTAGTTCTAAGCAGATTTTTAGTCCAGATGAGCAATCCGGAAGCAGCAGTAGGTTGTTTGAAAAGGTCATAGCACGAACTTAAGTGTTTTTCAATCTTGCACTGGAATCTTGAAGAAGTGACAGAATCATCTGTCCATTTGAGGATCAGTGAGAGCTATTCTCGCTATCTAATTCATCTCCTAATTTTCAGGGGTGCAGAGCTCTATCCAGGAGCGAATATAATATTCAATGATGTCTTAATAATGTAATCATTACATTTGTTTTAGAAGAAAATGGGTCTGTTCCAAATATAGCCGTCAAAACTCGACTTAAATCTAATAAAATTCTACGCGGTTTCATTTTACGCTTGATTTTCAATTTTGATTCAACTTTCAATAGAAGTTACTTTCTACGTGTCAAGCTATCGCTGCCTTCAAGCATATCGTATGGAAATTGATAATAGTTATATATTTTTCTTTCAGACAGTATCATCAAGCAGTATCACGTCTTCGCACAGTATCATGTTGGTAAAATTTTGAAAACAGTGTACTGAAGTAGCGATATATCGCTTATCTCTGGTAACTGTAAGTTAGATTAACATTTTTAAAGCATCATTTCGTTGATCGCAATTCTTGCACTTGTTTGATTCAACAGTTGGTCTTATAGACATTAATTGCAAATCTCAAGTGCCACCTTACCAGGCTAATACTCTGTGAAATACAAGCCTCTGTCACACCAATCATCAGCTCGTTCATCTTTTTGTATCTTCAGATTTATACGAGTAGTTCTGAGATTGGCTACTTCTGTCGCCTATTATAGCTCCATTTTTTTATTCTACTTCACATTTCTGCTGTATGAAGGTTTCATACGGACATGAGCAAAAGCCACTGGTTTACTTTTATAAATGCATGTAAATCTTCACGACTTTCATTTCAGGGCAGATGCCGTTGGAAGAAAATCGCCATTTAGTAACATTTTTTTGATCACTTTGTATCTAGATGGTTACAGATGATTATGGCAGAAATCCCATTTATTTCGGCGCGTCCAGAAGTTCCAAAGCAAGGCATTAATGATTACTCGCGATGAAGCTTAAATTCCAAATATCGTGTCAATCTTGTTCTAATTGTGTCCAAGGTCAAAAGTTACCGATAGTATAAAATTTTCATATTCTAGTCAGCTGTAAGCAGTGGTGGCTTTTCCCGTTTATTACGAATAGTACCATTTCTGTAGCCATTTCTAGGAGTGATCAATTACGCCCGCATTATAGTCATCCCCCCACGAATACATCGTCAGAAATTACGAGTCGTACCGTGTATTATACCAAGCTTTTCTGCATTCTCAAAAAAGAATAATAGGATTTATGTGAATACGATATAGTAATCAACTATATATGTGTTTAATTCTTGAGCAGTGTAAAGTTGGAGCTATATATGTTGTTTCTGTCTGTTAAATTTCTATTTTATATATAATGAAAGCTATCATTTGAAGAGCTTATTAATTGCACCGAACTATAAAGTAAAAAAAAAGGAAAATTATAAAATCAGTGAAATGAAACAATTTTGTGAAAAAACAAGAGTTGTTTTATGCAAAAAGGAAATAAAAATTTGATCTGTTAGACTTCGGCACCCACAATAGACTTACTGCTGAGTTCATAAGACAACAGTCCTTGCATTGCTGACAATTGTGTCCCTTTCCTCTGAATCCTTGTTTTATCTTTCGAATGAAATTCTTATCGTGACCTGTCTAGTTCCTTTTCTTTTTGCTTAACGAAAGTAATAAAACTCAAATGAAAGGTATTCAGCTTTTGGTTACGAATAAATATCTTTTGGGTATGCGCCTATCCTATCATCAGTCACAGTGTCATAAATCTCGCGTACAAGAAGAGCTTTTTTCAATTTGCGAACTCAGAAATCGTATTAATTTTTATACATAATGATAATCACACACTGTCATGTATACATAATATAATCATATGATTACACTATACTATGATGTACTACTACATACATAATGATAATCACACATCATCACCCGCATTCGCTCATATCTCCACCCACCATGCAGGAAGAACCTCTTAAGGAGAGATCCCTCGCCTACAACAATAGGTATGCATACTAATATTAAAAATTATACTTATGTCAACTTATGTCATGTAAAATTGTAGTTATGTCGACTTATGTAATTGTATTTATGTTGAATTTAGTTGATAAATATTTTTATCGATCTTACAGTCTTTTTAATATCATATATTATAATAAAATAATGACAGTTTAGTCCTGTGAATAAACCGTAGCAGTTCGAAACGTCGGACCCCAAAGGAGAAAATAAGGTGATGGGGGCAGTCTGATTGTGCTTCACTAACATAGAATATAGTTTATTCTATCTTATTATTTTTATTATTTTTATTTTATTTTATTATTTTTAATATTTAATCTAATTTATTTTAAGTAATAAGTTTTATTTCAGATTCTTCGGAGGGTGGATAATAAACAAGGACAGTCTGGCTGTCATTTTTTTAATTAATATATTATATTATAAATACTGTATGACCGATAATATTTATGTAAATACTAAATTATTTATAATCGAAGTATTAAATTTGATATGCATACAGATAAAACTTAAGTAAATAAAGTTACGACGTTCCCATCTATACACACACAAAATTCACAAGTGGATATCCTATGTTCGTTACATGATAGCCGATGTACGATCAATAAGGCTTGCTTGTCGTAGCCCAAACGTGTCCGCGTTTAAAATAAAATTTCCGCGCCGCGCTACCTCATATATTCGTTAGGCATAATGACGTAGGGAGAGAAATAGAAAAAATTGGCCAAAAAATGACGAGATTTTCACAATAAATCACGTACTCTGACGAAATATCCATTGGTTGGCCTATTCCGACACGCATACGTCGGGAACAAACTGAATACGGAGGCGATGTGATGATTAAATTCAGACTCAGTTGAAGCGGCAGTTCACAGCTCGCGCGGCCGCCTCGTTAAATATGGAGGAGCAGCATATACTTTTTTGGTTGTAAATTAACTTCGAATGGGAATATACAAATTGTTCTTTCATATATTTACAACTTACTTCTCTTGTTTCATAAAATCTTTCATGTTATTTTCTGTACTTAATTATTGATCTCAACTGCCATGGAATCGCTGTTAAGAATCGATTTTTAAGTGGTGCTTGAATGATAATAAAGTTAAAATAATTACTTTTGGCGTTTTGAATTATTATATCAATTTGAAAGTTTAAACTCAAATTGAGATTTAATTCTACAGGAAGGTATGAAATAATAACGCATGAATAAAAATGCATAATTATAATTTTATTTGTCAAGAAACTTTCAATTAACATTATTCAGTTTGGTATTCACTATAAATTACTGTAAAATGTATATCTATACGAATTCTATAGAGTTATAAGTACAGATGATAGATAAGGAAAACTCAAATTTATTTTATATCGAATCATCCGTACAATTAGAAAAGACAATTTGTTCAATTCAATGTAGGTGCATCAAACGTTGTGAGAAGATTGAAAAATTAAATTAGATGCTGAAAACAATGAAAAATTCGAAATTGTCGTGCTAATTTTATCATATACGCTAATAAATAAATTTCTATTTTCTAGTAATTCATAACAAGATGTACAATATCCTTAAATTTTTTAATTGTTCATAAATAAATTTACGTATAATCGTTCGAAATGCGAAAAAAAATAAGTAAATCAATTTAGTTAAAAGTAGTAATGTTCAATTAAGAATTAAAATTTAGATCTTACTTTAAAGCTTTTAAATTGAAGATTTTAATTAAATATTTTTAAACTCTGAACGTACCTTCCGAGCGAGTCCGGAAAATTAAAAAAAAAAAAAAACTCAACTTCACTCCGGTCGAGAATGCAGTCTTTAGAAAAATAAAGGGTACCGCAAGCGCCGCAATTAACCAACTGAGGCCTTTATTCCATGGTACGTATTTAAGACGAAAATTAAAGCAGCATCAGCCAAAAGTAGTGTTGCCCCCTTTCTCTTTAAAATTGCCCCATTCAAAAGAAATCTGCGACCCGCGAAGGGCTGGAAGGGGATGGGTCGGAAATACTTTGGACCGATCATTGCGGGTACAATTGCGCGCGAGCGATTTTGTTCGACGCCGCTGTTAGCCCCCCCCCCCCGGCGACGGCGCCTGCGCCTTGATCGCCATTGTCCGCGCTTCTCAGTTTTCCGACTCTTCAAAAAGCTCCCATCGAATATATCTGGAGCGGTGCGGCGCGGCGCATGAGCCTACCCCCCCCCCCCACTTTTGTCCTCACATCCGGGAATTTCTCTTTCCGAGCGAAACGAGAATAGATAGTTTGGCGGAGAGGGTTCTTTGGATCGGAACGAAATTGTGGATAAAAAATTAGTTTAAATATTGGTTAGAAGAGCTTGGTGAAAATTCCGTCGAATTGCTGGTTGTTTCACCGATGAAGAGTATCGCGTAAATTGATTAGAACTAGTTACGATTAATATATTGAGAACTTAAGTTTCACATTATTATGTATTATTATTTTGTAAAACTATACTAATAAAACTATAGTTTAGTTGAAAACTTATCTCGGTTTTTGAAAATCAGACATGAACTGGAGTCACGCAATGCCATTGCACGAAAGTAAACTTAATTCTATTTTCTACATTAATTCGAAACAATATCAAACTTGATTAATTCGTTTATTCAAAGTGTTTTTCGCTTGTTATCTTAAACGTTATTTTCTATTTTCTTTTTTAAACTATTTCCCCGTTTTACAATGTGCGCGTTCAGACAAAAACCGAATTAAAATAAAGCACGTCTTTATACTGGACAGCATTGAGCGAGATTCCGCAAAGAACCCTCACTATCTATATTGAATCACAGGATCATTCCATTTGTTTCGGTATTATGTGCTTTTACACAGTTTTTTCATCTTGCTTTATAATTGTAAAGCAATTGAAAATCCAACGTTTTTATAAGCATAATTAGCTCTTTTTTATTTCTGCAGAGGTGCAACTCTATATTCGGAAGCATTTTCCGATCCTGGTTGTCAACTATTTCCTATAGAATTTTAGTTCCGATGCGTTATATTTGATTTTTTTACTACACTGCTATACCAAAAATGAATAATCGATTTATCTTTTTTATGCTTGCGAGATATTAATAAAAAAAATGTTTTCATTAAATACAATTATTACACATCAATTTATTGTTTTACAGATTGCGATAATATACGATATTTTGGTTGGGAGGCGGAGTCGACGAGGGATGTAGTGAATTCCGAGTGAACTCGTCAGGTATAATCGTAGGATATTCTTTTGGCTTCGATTTCTTTCCGATATAGCGTATATCTTACAATCCTTCAATTGTAATCCGTCGGACCATTAATCAGTTCGTATAATATAATTTCCGTATAAGCTGTAACGATCGGACACGATGCTTATCATAAAATTATCGTAAGTGAAGCAAATACTGTTTTAATTCCTTTCCGGACTGAAATTTTATCCCGCAGAAGTTGAAGAAATGACAGGTGACCTATATCTAAGCGTGGCTAAATTGACCTATCGTTTATAAAAAAAAAATATCTTAGATACCGATAGTCTTGTTAGTTCGACCGTGCGCTTAATAATTTATTCGTCAATTTAAGCGACCCGAAAATATGATAATCAGCGTGAAACGTATGGAATTAACTTAATCAAACGACTCTGTCCTAATTTCTCTTAACAGGACTAAGTTCCTAATTCACTTATCAATAATTTGACGGATTGGAATCTTCTTCGTCTTATACGCGCACTTATTAAAAGAAAAGACTATTTACTGCGCAGTTTTGGCACCGCCCGAAGACCAGAGCGTCCGCCGAGCGAAGGCGCTTTAGCCGCGCTTTTAATCGCATCGACGTAAGCGCGCCCCACGGAAGCTGCGCTTGCACACAGGGTCGCGCGAGAGTCGAGGGCGCGAGTACAAGTACGTGATCCTTCTACTAACAAGCGCCACAGCACGGCCGCTCACCTTTGCAGCCACCTCCGGCCCCGGTGGCTCTTGATGTTTTCACGGACTCGCGAAGAGGGCGGCAGGGCGTCCCAAGTGAAGAGAGAAATGGCCGTCTAATGAGCATCTCGAACCCTGGATGTTTGCGACGCATCCTGGTTTAATTAAGCGCGGTCGTCGAGGCGGCGCGGGCGGGGAGGGGGACGAGGCCGCCAAGGATGGTTCGTATCGATCGCGCTCGAGAATCCAGACTTTGGCTCAGATGATCCTTGACGTGGAGAGGATTCTTATCCTTTTCTTCAAAGGCTCGGAAATATGATCGATATAGGAAACTGTATATTAAAACAAAAAAAAAAAAAAAAACAAAAAAAAAATTGAATAGAAAAAGTATACGTTACCAGCATCGAAGTTGTTACGTTGAAAAAAACAGAACGTCACTTGGAAATCGAATATATGCGTCCCTCTTATTTAATTCAACGAAGCGCCATTTTCACTTTGCCGTTCTGACGCGCCCGATGCTTTAACAAAGAAGGCACGTAGGAGGCAGGAGTTTCCAAGTCTCAACTTAGATGTTCTTTGTCTGTCGGGGACGAGGATTTGATTTCTGGGTCAATTTGATATAAATAATCTTCCTTTACATTCACGGAGTCATCGCTAGCTAAAAGCAGAGCGACGGCGCCAGTACTGATGCGAAAGTACTCCGAAGCTTCAGCCAATAATATTGTAAAGTGGATTTTTTTTTGAAAACTAAACAAACTTTATTAATGCTGAGAGCAAGGAAGTGCTATTATGGAAACAAGTATTAAATCTAATTCTAAACGGATGTAACAAGCTGTTTCAGAAATTGTAAAATAATTGACTGTTACCGTTACTCATCCAATTATCGATACCCTGTAAGTAACATCGGTATAATTAGTACTTCAATTATTAAGTGAATATCGTAATCTTCAAAATGGTATATTTTAAATAGAATAGTATTTATAGATATGCGTGATATCTTGAATCTCTCAATGCCTTTGTAAATTATTAACTTGACCTAATTGAATTAAACGAATGAATGAATATCGTTATAAATACTTTCGAAAAATTATAAAAGGATAATGAAATGGATGTCCAAAGTAGGATCGAATCTTATACAATATATAATATATGAAATAAAATACGCATGCTCCTGCATTTATTTCGAAACAAAACTAAATTCAAGAATATTTTAATTCATACGATATTTGCTGATCTCAGTGTTCCCACATTTTCGTAATTTAGCAAAAATATGGCTCTCACAAATGTACTTTTAACTAGAAAATGTTATCAAAAGAGAATAATAGATATTACTTTGATACTACTGAATTTCTATATCTAATCGACTGAAGCCAGTTCTTCGAATATCGTAGATTAAAAAAAACAAGGAAGTAATACGCGCGAGTTGGGTATTATTTACGAACGGGAATCTCGATCCAGCTTGCGGGCGAAGAATTCATAATGCCCGAGACGCTGCATCCGCGTACATCAGTCTAAAGCATCAAAGAGTCCGGCCGCACGAAACAAAGCCCTCGCCCTTTTCCACCGTGCCTCGAGCTCCGGCAAAAGGTTCGCCACCCGCGGGCCCGCGCCCCGCGTCCATTACTTTATAATCGCCCGCAGACGAAGCGAATTAATGCCTTGCCCGGGCGTCAAACGGCGGGGAGCTTCTCGTTTTACGAACTCCCGGTCTCCCGCTCCTAGCATCCCCCTTGCCCGTAACATGAAAAATCCAATGCTTACATTTCTTAGCGCGTGCCGCACGTATATCTACATGCGCATATATATATAAAGGGAGAGAGGGAGAGAGAAGAGAGGGCGACCGAGAGAGGGCCCAAGAGGGTAGGAGGAGTATCGTAAATTTCTCACTCCCCGCGCTCGCGGGTAGCATCCCAACCCCCTTTCTCCCCCCCCCCCACCCTCTGGCGCTCGCGCCTGCGCGCCACACGGTCCAACCGTATACGAGTGCGGAGGAGCACGTGAAAGTTATAACGCGGGAGTCTCTCGTGGTCCCGTCGAGCCAGTATCGCGCGCGAGCCCGCCGACCTCGCTTCACGCGCCGGCCGCAACGCGAGTGCGCGCGCGCGCGTGCTTGTACCGCCCGCACGGAGTTCGCCGGGACAGTGCGCGAGAGTCGGCTCTTCCGCATCCTCGCCTCCAGCGCCCTGGGGCTGCTTTCCCGCGCGCTCAGCACCTGGGTGTGTGCCGCGATGACGCGGTATTTGGCCGGCCGGTCGCTCGCGGTTCATCGGCGGCGCTGACTCGCCGAGCGCGGGCCGCGCGGGCGCTTAGTGGAGGGGGAGGGGGCGGCGTCGTTGCCGAATCGCTTCCGCGTGCTCGGTGCGTCGAATGCGTCGAATCGTCGATTTATCCGTGGTGCGTCGCGAGTCCGGTGCGCGGGGCGAAGTTTTCCGATCCGCTGTTGTTGTTGTTGTTGTTGTTGTTGTTTTTTTTCTTCTTTGGTTCGCCTCAGGTTCGTGCCACCGTTCGCGTTGTTCTTGTTGTTTCGAGGAACCTGGAGTCGTGCCGAGGATTCGTCGCATCGGCCAATCGGAGATTATCACGCTAAAGTGAGTTATGCACGTGGAAAGTGAAAATTTCATTAATGGCCAGACGGATTCGTTAAATGCACCGTCCTAATAGGTAGAAAAGTTTAGAGATTTAGATTCGATTCGAGGACCTGGAAAATAGCTAGGAGCTGATTGCACCCTTAAATTAAATATGCATAAAAATCGGCGTTTAGAGGCTCCGAACATGCTAATTCAAGCCGGAATATGAATAGCGGTCTGATGATTAACCTAAGGTTTTACAACGTCCTCCCACGTGACGATCCATTCATTTATCTATTTACAACAGTAAAATGAAATTCTGCATGATTTATAGAATGTGGAATGCCATATTATCGCCAGTATTTGTAAAAAAACTATTTTAAGCTGTTACAGAAGGCTATATCAAAATGTAGATTTTTACTGTCTACGTAAAATTGAAATTTACACTGATTGTGGTAAAAACAAAAATAAATGAAAAAAGAACTTACGAATGAGAAAATAACCTGTCAGCCTAGATCAGTGGTCACTTTGTGCCGTCATCAATTCGATGTCAAACGATCTATTTCTAGATATAAGGAAAAAAACTGCATAAATATACTAATAAGAATGTCATTGAAAGATATACATTTCTCGAACTGGCAATGAATCTACTGTTTAAAAATAAAACATGGCATGCTTTACTTTTATAATGTTCAAATTATAAATATAATTAAAAGTAATCGCGAAACAACGGTATAAAATTTCGATGACGGTCGAAAATTTAACTACTTTAAAACAATCCGTATAAAATGAGTTCTGAGCGAGCCAGCATGATTCACGTGCCTTTAAAACCTTTAATCGATACGTGTAAAATGATTGCGCATGACGTCAAAATTATGAAAATATCAAAGACAGTAAATGTTTGATCATGAATTTGCTTAGTACATACCTGGGTTTGCAACTGCGTATTTCGCTGGATGTGTTTTTTTTTTCTTCTCAAAGCGCGGGAATGCAGAGGATAAGCAAATAACGATGTACAAAGGAAAAGTCCGTGCTTATATGCAAAATACATATTCTTGCCGGGAACGAATTTCCAAGGGCTCTTATAAATAAATATGACGTTGAACGAATTTCGAAGGAAAGAAAAATATTGAGAATAGGGGAATTCGAGTTTTTGTTTCACGACTGGCTCCGGCAATCAAAAAGCTCTACAAAGAGTTCAGGAATATGAGGCAGGAGTGGGAGGGAGGGAGGGGTAGAACTGTAGGACGGATGCATAATGACATAAAAAAAAAAACTCGAAAGAGTGTCGGGACTTGCAGCGCATCAGTCGCGAGCAGATTATGCGAGGAGCGAAAGAGAATGAGCGCGGGGATATTGCAGTTGAAACGTGAGGGAGGTGGGAGGGACAAAAAGCTTTTAGCGTCTTCGACCGTACAAGCCGTGCGCCGGGGAGTCTCGATAAGCGGAGGGACTGTCTCTCTCTCTCTCTCTCTCTCTCTCTCTCTCTCTCTGACTCCCCGGGTCATATACACATACATGCAGGCGCATAAATGGGTCGATATAAGGCGCGTGTGAGAAAAAGGGGCGAAAAGTAGAGTTGCTCATTAAAGGATGAAAATTTCTACCGCGGCCGTAACCGTGCCCGAGCCGCCCGCGCTCTTATTGTGCGATAAAGATTTTTAAATGGCGATTGCGCGGGGCTCGATTATTCGAGAGTCGCGTGGATTTTTTTTTTTTTTTTTTTATTTTCATACACGTACGCGGGGCAAATTGGCGAAGCGATTCTCACGCTGACTGTGTAAGAATTGCAAATGCAATTAGGATTTAATTAAATAATTAATTGGGTCGCCGATATTTCAGTCTCACAATTTTTTTTCCAACGGGAGAGGATACATTACGTAAAATATAGATAAAATTTCGGCGTACGAGCGATCGTCCGAGTTATAGACTTAAGAAAGAGAAAGAAAATTATTTTTAAATTATATACATAGGTATCTTGAGAAATTGTGCCATTTCTCATCTGTATTCTTATCTGAATTTTTAAAGGGGAATTCTCGCTCGTCCACCTTCCTGCTGGGTAGAAAAGTTTATTATTCATATCTCCGGGATTTAGTAGTCATTGTATCTGCGGAAAAATGAAGAGTTTTCATATTTCCGCGTTACCTCCGTAAAATTTCTCATTTTACGCCTAAATGAATTACTTACAATACGTAATTATCTCGTGAAAATCATGTAAACGATTACGACAAAAAATAGTTCACTGTATAATTTAAATAGACATCATTTTGTTTAAATAAAGCTTCTGTACAAGGAATAATTATTGCAAATTTTAGAGTAAAATTTTACAAATGCACTAAGAATTTTCCCATTTATAAATTCCATTTTTCATAACTTTATCAGCGAAAATCGAGCATTCAATCTTAGTAATTTTTCTCAAATATAAAAAACAGCTTAATTTTACGAAATGTTTGAGCTTGTACAAGTTCAACGTAGACAATACTAGCAAAGCTTCCTTTGCCAGTTCCTTGAAATATTATGATTTAATCGAATTTATACCTAATACTACATGTTAATTCGTCATTTCGAGAGGTTCTCCCCGTCTGCATGTTGACGCAATACCGAAGTCACATATGAAGCGAGACACGTTCAATTTTAATGCCCAAGATTGCCGTGAGGCACTAAAGTAAATATTTGGCCAATACAGTTGTAACTTACTGAACGGAATATGTGAAATCATTAAATCACACGTCACAGCGCCAAATTTGCATAATCAAAGTAAAATAAAAGTTATCGTCTTTCTTAGGATTTACAAAGCAAACGTCCGCTCGACGCGCTTTAATGCTCATTTCAGTTCAACTCGAAAATTTTTATCAATTTTTCCATTTAACGATATGAAATCATACAGGACGGATTGTATAAGAACTTAAAAATTTTCCCCGGAGATTAATAAAATTCGTAAATGTTAACGTATTCCTGAATGAGAGACTGCGATAAACAAGACAAAATATCGCCGCGGAAGCGAGTCCAACTTGGCAAGTCCCGGGCTCCTTCTTGAAACTCGAGGGGCGCGACGCGACGGCGTGTCGCGCCCTCCTTAAATCCTCGGGCTGAGGCGAAGGTAGCGGAGCACTTAAGAGGGAAGGATATATGTAAAAGAGCTGCGCGCTACAGGGACGTTACGGAGGTTCGCGCCGGCGTGCGCGGCTCATTTAACAGGACAGCCGCGCCTCCTGCGCGCGCGGAGCAAAAAGGAATGATTTAGTGTCGTAGCGGCCAGCGCACTTTTTGTCCCCCCCCCCCCTCATCCCACCTCCGTGGATTTTTCGCCGGGATTTTTTGGATTTTCGATTTTCGATCGGATTTTACGTTTTGTGCCCGGTATCCTTAGATCGTCGTTCGTGGATAAAAAAGTATATATTACGATGCAATTTCGACCGGCAGCGGAACATTCCTGACATTGTGATATTCCGAAAGAAAATGCAAAATAACCGCTTTTTTGTCGAATCATTTTTCTTGCTCATGGATCGTCTTTTTTGAACGAGGTCACGTTTCTTCGCTGCCTTGAGCAAAAAAATAATTACAACAGATTAATCGCTGATGAGGGAATAAAAAACTTAATGAAACATCTATGCAGGTATAATACGACTATGTATTGTGTTCGATTAATAATCTAAAATAACGTCTGTCGCATTTAGTCTGATTTCAGCAGTTTAAAAAATTCGATCTCGTGCTCTTTTATAAGACTTTAAACAAAATCTTATTCATAAGCATCGTTGGGTCTTTTATCGCTAGTTTGAAGTACAAACTTTAAACATCAGAAATCATCATGTACATATACAATGCCTGGCGATTAGAGAACATTTATTTTAATGAAAATTAGCAACGATATTGGGATAAGCATGTATTTTTGTATTTTGAAGCTCTGACGTCGGGATTATTATTCAGAATTTCATTAATATCTTTCGAAAAGAAGTTCCGCAACATTATTATATGAATCTCATTAAAAAACACAATAAATAAAAAAAAAATCTTTCAGAGAAAAATAGGGTTAAATGAAAATTTTTTCTGGTTGTCGCCTCAATATTGTAAGTAGATATTTCATTAACACGTAATGAAAATTTTACGCAAATGATTGTATTAATTAAAGATAAAAAAATACCATTGCTTTCTTTTACTTTCAAAAACAAGCAACGGGTTCTATGTCTATTAATAAATTATAAATCATCCATAATATATAGTCAGATAAAGAATATTAATTAAAATCTGCATACGTAATGAATTGAATTTTGAAATAATGCAATTAGTTCAGTAGCATTTTTCCGAGGCGAGGTGGACGTCCCACATTCAGTGCCATACTCAGTTTTCGTACCGTGTTCTGCTCGCCGGAAACGGAATCGCAATAAAGTCGAAGACAATAAAAACTCTCCAATAATTTATTTATCAAAGTAACGTCGATCGTTCGGAGTCTGTTTTACAAGTGTATACTTTCTTCGCACTCCGCGAGTTCTATTGATAAATCCGCCGGGTGGCGGCCCTTCCGGTTTTGCCGAAATTCGAAGAATTTTTTTCTCCGCTTTAGCAGGTGCACGGAAATCCAGAAAAAAAAAACTAAACTATTTCTGAATAGAGTTTTCCATTGAATTATGAATATAATTTCCCATTTTAATATAATTTATTTTAAGTAATACAGTTCATAAATTTATATTGAACTCCCGCGGATTATACTACGACAGGAAAAACCAAGAAATAACTCGAGCGTTTAATAAAATTTATACAGAATTTGATCGACAATAATTTTCGACTGATTTTAATTTACTCCATTGCTTTTCTTATAACAAATAGTTTTTCCTATGTCTTGGTCGGGAATGTCACGGTGCGTAAAGTTACATTCAAAATTCATAGTAAAAAAAAAATGCTATGAAAATCTAATTCGTTTATCCTAAACATTATTTCAAATAATAATTGTAAGGCCTGTATAATCTCTGTTAAAAAACTGAATTTTATTTGACATTTTATTTGACATTTTCTGCTTAGCTGAAGTGAATCGCACTGTCTGAGATGAAGTCAAACCGGAAACTAAATATCCGTTCCACTCTTTATTGTTCAGATTATTCATTTATGTTTAGTACGTTTACTTACTTAGATTGGACACTTACAATTTTATCCATGTATTATAATGTAAAATATAATTCTTTCTTATATTCGATATCTAATGCTAGCGTGAAATTTGACTTTCTTCATAAAACTCTAAAAACATTTCCTCATTAATCATTAATTAGAGTAATTTACTTTAGATTTATATTTAATTTTGTGCGCGAGATTCGACTGTAAAACTTTTAAATTATTTCCTTTTCTACGTCTATATATGCTGAAGTATTTTAAAGTGAATAAAAAAAAAATCCACTCATCAAAAAATTTCCATATTTTAAATTCCTATTACCGATAACTGTATAATATAACTTTTTAATGCATTCATACATTTTACTTTCATCTGATGCGCCAGGATCATACTTCGCCATTCCATTAAGGAAAGTTTTTGATGCTGCCAGTTGAGTTTATTACTGCCTCCAAAACATTTAGCGATCGGTAAACATTTCGAGAAAAAGTCGTTTGGGAAATTTGAAAATTAAGTCAATCCCTCCAGCTATTATAGAATATAAAAGTTGTATTTATAATTTATTTTGCCAAATTCGAATTTCTGTTAAAGACACGTTTCATCGTGTAATTTTGAGCGCACACTGAAATCAATAATTTAATGAATAAGCTTCTCTTTAAGGTCACGCAAATGAACATATAATATACAATGATTCCTCATTACAGAAGTTATGGTGCTATTTTATAGAAAGAGAATAATATAATAGGAACTGTAATTCTTTTTTATATTTAACCCATCCTGAATTTGGGATGAATAATGAAAATGACTCCAAAATCTTTTAAAACTATAAATGGATATTTTTGAAAACTATATTTCGAAATGAAGAGTTTACATAAAACTTTACTAATGAAGATCCTTTTAATTTTTTTTATTATTCTCTCGTTACGATCGTAATTTTCAAAATCTATCTAAAAATCACAATTTCTACAATTCAAAAAAGCATTAAAGATGTTTTTGTTGTTCAGATTACATGTTCTTTAATTATATTAATTTCAATAATGGCTTACATTCTTGTTGAATATACCAACGTTATACCTAATGTTAAAATGAAAAGGAGCTTTATCTTAAATCATCAGAATATTTATTGCGCAGAACAGATTTCTAAATTAATTTTAATTTTAGGCATTTTATATAAATATTAATTCGTTATTTTCATGATATTAATACTACTTGAATAAGTTCAATCTGCAGTGGAGATCTTCATATCAATAATTATATATTATATCAATGAAACTACTTTGTAATAATACTTTATCTTACGATATCTTTTATTTCATCGTCATTAAGACATTGCTGGGTTTATATTCAGAATATTTTATATTGCGACATTTACGAGTATATCCAGCAAAAATTATAATAAGCGTAAGTGCCCATATTAATGCCACTGCGTAAAATAGATATTGATTCTGAATTGGATTTAATTATTCATAAAACGTAAATTAAAGAAAAAAGATAAAGAAAACTATTATAAACTTATTATTACCTTGAACTACATCTAGAAATGGTTTATAAAAATATATACTCGTGCTATATACTCTTTATTGAATAGTTTCTAATGCATTAATTAATTTATTGTGTAAAAAAGATCATCTTTCCATGCCTGCATTGTATTGTTTAAATCTGCAAACTGAGCTATCCAATTACCATTTTTCTTGCGAAGCGTGAAACTTTTACGAAAATTCGTAAAAAGTGCATCGAAGCTCGTAATTACAAGGGGAAATTCCATTGAGAATGATATCGATTTTTTAAATTTAAATACAATCGTATTTTATCCATGGCAGCAATGAAAATGATTTAAAAATCGACGAACCATTCGACGTAGATAAATTTCAATTCCATAGCGAAATATTCAAAATAAATCTTTTTAAAAATTACCATCCGCTTCTATTTCGATCTTCATTAATTCGACGATTGCGTGAAGTTAGCAGATGCACGCAAATCTTTATTTACTCAGTCTGCGTAAATTTTACATTTTATCGAACTCAGTAAAATATGGTATAAGGGATTTTATAATGAAGCGCATCAAAAACACTTCTATCCCGCGTTATCTTTCTGCTTCCATTGAAATATTAACTTTGATTAGGTTTTATTAATTGCAGAATAGAAGTATAGGATTTCCCTGTCTCTTTTCAACCCCCACACCGCCCCGCGGTAGTTTAGAACCCCTCTCCCACTGAAATAATCGTATTCAGCATACACAAACGAGCCCGCCCATTTAAATAATTTTAAACGAAATAAAAGCAAATATTTTCTCTTTCCTTTCATACGGCAAAGTGTGTTAATTATATTTTCCGGAAACTCTCGCATACAGAGAGACAGAAAGATAGAGAGAGAGAGAGAGAGAGAAAGCGAGAGAGCCAAAAATTTATCCTTCCCTCGCGGGAACATTTGGAGCGAGCCTAAAAAACAGGGCAAACGAAAGAAAGAAAAACACGCAGTTGGATTCGCATGAACGCCTCTCGTATGAATGCGCTAAAGCTCAAGAGAGAAAAATGTGGCTTGTAAACCACGTTAATTGCTTCTCTCCCTCCCCCTCCCCTATTCTCACCCATCCGCCCTCAGCACTGCGCTCGCCCGGCAAGTTATGTTAAGCGGCGAGTGTGAGTCGAATCTCGCGTGAGGCCGCGGTGGTAAGTTCCAGATTAGTCGGGCGTATTCCCAATTGTTAATCAGCGCGCGAAAAAGGAAAATGAAACGAATTCGACGCTCGCGGGAGCATTGAAATGACATAAGCTCTTCATTTACTCTCAGATTATTGACTTTGCCAATTTCATAATGACGCAATGCTCTTGGATTAACTTCTGATATGTTAATCATAATTTTTTTGTTTTCAGTCTCCGCAAGTAGTGAAAATAGTATTCGTATCGACAATATAATCCAGTGTTTTGATTTATAAATTGTTCCAATTTATATTAGCATATGATTATTACATCAAATTATTAACTTATTGAGATTTTATTGCACCATTTCGAAATCTATATTAGAATCACATATTGATCAGATAAAAAAAAATCATTAATATTAACAACTATTAATTATAAACATAAAAATAAGCCTATTTAATATTTTAAAAGACCATTGTCTATTTACATACCAATTTCGGACTTCACTAATAAAGTAAATATATTATTTAAATTTTATTCATCTATAATATATTTTTAATTAAATATCTTTAGAAAATTAATAATTTTCAATAATTCGAAATAATAATAAATTTTTCATTAGATAAAGATGCTTGCCAAATAAGTATTTAGAGTAAACTTACTTAGATTCAATCAAGTATAGTCAGAGATTAAGAAAAAATCATGTACAAAATATACTAATTAGAATAAATATAAACTTGTATAAAATAGTATAGAAAAATTTATTTAAATAACACTGAAATTTTCTGAAATGAAATCAGTAGATATATCACATAGGTTCTCAATTACAATAACGTAAGAAAAATTAAAAGTTGCGCCTTAGTTGACTTTCAATACAGTTGCTATACAAATATTATAAATTCAATCAAATCAGCTTTTAAATCATATCATTAAAGATATTGTAATTTAATAATCTATTTATTGGATAAACTAAAATTTTTAAATCTTTAATCCAAATTTTCGGGAAAGAATTGAATGTGCAGTTAATTGAATCATGTACGTAATAGGAACTTTAATGTCGTATTTCATTTCATAAATTTTTTGCAGTGTGAATATAAAATTAATAACTATTGATGATAAAAGATAATATTTATTAAAATAAGCTGCCGACATTTTAGATTATTTAATTTTACACAAAGAATCAAAAGAATGAACCGAGCGAATTTATTGTTCTGATTTTTCTTAAATATTTTTATTTTTTCTTTAAGAAAGACTTCTTATTTGACAGTGCGGTGACAGTTTGCTCTTCTAATTGCACTATAAATTGTACTATACTATAATTCTACTATAGATAAATTGAGAGAGAGAGAGAGAGAGAGAGAGAGAAGAGACTTCGATTAAGTCTTTCATGCGCTGATTTCTTTTTCCTACAGCGGATAGAAGCATGGACGTGTCGCCGAGCCTCGGCCTAAGCGGGACGCGGCCGAGGACGGCCCTGCTCGCGACGACGACCGGCGGCTCGAGCGGCGGCGGCGCCGACAGGCGCGTACTCTTCCTGGCGAGCCAGCCGAGCCACAGCGGCGCCGGCCACGAGACGAGGACCTGGCCGCATCACTGGTCGCCGCACACGGTGAGTGGTGGAGCCGAGAATATTTGTCCGAACACCTGAGATTTTTCATTCAAAAATTGATCAGATATATATATATATATATATATATATATATATATATATATATATATATATATATGTAAAGAAGCGAAGGCAATATAATTTTCGCATGCAGCAACAAGGATAAAAACTATGTGGTTAACACCATTGTTTTTGAAGATGATTCTTCGAGTTCATTTATCATTTACAATTGTTAATTAAAGTTCGAAAGGAAAGTATAATTGTTTTTTTTTCTTTTTTAAAAACATGCACAAATTGAGTTGTGGAAAAAGGCCATAGCTAGCGATGGACAATATTTGCAATAATGTATTGTTTGATTTTTTTTTTTAATCGAAAGAAAGCCTTAAGCTATGCTACAAATCCCATATAACTTGTTCGAAGAAACTTTTTATTTCTTCAATATCGTGAAAATCCCATTGAAATAATACTCCACGCTTTTTGACAAAAAAGACGTCCATCTTCGCCACTTTTCTTTTTTATTCAAAATGCATAAGAATGTCTTTTATTTGGAAATTTAACTGTCGCCAGCTACATGGGCTTGGGGTCCTTCAATTCATTTTTCGGTTTGTTTAGTAATGAAAAATACCAGATATCCTCATTCGCGAGTGATGGCTGTTAACAAAATACAGCGCGTAATACGCTAATATAAGCCTGTCATTAATAATATACTTGGCAGTAGGTACATAAACTATCGTATACATATAATAATGGCAAAAGCAATAAAAACAACAGCTTGCACTGTTAAATAAAAAACTAAACCAGCAGTAGTAAACAGAAAATAATTACCATCAAAATGTTCTACACTGACGTCTCGATGGCAAGTCTCAGGGCACTATATCGTTTATCTAGATGGAATGAAAACTTGAGAAACGAAACGTATATGCGAGAATAGAACATGCGTGAACAAATGTCTCGGTCGGCATCGAGTGCGAGAGAAAGAGACCGCGCTATGCACTCTGTGCTTTTGACCGCTTAAAATACACATTCACTCCATTTGTCATAGTTAATCAGTATCGGTTGGCCGGCACGCGTACATGTAACAATACCAAGCGTTAAGAATGATGATGTAGAAATTTATGAGGGACGGCGTTCTGATAGTTGGGCGTAATGCGGAGTTAATTAATCTTGATTTCGCTCGAAATAATAATTTCAGCGATGGTTTATAAAATAATTTCATAATTTACGGGCGGCGCAGATAAAAATCGTTGTAAAATCAGCGCACATTTTGGAATTATTTATCCGGTTGATTGAAGGTGATATGACCTATATTGTACGTAATTCCCAATTGTGTTCTTGCGCCAATTTCTCAGACTCAGCGACCAAGAAGCGCAGATCGAAAACTTCCTGTAGCCACCTAGTGGCAAATGTGTGATATCGCATTGCTCTCGACGCCGATGAACGACGTATTTTTGCTCAATGTTCATTTGATCGTACGGTGAACGTAGCTTTCGCCTTTAAAGTGGAAACTTAGTTTGAAGAGCGATTCAAGACGCTTCGCCATCCAGGCCTGTCTAATAATAAATCTTTATTTTCACTTTTCATTTAAAGACATTTCAATTCTTTGGTTTTTAATTTTTGTTTTAAATCATAAAATAACTTTCATATCATTCCTCTGGTCATTATTCCATAAGTACATAATAATTTATTTTTTCAGCTATCGCAAGATATATTTTTCTTTCTCTCTGCATTTACGATCTATTTCACATATATTAATCCACGACAGCAATAGTTTATTCGAAGAAATTAAAAGATTTAGAGAATAAAAACACTGATATTTTTTTGAAAAGTTAGAATCAAAAATTGTACTTATGTCGACTGTTCTGAATTCAATTAATAAATATTTTTATCGGACTTACAGTTTTTATAATATAATATTTTAGCTTAAATAATGACTTTTTATGAAAGCTTTAGATAAAAATATTTATTAATTTTTTTGAAAAGGTGAAAATGAAGTTTCGCCAGGCCCCTGACGGACACGAGCGTTACATCAGGTTCGTAAAGAGTTGCCGTAAAGCCGCTATCCCCTCCCTCTAAACGTGTGCGCGCATTCTCATTTCGACGAAGACAGAGTCTGATGCAAAGGACAAGAAGGGAGAACGGATCAAAAAGGAGAGTTGCACTTGACTTCCGTACTCTTGTTTTCCCCTTGGATTCCTTCGCCTTATACAGCGACGCGTTTCATTGCAGGCGACACCGCCGACCCCCTTCCCCCTGAGACTTTTGCCATTATGTTATATATATATATATATACATACAGAAAGGGCTGTTTGGATAGTGTATGGGGGTAGTAAGGGGGGGGGGTGCGACGGTGTATCAGGCTCGGCGTCGTGCGAGCCGCATCGCATTTCACGCTTAAAGGCATCGCGCGCGGCGCCGAATGGAAATGAAAGCCGCGGATATTGATGCTGATGCGCGCGTGACTGAGTGCCTGCCGTATTGCGACGACGTTCGCCGCCGGCTGCGACGTTCATGGCTGTATTTTTATACGGCGGAGGAGGGGAGGGCGGGAGGAGGCGTCGGCCATTCGACTCAGATGCTTCCCCCGGCGTTCTTTTGCTATCCTTTTTTTTCTCGTCTTCTTTTATTTTTTTATGGCTCCCACGGAGAGAATCTGTTTTGGTTATTGTAATGGGGACGGATGGAAGTACCGCGCATAGAAAGACCTTGATGGTTGACTTTGTTTTTGTTTTTTTTTTTTTTTTTTCGAAGCACGGCTCACGTCCGTGTCGATGTTATTTGGGAGAGAAAAAACAATAAGGAATGAAATAGGGAATTTTAACTTGCGAGCTTGTCAATTATATCGCGATCGCGTCGCATTTTTATGTCTTATGATTCTAAATATGATGATAAAACTATCGTTTATATTCCACTGAGTATTTCATATAAAAGGGCGTAATTTTTCAATGAGAAAGAATAATTTTTCAGAGGGCAATTTTTAGTTTTTCATTACTTGCACATTTAGTTTGCACAACTAAAGTGAGAGTACATTAAGTATATTTATGAATACATAATTAGTTCAACATAGTATGACATATTATAGAATTAAGATAATTAAATCTGGCATAAAAGTTTTCAGTACGATAATACATACTTTAATTAACTCTATTTTTCTGTATTATAAGTTAATAAGGCATATTAAATTTAGACTGCAAATCCATGTGATAACAGAAATTATAGTAGTTACGAAGATATAACCAAATAAAAAAATCACCAAACCAACATTAATAGATAGCAACCCTAACCATCTAGTAACCCTAGCCCTAGTACCTCCAACATCACCGACAATGAGGTATTGATGTCAGTCCCCAATAAGTAAACGAATAATGAATGCTTAAATGAAAAGAGAGAGGTACGAATAAAATTACGTATTAAGGGGGGGGAGGAGAAATTTCAGAGGCAGTTAACTTTCTAATGACTAAATGACTTTCGTCGACCACCAGAGTAAAAACGTGGAAGATAAATAGATTTTCATCTTCTCTAATTAGTCTTAAGCTGATTTTGATAATGAATAAGGAAGTTAAGTAGGTGTGGTGCGGTCTGCGAATTTAATTGTCTATAGGAAGCATCCAGCAATACAGTAATCTTCTATTTTTTTATGTTACTTGTGCCAACATGGCGATATTCATGGTCCCGAGTACTGATGCTAATGAGCAACGGATATTTGCAATGAGTTTCTGAACACAACAGATTTCAATTTTTACAGCGGTCATTGCGTCTGAGTTACTAGTCTTTCGCTCTAGCGAAATCCAGCCATCGTAAGTCTATAGTAACCTTCTTAATTTGATTTTTGGGTCGAGAAATGAGTTTAAGATTAAACGTGCATATGAAATCAGTGAGATATAATAAAAATTCGACCAGCAAGAAGTGAAAAACATTGTATGATATAATTCATTGAGTGAATAATAGCAAGCAACGTAAAAGGTGAGGCAGTTCAGTAATTATATTAGTAATTAAAGGTGAAATATGGAAATCTCTTATACGATTTGCTGAATTCCTGCTGTTACATACAACTTTATTGATAAGAGATTTTCAGATTTCACCTTTAATGCGATTTGTAACGAATCTGTAATTATATTGTATTATGCGCGTAGTTACTCTAAATATACAATTATTATCTGGCTTGTATCCTCTCTCTTACCTTGCCTCTAATATAAATCCCTGAAAAATTTAGCATATCAGCTCATACTTGATGATATCGCAAATATTGAAACGTTTTTTAAAAATAGTTATGAAAAACATCTGAAATTATCCAACGGTTTTCATTGTCATACGTTGCATTAGATTCGTTATTATTAATTACGTTTCAATTGACGTATAGTGCTTATTCGAATAGTTTGAGAAATATTTTAATTAGCCGATGCTATTCATTACTATGAGCAAATAGTAAAAATGGATCCACAGGTTAAATCAAACTTAATTTACAAAATAAACTGTAACTAATATTTTTTTGTGCAAAGAACAAGCTTGTGGAAAATTAATTGAACAAAAGGAAGATATATGTCGTTCTACATATTTCGTAGATGATGGAGCAAACAAATCAAGATTTATTAGATTGCTTTCTATTAATCAACCTAAGTAGAATTTTTAATTTTAAGTAATAAACCAGATTTCGAAAAATGCTCAATTTCAGGAACGTCTGATATCAATAATATCGGAAAAAAATACCGCATAAATAATCAAAAGTGCGTCGTTAATGGAAAATCAGAATATCAAGGTTTATTAAATGATACAGGTTTTATGAATCTAAATAAACGGATTTGATCGAATGTAACTCGTTTCTACTTACTTGCATGCTCGTACAGTTAGTCACCTAATCAGCTACTTTAATTTTTCACGATACCGATTATTAAGTATACGGCGCCTTTTTTAAGATTTTTAAATATGCGCAAAGCCCAGCAATGATTTATCCATCGGGTTTATATGCTTAATCTATTTGGCCAATTAGCAGCGTACAAGCAAAACAGTTACATGGGATCCTGTAACGCGGGAAAATTTTCATTCTTAGAAATCGAGAGTCAACGCGCATCAAAATCGGATTACCCCGTCTACGTGACTCGCATATCAATCGCAAACTCACTGTGCCCGATATTTCAGCCGACGCACTCATATCCCCCGTCTTTCTCTCCCTCTCTCTCTCTCTCTCTCTCTCTCTCTCTCTCTCTCTCTCTCTCTCCCTCCATCTCTCTGTCTCACTCTCTCGCCATTAGAGCTTTTAAATTACCTCGCCCGCACTCTGCCGCGATAAATAATGCGCGCCCACCTCCGATTTTCCGGCGCGTGCGTTCGCCAAACTTTTGCGCGCGCATGTAGAACCTACGCGCTCGCGCATAATTGTCAGAGCGTGGAAACTGTACCGGTATGCCGCTCGCGTTATCGCCCGAGAGAGCATAGAGAGAGAGAGAGAGAGAGAGAGAGAGAGAGAGAGAGAGGGGGGGAGGCGGAGCATCGATTACCGTGCTATAGCAGAGGAGATTAACGCGCGACTAAGGAGAAATTCATTTGTCCACCCCCCCCTAACCCACCGCCCTCCCCCTAAAGATCGAGCTCTGGGCTCAGGAAGAAGAATGCGAAATATATAAAGGTGCGGGTCGCTCGGCGTGTCCCTAATGGTCCTCCGTCGTAGTTTCTTCGATTACTTCTCCTGTCGCCCTCGCCCTCGCCCTCGCCCCCCCCCCTCTCCAACGCCATCACCAACCCCTCCCCACCCCGATCGCCGTGCCTGCACACAGCGCGCGGACGTCGGGGCAAAAAAATTTCATTTTCGCGCGTCTCATGATACCTTTCCGGCTACATAACGGTTGCGCGGCATTCGATATTTCATCGGGGACGCGTCCGCGTTTTTAGGGACCCTTTCCCCCCTTTTCCTTCACTTCTTTTTCTTTTCTTTACGGTCTAATTCTCGCCTCCTGCAGCGTCAAATTCGAATACGGCGATGAGATTCTTCCGGCGTTATTGGCAGCCGGGGGAAAATTATTCGGACGCTGTTTTTGTTGCTGATGGCTGGCTGCCGTATTCGGGTTTACGCGGTGCTTTTTGGAACTGCTGTTATTTTGTATCAAAGTGATGTGGTCTTCCTATATTTTGATAGACAAATTCTATTATATAAATTAATACGGGATATATTTTGTTCTATTAAACAAGATAGGGAGATGTATGTATCATCGATCGTGCAAAAAATCCAAATCGAAAGCTGATCTTCTAAGAAAAACCGAGATTTTGGATCTAGAAATATTTATTAAGAAGAAATTTTCATCCGAAATGATACATATCTATGCGAAGGAAAATAATCTAGTCTGAGTGGAAAATATCAAAGATTTTCTATATGATATACTGCTGATTGCAAGTTGAAAATTCTCAATATTCTGTGTGACTGCATCAAATGTTATCACGCTGTATTTTATTTAAAAATTTCATTAATAATATTTTCATACCTATTATTAATATAATTAATTATTCTTAAGTAATTTAGTAAATTAATGACCGTACATCGAAAGTTATTATGGGTACACAACTTCGCTATTCAAGTATTTTCAGCGCTATCTTCTAAACTCCATGTAATCTCATAAATCCCCCAAATATCACAAGTTGTTCGATCAACTGCTTTAATACGAATTCCTTTCTTGTCTTTTTGTAAAATTGATTTTTTCTTTATTCCTCAAACCTATGATTTCATTAAGTGCCGCAGCGGTACGTCATTATTTTTTTTTTTTTTTATCGCCCTCGCGAGACTTGCCTGTATAATAATATCTCACACGCACACACATTGGCGCGCGGGAGCACTGCTTATGCAGCCAACGCCAAATTAATGCATACGTGTAATGTATCTCATTAGTTACGATATAGATCTCTATCGCACTAATGAGCGACTATCGGCCTAATTTACCTATGGATATAATTAGAAGACTAGGAATGGCGAAAAGTTTTTCTACAATTTGTAATGAAATTGTCCTTAATATTTTTCTAAAAACGGTCATTAATAAGAGTCGTTCAATGAAATTAAATAAATTCCAGACCACTAAATATTGTATTTTATGCCATTTGTTAGTGACTGAAATAATTTCAATTTCAGCTCCGTCGAATAATGTAATTCATATAATCCTATAAAATATTATTATTATTAAGTATACATCTGATTGAAAAATCGAAAGATTTAATTCTTAACGAAGCTAATACTGTCCCAATTTAAGTAAGAAAATATTCATATTTAACATGACCTGAATACACCGAAATTTTCTAAATCATTAAGCGAAAAATTTATTTCGCCTTTAACATATCTAATGGCATCTTTCGTAAATCATTTATGAGATGCAGCGTTTGTATTCGTATCATATTTCATTGCTTCGTCTTTTTTTGTTGTTGTGAAAATTATCTACGAGAAAATGTGGAAGGAAAGCCACAAATCTTTTTCCGATACATAATTTTCTTTCGGACGAGAGGTAAGGAAGTTTAATTTCCTAATGCACTTTTTCTACATCGCTCCTCTCCTCTTCAATTGTATCAAGTTTTTATTTATTGATAATCTATTTTTAAATAAATAATTGAGGTGATTATAATAGATACTGATACGGAATAAAGTGTCATTTCATTAATATAAAGATCGACGCGAGCTTTGATAAACCGAGTTCTGTCGAATCGTGCAAATTTTGGAAAATTTTAATTCCAATGCTTAATCAGCTACTTTTCTCAGTAGGTAATTGATATCGAAGTTTCCTAAAAATACGTTTTTTCGGTGATCTCCGAACTGTTACTCTATGAATTCAAGGTATCAATGTATTTTTCACGGAAATTGCATTTTCTCTCCGACGAGACAAGAAATTCATAACCGAAGTACGAAACTCTTCCGAATCATTTCAGTTCGCCACGTTTTTCGCCTGGCCATTTCCGCTTCAGCCTAACGTATAATTGTGCCATCGCTTCTGCACCTCGTAGGTCTTAAAAGTACGCGTAATCGCCAACGTCGCGTATTTAACTGCCCGAGTACGCCAACTCCAATCCATTTAATCGTAGACTCTAATATCTCCCTATCCCCCCGAGCCTCCGGGTCGTCACCGAGAATGCACGAGGCTCCCGCGCCGATTCGAGAAATTAACGCTGGATTCGTCGTTAGAGGAGCCGCGGTCGCGAGGATCGCGTTTGCTATTGGGCCCGATATTTCGTAAATAAAATAAGCGTTGTCGTCAGTACTAACGTGCGGTTAATCGACGAGCCGGCTCGTCTGGGCGAATTACGTATCGATCTCGAATGCTACGACGCTAATTTCATCGGCGTCCCTCTGCTTGAAACTGGGTTATTTCATATATGCAAAAGCCGATTTGACGCACGGGCTCGTTAAATTTCGTGTCATTCGATTTTTTTTATTATTTTTTTTTTTTAAACAAATTACACTGTATCTCGAAAAGCAAAACTGGCAAATGTTATACGAAACGGGCTAAGAGGATTTTTTTTTTTCGTATCGCCCGGGTTAATCATAGCATCCTCGAAGCCGGGCACATTCATCTATACACGAAATATATTTTGTCCCTTAGAAATCGTCAATTTTAGCTCGAGGATTCCCTTTGCGATTACGGAATTAAACTGCGACGCGTGCATATATATATATATATATATATATATATATATATATATATATATATATATATATATATATTAGTCTATAGCATGTAGATGTATTTTATCTCATAGAAATATGAGCGTATACCCGCATGTACCGAACGCGTTTGTAGATAGACGTACATGTAAATCCGGTACCCGCAGACGAATTAATAACCGCGGCTATTGTAGGAACCGGAGGTCTCAGCTCAAATTGCGTAGCGATGAAAACTCTCCGTACCTCGCGGATTATCTCTTTTCCACCTATCATCTATACAGCGGGCCTCGCTTTGGTTGGTGCGCTTTTACTCGTTCTGCCTCATCTCTGCTCCTCATTATCGGAAATCGGGAACGTGAAGCTGTAAAAAAAAAAATAAATAATAGGAAAACGGTACTGGGAGCGAGGGAAGAAATGGTGGTCCCAAATGGATTTAGCACTATAACTTGTTGAGGCTTGAAATTATGCCTGTTGTATATTAATTTATATTAATATATATATATATATATATATATATATATATATATATATATATATATGTATACAATATATAGTATAAAAAATATTACAAAAAGATTATTATAACATCAGAGAAGTCAGAAAATCAATTTCGAGAAATATGGTGGTTTTTTTACATTAAATTTACTATTAAAAATGGAAAGCTATGAAACTCAGGAACAGTTGTATGTCAAGAAATCGAAGTTGTGTTGCATAAAGTCTCGTCAAACGTGAAAGCTTGACTTTTTCAATCAATGCCATAGAATTTTCTTTTGGTTTGCAATTTCCGTAGAAAATTTAGAAAAATGTTTGTCGATTTTTTTGTAAGCGGAAACCAGTCATTCCGTTTAGAGAAATAACAGTTATATCAATTTTACTATTAATCTGCTTATTGTTAATCCCTCAAATTGCAAAATTTAGCATGAAAAAAAAAACTGAATAAGTTGTATAGTAATAGGAGATCATATATTCATAAGACCATAAGTAATAACGCCATAATTATACAACTAATTCACTTTTTGTTTTAACGGTTAAAATTAAATTGACACATAGTTTGCCTTGCATTAAATTTATTAATAGTGCATTTTTATGGTCGAGAAAGTCTACACTGAGGCGAATTCGTGATCAATTCTGACATTCAAATTTGAAATTTTGCCACTCATACAATGCGTAGCAGTTCTTAATGATTGAAGAAAGTTGTTAGTATCCGTTAATATATATGACTACAGCAAAGTCAGGCTTACTGGTCAGCGGATAGTGGAAAAAATACAACGAAACAGACTGAGATACAGACTAATATATAAACGAAGTTATAGTTTAGCTTTACTGGAATTGTGTCGTTTTTTTTTTGTTTTTAATTCATAATTACAAATCATATGAGCTTTCACCATCATGAAATATAAATTTATTTATATAGTTATATAAATATTTACAATGTTTATTTGGTATATTAGAGAAAAGGTTGTATATAATTATTTACTTGGACAATAAAATGATGTAATAAATATAATATTACTTTAGAATAGTTCTTATTAGAGCTAGGAAGGAACATTTTTAAATCTTATTAGAAACGAATCCAATTATAACAAAACCGTAAAATTGATAACTAAAACTATGCAATTTAAAGGTAATTAGATCTGGACAATTTAGAGCTACCGTGTCAGGAAGAAAATGGCAGTTTTCAATGAAAGCATACAGGAACGAAAGTAGAATTTTTAACCGAGATATAAATAAATTTTATACTTGAAAAAATAGACTGAACCATAGATTTAAAAAAAAAATGATTTTCCAGCAACAAATCTACGCTCGCAACTCGATGTTTTCATCCTTGTAGTGAAATTTAAGCTTTGAGAATCACACTTTTACCCTCGTCTGCGCTCAACTTTCTCTCGGCCTTTTTTTTTCCCTCCGCCCTCGTAAAAATGTCGAAAATTCAATTCGGCAATAGCCGCGATTGCGCGTGAAGCGGCGAACGAGATTGAGCCCGGCGAGCAGGTGGAAATGCAGAATTGCGCGAATTCTCACTGCGGTCGTTTACTGCGCCCCTACAGGATGAGAGAGAGAGAGAGAGAGAGAGAGAGAGAGAGAGAGAGAGGGAGAGAGAGAGGCTGTGGAAGATGACGTGTACACCGTATTACCTACGATACGAGCGCAAGGATCTCGTAGTAACAGTAATGGCGCAGCGGTCGAGATTCATTTCACACTCCATTTTCTTTGGAATTTAGGGCATGAATTTGGAGAAAGCGCAATTTCGAAAAATTTCGGCTGAAATGTTTGTTAATCTTCAACTGCGCATTCAAAAATGGCGATTAAAATTGTTTTCCATTACTGATTAATTTTGATTTTTTTAGCGAATATTAAATGTGCATTTAAAATTGTATGCTAAAATAATGACAGTCACACTGTCATTGTTTATGATCACCCCAGTAGTCTGTCTGAAATAAAATTTATTACTACAATAAATTATATCAGAAAATTAAAAGTAAAAATAAAATAAAATTAATAATAAAATAAAAATAAAAATAAATAATAAAATAAAAATACAATAATAAGTAAAATAAAAATAAAAAAAAAAATAAAAGTTGTTATTCTATGTTAGTAAAGTACAACCTGTTTAATTTTGTTTAATTTAGTTTTTTTTTTCATTATAGTTTAGTTCCTGAGGATGAACCGTAGTGGTTCGAAACGTCGGATCAGAATGTAATCTTAAATTTAAGGTGGTGGGCGCAGTCAGGTTGCCCTTTGCTAACATAGAATATATTTTATTTTTTTTATTTTTTATTTGCAATTTAATTTATTTTTATTTTTAACGGTAATTTCCATTTCTATTTCTGATAAGACCGAGAAAAATATTTATTTATTTGACAACAGTAGTAGAATTTTTAATTTGTAAATGATATATATCTTTGTAATTGTTAAGATCTTTCTAATAATATTCAATAAAAACTATTAAGCATCGTAAAAAGTAAAATATATTCCAAATAACATTTAATTTGAATTTACAATTGAGACAAAGCATTGATAATATTCATTTTTAAAGAAAAGTTTTTATTGTCTTATAGGCATATACAACATGAATAAGCTTGATCTATATTGAATCTATATTGGACAATTAATATTCAATTGCGCTTGCGCAGTGGATATTCAGATAACCGGCTGTTCTAGATACATAAACCTTCCAGGATAAATTACCACTATGATAAGTCCTTAAACAAATAATCCGATATTTCCTCTCTGATATCCAATCCCAAAACACCATCCAATTTCGTCCTTAGAATGCCGTACGTAAATTTCCAAAACTGTTTAGTGGTTTGCTAGAACGATACCACCGAGGCAGTAAGTACATTACCTTGGATATTTCATATCTCGTGACTCCGCTTGGGAATCGCGTTGATGCGTTAGTGTTGAAGACGCGGTGAGGGGGCCTGACGCCTGCGCCGAGCTTAATTAATGCCGCTGTCGCCTTGTTTTTTTTTTTTTTCATTTAAATTCTATACTTATTCTATACTTTGGTCTTCGAGAGAATTCTCTTATTTTTATGAACGATTTGGTAACGATGTAAAGTAAGAACTGCTCGTCAGATTCGCAAAAGCCAAACATTACATCAACACGACAGAAAAAATTCATTTAGGAATCGTTGAGTTATTTATAAAAATTCTATCTATAAATATTACAAATTCGTCATTATATTACATGATCGTTAAAAAATAAAGAAATTCTTATTCTCAAGTTCAATATTCTTAAGTTTGATTAAGCGCGTCTTCTACTTGTAAAAAGCAAAGTACAAAGTCACGCCGAAATAAATGTTTACATTTAGCCAGATATCCCCATAGCTTCAGATTAAGAACTGAGAAAATTTGATAATAAGATTATAAACCGCGTTCGGACGGAGCGCGAGGATGGAAGTGCGAATAAATTAAAACTAATTGCCGGCAGTTTACAAAGTAACCAGCGTCGCTAAAAACAAGCCCCCAACTCTCTCCTCTGTCTCCCCTTCTCACTCCCTCTCTCTCGCTCGACCCAGGGCTTAATTATTCCGCCGAGACTTTCATTGTGGCGAGCTGTGTGTACGCACACGAGAGACCCGCGTACGTCCTGCCACCACCCCCCTCCTTTAGCAAAGGGAGACATAAATCTGGCCGCTCACGCAGGATGCGCGAATGTTTTCCAAAGGCGGGCTCGGGCGTACGTCAAAAAATTTTCGAGCTACGTCTGTAGAAAGTCCGGGCGAAAGAGTGGGCGGTGGGGGTGCAGGGGGAGAGGGTCGAGGGTTGATTAGTTCGCAGTTGTAAATCAAGATCCTCAAGCTTTTCGCTTTCACCGCGCTGCGGTGACGTGCGACGACCCCTCTCCCCTCCCCCCCCCCCGGCCCGCTGCCCACCCTTCTCCCTTCTCGGCCCCTGCCGCCGTTCGACGACTCGATTTTTTGTCGTCGACTTTTTCCGGCGAGAGTTGAGAAATAGACGGAGGGGACGAGGGTGGCGTGAGAGGGACGGCTGGGGGGAGGATAGAAGACGAAGCGAATTAGTTTTATTTATGGTCCGCGAGCCCGCGCCGGAGCCTGACAGTTCGCATTAATGGAGATTTATAATAATTTTTGTATTGTGCTAGACGAAATATGCGAGCCATTCTTATATTTCGCAGCTCTCTATTTTTCGACACGTGAACGTATAGTGATGAATTGGACGATGCTCTACCTTTTTGCATTGGGCGCCCCGGAATTTGTAAGAAATTTTCTACGGCAAATATTATTATTGTCTCAATGATAACAATTAGTCATGCTTACTGTTAGCCGTCAATTGTAATATTGTTGCAAGTTTATAAATTCTGCTTCTTTGAATTAATACATATATATTCATAGAGATTTTTACGGGTCAAACATCTCTCTTTGAAGAATGTAGAATTGAAGAATCATGCATAAATTCGCTTGAGTTATCGAAAAATTAAGTTTAATATAAAAATTATCCTATTAAATTGATTAGAACAATATTGTAAGCACATAGAGATACGGTAAAAAAATTTTTATTACTTGTTTTCGAAGCTGATCTGAAAATGTTTTCCTTGCGTAGTGTAAGAATAGTAGAGATTGATTAGAAATACCATTTATATCGACTGTTTTAAAGACTTTTACAAAAAATCTACTCCAATAGTATAACGACCTACACACTGTCCTTGATTAAAATCACCCCCGCCCCGAAAAATCGGCAATATAAAGTACAAGTATAAGAAAATCGCCTCAAAATATAAAGCTTTAATTTGAATACGAATGAGATTACGTAAATATAAAACGATTTTAATAACCGAGCGTTCGTTTCTATATATTTACGACTTTGCAAATATTAAAAACCTCTCGTACGGAATTGTTGCAATTGGCCTGGGCAAATAACGAGCTCGCCCTTAAATATAACGAGGGAAATATTCGAAATGGAGATTGCGTGGGCCGAATTACGCGGTCCTGAGCGTAGAGCCGCATGCCCGTGAATAGAGAAAGATTTCGTATCCTCCTCCGGGCCGTTAGCCTCAGCTTAGAAATGCCCGCGTTCGAGGAGGATCCAGTCAGCACGCGCCGAGCTTTCCGCGGGAGGAAAAATCCAGAGTTTGTAGACTATCGTCAAATCTGCAGGTCTGTACGTTAGTGGACAAGAAAAAGTATTTGCCATTTTCGTCCCCATGCGAATAAAAAATTAATTAAATTCATCATTTAGGGTGTGAATGAAGAAACCAGATATCTCCATTTAAGCAGATTACTTTAATGGTGCTTATGTCGACTGTATTTAGATAAATTAATAAATATTTCTATTGGTCTTACAGTTCCATTAAATAGATTAAAATGAATTAAAAAAACTAAATTAAAAAAAAACAAAACGACGACTGTAGTATATTGTTAACTTTAACCGATACCTGAAATTGATATATGCGCTCTATGAATAACGGCAGCAAACGTATCATCGGCCCTACGTTATCGCACGTACATGTGCTAAACACTGCGTGATAATAATTGAATTCAATTCTTAAGCACTCTGATCACCGAGGTATACTATAAAACAACTGGCACATTAAGCTTGATTCATAAAGTAAGAAAAGCATTTCTTATTATATATCTCGAACGATTTGATCATGTTAACTAAATTCTTAGATATTTAATTAGTTAATTTAGTTATTTTGTTAATTTCTCTAATTTCGAGAAAAATGTAAAATGCAAATGTTAAGTGATTATGAAGGTTGAATTCAATAATGATAATGAATTTATCATTGATTATCATTTATAAAATTATTTGGTATCAACCTTCAATTTTTAAATAAAGACAATCTTTTATTTTGCATTTTGAAACAGCACAGAATTTTATATAAAATTCTGTAAAATTCATAACGACTAAATGTATTGTGTGCTGTATTTTGAGACATGATTTAGATGGATGATCAGACATAAAATCTAATTGTTTTCAGAATTGACAATAAAAAGTAAGAATGCATGTAAAAAAATGCAGATGGCCTTTAAATCATATTGAATATGAAGGTTAATTTGAGCATCTCGGTAAAGTTTGTACGGCAAAACCCAATACCTTCAATAGCGTTCAATTATGCTTGAAGTTCTTTTGGGATTTATGAATTTTTTATTTACTCCTTAGATTGCCTTTACATGTCCTTTAGAGCGTTCACCTTCGAAACCGAATAAAACATTATTCTTCTAAGTAGATATTTTTTATTAGAATTTTACGGTCCAGAGATCATTACACACGCATGCGCATTCAAGCAGGCAGGCACATACATGTGTACATACATACACACCTGATCCTTTCTGACGATTACTATTTTCCAATATATCTTGAACTTTAACTATTATACCTCTAACTAATATTTGTATAATTATACAATAAAATTCATAGGATGCACTTTATTAATGAATATCCACACTTATACTGCTCCATTAATTCACGCGAAAATAATAGAAAAACAAGAGATTAAAATCTTCAAACTTCTCAAAAGCATATAGAGAAAGCTATGATAAAGTAAATTCAAGAGAGGGAGAGAGAGAGAGAGAGAGAGAGATAGAGGGTAAGAAAGAGAGTGAGAGAGAAAGGGGAGAAATTGAAACGAGACAGAAAGAGGATACAAGAGACAAAAATTCCATCCCATTCTTACGTCTCGGAATAGCGGCCGAATAGGTAGAGAGTAAATGAATTAAAAATGGTGTGCCGCTTGCTTGGAAAACGATAGAGAGAAAGAGAGAGGGAGACAGAGAGAGAGAGAGACAGAGAGAGATACAGCTCACATCCACGTCTTATGAAACTCCTCCTTTCATCCGCTGCATATAGACGACCGCGCGAGCGAGCTTTTGAATCTCCTCGTAAAAAATCTGGAATTATTATTCTTATATTAACGGAAAAAAGAGCTGCTGCTCGTGGTGGGGTGCTGGCTGAAGCTGCACCCGGCGCCCGTCACCCGCGCCTCCGTCCGCCTGGCGCGGAGCCGATAATAATTCTAATGAAGAAGAAGTCCCATTCATCGCGGTATAGAACTGACAAAACAGTTGATACGCCCGTGGATAAAGGGCGTGTGAATGGACGGCTACGAAATAAAGAGCCCCTTCCTCCCAGCAAAGCCTCCCCCGTCGACGGTCTCGTTTCCTCCCGCTTTCCCCTGTAGCTCTTTTATTTTCTCTTTTTCGGTTATTTTTTTCTTTTTCTTATATTTTTTTTTCTCTATATATCTCGGTTATTACTTTACAGATGGAGGGGGTTGGTTTTGAAAATTTTGATGATTTTTTATTCATTCCCGACATTGTGGAAGTTTCCTTGACTGGGGATTTTCTTTTTTTTTTTTAATGTAATGTCAATGTTGTTATCATTTTCGAAGAATAATAATGTATTTCTCAACTTACATTATGAATTATTAATTAAAAATCTAAGTATCTATTTGGCAACTACGATATAATTAACCAAGAACTATCCATAATTGATTGCCCTGACATTCATCCATTGTAATGTTAATGTTCTATAAATGGGGATCCACTTCTATACTTAGCATAAGCAATTACGGATATTTTGCGAGTACATCCTGCGTCCCAAGCTCGGCGTCCAGACAATAACTACGTTAGATTTTGTCGTTGGTATTTGCTGTTTTTGAACATTCTCCTGGGAGAATGCTCCTTCCATTTCCTCGAATGTACACACAATCCCATAAATTGGTTAATAATGAAATTTCTCTGTCTCTCTATCTCACTCTCTCTCTCTCTCTCTCTCGCTCTATCCAAAACCCGTGTGCGTAATCTGAAAGCGCGACTCCGCGCATCAAGCCGAGCAGCCGTCCATCGCCGAACTGATTAACCGCTCCACCTGGCGAAAACGTCACCACTCGAGACGCCGTCCGGAAATATCCGCGACTTCCGGCCGTCGCGCAAAACAATTAGACTCGGCAACAGGGAAAGGCGCTTCGGCGTTATTCCAACTTCGCGCTCGGTCTCCTGCGCGAACGAGTAAGGTCGACGAGCTCTTAATCCCGCGGGTTGGCTTTGATTCGCGCGCGACGCCCCCAACCCCTCCCGCTGTAACCCGTCGTTGCTAATACAGCGGCCCGGGCGGCGCGCGACACGACTCCCCGACGCTGGCGCTTCGCCTGGACTCCGTGGGGACCGGGGCGCGGGCGGCGGCAGGCGGAGAGAAGCTAAGAACCGCTGGAAACGCGCCCGAGGAGTTCCCGAAAGACGGAGAGGCGGGGCGGACGGGTAAGGTGACTTTCCGAATTGGCGGTACGTAGCAGCACGTCGTCGACTTGTGCATGAATTCGATCTCGCGCCGGCCGCCTTAGCTCGTCGGTCGAGCGCTCGAGCCGAGCTTTCGTTTCTGCAATCGCCGACGATTGCAGGGGGCGAGATGATTGATTCGTCGCCCCGAGCAGCGATCGTGCGACCCTTTGGATTAAGGAAGTGGCGATACCATTAAGAATAATAACAATGGCAATAGTAATAATAGCAACAATAGCAATAATAATAATAATAATAATAATAACAATAATAATTATAAAATAAAAAATGTTAATGATTTTTCGACAGTTCTCAAATAATACACGTCCTCTCGCTTAAGCCAGATTGAAACTAAGCTCGAAATTGAATTTTAAATCACAAAAATTCGGCAGGGATAATTACAGCAGTATCTCTGCACAGCTTATACGCCTGCCCACACCACCGCCAGGACTAAAGATTTGTTTTCAATGCTGCGGAAACGATACCCTTTAAATTTTCTCCAGTTAAAGCGCATTTATCACGTAATTGAATTTACGATGAAAAATAAACGACAAGTAAAAAGTGGCGACGGCTTTAAAGAAATATAAAATAATCCTCGATTACATTTGAGGGGGATGGGAGGGGGCGGGAGAAATTCAAGAAAAAAAATATTTCGCTGAAAATCGAAATTATTATCGATGTTATACGCTGGATAAGATTTCCGCAAGTACCTGCAGGAAATGAGAATATCGTGAAATAAGAGAGTCAAGCAGATAAAAAGGGATAGGTAGATATAGATAGATAGATAAATAGATAGAAGGAAGAAGCGAGAGGAGAAGAGTGAGAGATACGGAACAGCATCACATTTTTGCGATTGTGAGCGAAATCGGGGGGGATTTTCCGCGGAACGGAAACCGCTTAAAGCCAATGCGGCGCCACTGAAAATATACTCGCGGATAGTTTTGACCGGTTTCGAACCCCTTCATTCTGCCTCTCCTTCTATGATTCAGCCATAAATTGAAGTTAGAAATAGGTTCTTTGAAGTCTCTACGAAACGATCCGTCCATAAGCTCCTTAATATCTCATTCGTTTCTCTGCGCTTTCAATGATATATATATATATATGTATACACATAAATGCTTGCCTATATCTCTCTCTTTCTGAACCTCAACGCAATTCCGCGCTACTTTCACCCAAGATTGTTTCTGCAGATTTTCCGCGTGCGAAAATACGAATGAAACATGCATGTTCCCTTATTTTGCGTTCGCGTAATTATTCGCCGGCGTGGTGGTGCACATACATAATTGTATGTGTGTGCCTGTGTATAAACTAACTCAGTTTCCGGGCTTAGTTTTGAAAATTAATTGTTTGTCTCGGTGTAGAGTCGGGGACGGAGGGGGGTTGCGTGCTCAAAAGAGGTTAAATCTGCGAAAAAATTGCAAAAACATTATGATATACTTTCTATACACAATAAGCGGGCTGCATGATTTTTCTTATTTCTTAGTATATACTTATTGCAGAAACTACGTAATATTAAAAAATTAATGTGAGATTTTCAGATTAAAAAATTACGTAATTGGGATTTCTTATTTGAATTACCATTATAATTATATTTAAAAAAATTTTTAAATAACATTTTCATTTTTTGACTATTGCAATTTGATATCGCCAAGTCTGTAATAATCTTAAAAAATTATAAGCTATGATATTTCTTAATATATAGCTTCTAATGGTCACTGTTGTGCGAAGATTGGCTTTGGGGAAAGAAAAACGAATTAAATTATTATATTATTTTTTACCATATGCGGAGGATTCAATATTTTTTATTACATTCACTCCTTCTCCTGATGAGTGCTTATTAACGAGGAGAATAATAACATACTTTCGATTGTAGAACTAACATAACTTACAAGTTATTAAAAATTTAAATATGAATTTAAATATGAAAAACGAAGGAACAACACAATATCTCGTAATACCATGTCTACATAAAACATGATATCTTATATGCAAGTAGTAACGGACAGTATTGCAAATAAAAATTTTATATACATTTTATATAAGCTACGAGTTAGATTATTTTCATGGACGATTGGAGATAAGGCAAAAAAATGCGTTTATTATATTTCGATAATATAGAGATATTAGATCAAGAATATGTAAATAAAAACCCTTCGTGTCAGAAATTATAATAGAAAATGTATTTACAGTTTTTATGTTTTTACAGTATAAAATATTGTAAAGAATATAAATAAAACATAACCAAATTAGCAATGAAATATACAGTACGATACAGATAATTTTGTAAACAATTTCATATTCAATGTTCAATTCCACTTTCGATCTAGTTAGAAGAATAATCAGATCATATATGAAATATGTAATGTAATTTTATTCTTACAATCAGTCCGTTCTAACTGGTGCGATTGTATTTATCTGACACTATGTTCTAGGTTACTATTTATATCTGTCTAGCAGTTTAATTTACTAGCTTTTTAAAATTAAATATTTTATTAACTTGCCAGTAATGTCAATTATTGCTAGAAATACTGTGTTATTGTTTTTTAATTATTATTTTAATAATATATTTTAGTTCGCCTTAATAAGTATGCAAATCAATAAAACAAAGTTTAAGACTGTAGATCTGAGCTGGAAATTCTAAATCAATTATTTATAAATTCTCAGCGAAATTGGAATTTCAAATCAGAAACTATTTGTATTTTTGGCAATTTATCTATAAAAACGTATTCCATAATTTTTGAAAGATCACTTTCGTTAGATCATTTGATAATATGCAAACCATACCTGATCCACACTATTGACTTTCATGAAGACTCATATCGCAATGTCAATCTCAATTAATTCCACCAAATTATCAATTTCGTTGAATTACTATCAATATTATATTTAATTAAAATATTAATTTAATATGACCAGATCACAACATTATAATTCCATGCTACAATGTTTCATATACGATCACTTCAGAGCCCGCTCGCACTCCTTTTTCCATATTCAAGAGCGTGCAATCATCGAGTATCGGCCTGTCCCTGTAATTTTAACATATTAAAAACAGCATGAAGCGTTGCTGCGTACGTTAAGGAACGAAGAAGGCGGGAATGGGGCGCGGGGATATAGAGCCGAGAGACCTTCATTACAAGCGCTTAGACCGGCATACCTCCATAATACAAATGCCTACGAGACCGTGATTTACATCGACGCGCGCATAAAGGGGGAGCAAAATGCGCCCTCGCGCGTGACCTGACCCGGAATTTTCATCGCGCGACACCCCCCACCCCCCCCCCCAACCGCCCCGCCAATCCACCCCGTCGCGCCACGAACGAAACATTTACACCGTACACTTTGAGGTATTTCAGGCACTAGCCCGGCAGTAACCGAAATATACGGGATAGAATGAGGCGGTCCCGCTGACTTCGCGGAATAGATCCCGTAAAATGAGAATCTGTCGCGGGCGGAGGGCCGCAAAATTTTGAGTGTCTTTGCCGGCAGTTCGCCGCGACAATAGCCGGGGGTAGGGCGGTGGGACGGGGGGGGGGGGTCGCCGCTTTGTAATAATAATCTGGCGCGACGCCGGTGTGGGCGAAAACGTCATTCGGTCCGCCAAGGCAGCTGGGCCTCCTTCATTTCGTACGCGCGTTTTATGGACATTTATGAATGGGGACTTAGTCGCGGTTTAAATGACAAGTACGAGACCGCGAGCAAAATACTTGCGGGCTGTTTGCGGGAAGATGGGTGGGAGGGAGGGGGGGGGTAAAATTGAAATTTCCATATATCAAGCTCACGGCTGCGGGCAAGGCCTCGCCGTGGCAGGAATATTAATAAATCTTTTCGGATACTTGTAGAAGTTTAGTGGTTCTGAACGAAGCTCCTTAACTAATCCTCCTTAAACCAGCGGCGTGTCCCGAAGCTTCGATAAATTAACAAATGATTTTGCTAGAAACGGCAAGAGAATTTTCGACAGAACCGCGACTAGATAGTGGTTTGGACGGGGTTAGATTTAAAAATTAACAATGACAATTAACGCTGTAATAAATTGCGGTCACGTGAATTAATGCGCACGCGTACGATTTTCTTGTCGAGCTTTGATCTAAATCCAAGCGAGAAAAACATCTTTGAGAACGGTTTGAAAATTACGATTGCCAATTACGGCGATAAAGATGAAAAAAAAAAAATCAGCGATCGACAGGAGGCGTATTTCCAGTTCGCTTCTTCTCGAATGCAGTTCTCAAAAAATTAATTTTTGCATGTTTGCCGATTTAGTGTTGATTATGCCGATATAGTTGTTGACCAGTGAAGTGAAGGGAAGGTAAGGGAGTTCATATCTTTCTAGTCGTGGCTGACATTATCTTGATTTTATCACTGTGAGAAGGATATCACGCCGACCATGTTGTTAACCGTGAAGATTAAGATTCTAAAAGTAATTATATATATAAATAAATATATATATATATATATATATATATATATATATATATATACATATATATTATTGTTTTAGTATTATGTATTGTTTATGCATCTGCATAATCAAATTAAAGAATGATTTACGAAAATTATAAACATCCCAATATTACTATAGAAATTTTTATTGCTTGAATACTCAATTTGCCGAAAAAAAAATTATTTGACTATCTGATCGTCACCACAGATCACTATAAGTATTCCTGTTAGTAGTAAGATATTCATACATACGATATGCTGTTTCTAATGAATAATTTTACTTATAACTTGCAATACCTATGAGTGAAATTCTAACCGTGATATATTGATAATGCACGATTATTATTTTTGAAAATAAGTTTTTTACAAATAATACGGACACAATATTTCTCTGTATATTTCTAGACAATTTTTAATTTTATTTTAATAGCTTTGCTAGTTTTTTATAATTTGTTAGTTCGATAATTAGCAATACATTTTTCAATTTCTTCTGAAACAGAATCTACAGCCTTTTTAATTTTAATTGTAAATCAATTTGACAATTTACTAAATCAGTTCATATTTTCTTTCAAGATAGACGTCGAAGATGGCAATTTTATAATTAACTTTATATATTTCAATTGGATATCTTGTTATGATTAGTAAATTTCTACTTATAACGCTTTAATGAATATCACTAACAAAATTTAGTATTTATTAAATACTCATTGTATTGATAGAGATTTACACCATTGTTTTTTTCTTATAGTATTATATATATGTATATATAAAATACTATTCAATATATTTCAACTACTTAACGTATGTTTGGAGGAAATTTAGAACTAGAACTGAGGTCAAGGACTAAATATAGTCTCTCTAGTAGAAGTATCAGATGTAAAAAAATTTATAATTAATACCTATTAAATACATGATTATAGAGAACAAATGAATGAAACCAATTTTATATACTAAGAATTAATTTTATGGGAAGAAAATTTTGATTTATATCCTGCACTTTCCAAAATAATAGAATGAAATTGAACACGAAATTCTTGAACATTATACCGATAGACGATAACAATGTTGGTCCAAATTTTTTGACTAAAATAAGAAACATAACGCGTGCAAGTCGACTATAATTCTCCGAACAAAAGTTTTCTTTCGTCATTTCGATCCTATATTTCCGGAAAATATCGCGATCGAGGAATTTCTGCCGGAGACTCCTAATAACAATTGCCCACGTCGATAGTACGCGAAGGCGCCGCGAAAACGTTAATTTCGTTCGCTGCCCGGTCCTGCGCGCCGCTGGCCAGCGCTAACTCAATTAATGTCGCCCGGACGCGCCAGCCAATCGGAGGATGATCAGCGACGCAGCGGCAGAGGCCGCGCGCGCCCTCGCGAGCAGAACCAGATTGATGCATTGCCCGACGTCCGACGTCCATGCGTTCCAGCGGATATTTCAGAAATGCGACTGGACTGGACTGCTTCTGCCGAGTGGGGCGAAACGACGGTTTTCCGGGGAGGGGGGGGGGTTCGAGCGCGGTCGCTTCTAATACCGTTGATGCCTCGCCGCGCCCTGCGAACGCCCGGCCGATAGAGCAGGGCGGTCGAACATTTTTTTTCATGGCTTCCCGAGACGAGTTAATTATTCCGGAAAATTTTATAAGCAAGAATGCGGAGTATATTAGAATAATAATAATAATGCACAAATACGTGGTATGTCGTCCTGTTAATGTGATAAATCCATTTTCGTACAAACAAATGTAGAAAAAATAAGTAGAACTCTAATGTTTCAAAACATCTTTGACTATTTCTAGGCCAATAATTACAAAAGAAATGGATACTCTCGGAGAAAATAATTATTTATTGAAAAGCTGCTTCAGTATTAGAAAATATTGCTTCAAAAAATAAATTAAATTTTATGCAATATAGCCAGATCGTACTGTATTTACTCCCGTGCAACTCACAAAACGACCGCTCTGTCAATATGTGTTTATGTAAATGAACTACCACACCGCGCGGTTTTTGTATTATTTCGCGGCGAACTTAGCTTTAATCTGCTTAACTACTTTGCAAGTCATTTACATAAATGCCTTAATTATAAGAGCTAAATTGTAAAGTGATTGGATCGAGTTATGAAATTGAGTAAATATTGAGCTAAAGTCAACTTTGGAAATTCGTAAAACCACCGCTGTAACGATGTTGACTTCCTGCGCGACTTTCTTACTTCGACGACATTCACCAAGTCTAACGGGGTTTCCAGATCATGCTTTCATTTATTTGTCGAATGTTAGAAAATGTAAAAGACTTGCCGAATAATATGGCAAATGCTAGTTTTATTTAATAAAATTTTCAAATCGAATAATTATCATTGATTCTTAATTACTTTGTTCCAATTCCATACGCCGATTTTGAAATTTGTTATTATGGACCTTATTAGAATCAAATAAAGTGTCACTGTTTCACATATTTCAAATACATTTACTTCTACAATCAAACTACAATTAAAGACAAAAACATGGCGAGGCTTAAGATATCTTCGAAAAAGGATATCTAACATACATAAGTCGATGAATCGGCTCGGGTGAAAACTCAGTTTGAGTAAAAAGCTCCTGAATTTCACAAGGCATTTCATTAGTATTCCGTTTGATCCGAAGATACTGAAGTAAATTGGATGATACTTCGTACTTAATATTTTATAACAATCATCTAGCAAGATGAAGGGATCCTTAATTATGGATGTCCAAGTTAGAAAACCTCAATATTTTTTTACACAAGAATTAAGAATTCAAAGTATAGCTTAGAAAATTCTTGGGTGGACTTTTAACTGAACCAATAGGATTACGCGATTGATTATCATGAATATAATAAATCGTTTACACCCCTATAACAGAAGATGATATTGTCAATAGAAACATTTTTGCTACATATGCACAAATTAACATCTACTTAGCTAGATCAGTGTGCGAATCCATTTACACCCATACGAATTCTCTTTGTCACCATAGACTTTTTCAAATAGTCAACTTCCTAGATCCTGAAACACAAACGTCAAACTTTTTTTTCATCGAAGAATTTCTCGCATATGGCTAGATAGACCGTGCGCAAAGAAGAAATTCACAAGAGGTTGATAGAATCAGAGGAAGTTCAGATGATAGAGAGAAAGAGAAAAAGTGCGATAGTGTGAGAGACGGAGAGAGAGAGAGAGAGAGAGAGCGAAAGCCGTGCGTGCAGTTAATTGACAGGGCGCAGGTGGCGTTAAATGCGCCAGTGCTTCCTTCCTGCCGCGCGCGGGATTTCGCGCTATACCCCTATAACCCTCACTCCCGCTATCCTACCACTTTCTAGCCGATATCGAACGACTTCGCATTTTGCGGCGCCTGCCGCCGCCCGCCTCTCCTCCGAAAAATTATGAAGGAAGAGAGAGAGAGAGACAGAGAGACAAAGAGAGAAAGAGGGAGAAAGAGAGAGCTACAGGATGGAAGAGGTAACGCGAGCGACCTGCTGTTGCCAATCTGTAAGGGTATCGAGTCACGGCATGTGTCGGCGCTTTACTGGTGAGCGATGCCCGCATTCACGTCTGTGTATGTATGATTATTCGTCCATGTATGTTTATGTACGTATATGTATGAATGTGTATGTGCGCGCGCGCGCGCGTGTTGGGTGAGTGCATGGATATCCGAGGCAAATACGCAACGGCCGGAAGGTCGATGAAGATTAGCTCTCCCATCTTTTCATTTTGCCAGGCGAGGCTTTCGGCTAGGCGTTACGAAAGATATTTCGGGATTAATTAATTCCACGCTTTAGTTTCAGGACAAAAAGTATGGTGGAACGCATCTTCCGTAGTGATATTGTGCAATTTTTTTATTTTGATTAAATAATTGACCAAAAATAGAAAGTAGATGGAGGTTTTTTTGTACGTACAAGCAGATAATAAAATGTTTTATAAGTCTTAAAAGTTTTTTTGAAAAAAAAAAAGAAAAGGAAGCGTAATTGCAATAAATATTTAAGTAAATTTTAAGGATATAATTTTGGGACAATGGAGATGGCAAAGAATATAAAAACATTCCTGAATAATATAATACATGTCCAAAAAAAGAGGGAAGACAGAAACAAATAGAAAAAAAAATTTATTCAATATCCTTTACTTTATAGCACTATATAACTTTCCAGAGCAGATATTTTCAGCATAACCATAACCAAAAGTTTCCGCTCAAAATAAAAGTGTTTTATCAACTAAACGAAAATTCAACAAATTCATACTCTTGAGATAATTTTGTATAACTTATAAAATTCATAAAGTTTTGCTCTAATTAGTCTGGAATTAAATAGTTTAACTTTAAATGATGTACAGTTTAAACTTAGCTATTGTAACTTTATATTGTAATTTAGTATCTTCGTATATGTAAGAAATTATGATTAACTTTTGACGGTTTTCATGTTTTTTTTTTGTTTACAATGGACAGTGAATACTATCAAATATTTGAACGAATGAAGAGACGTAACAAAATTTTCCAATTTGTCTGCCAATATTTAGGCTTCAATTTTTTGCTCATTATGGAAGTTTTTATTATATTTTAATATTAAACTTTATCGAAATCAACTTCTTTAAATCAAACAAACGCTGAAAGGAGAAGTTCGATATTACGTAGTATGACTATACAGTAACATTGAGAATGGTTGTATACACGACTTTTCATTTTTTTTTTCTTATCAATGCAACGGAAGTATTATTGTTACCAGCAATTTGAAATACAAAAGATTCCAATCAAGATAACGAATTGTTCCTCTATACGTGATTCCTGGAGGAAAATTGTACGATCGATTGTTATCTACGGACAGCCTACATGCCGAGCAAGGAAAAGCCACAAATTTTAAATCAGACTATAAAGCCCTATCGATAAGTGACTCTTTCTGAAAAAACCTCTGTTAATTCATGCTTACAATTATATAAGAAAGACGGAACTGGATATTTTCACTTGTAACGAACAGCCACGAAGGAGGAGCACGGAAATACCGTCAATTTTCTTAAGCTGCCAAGCTTTATTAGGTCAATATCTAGCTCGCCACCTGAGGCAACGATTCAGCGATTGCCGATGCGTCATTTGCGGGAAAAATAGTTGGGCGCCAATATCGTCGAACCGATTCGTAGGGCAATTCTTATTGATCGCCGAACAAAGGTCTCGCGATAAACTGGTACGGGTAAATTTTCTGCATTTCAACGATCATCGGGGATTCGCGTTGCAATGCAGAAACGAAAAGGCCCAAATTGGCGGCGCCGCAAATTGCTCATTGTAGACAACAAGCTGATACGGCCATCAAATTTGAAGCGCTTCGTTCCTACGGCGGCGTAAATTGCCATCGATCGCGGAGATTCGGTGGGAAATTGAAAGGGATGCGCGGCTCTGTGAATGAGGAAGAGATGTAAAAAAAAAAAAAGAAGCGCTTTTCAATTGTCCAGGATCGACGCGGTCAGATCGTATAATTTTCACTATATCGCATATATAGTGAATACCATATCGCATCTATCACACTTACCTCCGACCTGATTCCTCCTGTTTTTTTGGTTGTTTTTTTTTTTATTCCAGGATAGGATAATGCGGATGGAGGGAAAAAGGTTGCTGCGGTTTAAACAAGACTATGCTTTTCAAAAATTTCATCGAACGCTTGAGTATTAACTGTATGTTTATGTAACGGATTACCGCAAACCACGAGTTATACATCTAATACGTATAAGATAGATAATAGATAAAAAATAAAAAATATTTATGTATTACAAAGTTTTTGTATAATTTAATAATTAAATATTATTATAATATGATAAGTAAAGCTTAATATAATTATGATAAGTAATGCTAATAATAATCTTTTTATATCTATTTGATATTGCCTAAAATTAAATGATATTAAATCTAAAAATTCCTAATTGTAGTTAAGTTATCTATTATATTATAATTGTATATTAATATCATTATGTATATCTATTAAGACTAAAAATTTTTCTACATGACTACAAAGTGGAATAGTTAGAGATATTTAAATACATATATTACTCATAATAATTATTATTCAATATATATTAATCATAATAATACCAAACCATAATAATTATACATTTAATGAGAAATAAATACATATTTATTCATTCAACTTTGATTATTTTTTCTTCACAATTACGAATCAAAAAACTACATTCATGTAATTATGCGAGCATTGCGATTAAACTTATTAATTTTGTGAGAAAACTACGTAGTAAAAATGCTTGTAAAATTCGTATTAAGGACGAGTAAGCTTCGATTTAGCCAATAACTAATGGTTCGATCAATCTATAATTAGAATGCTACAATGTACGCTATTTAACATTTATTTACTGGCAATAAAACTACTCGATCATTCCCTCAATACCTACTTGTAATATTTTTTATTTCTTATTTTTTATTTCTTCATTCACCGTAATATTGCGGCATTATCTAGTCCTTGACCCTCATCGGTGCTTTTTTTTTCTCCACCTGGAGGAGAGACACGCACAGATTTTTTGCCTCCTTGCGAAAAAATCAGTCTGAGAGGGCGCAGAAAGGAGGCGAGGACAATTTCAAAACTCACCGTATCGTCAGAAAGAATCGGTTGTTGCGCAATAACAATACGTCGGCTCGGCAACGCTGAAGGGGAGAAAAAACGGAGAATGCGAGAGAGAGAGAGAGAGAGAGAGAGAGAGAGAGAGTTAGAGGGGAAGAGGAGGGCTCCGACCATTATTTTTCATGTCGCTGCAATATCTGCGAGTGCATTTTCCCCGGATATCGGTGGCTGCCCACACAAAGACATCGATATTCCGCCTCCTTTCTTCCACCCACACAAGCTCGTGTCTTTGAGATTCCTACCTCTTTCGCTATCTCTCTCTCTCTCTCTCTCTCTCTCTCTCTCTCTCTCGCTCTCCCTAACTTTCTATCTTTTGCTACGCTTTTTGTCTTTTGTATAGTCTCTTCAGCTGATTTTTTTTCGCTCCATTCGATACTGCTTTTTCATACCCTCTCACCCCCCCCCCCCCGCCGCAGACTTTTGTATAGGTCTTTCCATTCGAAAGTGTATTATTTTCACGTGTATGAAAGAAGGACGAGGCGTTTGAGCTAGAAATTAAATTTGAAGAGGAAGTTTATTTCTCACAAGGATTTTTGACTCTCTATTCGCGATTTATCGGATCTGCAGAAGTCGAGGAAATATTGTCCGTTGCCTTTTCAAATTAATGTTAACGCTATTCTTTCCTTTCAGAACTGTATTCTTGTATTTTTGAGCTGGAATAATGCGCACTATATGTGCAAGACCACAATATACATTCATTATTATAATGTACAGTTCTCCCGTCAGAAATTTCGTATTTTATCAGGGAATTGTAGGAGAAGTATATATCGCGGAAAACTATTGCATGTTGCATTGCAATCAATATTCAAGTTCGTAAAAATCGTCCAACCACGAGAATATATTACTTCATTCAATTCGAAACTATCTTTAAAAGACAGTCTTATTATAAGAATCTTTTTTCTTTAAAAAGATCACAGACTTAGATACCGTACTTAACCATAAAGAGACTGAAAAATACGTTGTCGGTCAATATGTAAAACTTAAATAAAAACTGAAATTTATTATTAAATAGGCTTTTTCACAATGCACATAATAATTAGACTGTAATGTAGAGAAAAAAATCTTTAAGAGTGAGACAAATTATAAGCAGTTAATTTTAAAGAAGTTACTTAGGAAATATAATTAATGGCTAGAGTCATACGAATATCAGCAGAATTTCAAATTCTTTAGAAGAAATAACACGAGGGTTCCTTGGGTACGAAATATTAATAATTGTTTAAATGTCTTTACAAGACAATCTATCATGGATTTTTATACAAATTCACATCGGCGCTGTACATTATCTTTCATATCTCTACAAATAATGAATATAATACAATAATAATTAGATACTATCAAAGTAAAATACATGCAATTATTTAGCTAAAATCTTATGTTCGCATTTTAATAAGACATGCTTCTTTCGCATTTTAAACTCGTGGAGAATAATAAGCATTTCTGCAATTAAAAAAAAAAAAAAAAACTTTAAAACTTATTTAGAATTCAGAACACTGTAGATAATTTTACCGTTCGTGATTAGGCATGCACGGCACAGGCGTACTAAAATCACTCTCAATATCTTATCGAAAATAATCAGGCGACGTGAGCGCGCAAGATACCGAGTCGAGCCCGGTGCTCAAGACCGTGTAATTCCCCCAAAGTGTAATTTACGTAATACCCGACGTTTCTGCAAGGTCATCCCGATCGTTCGCCCCTCCCCCCCCCTCCGCCTTTCCGCCGTCATGTCAAACTCATTACGCGACCGCGCGATCGTTCTTCAAAGCGCCTGACTCGCGTCGATATTTCACGGGCGCGCCTCCGTTCGAGGCGTCTTCTATCCCCGCACTTTCTATAGATACGCCCGAGAGTGGAGGGAAATTTTCGTAGCACCGCGAAGAGTTTCTCTCTGCACATACACGCACACCAATGCACACTACATATATATATATATATATATATATATATATATATATATATATATATACCTGCATGTACGCACGTCTTGGCGGTATTCCAGGATTTATGTATGCGCGTCCCTCGCTTATATAGCCTCCAATGAAACTTTGGATGGCCGAGACGGGGTACTCAATACACTGCGCTGCATATACATATATATACATATATACAGACCATCGGGCACTAAATCAGTCCCGCTCGTCCGCCGCCCGGCGAGGTGCGTCGAAGGCGAATTGCGGGGGTGCACGGCTGCTTTTCCATCGCCGCGAAGAACGAATGGCAATATCGTGTGCCGACGATGCCCGAGCCGAACGTCAGGTTTGGAGGGCGTATTTCCAAGAGCGTTTTATTCGGCGTTCTATTCTGCGTTTTGCTAATTACGCAAGAATTTGGATGTCTTTTCCCATCGTTCAATAAATATCCTTGGCGAAGAAAGTAGGCTGATTCGTGCTTCCTTCAAAAATAATACAAATTAATCGAACATTTATAATATAGGTGACTTATTCGGTTCTTCTCTCCTCTCCTATATATATATTTCTATATAATATTATAAATGCCTCTTCATTTCATAATTTTCAAATATTTCTGCGAACACCTGAACCTCATATGTTATAGAACAAAGATTGAAATCGTACGGTTTCACTAGATACCTCATTTTTAATACGACCAGCATAAAATGCAATTTTACAGAAAAAATTTTTAGTATCGAATTTTAAGCAAGCTATTTAAGAAAAATTAGAATTTCAGTTCCGAAATGTGAGGGTATAAACTCAAGATATTGATACAATAAAAATCAATTCAAATACTTTGCGTATTCCAGCATAATTTGTGAAATAAAGTAAATTGAAATCGATGAAAATAAAATTAAGTCCTTAACTTATCGTTTCTCTAATATGTAATTATGTTTCACGGAGGAGTCCTGTGAAGTCGAAAATCACATTTATGGACTGTTATGCTTATCGTTGTAATGCCAATCCTTTCTAAACTCATTGATAACCATTGCATGTAACAATTTAAATTTGCGCAATAGCTAGTTGAAAACTTACAAACGCATACAACGAAATTATTATGATAATAGATAACTTAAATATACTAATTTCTTGCACAAAGACCAATCGTAGTACAATAATTACATAAAAGTGAAGCATATCAATATGAATTATTTCACTTTGTACTCATAATTGATTATACTCAACAACTGGTACGCACAAATAAATTGAATAAAAAAAATAACTTTATATTATATTTTTATCAAATATTTACATACTTATAAATGATTTGTGTAAATAGAATGTATATAATATACATTCGAATCAAACAAAAAATTAAAAATTGAAATCGTATATCATTGTGTAAAAATGACAAATACTTTTTCCAATTACGTAAGAAAGATTATTTAAAATATATTGTAAAATATTCTGTAAATACAAAATCCTTATAGTTTATCTTCTGCAAACATTTTCCTGCTCCGGGGACCTCCAAAATCCAAAGGTTTTCTCAAGTAATTCAGCCACATTCTACAAAATTCACAAATAAAGCAAAATAAATAATATAAAAAATAAATTTTTATAAATATTGTATATATATGTATATATATGTATATATTTATATACATATAAAATTAAAATATTATGATTAGTGGGTTTTTCAACGGAAACTCCATACTGACGAATTATAAATTCATAATAAACCGTATCTTCTACATTTATCTTAATACCAAAAGAAACTTTTAAAAATTAGAACTAAAAAATTAAACAAAGAATTACTTTGTTCAAACAGATAAAATACTCACCGATTGAGGGTCCCTGGCAACGCAGTTACCCATCGTCATTATCGTCAATGTTGCCACTATCAGTATTCCAAAAATAAACTTCATTTTATAGAAATCTGTGCAATCAAACCAAGAATGTTACAATAAAACGGTGGAGTAATTTTGTATTAGTCCCGCGGACATGAATTTTATTTCGAATTTTAATACCAATAGTTAGATATTATAAGAATAGAATTTCAAAATTTAGAAGATTATTTATTAAATTATCTATTATCTATTAAATTATCTGTTATCTATTAGCTACAATATATTGCTAAGAAAGTATTGATCATACAGTTATCCAAGACATTTTTAGTTTATTCCAATAATTCAATTTATCTGGATAGATCAAATTATCTTAATTTAAGAACCGATATATTATGTATTAAAAGTTTATTCGACAAAAATTCATTTATATTTATTTTGATCAGTGAAAATATTTTATTTAATGTAATTATTATTAATATTATTTAATTATAATTTAATTTTTTGATCGATTTAAAAAAAGTAAAGAAACTTATTAACGTACTCAAACCAATGTTGGGAGCAAGGTTTGTTAAATGAATAACTGTGAATAATGTCAATCTCATATATTTATGCTCTTCTACTTAAAATTTTTAATAATTGCCAAGCTTTGTTATCCACTTAAAAAATGTAAATTATTGGCTTTATTCAGCAAAGAATACCTGTGTAATATGAATTATTTATTCTTATTTTATGATTTATTTGTTTGTTTGTTATTATTCATCTATAGATAAGCCATCTAAGCATGCTTACGCATATTTGTTATTTATCATTGAAAAAATCACTATTTCTAAGCGAGTTTTACCATTTTTAAAAATGATTCCTTCTATTGTATTTTAGATTTTAAAATTATTTTCAATATTATTTAGAAATATGGAATTTTATAAATTTTCTAAGAACATAAGTAAAGAAATAAATAAATTCCATCTACGGATAATAATTTCTATCAAGTCATACATTAAAATCCCAATAAATCAGTATTGTAATAAATGTTTGCATGTGCATGATTTATACATCAAAATAAATAAAATCAATCAGTAATGTATGTTTATTACAATATATATCTTATTAGCCGAAATCTTTTTAAATAAAAAATTTAAAAACTATGAATTTTGTTCAAAATTTCTTTAATTTTCTATATTTTATTATACTGGAATTTTTACTGGAATTATATTACATTAATGAATTTTTATGTAACTAGTCCAATGAAAGCTGTAATATCAGAAATCTTAATAACACGATTTTCTTTCGCTTGGCGCTGCTTGCATCAGACGGCAAAAAATCTATCCCGTCCGACAACTAAAATTTATATTTAAGTCCGAGATAAAGCTCAATTTCTTCCAGAAATGAAGTGAGCTCAAAAGCTCCTGAAAGCGCATTAATTCAATAGGAACGTGAACTGCACGTCACCAATTTCACACAAAAACTTTACCATTATAATGAAATGTTTAGAAACAAAGTTTTTTTCCTTCAAAAGAGTAACGATTAGCTAAAATTTATAAAGTCAAAAATGCGTTAGACTCGATAAAAGAACTCTGACTCTTTTTACCGAATTTAGCAAGTAGTTACAAAAGTAACCACTAACTAGCCCAGCAAATTTCGAGGTAATCGATTGATGTCCAAGTATTAATAAGCATTAAAATCATACACACACACACACACACACACACACACACATACACACACACATGTTTTTATTGCCAATTTTTTGCCAGTGGTTATTTACCCATTGCTCTTGGCATTCTAAACGAATGCAGGGGATGCTGATTACCATCTTCTCAACGATAATTCCTTGTCTTTATATATATATTTTTAACATTGACAGTTTATCTTCGGACTTCCATAAGCTATTCAATTGAACGTTTTACAATATTATATAGTAACTGTTGTGGGACAATCCTTTGCTTCAAGCTTTCGGCCACCATTTCATGGATGCAATATTCGAAATTCCGAGATATCTGCGAAAATATCGGCTTCGTTCGACTGCCGAGAAAAGTCTGTTAACAATTATTATTCATTGTTAAAGCCCGAGGGCACTTACAGCCTTTCAACCGGCGGCTCGCTCGCACCGACTTCCAAACTCTCTGTCTCGGTCGTTCTGCGCAGAAGCACCTCTTTAAAAATTTGCATCGCCTTTTTGTTATACAATCACCTCGTAAATCTCGGACGACGTTCATCACCATACCGTATCGGCAAAGGCATAAACGGAGCATCGTTGTATAATGCTGAAAAAACAGGGAGGGGGGCAGCGGGAGGAATAAAGAAGGAGTCATCCAAACTTCCCCGCGAACGAACGCAGAATGAAATCGAGCGAGAGAGACGATCCGTTTGTCCCCCTCCCTGCCTCGCAGCCCCTGTGCAGCAACGGCGAGACGACTGCCGCCGCATAAAAGTGCAACGAGAGTCCCGACCCGCCCGCGACGTCCGATGCCGTTGAGATGGTACGCGCGAGCGGCTTCCATGGAGCGCGCGATGGTGTGAGTAAGACAAGGGGAAAGAGAGAGAGAGAGAGAGAGGAGAGAGATGGGAGGGGGGCGCGTTGGAGGGTTGACAGCCGTGAAAACAGAGAACAATCCGAAGGGCGGAACGGGGACGAGATAAGGGATTTAAGAAGAGAGAGAGGAAGAGAGAGAGGAAGAGAGAGAGAAAGAGAGAGAGAGACGAAACTTTCGAGATGGAGGACTTAGCCCGCGAGGGCTCTCTTGCCGCTTCGCTTTAAACTTGCCTCACGAGATGTTGTTTCAAATCTTGATTCAACTAGTATTGTTTTTAATTGTTTCCTATGACGCCTCTCGCGTATCCTTGGTTTTCGTCTTCCTACGATTTTCGCGCGCAACTCACTTCGTGTTCTCGGTTTTTCTCCTTCTTTATTTGTTTCAGAACATATATATATATATATATATATATATATATATATATATATATATGAAACATAAGATATATATATCCATCTCTCTTGAGAAATTTTTTCCCTCCAAGTTTTGCGAATTCTATGAATTTTTTATTCCCAATAGTTCCGTAAATTATATTTGTATACGATTTATGGCAAATTCGTACTTCAGCGTCGAGGTCTGCGAGACTTCTGTATAAATTGTAACTTCTTTAGTCCATAGTAATACGACAAAATTGGTGCAAATTAAAGTTTTTTTTGTACGAAACTCTCACGGTTCAATTGTTGCTTTTCAATAAATAACATGACCAAGTTTTCATTTTCCAAGCAAATATCGAAAAATATTAAACAATCACACATATATCTCAACTAGTTAGACATAAAGGTACGTACAGGCAGTTGGTGTATTCATCCTTATTAGTCGGAGTGCAGCCGAGTGCAACCGTTTATCACCGACTCGGTCATGAGATAAACTCGTTAAATTTTCTTCCTTTTCTTTTCTTTCGTATGAACGTGAAACGTTCCCAGCTCTCATAAATAATAAGAGGAAGATACATGCGTAGGATATGGAGCTTTTCTAAGGGGGAATCGTCGAAATCTCACTGGGCCGGCAATGGGTGAAATAATTTTTGTTTTTGTTTTTCACCCAACAGTAGTAGTCCGTGGGGGATCGTAAATGTGTCGGGACAAAAGGGTACGAGTCAATGTCTGATCGAATTACAATTTATTGCGAGTTGTTCCTTTTTATCCGACCTTGTAGTATCGTTCGATTTACTTTATTCTCGGCAGGTAGTCATTATATTTGTTAATCTGCTATGGTATTGCCGATACGTATTTTTCATATTAGCAGAGTCTTCAATGCTACTTTTGAGAGTCATACTGTTGATACAGCCATATTTTTAATGAAATTCTATTTTCAGCGCCAGAATTCTCTGTTATTTTCAGACATTAAGCATTTTCTCTATTTTGACGAATACTCTAACGAATATTAATGATGAAACAATGCACCTATTATACGCATTTGGATAAAATATTTTTTTTTAAAGTTAAAAAAAACAGTATAATTACTTCTTTTGCCGATCTCTGAATATTTGATACATTGATCAGAATTAAACAATATGCAAAAATTGACAAAGCCGTTTTTGTATGTATTACAATCAATACTTTAATATTTTAATTCTGATTAAGCTTATTGATATGGGCTTAAAGATAAGCTTTGGATTTTAAACATAGTAATACTGTAAATAAAATAACTTTCTATCGTCGACGTGAAAGGCTGTACAATTTTTAAAAAAACAAATTCGCAAACTATGGGACGTCGGTGGTATTATTCGTACGATTGTAAAAATATTAAATTTGTATCTTCACTGACTCAAATTATTGCCGCTAAATTAGAACGCAGAGCTTTCAAATTCGTATTAATTCTACTCGTAATTTTATACACAAAATACGTCATTATTGTAAACACATTATAAAGTTCTAAGGAATTAGAACATTCTGATTTCATTTTTATGACATTTTACTATTTAATAATAAGGATTCGAATTTTTATAAATCTGCAAATTTCTCTATAACTCATAGTTGTGTGAAAATTAGCCTTTTGAAATCCACTGATAATTTACAGATTATTAGATGTAGAATGAACGAATAGCTTAAATATGTAAAAGCAGGTGGTTATAGTGTTTGTTGATTTACTAAAAAGAAAATGAAAATTCACAGGTTTCGAGCCGTTTGCATCTGACGTGGCATTAACATTTGGAATTAAACATAATTCTAATTCTTAATATTATTTTACTGAATTATCATAGTTGAATTGTAAAATGAGTATCAACTAAAAATACTTCCATTAATTACTAAATTTTTATTGTACTTTTCCATTCTTAACTTTGGCTACAAATATTTTTCACAAATCGAACAATTTTTGTAAAACTTCATTTTCTGTTGATTTTATAATATTTTTTTAAGAATTTTCTAATAGTTTCGATAGCCATACGTATAGCCATAAAGATTTTTTGTATATAATTTGTATGAAAAATAATTTATCTGTAGTGGTAACTAATGTAAATATATATATATATATCTAATGCTTGTAAAAAGTTACTTTTTAAAATGTTTTCATTTCAAATGTTTTTATTGGTTACAAAATAAGGAGAGAAAAGAGTTTTCCTCGCTACATCCACGCGTCACTGTCACATTAAAAGACTCTCGCTCTACTACTTACGTCGCAGCAGTACTACTCCACTGTTAGTACCTTCAATGTTAATGTGAATTTTTAACTTCTAGCTTGAGTTTATAAATATAATCTTATTAGCTATCAGTGACAAATTTCACTTGATAGTTACATTCTTTATTTTATAAGACCACCTATATATTTCACAGCTTTTATAAATTTCAGTACTTTTTCATTTAAGATTCTATAAAGTATTTATTTAATTCTAATTTTAAGTTCGAAAATTTAAAAACCGTATGTATATATGTATTTAAAAACATGTAAATGTTAAAGACGTATTTTATGTTTTTGAACGTTGCTCTGTTTCTATTTCCCAAATCTGGTGCTAATCAGCAACGGAGTTCTCTACGATGTATTCGTAAACAAAGCAAATGCAAATTTCTACAGCGATGCTTGTGTCAATCGGCCGAGACCTGGACACGAATTCGGACCATCGAATTACCGAACCATCGTCGCCCTGTTGAACGATTGTTCAAGTTTATTATAATAAAAAACTGTATTTATACTACAATAAAAAAGTTTACTATAGCAAAAAAATATTTTATCATTTTATTTTTGAAAAACTATTGGACACACACAACACACACACACACTATATATATATATATATATATATATATATATATATATATATATATATATATATAAATGATATTGAGCATTTCGATTAATATGGTAATTGAGCGAATTCCAATCAAAATGCAAAATACTAAACCATATATAACTTTGATAACAAAGCGCCGGCACCTGAAAGAAGACCTCAGAAATCTCGCGCTCTCGTATATTCTAATGTTACGAAAATCGCCGGCGTAATGGTGCGCGCGCGCGCGGAAAACCAATTTCCTCCCTCGCCCCGTTGTCGCGCGGCGGAATAAAGACGCGCGGCAAAGCGACGATAAACGTAAAAAAGCGGGAGAGAGAAGGGGTAGGGCGGCAGGGGTGGGAGAGGGGGTAGAAACGAAGGGTCAACAATTTTTGGCTCGTCATCGGATCGCATCGCGACGGGGGAAGGGGGGGGGGCGCAAGAAACGGCCGAGGAAGTGAGCATTCCGGAATCGATCGATCCCTCGAGTGACCGTTCGGATTCTAAACTTTCATGCGCGAGATTTTACGGGTCGGAAGTTTATTTCGAGATGTTTGACAAGAAGCGGGCAGCGAGCGCATCGCGTTCTGAATAGCGATGAGCTCCCGCCACGGTTATCTGCATTTTATTCGTATGTTTTATAGAGTGTCTGGGAATTTTTTTTTTCTTCTTTAGGAAGAAAATCTGTCGACGAGCACTTGATTCTCGATACCAATGGACGGGAAGGAATTTCTTATTTAAGAGGCATCCATACGAATTGCATTCGTCAATTTTTCGATGCATTTTATTCATTTATTTTACTATAGCTAAGAGAATGACAATTTTTTTTCTAACGAAAAGCGTCAATGAGATTAGCAAAAATCTGAAAGCTTGAAATCCATTTCGTAATGCGTTCAAAAATATGTCTATGAAGATCTTTGAGATATAAGTTCCGATAACAAAATAACGAGACTTTTTAAATTTCGCAGGTTTTACATTCGTAGATAATTTCGAAATTCGAGCACTTATTTGAGGCGGAGTACGGTTAACTGCGTGCGCGATTATTGTCGGAACATGGTAAGGTGTCCTGTAACTTCTGTCTATGGCCAAAGTTAATGAAATGTATCAAACAAAGTTCGACATCGTCGATGATGAATATGGATAGAATTAATCTTGAAATAAGAACCAACATAGCTGTCGGATTGGCATTTACGATTAAATAAATATACACACACACACATTAACGTAATAAAATATTGATGTATAGAATTTTTTTTGAATATCATTCACCTCTAATATTATTGTCAAGTAATCATAGTGTAGCCAACATATTTTCATAGAATCTTCGGTACCTAATTCATCGGTCGGATGGTTTTAATAGCTACGGGAAATACGGGGATTATTCGAGTCAAATCTAAATCTCTCGCTAAGGATTCCAGTGTTACACAAACAACGGAGCGAAAATTAAATAGAGAAATAAAAAGCAATTTCCCGAACGTCAGAAAGATCGCCAGTACCCTCGGCCAGTGACCTTCTCAACCGACAAAATAACCGTGTCGCCCGCCCATCCAATTCTCCCGTTATTCGTTATAATGATCACGCGTTGAAAATTTATGCAACACGCCGCGGCTCCAGCCGCAGCGTATACGCAACCCCCTCCCCCCCGCCCCTCAAGCAGCTGTAGCAGGCGCGCCGCCGCGCGGATGCAGCTCGAGTTGTTCCGTGTGTTCTAACTCCAACCTCCCCGCTCCTCTTGCGCGGCGCGTTAACCCGATTTCGGGGGGTCGCCCGGTGAAATTTCCGTGCTTTGAGCGAGTGTCCGGTGATACGGCCCGACGCCCGGCTCCATCCGTTTAAAGGGCGCGAAACACGAGGCGAACTCTCGAGCCCGCCCTTCGCGGTTATTATATCGTGCGCGGCTGGGCGGCGGTGGGGTCGCGGGGCGCAACGCTTCCAGTTCTCGATTCCGATTTCTGCTCCTGTTTCGGTTGATGCTGCGGGCGACGGTTGTCGACGCGAGCCCGATGGGGGCGGATGGTGCCAAACTGATGAAAGAAATAATTATAACAATAATCTAATGTAACGAAGTGTACGCGAGTCTCGTGAATGTCAAAAATTGTTAAGTCGTGTAAAAATAAATAAATGTTTTTATTTATTTATTTTATTTATTTGCAATTTTAGAAACACTCTACTGTCAACTGAGCAAGATACTTTTATCGTGAAAATAACGATTTCTTACGTATAAAAAATTATTTTATATTTAATGAAATACAAAGATAGCCCATGACAGGCATAGTACGAATATTAGTACAACAGTTTGCAAAATCATTCAGCTGTTAAAAGCTGCTAATCACTAAACTATTGACAATTATTTAAATAATTGCAAATCTCTCAGATTACTAAAGAATTGTTTATATAATTATAAATAAAGCTTTCGCTCAATAGTTACTCTAATTAATTTGCATTTTATTTTCTGAAGAATTACTGAAAAAGATATAGAGCTATAGAGAATGTAACTGAGTTATGTACTTAGAATGCTTAAAACGTTAGCATGCACTTAGAATATATATCCAGAATTCGCCGATAATCATGACTCTTTTGAGCAAATCCGAATCGTATGACGGCTGCCATTCAAAAGCTTCCGAAGAACATCAACTTGACGATTCTTCTCGTGAATATTGAGCAGGTTGAGGAAAACGATTTAAAAATAACCGTCGTATAATGTAATACTTCATAACCCAAAATTAATCGCAATCTGAAAATATAATTCGGCGTGATCGACTCGGGAGGAAATCATGCATTCAGAAAGACGCTCGCTATCTCTCCCTCTCCCTTTCTCTTTCGTCACCTACGCTACCGTGGCTGATTTGCAAAAAAGCCCGGGGAATTCTAAAGTCGCGCGGCAGCTCGCACGAATCTTGTCAAAGACGACAACCGAGAAATGTTTTAAGGTGATTCCCCGGAGTCGCGTAGTAATAGTCCAGTCACGTCGGCACAAATGGCAGGGAGGAAGTGAGAGAGAGAGAGAGAGAGAGAGAGAGAGAGAGAGAGAAAGCGGAAGAGATCCTGGGCCGGAGGAAAAGCTAAGTGCGCTCAGCGTGCGCTCGCTCCGCGTCCTCTTCTCCTTTATCTCTGGCGCCTGCGCCGCCTCGCCTTCTCTTGATCTTTTACCGTCGCGTCCGTCAGAATTCCCGAGTTTCTTTTGTGCACGCCCCATGCGTTGCCCGCATTGCCACACCCCCCTCCCCCCGCTGAGGCGAAAGATTTCACCCGATGTTCGTTGGGAGGGGTTGGGGGGGGGCGCTTTGTCGCAGCTCTGATTTGTTGGAGATTTTGGGATGGCGCCTATAATATCGCAATGCTCTGGCTTTTAGTGCCTCGAGCTTTTCGCGAGGCCTTTAAATTAAAAAAGTTTAATTAGGTTATGTAACAAGAATTTCTATTTTATACTTCAATTGGTAATGGTGAAGGGGTTGCTCGATTAAAAACTACGGATCGAAACATTTTGGAAGATCATATTGATTTAAAACTATTGTGATCTTTATTTCAAAGGACTTCGCGGGAAACGTTCTGATTCTTTATAATTTTAATAACTCTACTGAAAATATTTATCTAACGATCTAGATGATTTACAATTATAACAATAGATTAGCAGTACTTTTCAAATGATTTTAAAGTGTGCACGAAGAGTCTTCTTGGTATTGTACTGTCATGATGCCTTAAATATACAGACAGTATTAGAAACAAGACTTTTATGTAGCTTCGAAGATAAAATAAATTTATCCTTTATGAATAACTTTTCCTTGACTATTTTTAATATTATCGATAAAAAAACTTAAATTTCCATATAGAATTATAATTTTTATTCTGCAATTTTTACCTAGAAGGTATAACAAAATTCAAAATATCCCTGAATAGCTTTCTACCATCTACCAACGCATGGATTTCACAATTTTCGGAAATGTCTTCATAATAATCATATAAACTTGATTTTTTTTCAAAATAATACAAATGCTTTCATTATCACAGGATAGATGATTTTTCAGAGCGAGTAGCTCTCGAGTAATAAGCAACCGAATAAATCTGAATGATATCATAAATAATGAACTCAAAATTCAGAAAATTCATACGAATTATTTAAAGGAACGCAGATTCATTTTTAATTATTACGAGTTCGTTCTTAACGGTTATTCATTGTACCATTTTATGCGTTCTTCATGAATATTAAAAAAAAAAAAAGGTGTACAAAACCTGACTCTATAATCATCAGCATAGAACATTTCTTTTATTATCTCCACTAAATGGATGCAAACTGTTATCGCGTGTTCGTAAAAAATATTATTGCATATTACTTTATTATTGGACATTATATCGCGCATTAATATATTATTTCGTTTTTCCTTCCCAACCCCATTTCGTTCAAAATGTCTGCTAGTTATGTTTTTGTGCAAAGAATAATTATTTCGGCAAAGCATTTGCATTTGAAATTTTTCTTCCAGATCTGCACATAAGTACTGAATTGTTTAACATACAACGCTTAGGTGATTAAAATTTGCATACGGATTCTCAGAATTACACGACTGTAAGAAAATTGAAATTTTAAACGCAGAATCTTTGAAAAATTAAAGTAACGATGACGATGAATATCGGTGCAACTAATAAGGATAAATTAAAAAATTTCATTGCTACAGGTTACCCTCTGGTAGTTTCGACAGTTTCGAAATTCTAAATTATTGCATATATTACGTGATTCTGTCGTATTACAAAAAAAGCGACTGTACTTTTATCTGAGCCAAACAACGAAAACTTAAAATAGAAAACTTTTCATCTCTCGATAATTTTCCTTCGATTTATAATAAAATCTCGACGTTTGCTAATCTCCGACAAATTCCTATCGTAATGAGCGCGCTAACAAGGCTTATTCTGCTGTTTAGTACAAAGCAAACAAAGGGCAATAGATTTCTAAGCGACTTGTCAATAATTACATTGGTAGCGAGAAAACGATGAATTCGCCGGGAGGGGGGAGAGTGGTGTTAGAGCTCATACAAAAGGGAAAGGGACAGGGAGAATAATGGAACGGAGAGCTAAATGCAAGTATATATATATCTATATATATATATATTTATATGTAGCGTGCTAAAGCGGCGCAATACTACGGCTTTATTAACCCCACGGGAATTTTCGCGCACGTAGAGCAATCACGCGCCCGATAATTATAATACTGACCGCGGCAAGAAAACAAGGCAGAGAGAGAGAGAGAGAGAGAGAGAGAGAGAGAAGGAAGAATAAGTCAGGAGGAAAATGCGAAAGGGGTTGGCAATTATTGCAAAAAGGCCATTCGTCACTTCCGTTTTTCTTTCACGCCGGCCGGAAGCTAGCGAGCAGAAGTGGGCGGGGATGGGCAAAACAAATTCGAGCGCGCGCAAAGCGTTTTAAAATCCCGCCAATTACAACGCGCGTTTATTTTTCCACGAAAGGAAGAATGGAAAAAAGGGACGAAACGGCGCGGGAGGGGTGAAGCGGAGAAAAAACGAACTGCATTGGCCCCCGGCAAACGGGTGGGGCAGGAGATTGGGGTGAGGGGGAGACGCAAATATTTGCAAATCCGCGAGAGTCGGTGGTGGCGCGCGCGCGCGCGTGCGAGCGCATGTGTGCGAACCGAGTGGCCTGGCTGCCTTGTAAAATGTTAAGCAAATGCGCGAAGAGCGTGCGGGGGAATAATGCTCGGTTCCCATGACCGTTGGGGGGGGGGGACTGGCGGGACAGCCTGATTGTTATTCGGTTGTTTTTTATACCGGGGGGAGGGCGGTTGGGCGAAGAGAAAGGGAATTAAATCATTAACGGATCGGGTTTAACACAAGAGGTACAAGGAAGCGAGGGGGTACTGACTTTTTTCTTCAGCTCCTTTTTTTTGTTTTAGAAATTCGTCGTACAAGCTGGAATTAATGGGCGATAGAAAAAATATCGTTCGTTATCCTGTAGAAATTTTCTTGAATTTTGCCAAGAATTAATGGTGCATTAATTTTCATAGATTGAATATATATTCACCAGTGTTTACGTGAGTTCGTTTGGAATAAGCGGACTATTCTTATACGAATAAATACTTTTTTACTTTTTTTATTGAAGAAAATAATTTCTTCAATATTTACTTTGTATACAATTCAAGAAAAGATTTACGTATTTTTTCTTTCATTGCTATTTGACTAATGGAGATCTGAGAATGTCGTGCTCTCGAAATCTAAAGCGAAATATAAATCACAGCGAACGATAGTGAAATTTTAACCAATTTATTAAACTTAAGACTCCATTAATTTGAATCTACTTCAAAATAAACAAGGAAAATGAATTACCCATGATTTAGTTTTTACGATATTATAGAGAAGGCTGTAATTGTAAATAAATTTGTCATTGCGTGAAATTGTTGTAGTAAGTAATTTTCAACATTGTATTAAGCGAACGGGCCAGAAAAACTTGATAGCACTTTCAATGTGGTAGATTTTAATGCCATATATACATTAAGGTATTAACTAATTGAATACGAATAAAAACATTCGGATTTTTATACAAGATGTCCAATCATTTCATTAATCAGTCCATCCACATATCAATTGTAGTAGAAAAATTCCTATGAAAAAAAGTGGAAAGATTAATCTCGAGAATGAATTGTATCGCTCTATTCCCAATGATTTTATCAATGAAATTCCCGTCCTTTGGAACGTTGGATGGTATTCTTTCTTGTCTATTTTTGAATTTCTATGTTTATTTCTACGTATAAAGTATTGATTGGAAGCAATAGAATAATACGAGTGATGTTTATCGTAACATATAGCCAAATTTTTAAATGTTCTGCGTAAATTATTTTTCAACATTCTTTAATATACTTCTGCTATCGTTAGGTTTATCGTAATTATGACATCGACCAAACACTCGCAAAATAAATTCTTATCGATTTACAAGAAAAAAAATCCCTTTTCGCGCGGCATCCTAACGACCGTCAGAATTCATCTTTGTATAGCACGTATAACAGAAGGGGGGGAGGGACGAAATAACCCTTCCCTATAATTTTATACAAAAGAAATCTGCGGTGCCTCGCGCCGCAGCAAGCGGTGATATCAAGCGACGCATCTCGTTTTTTCCCCCCCACCTCCCACCTCGAAAATAATAAAAGTCAAGTGCGATGTTTGCCCAGATTAAAGGAACGCGCGCGGCCGCCGACGCCCGCCGACGCCGAGAAATTCTATGGTCAGAAGTTGTTAGTACCTCGACGCCGGACCATAAACTTCGCTCGCTCTCGCGACGCGAGTGCGCACAATGGCTTTTATTAACGGCGATTTAAATTTCAGTTCTTTTTTATTTTTATTTTTGGCGCGAGGCACGTTAGACAGCGACGGTTCTTTTAATCGTGAAATAATGATCGACGTTGCGCGTTGTGATTTCACCCCTCCCCCTCCTTTTCATCAATGATTAACGTTCCGAACCGATTGAGCTCAAAATTTGTGCGACTTTTTGCAGATCAGATTACACGTGTCTTTCAATATTTGATCTGATCTTGAAACAAGCAAGGAGAAATCATTAAATTGGAAACTCACCGAGGATAAATCGTATTCCTTACGAATACCTCTGAAATAATACATGATAATCCAAGTGAATTTCCCGCTCAACTTTCTTCTTCGATTTCCGATCGTTTAGAAAATTTACAAAAGACAACTTTTTCGCGAGCCGATCGAAGACGAAGAACAAAAATGCGCCGTCTAGCGCAATTAAATTAATTCGTCGAACTAGTAAAAAGAAAGGTAGACTGGTAATTTCTATTCTATAGGGTCAAATAGATTTAATGAACGAGCGGCGGCGGGGGAGGGGCGACCGAATCGAGCCGAGCCCCTGAATGCGGCGTAACAGAACGGCAAAGTAAAAAAGGACCCCTCGCTCGACTGCTCGCGGGATCGTTGGAGTTTTCTCAAGTACGTATATATATATATATATATATATATATATATATATATATATATATATATATCTAACTTTGCTGCGCGCCAACCCCAGTGCGAGCCGGTCTTGCGGGCTTTATTGTAAGGGACATCGATTCCGGCCCGAAGAAGTCGTGAAAAGTGCATTAAATGGCACGAAATGGCATATATAAACACACGGGAAAAGGGCAATAATTGCTAAACTTGGCGAAGGATGGAGGAGGGGTGGATAAATGTCTTTATATACGTATATACAGTATTTGGGTCTTTTCGAGAGTTCATGATTTATTTACTGTGGCAGTTACGTTGGGAGCTGTAATCGCGGAGGGGACAAATGAGCCTGCGTGTTCGAGATATGCCGAGGACCGTAAAAATCGTTAATTGAAATTAATCCATTGGGATGGACTGAGGGCGTGTTTAAAGGGGTTAAAGCACGCAGGTATCTGGGAAAATCTGTATTGAAATAATCTGCTTACTTTGTGGGTCATTATTCGTGATAAAATGAATAATTAATGAAATATTACACTTGGGGCTGTCAATAAGATAGGATGCAAAAAATTCTGTCCAATATCTTAATGGCAATTATCTTCAGTAATCGGCACAGGCCATTAATTCAAGATCCTTTCATGTTCTAATTTTAAGATAGAGGAAGATGAATATTTGTTCCGAATATTGCCGAACTTTGAACAGAAGTTTCTCTGAGAACGGTTTTTTGAAAAACCGCATCAACTACAAATTCTAAGCTTTTTTTTAATTCATCCAATACTCGCTCATTACTTGGTAATGTGCATGAAAATATTAATAATTAAATAAAAATTACACTTCTGTTGATTGTCATAAATTCAATTAACAAAAATTTTATCTATATACACTACTATATACTAAACAATGACAATCAGTCTGTCATTATATTGGTATGATTAGATTGTTCTATAAAGATACTGGGGACGATAAAATATTTGTTAATCTAAAATATTAATAACTGACAGCTTAATGACAATAACATACTTAGTTAAAATTGCATTGATGTACCATATCACTACATAAGTTACAAGCACAATTTCAATACAGAAGAATACAAAAACTTTCCATAACTCAATTGTTTAGACACTTTAGAAATGGATTCTCAGAGAAATAAATAACGGGAAAAATATCGCTAATGATATGACGAACTTCGTGCCGTCCCCATTACTTAAGTTAGCCTTCACATTGTAAGCATCAAATTACTTTAAAGGGTTTCCCCGTAATTCCTATTGTAATCTTTTACGTACGTAGCCTCTGGCATCCACTATATATATATATGTGTGTGTACAGATCCTATTTATATTAGAGCTAGAATTTTTTTAAAGTTTGTTCCTGGAATTTTAATCACTCGGAATTATTTGATAAGTATACTTCACGAACATGGAGAGATAATAATTCCATTAAAGTGAGAGTTTTTTATACAAAATTGTTTCCCATGTATCTATGACAAGAATAAAAGTTCTTGTTGCATATATATATATATATATATATATATATATATATATATATACATATACATATAATTGTACAACTAGTATGGCTGAAATAAACCTCATATAAGGTTTCCAAAAGCCAAATAAAAAAAAAAAAATATATATATATATATATATATATATATATATATATATATATATATATATAAATGTGTATTATAGAAAAGGATTCAATGACGTGGATCTTATCGCATACCAAGATCGTACATATGACAAAGAAATTTAGAATCTTCTATGTAGAAGAAATCGTTACATCTAAAATTCTAAGTTGTTCAAAACAGTTAGTTCGTAGCAAACTTCTAAGTAATAACGAACAGCTCTTGCCTTCTTCACTCAACTCATCGTCGGAACACAAAATTCTATTATACTTTGTTTATAAACTATATATACTATTTATAAACTATATTCTCTATAAACTAAATAAGAAGTACATGTCTGCACTATAATAGTTCCCGACGGTATAATCTCAACTCCTATATAATGGTAATACTTACATAAGAAGGTTAAAAAGTCGAATTTAATACGTGACGACTATTACATGCAAAGAAAATTTCGAAATTCAAAAGAAATTTTCTAATCCATGTTCGAAATATCTCACTGGCAGTCCTCGAATAATCATTTTTAACACTTTCGTTTCTTCTTCGCGAAGAAAATTCGACGAATCAATAAGACAGAGGCGTCTATCGCCATCATTCGTGTTTCACCTCGAACAGCGCGAATATCAGCGCTCTCGAATTATTCTCAATTTTCTCCGAGGAAAATGTAATCGGGAAAATTTTCAAATAACGATAAAGGAATAATCGACCGTTCGACCCCGATGGTAATTGCATCTGGCGTGACGCTAATGAGAGGCGAAACGGGAAAATATCGTAATTCTCACGGGAGGCAAATATAGCCGATACGTCGCTCATCGAGGTCATTTGAGAGATTGATAAACGCGGATTTACAATTGGAAATCTCATTACGATTTTCCAACTGAAATTCAGGTTTCCATTGTGGCATTCGTGTTCTTTGCTTCCATTAAAGAGCATCAAAAAAGCAAGGAGTACCAATTTGTCAAATTAAATCTCTAGAATAATTTGCATTAGCACGGAGGTAAATTGAATGACCATCAAGATAGGAAGCAACGAGCAATCGTTAAAGGGGTGGTTAATATTTGGAATCACAAACATCAAAAATCCTCGTACGACTTCTATCAATCACATGCCACCTCGACGAAAATCAATTAGTAATGTATTCCTGGATTTACAAGCTGTGATTTCACGCCGATGAAGTTTGATGATTTTATTAATCTTAATGTACGGTATGGATTTACATATATTTATACATCCGTTCTGTATGTCCCTTTCTCGTTCCGCTCGTTGAAACATCATTATGATATTCAAAATGATATTCGTATTCAAAGCGATGAAACGCCAATTATTTTTCATTTAAACGAAACTGTGCGAAAAGTCCGCGGGAGCAGGAATAAGTAATGCAGCTTCGCGGGTCGAAGCGCCGATGCGCAGGGCCGGGGGACCGAGGAGGAAAAAGAAGTCGAAAAAGTAGCAAAGACTATTCTGCGCCGAACAAAGCGTATAAATTTCCTCCCAATCTTCCCGGCGCAATTTGTCATTCATTATATTTCTTCGAGCACGATAAGAGGCTATAGAGCGGCAGGCGCAACAACGGCTAAACACGCGCTTTTCCCGCGGCCTCTTCGGCTGCTCCTATCCCGCGAGAAAAGAAATCCCCCCCCCCCAGTCCCTCCTCACTCACCCTCGCTAGCATCTCCTTTTTATCCTTAACTCGCTCGGTCTCGGGAACTTAGATTTCGCCCCGCGTAATCGCAGAGTGGCGCCGTATTTGTTTTACCCTTTTTTTTTGCTTCCTTCTTTTTTTGCTTCTTCCTCAACCCAGTTTCTACCGCGCGCGCGCGCGCACGCGCGACCGATCGCATAATAATGCGCGCGGGGCAAGCCCGGTGTTCTCTCGCGATTGTTCGAGAGAGAGAAAGAGAAAGAGAGAGAGAGACGGAGAGAGCTTGCGTTGCCGATGGATAAGACGATGATGATATAAGCTTAACTCTATAAGTATCAGGATTCACGCGACTTTTATGCCGGCAATATCTTGAGTTTTTGGATTCTCAGTTTTCCCGTATCAATTTTCTGTACAGTCAGATATCAAGAGTTGCAGATTATACGAAGACAATCGAAATCAGCGCATTTATATGTCCAATAACAATACATTTCAACATAAGTATATGGATTACAAGTAGCATTAGTGCATTTCTTACTGGAAGACTATGAGGATGCTAATTTTAAATCGCTCCAAACCCAATATTGCAAAAATTGATAAAAGAACAGCAAATATGACAGGATCACGAAAAATTCATTTTTTCATTATAAGATAAAAAGTTTAATCAATTATATTGACTATAAGATTCTATTAACTGCAGACATTTTTTAAATAAATTATACTCACTGTAGGATTCTGACATCATAATTTAAAAAATGCAAAATAGCCAATACTTGTAGTCAAGATCGGGAATCAATCGTGAAAATCAACTTACGCAGAATGCGACGATTTGTCGCCAGAGCTTCAGCATTATAAATATTTTATGCCATTTATGGTTCCTTTAAAAATTCAAATATATAACTGTAATTTCAACATTTTTTGATACTTGAATTCTTTTTATACAAGTGTCAAATCCTGGTCAAACATATCACTTATTCGTCGCGAGACGCATATCTAAGTAGATTACAAATTGAAACTTTTTAAACCGAAGTTCGTCATAATATATTCAGATAAAATTCCACAAGAATTATATTGCAAATCTTAGATTATGCATCAGTATTTTATATATCTGAAAATGATTAGAGTTCCTACGAGATTTCCATATTTGCAATAATACTAGAAAAAAATTTTCATGGAAATATTGTATTTCACTTAATTTAATTTTAGTTTTAAATTAATTTCATGAATATTTCAAATAAGTAAGATCATAAACAAGAATTTTCATTTAAATTACGAAGTATAACAATATCTTTCTATTCTTATGAGCGAATCGCCTGTCGTGCTATTTGACTCAGCAGGTGACTAAAATTGAAACTGAATCCATATATTTTCAATTTCTTCCAGCTTTACAACTTTATATATATATATATATATATATATATATATATATATATATATATATATATATATTTAATAGGCTATAATTGGATTACAAACTAATACTTATATTCTCGCCCATATTAAATGATACATCGTATTAAATAGATGTATAATTTTTATTACTGGATGTCTGACCTTGATTATGAATTAATATATATATATATATATATATATATATATATATATATATATATGTATATACATATATAGACAGATATATAGATATAGACCCGCGGAGGAGTGGCTGACACGTCGCGTGAATGACATGCCGTCGTACTCTACGCTCGAGACGGACCTTAGCGCGACGATGGTCGCCGAACAATAAAATTCCACACATACGAAACGAACGCGCGCCTTTTCCCAGACCGAGGCGCCTGCGAGGACCGGGGCCGGCTGAACCGTCGCAGCGGCGCGGCGCGGCGAACTTTATCGCGCGCGAACGAAGAGGCAGGCCCGTGCGCGGCTACCGCGCGGGACAGTCGCGGAAACCGCGTCCCGGAAAACGAGGCCGGGCTACGGAAGCGAATGTTAATCGCTCCCGCGCCGGTACTTCCAGCCCCAGTTTCAGCGTAAGCGCGGCTTTTTCGGCGGTGGGCGGGGGAGGGGCTGGGCGCGGGCCGGGCGGCGTCGCATTGTATTCGCGGGCGGGGCGAACTTTTCAAGCGATACGCGAATAATTTCGACGGCCTGGATTATGCGCGAGTCTTTGAAGTAGGTATATATAGTAGAACGTCGTTTCCGCGGTACGAAAGGTTTTTGTTTTTCACGGACGCTTTTTCAGATCGCACGGTCGTATTTTGTAGCGCGTCGGGTGATTTATACACTTTCGAAATAAAACTCCTTTATAGAGTGTGGCGATCGCGTTTTTCGAAAGAACGGTTTTATATCGGCTTAAAATTTTTTATAGAGTATGTGTTCTTGTTCTAATAATATATACATTACATTATATATACGTATATATATATATATATATATATATATATATATATATATATATATATATATATATGATCATTCAGATGGAGAAAAAATATTCTAGAATCTCAAAACTCCTGTTAGAACCAAAAATTTAAATTTTTACACGAATATTCTATTTTATTGTTAAATTTATCTTGAAATTACATATATATTTTCGTTATTCTCTCTAAAAATATTAGTAATTCAAATATTAGTAATAAAAAAAATTCAAGAGAGAACAATGTATAGAAAAGTGAAATCTATCTATTTATTGCAATAAAAATAACATTATCATTAAACATCTCTGTTATTACAGCTTTCTCGATTTTCTCAATTTGCTTATTAAGAATTAAATTAAGACAAAAATGATTTGTACTAATAGAAGTAATATTTATATCCATTAAAAATCACTGCATAATACTGCACAGTCATACAAAAATAATAAAACTGACGGAAAGCTATATGAAAAAAATTTTTTGCGCATCATATTATATTAAATTTATCATTTGAATACGATGTTAAGACATTACATCTATTTTTCACATATTTTTATTGAGCAGTCATTGTACTTGGCGGAATAACATTGTTTGGTTTCTTTGTACCTGACTGGTCGCGATATGTAAATTCGTGGAAGACTTAATATTGCAGAATGTATTGTTATCCTATCTTAGATATGAATCTTGAATATGAGTGTATTCTTATCCGAGAATATTGTTTTCTCAATTAGTTTCTGTAACAATGAATAAATATTGGCTACTGATACATTTCGAAGTTCATAAACCCACCTTGATAATGCAAAATGCGTCGGCGTTCTTCCAAACATGAGGACTAATGATCCCCCAACGAGCGATCGGATAAGCGCAGCCATATTGTTGCCCCAACCGGATGTGACAATGCATTTGACGATACGTTCAGTTCTGCTTCTGCATGATTATACAACTAGCCCTCGTCTCATTCCCATTCCTTTCTTCGTCCATTTCCGTTTTGAAAACAATTGCGAAAATCAATCGTGAACGATCACATTCTAGAGAATCACTGACGAGAAACGGCGCACCAACGAGATGGTACGCAAACGAAAATTAACTTTTTTAGCTTTCTAAGATGATAAACGTTCTCGTCAGAACATGAGATTATCGCATTCATAACATTATTCGTAACATTATTTTACATGAAATTTCCCGATCGAATTTTTTTTCTCTAGAAATAATCAGAATAAGTAAGATCATGTATTCATATCTTACTTAAACAACATGATTCACGAATGTGAATTGGGGAAAAAACCGATTGAAAAGCAAAAAACCCCACCTTAAAATTAGCATTTTTTGCTACGATCGAGTAAATAATTAAACTTTCATTCACTCAGCGCTGTAAAACTATAAATCCATATTATTGCGAAATCTATGGCTCTTCTTAGACGTGGGAGTGCTTTTAAAGTGCGAATTCCATACGAAGTGTGCCAGCGCTGCTGGTCGTCTCATTTTCCTCCACAATTATACAATCGGGACATTGGAATCGAAACGAACGGGTGGCGCAAACGAACCTGTGCCGCTCCGTGCCTCGACATTCACAGCAATGCATTGGATGCAGGCGTGGTCTTACGACTTCCCTTTCAACTCTGCCCCCTTCCTCAATTTCTTCGGCCACGATACGTGCGCGACTCGTCGTCGATTTGTCAATAACGGTAAATAGGAGTTTTGTCGAAAAGCCGACCCGTTTAATTGGCCGACGGGTCGACGCAAAGGTGCAAAACTCCGTCTACTTGTTTCCAGTTCTCTACCATCTATATGTGCGCGATTTATCTGCTTTCTAAGTAGAGATATTGCTTAACGCTATGATCTCGAAGGAGCGCGTGAGAGACAGAGAGAGAGAGAGAGGGGGGGGGAGAGCAGAGAATAGACAAATAGTTCTATAAACAAATGCCGACGATTAATCGCTTTTATTTCTTGCCTTTCCTTTCTCCCTTTTTTTTTGTTAAATTAATTATTATCCATCGAACCGTTTCCTTGTTTTTCTTTTTATTTGGATTCGTAGTTATTTGTTTGATTGTTCGTGCGGTTTTCATAATGATCGGCATTGTAATTTTATATTGTCTGACGGGTTTCTCTCATAACTGTAAATTCGCGATCATTTTCTCCAGTTTTGCTTTCAAAAGTCCAAAGTTTTTTATTCTTAATGAGGGTTTATTATGAATATAGTCGTATAATTGGAAGCTTTTTTTTTTTTTTTTTAATTGGGAGAATTTATTAGCAATTAGGCACCGAAATATACCAGTATGAAAATGGATTCTTTGTTCTAAAAAAATAAATTAATACAAATGATTGGATGGAAAGATGAAGATATGGAATATTTGATGTTATTATTTAAATTACTAAAAGACGAGGATAGAAGTATTATACCTCGCAAAAAGTACCGTGCAGCTTTACAAGTGGGAACAATTTATAATTTGTACATTCTCTATCCTCTATTTCTTGCAAACTTTTATTCCCGGCGAGATTTCTTTCATTAAAATTTACGCGATATCGTTACCTGCTTTTTGCAACTGCTTTTATTGCACTCGTTCCCCCCCATTTTTTTCCCTTTGTCACACGATTCGTTTCCATTCCCGTTAATTTTACTTTATTTTTTAAGCTTTTTTACAGCCTTCTTGACTTCGCTCAATAAATCTCGATTTTACGCGTAGGAAAATAATATGTTCTTTTTTTTTCAAAAGAATCAAACTGAAATTTCAATTGAATAATTTCATAGCAGCACTAATGAATAATTATTTGCCTCGGAAGAAACGCGCATATTAACTGTTCAAAGATTGTCATACCAATGAAGGAATATTCGCTTGTTTATTTTATGTATATAGTTACAAGTAGCTATGATAATTACGACACCAAATCGTAAAATGCTCGACAATCATATGCATTTGTATCGTAGGGAGAAACTTCACTAACACTGAAATAATCTTAGGTAGAGCGTCCGTTTTCAACCCCGGAAGTTTCAGCTATATATATATATATATATATATATATATATATATATATATATATATATATATATATATTAAAATAATAGAATGGGTATACCTACTATATGACGTAGTAGTTGAGCAAGACATAAAAGCAGGAGAAACCAAGCAATGGCCAACCAGACGGCTCCGTGACAAAAAATTTGAAGAGTTTGAATAATTATAATCTGTTCTCGAATCTAGACTTAAAATATAACTTATTTTTAATATTTTTTTATTGTAAACGATATATTTTCATGTATGAAGTTCCTAATATTCTTCTGCGAATTATGGATTAGGATAAAATATTTTAATTCATAATTGATTAATGTTTTAACTGGAACACTTTAAAAAAATATAAAGTTTGTATATACATTATAGGGATATATACTTACTATATACTTTCGTTTATTAGTAGGTTACATTATAATTATTCCATCTTAGTTTTAATTTATAGTTAATGAATATTATCTATATTTAATGATTCATATTATTTTCTAAATCTATATGTATGTCGACTGTTTTGAATTAAATTAATAAATATTTTTATCGGTTATAAAGTCTTTATATTAGAATTTATTATACTAAAATACTGGCAGTCTTGATAAACTGTTCTTGTTTATGATCACCCTCGAAGTATCTGGAATAGAACTTACTAAGAATAAAATTAAAATTAAATTAGATTGAAATTAAAAATAATAAAAAATTAAAAATAAAAATAATCAAAATAATCAAGATAAATTACATTCTATGTTAGCAAAGGAAAATCTGACTGTCCCCACCATCTTAAATTTAAATTTTCCTATGATATATATATATATATATATATATATATATATATATATATATATATAAATTAGTGAATAAATTAATCTTTAAAATTTCATAAATGTTGAATAAATTTTGTTTTTACCCCTTAGATAATAGAGCATTCGTGAGCATCACTATATGATATACATCAATGGCGGAATTGAAGTATCTGTCCTCAGTACTTCAGTTATCTAAAGAGTTTACGTAGATAGGTTCTGAACCATTTACAGAAACTTATTTTGTAAATGTCTTGTCAATATAATAATTGATAAAATTAAATACTCGAAAAGATATATTTCTTATCGTCATATTTGATTATTCATTTTATCATATTTTAAATTATATGGTTTTTGTGAAATAAAGCTGAACTATTATTGTGAAATTAAATATGAGTATGAAAGTCGGAAAAATCTTTTAAAATTATTGATTTTAGGATGGTAAAAAAAAAAGTTTCTCGAAAATCAAAAGAAATTTTATATTCTTGATTTTTATTGAAGAAAACTTGTCAGCAATGGTTTAATAGTTTTAATCGCTTTTAATTTTTTGACACGTTTTATTCTACCCATATACGATTGCCCGATATGCCTTTAATAAGCCATAAATCATTGAACTTAATTCAAAGCCATATAATTGATCCTGATAGAAATGTGTAATATATAGAAGCTCGAACGAAGCCATTCCCCATTCGTGGGGATTCTCCTTCTTATCCTTTGCTCGCTCGCTCGGCGAGAGAGAGTCATTTCCTTCGGAGAAAATAAATGTTTTATCGTGAAATTAAAGTGGCGGCCGACTGCCCCCTCTCCCCACACGGCGGCGTGCACGTCGTCTATTCTTCTCCACAACCGCGAAAGAGACGCGGATCGCTAAATTCGTTCCTTAGCTAGTAACCGAGAGCATCGACTTACGCTATATGTATATACACATATATATATATATATGTGTGTGTGTATGTATGTATGTATGTATGTATGTATGTATGTATGTATGTATATATCTCATCCCGTAAACGCGAATCTGTGAAACGCATTCCGGCACTTCCGATACATCAACCGCGTATAATTGAATGAGGCAACGATTGATATATCGGGAAAATTAGAATCAATGGCTTTATTTATTACCTGATGCAATCCGAATGCCTGGGCGAGATATTCGCTTCCTATTTTTAAATTGGCCCTCATATTTTTTTATAGGAATATTATTATTCCCCATCTACAGCGGATACTAGATATCGAACACGGCTTTAATTATATTATATAATACTGTTTTTTCGTAATTTTATTATTATTCATTGATATCTTTACTTACAGTTTATTGGTACATAACGTTAATCGAACAATAAATCGAAATAATAAAATAGTTATTTAATACTGCCATAAAAGTAAAGAGGAAATTTATTTTGCATAGAAGTAGTAAATTTTCTCATTAAGAAAATGGAACATGAATTTTTTAATCCGTAATGTTATAATACTTAATCCATCCTACGAAACTGCTCGATTAGTTTTAATAACGTAATTCAGAAAAATCCATATCGTTAATTTAAAATTTTATTTTTCTACTAGACTATGTAAAGATATGTAGTGTAAACACACACGCACAAACGCATACAAATATATATATATATATATATATATATATATATATATATATATATATATATAATTTATAAGCTTATATTTTACATCTTTTTGAAATGAAAATATGCTCGAATGTGCAGGGGGTTCAATGAACGGCGCAGAAGTGTTTAAGGTATTTCCAAAATTCGGATGTAATTTTAAAATTAGAAAAAAACTGAGTTATTGGATTTTCATTATTCTAATGTAGTAATATAATGTGGAAAATTTTAGTATAAATTTGTTATAATTAATAAGGTAATAAATTCATACACGAATATTTAGTATAGTTTAAATTAGCCTGTACAGAATGTATCAATTTTGTAAATGTATTTTAAAACATACAGGTCAATATATACATTGTGGTGAAATTATACAACATTTCGATACGATGGACTAAAATCTATCTTTTCTTAATTTAACAAATATTTTTGTGTCATGTAACACTAACCTGCTAGTACATTGCATAATCCATGTACTTGTAACGTCGAAATAACAGACGTTCAAATATAATAATTAAAGGAAGATATTTTGAGCCTGTATTTTTCTTCTTGTTTGTGAAAAGAACTACACAAAGCTCAGATGAATTATGCGTGTGAGTATAGACAAACCAGCAAGCTTATGCCGCTAACTCGAGAACAGCAAGTGATTGGCTAAAATCTAATAGAATTGCTAACAATTTGTTTATTAGGAATGAGCCTCAGCCTTACTGGATATTAATGCCGTACCAACAAAAGGCTTCAAAAGTTATATCTGCCCCCAATTATTTTCATTATGACAAAGAAGAATTATACATAAAATGATATTACACAATACCGAAGTTTTCCCGTTAATTAGCGCTATCACAATATAACGTATTTATTCCTTTGACACGCTTATGAATGGACGAAAATGTCTTTTTATATGATTCGAGAATACTTTTTAATGAAATTACCTTCACCAAAATTAAATCTACTAACGGATAAGTGTATAATAAAGTATTTCCATTGAATTTTTTCCGTTGGGCCGACAGGAACCACCTGACAAGATAGGGGACTGAAATTTTCACTCGAATAGTTTTTCATCTCGCCTTACAAGAAAATACTTTCCCATAATCAAAAGCCTTGGCAGGCAGATTCGACTGTCTTTATCTGGCAAGGCTCTTTCTTATCTAAATTTAGGATTAATGATAAAATTGGGACTTGATAGTTGTGTTTGTAAATTTGAACTTTATTAGATCTTGAAAGTATTATCGCATTCGTTAAGTTTTAGTCCATCCTCTTTGTACATACTCTACTTACTATTAGTCAAAGCAAATATCGACCTAACAGCTATTTACGATTCCTCTACTTCAGACTTCTGAACTACATGGAACACTTTTTGCAAGATAATATTATACTTACGAATTCTTTTCCAGGAACAGATTATTAGATTTGCAGAGGCATTCTTGGTGTCTTTTCTTGATATACTGGACAAGGTTATATAGCAGATTCTTCGCATAGTTTTTCTATTTTCTCAATTCCTTATGCATATATGTAACATTGTTAAATCACGAGGTATCATTACAATAGGTTAATTTTAAATATTCCACGCACTCAGTTCTTGACTTTTATAGAAATTTTACATTTTCATCTAGCCCTTTTTCCTCTAATTTTTGTTATAATTACTTCAGCTAGTCATTCAGGATACTTTCATATCATATAAAATTTGTTTTTTTTTTTAATTTTCAAAATGACTTTAAAAATCTTTATAAATTATAGTTATTTAAAAAATCTAATATTTCCTTTCATTTTATGTTTTAGGTAAGTTTCGATGTTTCAAGGATTTCGTCACAGAGATGAATTTTTGATTTTCACAATACAGTTAAGTCTTGTTCCTAAATCTTTGTTTCTTACTTTCTTCATTTTTTTATTTTACTTGCACGATTCAGTATGTATAATTATATAAAATAGATTTTGATTGTATATAATATCTAATATCTTTATATTGTGTGTCATTTTTTTCCAGAGACCTAATTTATAAAACATAATCGGAAAAACTCTTTATTACGTCTTATCACCTTACACGAATACGTTAATCAAAAGTAATAATAGCCTCTAGAAAGAAAGTCATTTATTATTATGCAAAAATAGCCTTAACTGTATATTCGAATTTCTGTTCTTCATTAAAATCCACTAACAAACTTTAATCAAACCATGCAAAACTTACTCCATCCACACCGCTTCGTCAAAAGATTCTCCTCTGCGAAGAGAAGATCATTGCATAAATCATGGCGCAGCATACGTTGAAGAATAATTAAAAGGAATAATAATAAATAAAGATAATAAAAAAAAAATTTTTAAATATCGACCAAAAAAAAATAAGGGTTAAGAGAGGGAAAGCCGTGATTTATCTGAACGATGGGCACTTCCGAGGCATATTTTAATGATGAAAGTCACCGAGTGGTGGATTGGAAAAACGGGAAAAGCCGTTCGTGACAAATTAATCTCGACCGACGGGACACATGCGCACGCGGTCAATTTCATTGGATGTATACGTGTGCGTGCTCACTTGAAATTGTGCTCCGTTGAAAACTTCATGCATGGGGATAACGCATTTAGTTTTTTTTTTTTTTTTTAATTGCTTTTGATACGCGCAAATATAATTTTTCTAAAAGCGATTGAAACATTTGGCGACTGCTGACTTTGAAGTCTAGAAATTTATGGACCCTGACTCGAAATTTTTACCATTTGCCTTTATTCAGTTTACCGTCAACTTTTTAAATAGAAGAGATTTTATGAATAGAGAATGTTTTAAAGTTATTTAAAAAGTCGAATATCTTATTCGTAACTTATTTTTCAAATCATAGCTCGTATTTTTAACGTATCATTTGAAAAGAGAAGATAATTTTATGTAAAGAAGATCTGATAAGCTTCGAGAATTCGCAAGTTTTCTATTTATGATCTTAAAAATATTTTAAACAACTTCAAAACTTTCTTTCAGATTATTTGAAAAGTGGTATAAATGGTTGCTTTTTTGAGAATTAGAGTTAAGTGAGCAAAGTACATAATCAAACGTATGAGAAGTTTCGATCTCATATCGCATTTACTAGATTATACTACTTCAGAATAAATAAGAAACAAACAGAGCTTACCTCTCAGATTTCTCTATTATTTCCCATAATAATATTCTTTAAAGCTATCATTTTCATTCGCTCCGTAAGTCCGCGCCATCTCCTCATCGCCGATGCAACTAAAGAAGCCGCCGGCCGCTCTACTCACTGTAATTAAATTAAAATCATTCGATATCCACATCGCTCCATCCACCTCGTCGACGTATCCATTATTAGTATCAGACCCGCGGCCTAACCCAACCTCGATGTGCACGCGAGCCTCTCTTACACAACGAGGCGATCTGTACACATCGGGACGCTCGGTTGTCGCCGAGACTTCGCCCCCACGGAGACCAATCATCATGAGAGCTTGATTAAGTCGCGTGGGCTCCCGCGCGCCGCCCTTTTCCGTCCTATCTCTCGATACAGCCTTCAGTCACGCCAGGAGAAACTTGGAGCTTGACTGCGCGCGACTCTGCGCGGAAGCGAAAGTTTCTATGAGCTGTATGAAGGAGAGCGAGCGAGTCAGAGGGACAAACAGAGACGGGACCTCCATGCATCTTGTTGAAAGGGCTTGATATTAAATTGACTTGAGATATTGCGCGCAATCCAAATTTAACCCCGGCTAAATACTATTATTGCTTCGGAGGGGCGTGGATAGTTCGGCTCGTTCTTTGGTCGGGTTAAAATGGGGTGGCTGGGCGTGGGCGGAGGATGGGAGCGAAAGATTACGGGGTTGTTGAGCGGCGCTCGATTAGAAGTGTCCCGCGCCGTGGCTCGCGGCTTTCTATTAGATGATTGAGGATGAATGTTCGCGAGTTGCCGGTCCGAGTTTCGATGCAGGGGAGACTTCCGAGGATATAAAGTTCTTAAGACATGTATGTACCTGGGAAATCGATGAATTTCGGCTCTTGGCCGGTTTTGATAATAACCGACATAGACATTCGGTCGATCATGAAAGTGTCCGTCGGTCCAGAACTTGGAATGCCATTTTTCACTTGTCTTCATTGATCGCCATAATACTTTCATTGGGCGTAAGTTTAGATAATATAGTTTATACCAGATGAGATATTTCGAAAAATTTTCCTTGAGAAACTTTCATTGCAATTTCTATCCTCAATGATTTCACGATCGATTCGTGAAAATTTCTTAGTGGACTTGTTCATGTGTATAATCATAATAAATATGATAAAGTGTTTGTTGATACAAAAAAAAAGTTATAAATTAATCTAATGATATATAATTTATAGTTCTTTGAGAATCCGAGAAAATTCTAAATGATATAATAAAAGCTAATACAGGAAGCAAAACAAAGGATAAAACGAAAATAAAATAGATATTAATATATATGGTAAAATAAAAAGCAAAATGAAAAAGAGTAAACATTAAGATCAGACTAGAGGAAAATATGGATAAATATTTCGTAGAGCTTTGTCAAATTTTTCAAAATGAAGAATTTCTTTTTGATAACTTTATATCATTCGTGTTATTTGAGTGATTTAGACTTCGTAAATCCGATAAATTATTGTGCAATATTTTAGTCTTTATATTATGAAATAACGCATAGATTTATATAAAAAATATCTTTATAATACTGACATAATGAATCTATTGCGATGGATTTTTAACAATAGTCTATACGACAATACAAGTTCGATCTTCGCTTAAGTTATTCTATTTTTGTAATTTTCCCAATGTAAGTTTACGAAATACATTGTAACTTTTCCAAAATAATTATAATCTGAAAATTAACATATGCTTACTCGGACGTAAGGATATGGAATCTACGAACTAAAACTCCTTGTTATTTATGTTTTGGTTGCTTTATATTTTCAATTGACATTATAAAATAGAATAAAAGATACATGGGGAAATCAATAATGAATTAATAATTTTATGCCAAATAATAAATCTTCACATCGATATCTTTTAGCTCTTTTATATTTGAGAGTAAATAAATTATAAACTGAAAAATAACAGCATCCAAATGTATAGTATTTTATACGCACACTGCAGATTTTGTTTCGTTATGTAAAAATGTAGGTGAGAGCGCTCCATTATAGGAGATTGATAAATGATATAACTTATTATCGCTGACATGCGTTCGTACGGAATAGAGCGAGAATCGGCATCGCCGCATCCTTCATTGTCACAATACAACAACGCGAATGTTATTACAGATAAACTATGCATTATCCAAGTTAAGAAAGTCTGGAAATGGACTGTAATTGGAATCACGTATGTTTGTTTGCGTTATGCGTTATGTTAGATGAAATTTGGTACTGTAGAAACTAAATTTGATCCAGTCGTTAACTCCATGATTCAAAAATTCCGCTAAAACATTTAAAACGCTTGTACTTTTGAATTATCTTTGGTAAAAAAGTTATTAAATAGTATAATTATTGGCCGTTGTTCAACTTTAAGAAGATATATCGCCATTTCGTTTGCGAAGAGTTGAGTTTCATTTTTTGTAGCTCTAAAATTGACCAGATTACTAAATGATAATGACTGCGTACTTGTCTACGTGTTTACTTTTCAAAAACTAAAACCTTTCATAATGACAATCTTGTTACTCGGTTCAGACTTTTACCTCCTGCCCCTTCTTTTCATATTTTGACGAATTTTCGAACATTGCCTTTACTAATATTGCACTATTCTATACAGCTATGCAATATTAAATAGTAAGCCCTAAATTTTAATCACACGTTGATCTAAGCTAGTTTGCACTTTTTAGTTACGCTTTTTTGATAACTGCGAAACGATTATGAAATATGAATTGTAAGATTCATAAAAGGGTATTAATAAAAACGCTTGCAATTATTAGTTCAGTGAGAATGTTAATATTTAGCATGCGCGCGGAGTTATGCCGTGTTAAGATTATGACATGGACACTACTTAGGCTTCGAAAAGACTGTTACGTTCCTCGTGCGAACTAAACGACTCGAATTTTAACTCTCTATTCTTCCCCATTTGTTTAGGAGCCAAAAGTAATAAACTAAAGTTTTTCAATGAATTGTTTTTTAACAATTCAGTTGGGCCGTTGGTAGAACCTCATATTTGAATAGTTCTCAGATGAGAAAATTAATAAAAACTGGACGGACTTTTATGACTGAATTTTTTGAACAACGGCGGAAATAGCTATTGTTTTTTCCCTTTGTTTTTGCATTCTATTTAATCGCTTTTTCGATATATATTATAGAAAACAAGCACGATATTTAAATATTTATTATGCAGCTGCATTTATGACTTGTCCATATCAAATAACTATTTAGAAATCCTTAGGAAAAAAGTTGTTTTGACCACTGAATGTTATTTATCGGTAAACTTAGTCAACAAAATATAACGAATGCCTTTTACACCGATACGAGTGAAATTTCTTTTTAGTGTCAAATTTTGTGAAACCTACAAGAGAGTTATGTTGTATATCAATTGACTGTTTTGAATGCTTAATATGTGTGATTTAATGGTGTGATAGAATATGAAAGTAATTTTGCTCGTAGAATCAAAGCGTCTGTGATATTCAAAAATGTACGCATTATCGCCAGTGTCGCAAGAACAAAATTTTTTATGATCGCAATAAATCTGTTCACTACTAACCTACTACTGATCACGTTACATAGCTTGCGTAGTTATATTCCTATTTGTAAATTTAAAAAAGATAAAAGAAAGAAACACAATCGCTTTGCATATTTTTTATATTTCTAATTTATTTTTCCGTCAACCAGTCAACTTTTCTTTAAATTATAGGGAAAGCAATTAATAAAAAGAAAATTAGATTATTAAACAGAAAATGGGACGATGAGAATATTTATTTAAATTGGGATCGGTACATACATAGTCGATCATGAAATTATCAATTTCAATGAGATAATAAAATATATAGATTGCATATTTGTTCTTATACTTGGGGTTCAAAAGCAAATTCAAACAAGCGAATGAAAATATTCAATTTACTCAACGTAGTCCCCAGACTCAATGCAACTCTGAAGCAATGAGTGCCGATCTTTTTTTTTTCTTTCCTATCGAGATACGTTCGCGTAAGCATTAGTCGACTTTTTTTTACGAAGGATCAAGCAATAATGTCGAACTTATTGCTAGTCCACTGGATGAGAATTAACAATTCTCTTTGGGGATCTTTATCGGCATTTTACTCTAATGGATACGCGTACGTGTTTCGAGAAAATTTAATTGATAAAATAGTTCAATAATGCGCTTGAGCATTAAAATAAGAAAAATGGAAGTCAGTGCTTCATGGTAAGGGGGGGGGGGTATTGTTTTATTCGTAATGCGTTGAATTTCGCAAAAATCAAATCATAAATTTTTAGAAGAAAGTATAGAAACGATTCTTAAGAATGGATGAAGTGCAAATTTTTCTTTGTAAACATTATTGTTTCTTTTGAAATTAATCAAAAATTCATGTTCTTTGGTCAAAGAATTTTTGCTTTTTGTTATATCTGCACAAAATCTGGATAAAAAGTGTAGAACGTGAACTTGGACGCGTATTAAATACTCCTTTGAACTGACAGAGTCGCGATACACTTGGTTGAATCATTTTTAATAAAATAATATGATATTAGAAAAAAATACTGCACTATTTTTACTAAATTAACAGAATTTTATTTCCGATGATTCGTATATATGAAAATATTAATTTCTCTTATTTTAATTTTATTTCATTGGTTTTAATTTAATTTAATTTTAATTCATTCTATTTTAATTTGAAAGCATCGTCCAGCGGCATTATTTAACCGCCTCTGTTCATTTGATTTAAAATTTAAAATTCGAGAAATGAAATTATTGGAATTATTTTTATTTAGTTAAGATGTAAGAGTGTAACGCTAGTAAAAGGTAATTAACCGAAATCCAATTAATTGTTGTTGTTTTTAATAATCAAAATAAAATGAATACAATGGAAAATAGGATTTCAATGATCAGTCCGAATAAAAATCCAGAAACTATTGACTGTTAGAATAAGAACAAAACTCTATATTGCCAGTACAGTCGGAGTTTGTCTCTCACCCCATCAACAAATAATTTTTCAATGATACTTAGTTTGAACTGATTTTTCGAACTGCATTTAGTAAATATCAGCGAATGATAATGTTAGAATCTTCAAGATTCTATATCTCAACTCAATTTTTCATTTGTCAAGTTATGTGTCCACGAATTAGACTGGGCGCTAGATGTCTAAGGAAGACCGTCCACACTGATATCAATGTAAGAAATATGCTTTCTTAAAATTTTCGATAAATTTCGAGTGGTAACATAAGAACGCATCAAAAATTTACATTTTTCATTTCTATTGTTTTAATATTGTGCGATTGAAATCTAAAAATCAAATAGAGTTTGCAGTACCGGTTTCATCTAAAAGTTTAATAGATACAGTCGACTCATTAAAAAACCAATTAAAAGATCAATATTTCGTATTATTCGTAGTAAAAATATACGTCTTAGGCTTTCATTAATTATTTTGGTACAAATTCATTTGAAGATTTAATGGAGTTCTATGATACATTTGAATAACATGAAACTAAAGTCTGAAATTTTCAAAAATTCAAAAAACCGATAAATTATAAAAAATTTTCATTAAATAATTTACAATACATGAATATTCAACACACCTAATCCGTTGTTGGAAAAAGAGTATTAGCTTAATTAATCTACTACAATAGTAGTTGTGATCATGCAATTCCAATGGCAAATTAAGTTTTAATGCGAAAGTCAATGCGTTTAAATTTCAAACCAAAAGTTACGGAGAGCATAGAGTTCCAAGGAAAATAAAGCCCATAAAGACATTCAAATATTAGAGAAGTAAACTAACACGGATTAATTTCTTGTTATTGGAATAAACATTTTAGCTTAAGCATGCCCATGCTTAGCAGTATTAAAAAAAATACCGATAATAATTCACAGCTCTTTCAAGTGATTAAAACTTTCATCTGTATATAAATATTCCCTTATATCAGCGTGAAATTTACCCAAAATAGATCCTCCCAAAAATTGTTCCCCGCAAATTTATAGCTACTTCCGCCAAAATATGCTTTCATGTTCGTGCGTAAACTTAATGTTTCTACCACCACCTCGCCCGTAGCGAGGTCGTGAAATATATAGCGCGGCATAGCGGACAAACTATGTGCCATCGTGCCACGACCGCCAAATGCGCGGGCACTGCTTTGCGGAAGCCGGCATAAAGTTGAAATTATTTATTTTATTAAGTGAAGTAACATTATTTTACACGCAAAATGCATAGTTAATAACGCTCGTATTATACGTGGAAGAATTTTTATTTTCATTTGTACCTGTGTAATCATGAAATCTATCCCTGGATTTTTAGATTTCAATATTAGTAGATCAGCTGATTCCAATGGAGCCTTGGATAATTATTCTTTCCGTTAATAAAATCAAAGCTCATATTACAAGCATGACGAATATTAAGCAAAATAATCATCCAACATTTAAAGAATTTCAAATAAAATGGAATAAAATAAATAAAACTATCATTCACGATATGTACTGACCGAGTCTTATATATACCCTTTATAGATTTAGTTCCCGAGGGAGCGCGAAAATCTAAGGGAGTCGAGGAGGGCGAACTTAATCAATAGTCGCGAGAGCCCGTTACAGTCAGAAGCATCCTCTAATGCACTTTCCCATTGTCTCGGAATGGACTGTCTTATGACTTCCCGAGGCGCTCGTGGAGCAGAATTTGCCACTCCTCCCCTTCCGCCAACCCTCCCCCCACCCCCTGGTCCGCCCCCTGGCTCTGTCGTTAACTGGAGAGTCGCGCGCGACACTCGCCGACTTCGCTTCCCAGAATCGTGTTTACGGCACAATTATCACCAGCCCGGGACTTCGGTATGGATTCAAGGTTATGTTTGCTTGTCGCCGCGATAAATCAAAGTGAGCCATCAAGCTGTTAGAGCGCATAATTGGAATATCCCGATGATACAATAATGGACGGATGGACATTGGCCATTGACTTGGGAAATGATTTTTTTTTTTAACGTCGGCAGAATGTCGCATGGAAAAGTAATAAAGAAGGACTTATGAATAATTTATCGAACTCTTTATTATTATTCGAATATTACTGCTCATATTGAAGTTCATTGCTTCACTAAACTTTAGTACTTATTAGTATAATGCGTATCGATAAAATAAAATATTCAGTTTCACTAGAACTAATTCGCGTAGAGAATGGAATAAAAAAATTAATCTACAGAATTAAAAAAAAAAACGAGTCCGAATCGTAATCTACCAAGAGCTGAAAATTCCCGAGTCAATTTCAAAGCAATGGAACGATTACTTGAAATTTTCTACCAAGTGAGAACGGCCAACTTGTCAAATTCGATTAATCTCCGTCGGTCTTTGGCTCGAGATTAATTGAACCCAGCGTTAGAGGGATGGCTTATATCATCTGTAAAAGGGAAAAGGATAGCACGTCACTGCGAATTTTTCTAATGGAATGTCACTGGATAATAAAAGTTCACTTTGAACATGAATCAATAGGATTGGTCCTTTAATGATTTAGCACAATTATTTTGGGGATGGTCTTTTTTTTACTAATCCAATGGATATTTGAAGAATAACGACTCTTTTTTTATAAAATTTTATGTTAACTTTTAACGAACCGAGCTTATTGGCCGTTAATGCAATCCAATAATTGTTTTGAATTTTTTAGATATAGACATCATATTATAAATCTAATCAAAATCCCACGTTTTCCCAAGACATTCTGGTCAATATTAAGTTAACTATTACAATCTTTATTTTTATTAATTTTCAACACGATTTATCTTTATAAGGATATTAAACTACTATTTACTTAAAAAGGTATATTCGCTTTTCAATCGGAATCAATTCTCGTAATAAATTATAGCAATGGAAGTAATGAAAAATTGCAAGAATAGAAAGTGCTTTTTATAAGAAGTTTCGATGTTATAAGTCCTAAAACGTTATTAGAGACATCTCCCTTCGCGACCACGTACTTAAAGGATTTACGAGTTTTTTTCCCCCTTCGGCTAACCGACTTTCTCGGAATTCCGCGTTATTAAAAGAAACAGACGCGGCGTCGCGGCGATATTTAACCGCTTCTTTTATTGCACCCGCCGCGCCGTACTTAAAGATCGAGGGGAGTCGTATCATCCGCAAATATTCTCCGTGAAAATTAGCGGTCTTAAAAAAAAGGGGGGGGAGAGAGAGATAGATAGAGAGATTGGGGGGGGGAGGAAAGGGAAGGATGGGTTCGCGCAAACAGATGCAGAAGGCGAACGGCCCTCTGGAAATTGGCGAGGATGAAGGGCGAGGGTTGGAAGTCGGGCGGGGCCGCGGGGAGAGGAGAAGGAAACTCTATCTACGGCAAGGCGCAACTAAATGAAAGGAGAATAAATCATAAAAAGTTATGAGCTTTTAAATCTCCTACAAGGTGGCGCACGTTCGCTTTAATTACCTTACATCTCTCATTTCACTTGGTTTCCTCGAAGAAGGTACGGTGGTGGGGAGGGGGCAGGAAGAAAGGAGTTCCTTTCTTTTTTCTGAACCTCTCCTCCCCGTCCTCGCTTTGCAGTTCCTTTACTCCTTTCAACTGCTTTTTTTTCTCGTCCCCTCTCGCTTCGCTCGTATACACGCGCGGTTGTTCTTTTTTCCGTCGCCGTTCGTCTTTCCTGGCGTGAAGAATGAATTTTTCCTTTTCGGCTAATTTTGTGTTTTCGCTCCCTCTGGGACTGGGGGGCACGTATTTTTCCAGCACGGCAAAAGCTCCCATTAATCGCGACAATGCTATATATGTATTATATATTTTGAAAATTCGTAAAATTTCCGGGACAGAAATATTCCCTTAATACTGAAATATCCCGTATAGACGCCGTCGAAGTAATTTTAAAGTTGACGACTTCCTAACAGTTCCATTCTATCCATTTCCCCTTTTTAAAATAGGCCGTATATATCGCTGAAAATATACATAATGCACGGTAAGAGCGCATGGAGCCTTTTCTCCTCAATATTGAAACAGAAGCTTTATAACGGAAGAATCAAGCATTATATTTTATTAAATATCCACAGATTTTACGACATTCTTAAAACTTTTATCGCGCGAGAGTGCGTATAGAAAAGTACAACTCGAGCCAGGGCTGAAATTTTCACTTTAACGTCGAGAATAGAAAGGAAGTAGGGAATAAAAGCTATACGAGATTCGAGACTTTATATATATATATATATATATATATATATATATATACAATATAATATAACATAATATAAATTGAAGTCTGGGATATCAGGGACATTTAGCTGGATTTAAGCAAAAATTACTTGAGTCAATTTAAATTCGACTATTTCGCTAATTTTACTTTACAAACAGCTAACAAGTTTCCCTGTAGCGTTAGTTCTGCACCCGTCTTGTAAGCTGAGGGGTTTAGCGTGACGCCATCCTCGAAAACATCCAATATTACAAAGTTTCTTCACGGCTAAAATCACATTAATGAGCTTTATTGTAGCAAAAAAGAAAAATTGAAGCAACGCCAAATAGAGTAATTAACTTTGAAATAACTTTTAAAGTTTCCCGTGCAAAATCATTAAACACAGGCGACATTATAAATAAATGAGGGTAGAAGTATGCTTGCTGGGATTCAGCTGATGATGATATAATCAAAATAAAAAAAAATTATTTTCTCTCGAGAAACGATTTGTATATGAGAGAAAGTTAAAATGTGGGAATGTAAATCTATACTTTGTAAATTATTAATTAACTTTATGTAGCTCAGATAAGCTTCAAAAAAATGAGAAGGTGTTAATTTCACAAGCAATTCTTAGAGAATATGAAGGCGATATGTCGAAGTAATTCACGGGAAAAGTTTATACATCCTGACTATCCAAACAATATATAAAATATGAATAACGATTATTATTCACGCTAATTAATCTAAATTATTATTCGCAACGTTGCCGTTAATAACAATATGTAAACTTTTCCACGTTTACTTGGTAGTTATAAATCCCGTGAGTTAACGAGAGATCTCGAATTTATATATCCTTCGAGCTCGGGCTTTGATAAAAATTTCAGATTTACTTTATATAATATATCACGTAGCAGTGCAACTTTTACTTATAAAGCTTTAAAAATCTTAAATTATTAAGAATTAAAAATGTAATAAAGTTCTGTAATATATTATATGGTATGTAATATGGTTGTACTTTAAGGTAATAATATTTTTATTCAAAATGAATTATCTGCACAACAGAAAGCCAATAGCCGTATTTTCATATCTAGAAAAATCTTTAGAAGTTAACTTTTACCAATCGAGCAAAAAGCGCTCTGTTTCAAATAATCCTTATTATATAAAAACATTGAATTATTACAAATTTTATCGCACCTTTAACGTTGTATTTATTATCATGTCATTATATTAATTCTACTTCGTTGAAAAAATGTCAAGATGTCCATCTAACATTAACAAACGCCAATGGAAAAAGAACGCTTATTAAAATTTCGTTAAACAGAAATTTTTCATTTCATAAATCACATTCAGCGCATTATAATTTCGATATCTCAAATCTCAAACCAAAGCACATGTTTATCAGTCAATGTTAAAAATCTGTGATATAGAGCACGTCTTCTAATTAACTTTTGTTACGTATACTCGGCCAATGTGGAAACCGCGCCGAGTGTACACCGCTATAACCAAAGTTTACCCCTTACGTGAAAATTCCCGATCGGGAATCCCGGTATACTCTCCGGATAATCATCCGCCACGGCACTGGCTGAATCTCCCCTGCTTAGCAAAGCCAAACATCCGCGGAAATAGCTTTACAACGCCCGCTGGGGGCCCTGGCGCGCGCTCGCGCTACGTACGAGATTGGCCCTGATCCCCGTCGACGCTTCTGTTCTTCTCCATCTTTTTTTTTTTTTTTCACCGTCATCGTCATCCTCCCCTCCATAGTCCCCCGCTTCTATTTTCCAGCGCGTATGCTCGTTTTTCTATTTCTAACTCGGTTGTCCCATCCCCTTTTTACTTATACCGACGCGCCTAGCCGTGGGTACGTCCGCCGTCGTCAATTAGCCTACAGTGGGTCTGGAAGAGCGACGGCGGGGGAGGAGGAGAGGTCAAGGAAAGTAAATTCAAATACAAATGCTGTCTTGAGCTACTGATAATGATGAAATATTGGGGAAGAGATTCTTTTCTTTTTTGCCCATTGTAATTCGAACAATTTTACTCGTTGTGCATCTTAATAATAAAGCTGAAAAATAATAACCGTTTTGGTTATTAATAATTCAATTTTCTTCTTTTCTGTTCTCCTTGAATTCGATACACATTTTCAATGGTATGAAACCGATCCTTCCTCGCTCTCCCTCCCTCTCTCTCTCTCTCTCTCTCTCTCTTTCCCTCCCTCCCTCTCTTTCTCTTTCTCCGATCCTCCTCCCAGCACCTACATTTTTATTGTATAAATATCGCAGCAATAAATAACGTACCGCCCTACTCCGCCTGACGCGAGAAAGCTTTTTCTTTTGTAAAAATCTTTCCGGAGAAAAATGAAATATTCGATTTCGCCGGCAAAGGGCGTTCCTACTGTCACTGGCGGAGGTGAGAAAAGTTTAGGTAAAACTTAAAGCACAGCGTCCGCGCGTCAAGTTGAAAGATTCAAGCGGCAAAAGTTTGTTTATAAAAGTTTTGTGTTCACTCTTTTTTTCACGACTCGCGTTTTTATAGCCGAAATCGTAGAAACAGGAGCCGTGATAATGCAAAATTTACTATATATCTCTAATTTATCGAATATTGACTTTTTTGTTGCATTAAGGTTTCAGAATTTCTTTGTTACAATCATTGCTCAATCTGTATATTTTCTGTCACATTATAATTTCTGTTAATCCAATTTTCGCGATTGTACGAAAATCACATGAATATTTTCGCCTTTTCCCTAGATTATGGAAATAAATAATAGAGTGCAGTGCGTTTTTTTTTTGTTTATAGAGCTGTTGTTATATCTAGCAGAATTTTGAAATAAGTTTTTCATTATCTTACTCTAAGTGAATAAACTGCTAAAATATTTTAAGGGACTTGACGATTGTAGTAAATAAGATAGCGTAATCAAATCAATCAGATCAGTTGAAATTGTCGAAGACAAAATAGGTGCATTATTATTAGTGACTTTTAAAAAAGAATTGTTACAATTTGATTTCCGAGAAAATGCCGAATGCATCGGATTTCTCCTTTGCTACCTCTCTTTATTTAAGGAATCTCGGTTAAAAATCCAGCTACTACAATTATCGACCTACAAAATGAAGAACTATGATGGACTCTCTATTTTAATAGTAAAATACACATACATGAGTATTTAATTAAACTGATTTTTCGATACAGAGAGCATTTTTAAATCAAAAATTGATGAAACAAAACGTCAAGAAATTTTCGGTAACCAAAATAGTCATCTAAAATGTGAAAAAAGTCCGAATTCATTATTCTTAAAGAATGAATTTCAAATATACAATAAAAATTGAGAAGCCAAACTTTCACATCGCTTAGAGCTATATTCGTAAGAATATCAAATTCTTCATTTTGTAACTTCAATGGTCGAAATACTCTCACAGCGCGACTTTGTACATTAAAGGTCTTCCTAATAGATACATCATTTCGGTAGGCCTTATCGTTCAAACCGCTGAAGTTTTCATAACTTGAAATACAGACATTTCCTCATGAATAATAGATTGTCAATACGCTTAAGGGGGAAAAAAAATGCTTACGTTAAAGCTATTTATGTAAATTATCGAGGAATGGAACTAAGCCACTGATAATGGAACTCGTACAAGAACCGTTCAATTCTCAGCAATTAATCCACACTGCGTGCACTTTCTTAAAGGTAGAGCCCAGGAAATTCCTGGACCCTTTAAGCCGCGTTGCGCGCACCGAAGCTTAAGCTACGGCCTGCCCACCCAACCGATTCCTATGGAAAGCTTTTCTTTCGGCCCGCTGCGGCTCGAGCCCGCCGCAGGCCAGGGGACAGGGGTTGGGGGCAGGGGAGAGCTGGCTGTACGGGAAAACTTGGCGAGTCGCGGGCTCAAGTCGATGGGGACGGGCCACGGCCGCGGAAGACCTCGTACCCGCGGCGATTCATCCGTCGGGTCGGGCGGGCCGTTACGGCCGCTTTATTGTCCTCGGCGTAATCGTCGTAAAGGTCATTTGGAGATGGGGAGATGGAACGACACGGAGGTTGAGGAGGAGGGGGAAGGGGTCGGGAGGCGGGGGGGGGAGGAAAGATCGAGGCAAAGGCAAAAGGCTTAATTAACGAGGTTTGCCGGAGGGGTCGATGGGGCGGGCTTGCCAGATACCGGTCGGGCGGATTTCTTGCTTCCTCCTCCGCGCGCTCCCGCTTTCCTCCCTCGCCTTTGTTGATGGAGCGGGTGATTATTTAGCGGGCGGTCGTGCTGTTACGTCAATCGGTACGCGCTGCCGTGGAATTCCTGCGGCTCTTTCCAGGGTAAAGCAAGAGCTCCTCTGCAATTTTCCTGCGGATTTCGAATCGACCACTGCATCAGTTGATCATCATTTTCACGAATTTCTCAATGAAATCTTGATTAATGGACATTAACCATAGTATTAGGAAATTACATTGTTAACAGCTTGCATTTTTCATAAAAACTTCCTTTTTTGGCTTTCATTTTCAAAAAATTTTATTAACGAACAAAATGAAAGTATTTTCCAAGGAAGAAATTCTTAAAAATTAAAGGAAACTAGCAGTATATATATATAGGAAAAGTTATAATACATAAATCAATTCGATAATAATTTTATAGTTAAATATGTCTTCATACCTATTTAGAGTTTAGCTGAATGTTGCAATGAAGGTTGCAATGAATGGTGCATTGATTGTAAATGAATATGTACAAAAGTAATCTATAATTGAAAGATAAGTAATTATTTTTAAAAAAACTAATCCTTGCAAATTACTTAATATCCTGATAAAACCCAACAAGACAATTTTTTTATAATGAAGTGTCTCGTCGAGGCAATAAAAAGAAAAACTCACACAGCAAGCCGTTAAAGGCGGCGTGTAAGGAATAAAAAATATATATATATATTGTAAAGTAGTGAAAATATAAAAGAGAAGGCAGGAAGCTCCAACGTACTTCCGCGCCTAACCGTAGAGCTTGCGCCCGTCCCCGCGGGGAACGGGGTAGTATATACCACTGGGGAATAAAAAATGCCTCAGTGAATTTGCCATTCTGCGATGGTGTGTCTCTCTCTCTCTCTCTCTCTGTCTCTGTTTATATGTGTATGTGTGTGTATGTCGCGTTGGCGAAGAAGAGATAAAAGGTGGTCGGCGGGGTCTATCCGCGTGTTTCTTGCTCCCTGTAAGACAGCGGGCTGGAAAGGGGAGCGGCGGGACAGGGGGACAGGGGGTGGTTTTAGAAGGGGAGAAACTATAAACCCGGCGCACGCACGAGGCCGCGAGGAGGACGATCTTGCGGCCGCGGCCGGGCAATTTCTCGGCACGCCGTTAAAGCTGCCTGAAAATAGCGACGAAGATAAGATGAAAAACTGTTCGGGGCGCTCGATCCGCGCGCACGCGCGCGAGCGGGCGCGGTGGCCTCATACGTCCGCGCTTCGGCAGCGTTTATGGGTTGGGTTATATATATATATATATATATATATATATATATATATATATCTTCACGAGAGAAAGGGGTGGGAAATGCGGAGGGAGGCGAAGCGGGAAAGGACGACGAGTCGGACGAGGTATACGTCACGGAGCCCGACAGCCGGAACAAATGGAATCTGAACCAGTGGCAATCCTCCGTTTCTCTCTTCATCTCTCTCACTCCCACCTCTCTCTCTCTCTCTCTCTCTCTCTCTCTCTCTCTCTGTCCTTCTAAGCTGCTTATGTTGCTGGTCGCGTCCGCCCTCTCGGATTCCATGTCATTCGGTGATGATCTAATAACATTGTAAATAGCCTGACGGCACGGAGCCGTTGTGATAGTGCCTGTAATATGAATTTACCCGTGATATGCTTTTTCTCAACGCAATGGAGATAGGAACTGAGAGAGAACACAAGAAAGTGAGATAGAGAGAGAGAGAGAGAGAGAGAGAGAGAGAGAGAGAGAGAGAGATAAAAATAGTGATGGAGGTGGCGGAATAGTAGACTTGATTTTCCGAATCGATTGATAATAGAATGAAACCCAAATCTGTTTGCTAAATTGATTTTTTTTCTTCATTGCAGAGCATGACGCACGTCCTTTTTCATTTATCATCTCGTGCTTAATAAATAAACGTTCTTCACGATGTTTTAGGAAGTTGGAATTGAAAAATTGTATAAAATATATCACCGGTAATTTCAATCTGTTGTATGAAAATATCACGTATAGACGTCCCTCTATCGATTTAAAATACACGTATTTTTTCGACAATATAATGGAAAAATATCTAAGACAACTAGTCAATAGATTGACTTATAACGTATTATTTTTCAACGTCAACAATAAGTTTCTTGAACTATGATCTATTATAGCGATAATTAACATAGAGAAATTTTCATTGAACAATTATTATACTGAAATTATCATCGGCATTATACAGTTTACAGAAAATGTACAAGTGTAGTTTATATTTAAATAAATTAAAAATCTTCAATATGTAAAATCTATCCTATAGGTCATTTTAATAGAGGAAGTTAGCAAGATATTTTTGCTATTTTGGAAATGAAAAGTTGCTTGGAAAAGCGAAAAAAGGTTCCTTGCTGCTTATTTGAAATTGTTTTATAAAAATTCGATGTAAACCGACTGTTCATCCTTTACCTTCTAAGTTATATTTTGTAATATAAGAGCGTTTTTATAAGTCAAATAGAGATTTTTATCAAATGATGTGTTACGAAGCAAAATACATAATATTTTTATAATAATTATGTAATTTTTATATCGCTGTAACTAATTATAGTTATTAAAATTATTGATCATTTATTTTAATACCACAATGCACTTGCTGACATAAAAAAGAAATCAATAAATTAACAAAAATTTTCGATACATATTGATAAAGTTTTCTATACAACTAGAATTAATTACTTGTAATACGAACCCGCTTCATCCTCGTTTTATAAAAGCCATTATCGACATCTCGTCATCTGAAAGTGCTCCATTCTTTTTCCTTGTTTGTGTACAGTACATCCAAGCTTGAACCCGGCATGAGCTACTTTATTCCGAGTAGTCGGTATTTTAAGAAATAGGTTAGCCGTCATAGACTGAAATAGTGCCACTTCAAGGAAAATCAGGAAGTAGGAGATACAGAGATGGATGAGGGACAATCGATGATTCATTATTTAGCGCTGTTAGAAGAGTTGTTTCTCGATCTGTGAAAAGTCTGCTGCAGCATGGGTTCACCGAATGCATGGTTTTGAATAAATATGTCATCTATACAGTATATGAGAATGTGAAATAATATAATAAAATGTAATAGTTCAACCTGTCGTAAAAGGTTAGGTATCAAATTTATCTTGCTTTAAATTTGGTTTATTCATGTGATGAGTAAAAACAAGAATTTTTTTTTTACGTATTATGGTAATTCATAATCATAATCTTAATCTGAGTAAGCGCTTTGGATGATTTCATTAATCGTTTCCTTCAGTAGGATTAACTCATTTGTTAGACGGATCGGTAATGATAATAAGTTGGCTTCAGTAGGATGAACTAAAGAAAGAAAATTACTAAGACTATTCGGATTGGATTACTGGTGGTTAATGACATTTAAATGTTATATAGGACTAGACGGCAAATATATATTTTAGTTAACGAATTTTGTTGATTAACAAATATAAATTTTTTTTCATACAATTACTATTTATCTTTCATACCCTATTAATGATCTTCACTCAAATTACCCCAAAAGTGCGTCAAATTTTTATATGAACAAAATCGACCAGCATTCCCCATAGGTGTACAAAATGTTATTGATTATACGATAGTGACTTCGTCTCTGACTTCGATATTCATGTTGACTTTAAAGGGAATAGTCTAGCGTCTACAATATTCAGTTTACCATTTTTTTCGGATATTTAGGGTTACATAGTTGATCAAGACTCATAAGATGAATAGATATCTAAAAACGTAAAGCTTTGCATTCAACTATTTTCTGAAATCAATTATTTGTATTCACATATCAAAAAATCGGCCTAAGCATCGAGGAACGTTAAAGTTCCATTTAAAGGTAACATTCAAGGTTAAATTGATGACCACTATTATTTCCTAAAAGTTTCTCCTTGCTCATTCTTCAGTCAGGTGCGTTGAAAATTTGAAGTTAAACTTTAGAAGATTAGCTTAGGCTTTGACATTCTAAAGAATGAAGAAGCTTTGATGTCTTTTTTACAGAGAAGATCTAGATTACACCCGAAAGTGCGTTTTCGCGATCACTTACGCAAATTTCAAATTTTGCAGATAAAAACTCCTCATTTGTCATCAATGGCTTAATGAAAGCAGAGATCCAAGTTTTCGAATGGTCAATTAGTGTAGAAAAAACGAATTACTACTAAACCTATGAATGTAAATGAAAAGAGACGGAAGCGCAAGATTTTAGAAGAACAAATGTGTTTAATATATATATGTTAATTTATATTTCTTTCAAGAAGGATTTCGATAAGTAGAACAAACATTAAACATTAAATGTTTCTCAACACAGGTTCAACCATATTTGGATAGTCGTATATTGTCAAATACATAATGAAAATCCGCAATGCGCTATTCCATATTGACTTTATAAATTCAACTAGCTGTGAGAAAATAAGTTCAATTTTCTAATTATATTTGTGCACTGACCTGGTTTAATTTAAATACATTTCTAACGATTGTTCAAAAAAAATATTATTTAAATATTACTAAAAATTGGATGTAAATAATAAAAGTTAATGCACTTTAAATAATCACGAACGCCTTGAATAATAACGGAAAAGTTTTTTATTTACTTAGCTATTTATTTTGTGAATTATAAATTAAATGATTTAAGGTAGTTAAAGAATTGACAGAACTTGGCATATAACTATTACGACTGGTCATCGTCATTGGGCAAATATAAATTTACGAATTAGTAATAACAATAAAAGTGAAATAACAGAATAACTTATTGATTCAATTATTGTTGAATTTATGGAACGATATTCTGTTCTTAATAAACTGATCGTATCAACACAAATCGAATCAAAATTGTTTATGAAATCGTTGAAAAAATTTTGGAATAATGTGGGTCAAGATTGAATTGGAAAGGGAGGATCGATATATATAAAGAAGAGGAACTAAAAACACTATAATCTGAGCGACAGGCTGATTTAAATTTCTTTATTTTAATTACAGTAAAATTCAATTATGATTAGTAAAGTTTTATAAACTCTCTTAATTAGTTGAAATCTATAATTTCTATAATATATTGAAAACTCCGAGTGTTAAAAATAAATTTAGAAAAAAGGTATTATTTTAAAATTACAATGTCAATGATACTAATAGATATATATATATATAAAGCTGGTTTACAATGAATTAATGAAAGTTCGAAATATTCGAAAATAATCTAGAAGTTGGAAGAGGAGCAACAGACACACGTATTTAAATGGAACAAAAAATCCCGTCCCCGGTCAATCGTGCCCCTGTCGTATGAAAGCTATTTCAAACCGATTGTAAATCCAAATTAAAAAGCACAAATATTTTCGCATTCCTCCACAAAGCGCGTCAATTTCCTCCCCCGTCGTGTATAGCCGATGCGTCATCGCCATCTTGATTAAAGCGCAAAAAAAGTCCGGTTGATGAGACTGCCGCCGGCCCGGAAAAAGCCTCCCGCGTATATGGCGCGGCGAAGGGGTGAGGGGGAAAAAACCGATAGTTCCACGAGGCAGAAGGGGCGGGCGAGGGGGATGTCGCAGTATCGTCGGGGAGTGGTTGCTCGGAAAATTGACGCAGCAGCCACGGCGCTCCGCGAGGCGCAAAAACCATTGACACGGGAGTGTCTCCCAAGACCGTCCGACGTCCGTCCTCCCATCCGACCCTCGCTCTCGCTCCCCGGCAGCCAATTTGACGGCGGACCGCTTCGTTTTTCATTCTTTCGCCGCGCGACCAAGAATGAAACCTGCACCCCGGACGGGTGAAGGTGTGCGTAGCGAGGGGGGGGGGGGAGGGGTGAATAACATCGAGCCAGGCCGGCTTTATCGAGCCGGCGCACGGTTCTTAATTGGCCGGGCCCAAAAGTTGCGCGGGGATGGGATAGGTCGGGGGCTGGATTATGCGAAAAGTTAATGCGGGCAGAGGCTATTAATTTCGAAACTTTCGGGAGAATAGTCGGGAGATATTATGGGATTAAGGCGAAATAAGGTACTCGGTTCTTTTCGTTATCAAGCGGGAATTCAGTTCGACTGGGATGGAAAAGGAAGAGCCAGATCGGGACAGTCGTTGCTCGTCGAACAGGGGTAAAGCGGCGATTATTCGTTAATAATATTTTATTGCGTGCTTTGTGCAAGCCGATATTACATTTCTCGGGCAGACGTTATACCAGACGTAAATTTTCGGCTCACTCGTTCACTGGCTTTTTCGACAAAATGATTTGAATATTTTTGGTAATGATTATAGAGCTAAATAATGCCTAGCTTAATAATTTATTAATTAGTCGTTTTTGCAATAAAAACTACCAAGGATTTTGTGAATTAATTAAAAGCAAACAATGCATCATAACCAATTAACATTATGTTAAGTTTGCTCAAATTCACGAATTTTTGTTTAATGAGTTTGTACATATGTAACCGTACACTTTGTATTTTTTTTTTTTTTTTTGTTATAAATTATAATGTGTACATATCCACTTTTCTCGGTGTAAGAATAAAATAAAACAGTATAACAGAATTCATCTTACAAGAACTTAGGTGTAAAAATATGTACACGAGCAAAATGTCGTATTGCTCATGTCTGATATACCATGATTGAATTATGACTAACAATTTTTTTTTTCAAATTTGTCTCATTTATAAATTAATTGATTTTTTATTCGATTGCCATATTTCATTCGTTACGAAATGAATGGAGGTATTATATATCAATCTTCACATAAACGGAAATTTTCCTATACAGCTTTGCTGTTGCCCAATACAAAAATTCCTTTTCAGTTTCCCATTGACCATTCTAGCTTTGTCTTCATTCAACGTTTCCCTGTGTAATCATCGTTTTTGTTGTATTTTCGGCCTTACCCATATGCTTTCAATTTCACTTCACTGCAATTAATTCCTCTATCCGTTATTCTTTATAATCTTGTTCTTCTCTGCATTTGAAAAATGTTTACCGTCTTATATTACATTCTGTTTCTGCATTTTCTAATTATTCTAATTATCTTTTTGTTATTTAAATAATTATAAATATTAATCTTACAAAACATGGTGTAAATATGAACCGTTATTAGAATTGATTCTATCTCATTAGATTTATATGAAGAAATTAGATAATATGCAAAATCTAATAGGTGCATTTGGTTTCCATGGATTTCTTCGAATAAAAGAAAGTGTGAAGACTATAAATTACTATCTATGAGAAAGTTTGGGCATATATATTTTTGGTGATAATTTGAATTCTATCTTAAAAGATTTTGATGCGTGATTGACATAATTTGATTAAACAGAGTTAAAATTTATATGCAGTATCTTTTATAGTATCTATACTAATGAGTTATCATACAGAAGGCTTCAAAAGTATTACTGCTCTCACATCAGCATTATGTATTAACTATCTCGATTTATCGCTCACTAGAAATCAAATATATGGTTGATATAGAAAACTTCTGTAAGCAATACAGTCAATAATAACAGTAACAATAACAACCATAACAGCAACAACAACAATAATAATAATAATAAGCATAATAACAATAACAGTAACAATAACCGCAACAATAAAAGCAACAACAAAAACAACGATAATAATAATAATGACAATGATAATATTGAATATTCAGTTATAACCGATTCATTGTAAATGATTAAGTTGCTGATTCGCGCCAAGATAGAAACTAGGATTTCATGTTTATACTATTCACTCCCCGAAGCATCGCATTAACAAAGCCAAATATTCCACAGCTACCGTTTATAATCCAGTGCCGAACTGTGCACGAGCGCGCGCTCAACTTGCGCAAATACATAGCGAAACACTTGTACGAAGCTTAGCCGAGTATGGCGGCGGTGCTCCTGGAAGTATATCCTCAAGTTCCAAAATTAAAGCCGCATACTTGTCCGAACTTTCGGTCAACTTTCCTCCTGCGAACACGTAAAAGATATCTAATAATATCAGCAGCGCCTGATAAGGTATGGTGAATTAAGCTTGTGTTTTCTTTTGTTTCTAATCAGTGAAGAATACTGGGATCCACCGTAAAATCGATGAATCGCCGATTATCAGTGTATATCAATTAATAAATTAATACACTATAATGCATATCTTCCGAAAATGACTATATATTGCTAACTTAGAAATCAATATGAAGAGACTTAATCGAATTGAATTCCATGGGATAAAGAAAAGTTCCGGAGCCGATTCCCGATCAAGAAGGATTCGTTAGCTACTATATTTTCCGCTTTCCAATCAATTTATCGATGATTAATAAAGCTATATGATCATCGAAATCGTGACACCGCCGAAATAGTGGGAGACGGGTTGCCGGACGCTGTCAAATCAGCAGGTAGAGCCTCAAGCACGGTCATGATCAAGCAAAACTTAATAATACCATGACCGTACGTAAAAATCGATGCTGTAGGGTTCAGTGAAATGAAATTCATAATTATTCAAGCGTGGTTTTTATTATAAAGCCTCAACGCAAAGCATAGGGAAAAAATTTGTTAAATTCATAATTTATACGCTCGGTAGTAAATATATAGATTAATAAACGAACTTTTTTTAATTAAGGGGGATCTCTAGTCTTTTTGTATACATTTTCAAGATTTTTTTTCTTGCAGTAAACTTTATTATCACATTACAACTTTTTTTATATTAACAAAATACATATTGAAGTCTGCAAAAAAAATTTTTCTTTTTCATTCGTCATCCAATATGGCCCAGATATGGCTGCCACATGGAAGCTTGCCTTTTTTGGCTGACATTATATCTTGACACAGGAAGCTCTGAAATGAAAAATTCAAAAAGCATATTAAAGTATAAGAAAGTGGCTATAGCCCGTACTAAAATCAAGAAGATTAAGTAAAATAAAAACAAAATGGCGGGCTTTTATAATTTTCGGCTTATTTTTTGAGGTTATGTTGTTTAAAAAAGTGCTTAAATGTAATCGAATATTCATAATTCTAGTACGGCCTATAGCTACTTTCTTGTACTTTAATATGCTTTTTGACTTTTTCATTTCAGAGCTTCCTGTGTCAAGATATGATGTCAGCCAAAAAAAGCAATCTTCGTTGTGGCAGCCACATCTGGACCATATTAAATGACAAATGAAAAAAAAAAATTTTTTTGCAGACTTCAATATGTATTTTTTAATATAAAAAAAATTGTAGTGTGATAATAAAGTTTACTGCAAGAAAAAAATCTTGAACATTTATGGAAAAAGACTAGAAAAATGCCCCCTTAATGTATAGATTTAATTAATATATAGATTAATAAAAAAACTCTTTTTAATTCTATATTCGAAAATAACTACAAATGACAGTAAACTGTGAGCTAACAAATTGCATCAAATAAGAAATTACATGATAATAAATGAACTACCAATGAATTGCATAGATATTGAGAATACAAGGTTCAAATGGTATTTAAAAAATGTCAATACAAAGTAATCAGTATGATGCCTTATGAAAGTCAAAAATATGAATTTGTAACTCTACGTATAATATACATAAAATAGAAAAAGCTAAAATGTTAGTTATAATGTGATTTTTACATTCGTCACAGGTCATTTTGATAGATTACAATACACGCCAATACTTGATTCGTATGTTCCATAAGAAATCCAAAATTCTTTTAAATCTAGTGTGGTGCAATATTGCATTTGTCGGATAATCATGAGATACGACACAAAGCCCCTCATAATCACAGTTGCACAGGGGCTCGGAAAGAAACGTAGAGCGTTATCGTTTGTTCGAGGAATAACAATGCGCATTCCAGTAATTTTCGCCGACTCAAAAGTTTCAACAGCTCATCGCCCGCGCGTAGGATCCGTCCGCGACCAACACCCCGGGAACCAGTGATTATTATAACGAACGACTGCGGGCGCATCGGAGCCCCGGGCCTCCGCGGCCCCTCTTTACAGCCGCCCGCGCGCCGAGCAGCGCGGCTAAGCAAATCCCCGGCGTTGTTAACGCGGCCCGCTCGCCCGCGGGGGGGGGGGCGAAACAAAGCGCGCAAAAGCAACGACCCCGGGGCGGGCTGGCGAAAGAGAGCGAGAGAGAGAGGGGACTCGGCGAAAGAATTGCCCCCGGCGATCTTTTTCCGCGAATTCGCCGTGCGGCGTTTTCCCCAGGCGAATCGTACGCGGTCGCTCGGTCGTGCGGGCCGCTGTTTCTGCTGCGGTTACCGCCGGGTCGACTTATATATATATATATATACGAGCCGGGGACAACGACGAGGAGAACGACGACGACGACGACGACGACCGCGGGGGCCGCCGAGCGCAGGACCGTTCGCGCGCCCGCGTGATTCGTGCGATAACGACACCGCGGCGTGTTGTAAACTCGGGAGCTCGACACGCTGAAGTGGTAGCGGGGGAAGGCGGGGGGGGGAGGTGGTAGTCGGGGGGAAGAATCCCGCTGGGATCGGGTGGAATTGCGCGGACGGCGAGGGCCGAGATGATTAATATTTTGCGCTGATGAAGGACGTGTTGGGGGCGGGGGAAGAAGGGGGTGGGGCGTCACCATTCCTCCTCAACCCGGCGGTGGCAAATCGCGCGTCACAGTACACTTCGGTCGGACAAGGCGGACGACGGCGATTACGGGGAATAATAGCGCTGGGAATGCAGAGAGAGGATTGTTAATTTTTGACGATCGAGCGTTTTATTCTATATGCGAATGGTGCTGATCATATCTTGACCCGGTGAAGGAGCGCAATTGGTAGAGAAAGGTATTTCGCTCTTTAATTTTTCATTCCCATTTGTAGATTAAAGTGGTAATCATACCATCCAATTATAATAATTCTTATAATTATAATCTGATAATGAAAATACGTCCTTCAATTTGTATTTTAAATGCATTATTTTTATCGGAGCTTAATGAAGTATTAACTTTTACGATAATTATAAAGACCGAAGTGCATTATATGACTCATCAACTGAATGAATTTATAACTCTCGGAAAAGCTGTTTTATGTCCATTTATGTATTGGCTCTGTTTTGCACTTATTAGAAATGAGGACGTGACTCTTTCAAAGTGACTTTTCATTTAATTTACAGATTAAGAAACGATAATTTATTCATAAAGATTACCACAATAATTAAATTTTATCTACTGTGTGACTAGTATTCAATAAATATTAATGGCGACTGTATGTAATTTTCTTTAATACTGGGTATTATAAGTTGGACTTTTATCCCGGCGGTAGTTTTCAGAAATTTTTTAATAATTTCTCGGTGAGAGCGTCCCAATTAAACGAATCTGATCATTTCCATTGGATTTCTTCTGGAATAACGATACCGTGGTTTACATTCAATTGAAACAATGAGTATATTCTAATGAATATTTTCTTATTCGAATAAAGGGCACATTGTTTTGATTTAGTATTTTTAGAAAAATTATAAGACAGGGAATAAATGTGCCTGTGAATGAAGATTCAAAGTGTAAACTTACTGTAGTTTATTAGTAAAACTGTGACTTTAATTTGACCGATGAGCATTTATTTTGCATTTACACGTGAGCAACTGTTACGGTCGGATTCCCTTCTCAAAGTAAATGCGGACCTGGTGACAGCATCAGCCTTATAGTCAAAAATAAAATTTTCAGTCACAATCAGAAATAGAATTAAATTTGTATACAGAGTAAAGGGACGTTAACGTGGAAAGCGCTGGGACGACAGGTCTGAGAGACAGTTGACGGGGTCTCGGGACGTATATAACCGTACCGAGCGCTAAAATACAACGCGAGACAATATGTGGAATTCGCGAAAGACCGCGGGCATTCTCAATTTTAGCGAGCCCCGGGGGCAAAAGGGATCGCAGACGCTGAAATAACGTCTTCATGAGATATATCTGGAGAGGAATATATATATATATATATATATATATATATATATATATATATATATAATCTGCATTTACCCAAATATAATATAGAAACAGAAAATCCCCTTTCTCCCTTCGAAATATTCTACGTATATATAAGCTTCCGTTCTGTGCGATTAATCGATTTCCTCTCTTCGGAGCGAATCAGCCGATACCCGTGAATTTTTCATGCATCTTTCGATCCTGATACTACCCGATGTTCTTTTATTATGCAGTAGAATTTTTCATTTGCAATATGCCATTTGCAAATCGGCATATCAGATTACTGCACTGATAACCCGACCAAAATCCAGGCCATTATTATTGTTATTATTAGTAGTAGTAATCGTATTATTGGCAATTTAACAATAAATTATTGTATAAATAAAGAAATAAACACTACTGCGTCTTCATTGTAATAGTATTAAGCATATATATTAAAATGAGTAGATAGAATAAAGCGTATAGGTATATCTATATATCGATAATTAATAGAAGAAAATAAAACATAATGTGAAAATCGTTATTTTCATGGAATAAGTACATGCAAAACCTACAACAAAATTATAAAAATTAAAACGATTACATAAAAACCGCATTTTTAAACATACTTTACATTATTTTAATCTAATACATTTGTAAATATAATAGATTCACATTGTAAATTAATTACTTTTACATTTGCACTGTATTATTTATGTTTTTGTATGTGATAGCTATGTAAAATAAAATGTTCATATATGAAAGTAAATCAGAATATGAATCGCAAATTAAAAAGGCATCGAAAAGTACATTACTGTAATAAACAAACTATTATCATTTTACTTTTATATTCGTGAGATTATTATTATTATTATTATTATTATTATTATTATTTATCTTTATATTATAATAATTATTTTTATAATAATTATTTCTATTTATCTTATAATCATAATTTATATTTATAGAATAATAATAATAATAATAATAATAATAATAATAATAATTACTATTATTATTATGGATCTCTGTAAATATACCCACATCTTTGTTCGGTTATAACAGAGATTCGCATTTGAATGAATTATATTTTAATGCCGGGGCTACATTAGCAAGCGAATAATCTTTTAGCGGATGGAAGGAACCTTTTAGCTTGATTTTAATCTTTTGCGAGAACGAGGCAGTAAAATAGCACGAGTTTTTATCTGACCATTGAAATAATAATGTCACCCATCTTGACCGCAAGTTTCCGATATTCTGATGATAAAAATGGCCAGTTCTAAAATCATCACACTTGTAATAATATTTTTGAAATTTATTTAATGCTTGTTTAAACTGACGAAAAGTGAAATGAATTTAATCATTATTCGACTTATCATTTCTCTCTTGTAAAACAAAAAATATGAAGAAAAAAAAAATGATACGCTCTAATATTTTAAAGATTTATGCTTCACCCATGTACTTACAAGCTGAATAAATGAGCTGACTAGCATTATTGCGTTGAAATTCGATTATTCTAACGAGAGTGACTAGAAAAAAAGCTCACTGCTTCGCCACCTAATCGGAAGTTAAAATTCTAATCTTAAGCCCCAAAACTGGAAAAGTCCACTAACCTGACGCACGCTAAACCCTCGAATACCTACTTTGAATTTCATAACTCCAGGCCCATTAATCGGTCCGACCCCTCTCCCATTATTCTTGAGATTACAGTCAAAGTCGTGTTCTCGACTTGCGCGCCCCTCGATTGAGACTCGAATTAACGTCTTCTCATTGGCGAGATTTCAACATTTTAAAATGCAATTTCAACTGGAAACTGTATTTAATTGAATTGTTTTTATGGTAAGAATTTCTAAATTTTTTGTAAAAGCGTATTTTATTCTGAAATATTCATAAATCTTTTGCATTCAAATTTGACTATTGCACTACTTACAACATTTTAATGTTTTTAATGTACATTTTATAATCATAAAGGAAGTCTTCACAATTTCTCAATAAATCTATTTTATTAAAAATTATAAAATATGGACATAATTAATTTTCTAGTTTTCGTGCATCGCTGATTTCATTACTAACATCAAGTGTTAATTAAAATACGAGTCGATAATTATTTATCACAGTTTTACAGTGTTCCGTACTGCTTATTTGACTATTTTTTTTTTAAGCGTTACTTTTTCTTATTATTTATATGTCTAAGAATATAGCCCAGTCTAATTTATTTACGTAATTATCTTGAAATAGAATTGCGTTATTTAAGTACATGCGTGGACTTGGAGTGTGGTAATTGTCTGTTTAAGTCACCGCGTGCCGTAAAAGTCCCGGGACACTCTAATAATCCCATACTATTGTTAAAACACACAGCGAAAAAACTTACTTCACAACGCATTCCACGATACGTCTATCCTACAATAAGGCCCATTACCAACGAAACGCAAGCAAAACAAAAAAAAAAAAACAAGCAAAAGAACGTCCTTCCGTGGATAGACCGAGAGGCGTCGGCCAACATAAGAGACTCCCCTCACCCATCGGCGCCTACTCTCCCCTAACCCCCCCCCCCGCCCTCGCACCCCATTCCAGGCTATATAAGCAAAAGCGACGAACATCGAGAAGAGTCATGCATAGGAACGAGGCGGGATCGGCCGGCAACGGGGGCACGGCAGCGCTCGGGCGCAGAGGTGCGGCCGCGGAGGTGAGCGCCCAGCCCCGTCTCATGCATATGCCACAATCTCATTTGACTGCGTAATCGGATACAACGCTGCGACGGCGTGCAGGGGGGCGGGTTAAAGGGGGGGGGGGGGTAGGTCATGGCGCGGCAAGGGGGAGGGGGTTGTGGATATCCTCTCTGTGTCAACAAGTTACGGTATTTTTCTCCCATTGTCGCCGCTCGCACGCTCGCTCGCTCGCTACCTCGCTCCCGAGTCCTTTTGATCAATTATAAATCCTGACTGGTGCTGCTACCGACCCCACCCTCCCCCCGGGCCCGTCGCTTCGCTGCCGCCAAGGATTTTTTTTTTTTTTTTTTTGCCTAGCCGCGCCGCACGCCGGGGACTAATTAAACGACCTGGTATACATGCGGGAGAAGGCGGACGAGGAGGAGGGGACACCGCGGAGCGCTTCACCGATGCGCGCGCGCGCGCGTGTGTGTGTGTTTGCGGGGTGAGGTTCCTTTGATTCGTTAGCAGGGGTCGGGGGCGGAGGAAAGCGCGCGCGTTCTTCGTGCGCGGATGAGTGAGGCGGTAGGGTGGAGCAGGGGGTGGTAAATTCGGGAGCGGGTTGCAGCGAGGTTCAGCTGTCGGAATATACCACCGCAGTTTTTTATCCGAGATTACCGGGAGAATTTCCGGGAGTAATCGTTTTGTTTTGATTCCTTTTCCTTTATTAATTAGTCGTGCCAACCGTCATTTATAAGAAGATTAATGGATATTTTGCATATTTAACACATTAATTAAGGATACCAAATATTTACTTGGTATTAATATTTTATTATTACAAATAAATTTTCTTACATATTCAATACCGTGTTTAAATAGTAGATCTTAATATTAATTTTCTATTATATGCATAGATGTATATAATAATATTTTTTCGTGGCAATGATCATATTTAATAATTACCAATATTTTTTATATGTATTGCATATTTAATCAAAAGTAAACAATTTCGGAAAATTTTTCACTTAAAACAATGACGATGATCTTTCCCATTTTATTCGGTCAATCATGTTTTTGGTCTATAACTGCAAACCAACAGATCTCCGATCAACATCGATACATATTATATAATAAATTAAGATAATGTCAGATATACGAAAGTCGAAGACCATCGAAATAAAAGGAGGATGTAAATTTCAGTTACAATAATCTGTAAAATCAAATTGAATTATAGTCTAAAAGTGGAAACACAATGATTCAAAGTTAAAACAATGTATAAATTAAATTATAAGTTTAAGTCATATAATCTCTTACAATTTATAGCATTTCAAATTCTAAAATGTCGTTCAGACGAAAATGAAACACCCAAAATTATATGCACAAAAGTAACGTTATTTGAAAATCAAAAAATTTTATATTCATAGAACGAGCTAGTGAATTGGATTTCGATAAAAACTGATAAAAAATATTTGATCTATGGTTTAATAAAACATTCGTTTATTCTTTTCTTTTCCTGAAAGGTAATAAGTATAAGAAAATGTATTGAAAACGATCGGATAAAGTCGAGGTATGGATCTTTCTCTTGTTTCTTAGTAAAAGTTTCTTCGGTGCTTCAAATTATGTAATGTGCAATGCACGGGAAGAAAAGAGAGAAAGGTAGGAAGATGATATAAGGAGAAAGAGAGAGGAGGGAGAGATAGACAGTGAGGGAGAGTAAGAGAAAGATACTTTTCTTAAAAATATTAAACAAGAAAAAAAATTATTTCGCTCACCAGACTGCCTTTTACTACATTGGCTTCATGAAGCAAAGAACAAAGGACCCCTCCCCCCTAAATCTACATCAACAACTTTCGCAGGAACCCGTTGCTGCAATATATTTGCCTTGTTGCAAAAAAATCCCTTAAGAGAATTCGGAATCGGTATATACACTGTAAACAAGAAAAGGAGTAGAAGCACACTGTCGATGAAGTGGGTGGGGGGGGGGGTATAAAAATGAACGGCAATCCCAAACGCAAAATCCCAAAAGAATGCGCGCAACAAAGATTAAGCGGCGCACGTAGCGGATCAGAGCGGAGTATGAAAACCTTTCCACCGCGCAAGGCTGTCGAGCAGAGCCGAGAGCTATATATAGAGAATGCGAGGAAGCGAGATGAAGAAAGCGAGAGCGTGGTGTAAGGGGAGATTGAAGAGGGAGAGGTGAGGTGAGGTTTCGTGAAGCGGTTTCATTACAGTGATGTATCATTACGTCGCGTGCCCTTACACCTTGAACTTTTAAAGCGAATCACCCCCCCCCCCTCACTCTTTCTCTTTCTATCACTGTCTATCCCTCTTTCTCTCTCGATTTTCCATTCGTCTCTCGCATCTTTCATCCTTGTATTGCTATGACTGCGATAAAATGTGTCTTGTGCAAATAAATTTTCATTTGCTTTCTACAGATTTACGCTTTTGAAAAAACTTCTTCGCTTGGATTATTTCCAGAATTTTCATTAACTCTATATATATATATATAATTTTTATTAAATATATATATATATAATTTTTAAATATATATTGAACACATATTAAGCTAATTAAAATCCAGTATTCTTTTTATTATTATACTTTCAGCTAATATAGATTGTATTATTTACCGTAGAAGCGCAGAGTTTGTTTCATAATGAAAATGGATAAAAGTTTTAATCAAATACGTTAATTAAATCATATTTTTATGCGCGCACAGCCTCTATTATTTTGATCCAAAAAGAAATCGCTCACAGAGAGTCAAGGCTCTTAATAACGATCTGTCAAAACTTTCGGGCATACGTTTTAAAGTATGACGTTTTACACAAATTCATCATCGAAATCTGACACTGGTGGAACTCACAACGTTTAAACTTGAAATTTATATTAATTTTTAAACAATATTTGAAATGAAACTTTTTGTACACGTTGCTTTGAAAGCGCACGCTGTAATTGGAGTGAAGAAAATTATTGCACAAAGTGGCGTGAATTAGTAAATTTCATAATGAATTACGAATTAAAAAAATAATACTGACGAATATTCGATTAAATAGTTAATGAATTTGTTGCAGAAATTACCATTAACGACTGAAAGTTCAACATTAGCTTCACCGGGATAGTAAAAGTTTGAATAAGTATACAATATTCATTGATTACACAGACTGAAAAACTTGGATGAATCTCATGAATAGAAGCTATTATTATACTTTGCTGGGGCGCTAAATGTAAATAAATTCTAAAAATTCCCTTCATATGTCACTTTTTAAGAATCTTTTACTGAACATTTAAAAGCACTGATTCCCGAGATATTTGTGGTTGTATAGAATTATAAGAAAATAATGTTTTTTTACAAAAGTGATTCGATTAATTTAAAATATGAATCATGATCTATGCAAAAACCGCTTATTTTGTTTCGGTACTTTTGTTTCAATTCAGCAAGGGTAATTTGAAATTAAGTTTCTGATATTATTACGATTTTAGACTTAGTGTATGCAAGTTTATTTAAGATTGATTATAGACTATAGAAATGTGGATATTTTGTTAAAAAAAAACTCCGATACATAGTTTTAAGTGCTCATATCACATATGAGAAAAAAGCCTTTTTAAACACGTTAAGGAAGTAATACCTGAAAAACCTTACGTTCTGAAGGAATTCAAAGGACGGGTACAGGATTCGACTTACCCAAATCCTTCAGAAGAGAGTAAGTCTATTCTCCATTACTCCAAACTTTGTTATTCGCTTAATCGTGAATATTCAAAAATCCACGTTTACATACAATCTCATAAATTACCATTAAAATATATACCAAGCCTTACCGTTGCTCGTGCAAATCTCCACACTTCGATGACGAATTTTGGGGCATTATCAAAGCGACCCCTCCCCCCCCATCTTCCCCCACGGCCACGTTGCCGCTGAAAATGTTCGTACTACTCGTTCGCCTTCTGCTACGGCCAGCGTTGCCCAACTATTTCTCTCGGCGAGCCATCCCAGGGGCGCGCCGCAATTTGACGGTCGCCCGGCCAACATTTCGCCCCCCCCCCCCCACAGCCGCCCGTCCCGGCGGGCAACTTTTAAGCGGCTCTTCATCAAGGCCCCGTCCTCCCCGGGCGCGTATATAATCAGCGCGTTAGACGCGAGCGGCTAATTAGTTGTGTGCTTATACCGCGGAATATCTCGGCTTTGGCCTGTGCGGTGCGCGCGCGCGTCGAACTCGTCGAAACTTGCCGTTGCGCCACAGCGGCCGCGGGCCCCCTTTGAGATCCTCTGACGGTATTATCGCGAGAGATGGGGGGAGAGGGGAGGACGGGAGCGTCCGAGGAAGTCCTGCATTCCAGCGGCCAACTGTTCAGCGGGGTTACGGGAAATGCTTTTCTGGCTCCGCGGCACGCTCTCGCGTGGATTTCGTGTTTCTGGAAATGTTACTTGGGGAGAGAGTCGTAGTGCTGGCCGGGCGATTGATTAAAACTGGCGTTCCTTCAGCGGTGGGACGCGAGTGGATAGATTTTTCAGGAGGAGGGACAGCTGGATTCATTAGTAAGCTGAGCTGAGTTGAAGAACCCTCTTTGAACATAAGTAAGACTTTGAACAGTTCAAGTATTAATCAACTGGCGAAACAATATACCATTAATTTATTCGTTTGTTATTATTATTATCATTATAATTATTAATCAATTCGTTTCACTATTTCGATCTTCAAGAAAACGGTTAGATAAATATTTTTAAAAAAGTGCAAAATGCCATATCTACAGATATATCAAACAAGGAATGAGTATGATTTTTTAAAAGACCTTTCACAAAGATTTGGCCGGAAACTACGGTTGATTTTTCCTTCAATATATAGATATTGATAACTATAGGTTATGCGTATAAAACATTTAACATTCGTTTCATGGACTTTTGCAGTAAGTTCAGTTATGCTCGGACCACCTAATATGCAAGAAGTTTTAAACTTTGAATATTTTTCAATTTTGAAAAAAAAATTGATGTATTATTTTGTTTTTTTGTTTTGGATGCCTTTAAAAACTGTGATAGTTGTATTTGAGTAATGCATACACGCTCAGATGTAAATTGCACGAGCAGAATTTGTGTACAAAAGCAGAGCAGTACGTAATGAAATATTAAGCTGATTTGCTCTGGGTAACCTCTACAAATATTTATTGCAGAATGAAATATACCGTAATCCTGTAAGCATTTTCATTTTTTTCTAAAGGCAATGCTGAATCATTTAACGCTACCTATATAACTTGACTAATATTTTCTGCAGAACCTGCATCATTCGTTACAATATTAATTTATAAAAAAATTCTACTATTCATAAACACTTATATTAATTCTTTAATTGCTATCTTCCTTAATTTGCTCAGATTTAAAATCGTAAACTTCTTTATTGAAAGGTTTGGTTGTAAGTTATAATTTACAAACTCTCTTTTAATCATTACAATCAAATTACGACGTAAAGTTTTGCATGGGAATCAATAATAACTTGAACTTTCATAATAGTATTTAAAAAGTTGGAATTACTTTTTATTTAGCCTTGGTTAATAACATTTCATCGTCACTATGCCCAATAACGGATTATTACGTTATTTTACAACCCTCTTACTAGACATTGAAATGGGAAATATTGAAAATTAATCTGTCTGCTAATAGGGATTTAATTACTTAGTTTCCCAATCACATGAATTATTACAATCAAATTGATTGTTTTTAGTAAATTGGATTTAATATCAGTCGTAACGTATACCCGTTGCTGAGTTACTTTTAAAATTTTGAGAAAAAGAAAAATTTTGCATTTGCGGCTGTTACGAGTGATAGGGAAGGCTTCATTTATAGCTATGCACTCAGGAATAAACACAGATATAGTAGAATTTAACGATTAGGTCAATTCCACACTCAAGTCCAGGATATTTATAGATCTCTCGATGGATAGATTCTTGTGCTCGTTCGACTTTCTTTCTTGCCTTCGCCATAATTATGTCAATGAGAAATTACAATTGAGTATGACAAGAATCTGACATTGCATTCGACATTGAATCATTTTTCTTGAATTTACGAGTTTTGACGATTAGTGACTTTAGTATATGCATCATCACACATTTAAGTTATCAATGATTTACAATATTGTATACTACATGTTATGATTCGCTAAATAATTTTTAATGTCCTTTGAACTATTTTAATGTTCTTTGAATCATCGAATACATTTTCTTTTTTTTTACCATTTAAATATGATTTTATTCTCTAATATTTAGCATTTCGCCATGGAATGAAGGTTTTGTTTTATATACTTGTAGTATAACAAAACGTTCAATTTAACATTATTTATTATGAGTTTCGTTTCACTTTTTAGCAGTATATATATATATATATATATATATATATATATATATATATATATATATATATATACTTTGCAAGGAAAATGTTCGGAGCTAGCGATTTCCTTGTCAGCAATTAAAAAAACAGCCCAAAGAAGATTTCGTAATCACTCGGGGAGAGTCTTTCAAAGATGCAAAATCAAAGTAATTAAACGAACCAAAAGCCCACCATCGTCGCTCGTTAGCGGCAAAGCGCGCGACTTCACCCTGACTTTTGGCCAGCGTCAAAAGCGCCGGAGGAAAACTAAGAAGTTATGGAGGAAAAAATCCAGCGCCACTGCGACCGGTCGCGAGAGCTTCTGGAGGTTAAGCAAAGTTTTGAAAGTAGAGAATCACCCCTTCCCCCCACCCTTCAGCCCCTCAGGCCACGCGACCATAATTTTCCAAAACGAGGCTTCGACAAGTTTTTTTTTCTTCTTTTTTTCAAGAACTCGAGAATTGCATTGAGCGGCCGATTGGTAAAACGTATTCGGGCTGCGTCGAATTGTCCCGAACGACGAGGCAGCCGCTGAGTTTTGATTCTGATTTAATTGAACTAATTTGTACTTTCGAACTATAATTTAGCGTAAATGAACGAGTTTTTTCAATGTTCCCCTTTTGTAGATATGTGATGCTAAATTTTCAAACAATCATCACCTATCGAAGTATGATGAATTATTAAGGAATATTATTTCAGGATCATTGATTCAGGAATACAGTAGTATATGAACGCTTGAACAAAAATTAAGCTTATTGGTGATCTAAACCTGGGTGTATCTAAAGACGAACGAGTAAGAATGTTATTGGCGAATAAAATTTAAAAAAATAATTATATTCTCAAGAATTTTCAGTTGTGTACCAGAATTAGTTTAAAATGTATTTTGTCTATTCCAAGTGTACTATGTATATATAAGGTATTATTAATTATCATTTTTTTGACGGATAAATGCTTCTCTTCGTCAGCATTCCGAACGAAAATTTAAATCAAATTTTTGCCAAAGAAAAATAAACAGAGCATGCATACAAGGCAATTATTGATTTCAGTAACGAGATCTTACACTCGACGCAATAGATAATATCGGATCACGTCCAGTGCTGATCGAAATGTTGCGCAATATTTATATTCGATTATCGTTGACTCAAGTTCATCGTCAATAATCAGATTAAGCTGCTCGTTATTTTGCATCTGACGAAATTGAAAATACATAAAGGTGTTTGGTGAGTTGATGATTGATTGAACAGAGCATTAAAATTTTGATCGAAAAAGGGCAACTAATTGCAAAGTCAAGCCGGATTGCAGAATGCGTAAACAACTTTTAATTTACCATTTTAGTATTCATTTCTCGATCGCCGCATCGCCCAGTAATTTATATGTCTTTACTGTATTAGCAGTTGCGATAAGTTCAAAGCGAGATATCGACGAAGTGAACTCCCCTCCCCCCCCCTCCCGCCACGATGGAGTCGCTGATTGTCCCTAAAACAAAGCGCTCCTTCTTATTCAAATCAATCGAACCACCGTAATGTCGCGGCTGAAATATACAGTGACGTTTTGTACGGACAAAGAGTCAAACGCCCAATCGAGTCCTGAATTAGCGCGACGCTTATTTATCGGAACAAGCGCCTACACTACTCGGTCGTTGCAGACTTATTTCCGTTAATATTTATTCCCAGCAGGTGCCCCATCTAATGATCTTCTCGACTTGGAAGACGTGATATATCGTTCTCCCTTGCTCTCTCTCTCTCTCTCTCTCTCTCTCTCTCTTTCTATCCCTCCCCACTGAAACATCACTTATTCAAGCTAATCTTAGAAGAGACACAGGGACCAGTGCTCGTTGCTTGAAGCTTTTAACCTCTTCTCCAGGTCTCCCTTTATCCTTCCATTCAGCTGCTATCTATATATACATCTGAATCCTAGATTCGTCGACTTCTCCAGCGATGTCTAGTCAGAGTTGTTAAATAATTAACGAACCAACATTTAAACTCTGCCCCCCCCCTCTCTGCTTGAGAAGTGAATCAAGAAATATACCATACCGAGTTCATAGTGACCAAGAAAGTGATCAATAAGGACGAGTTCAATCATTCATTAGTCGACAGCATATGAAATTTCAGATTGATTTCTGGTTGTTAACATTGACAGTTATTTCCCTTAAATTCGGTTCTCGATACACGGACAAGAAAAATAGCAATCCGTAATTGACCTTTTATATTTCTCTAGATCGGTTCAATAAAAAGAAAATAACGAAAATGAACCTATATGGCCTCTTCATTATTTATGAGAAAGGTGATGTTTATCGAGGTAATAAATTTTCTACATCTGTTTTGATGACGGTAGGGCTCAAACAGTCGAACCGATTGCTTATTCAGTCGACCGTTGAATCAGTACTTGTTGATCAGCCCTACGCTGATGGCCAATGGCACGAAGTAGCGTTGATCGTACGTCCTTCGTACAAGTCGAAACAAATATGGGAAATTCGAAAAAAGTGGCTGCATCGTCTCGGAGAACATAACCGCTATATATTTCGACAATTAACGTTGCTAGAAATTTTTTTGACAAATAGGGAATTACCCGTGCAATTAAGCAAGCAATTAAAGTAAACGAATAGAATTTCGATTAGATATTTCTGCAATTCGCCTCGGTTATGAAAAACTTTCTATTTACGGCAATAATTTTTGTTTTGATGGCTCATGGCAGAATAAACAGTTTTGTTTCCACATTGCAACATTTTGGTTGACTCGCGTTTTGACGACCACAATAAATCGGGATGGGGGTGGGAGGATGAGGCAGCTTTACAGCCACTGAAAACACTGTATGTAAATTGTAGCTGAAACTACTATTGCACTACAATTAATGGCCGCATAAAGACCCAATATTGTAGAAGCAATTTCGAAATGTCGAGCTCGAACCCTTTTAAAATAATAAAATACGGCGAGTCCATGGTTCTCTCTCTCTCTCTCTCTCTCTCTCTCTCTGGCGCTCGGTCACTCGAAAAAGTAATCGATCCAAACGAATCGCGCACTGCAGCAATGCTCGCGCGCTCGACAAGCACGACGGGCCCGATATTACCATTCGCTGAATAATCCATCGGTCAACTAAGGAGACCTCAATAATTAAAAAAAAAAAAACAAAAAAAAAAACAAAAAAAAAAAACAAAAAAACGCCAGTACGTGGCTCTATATTCATCAATCATAGCTGAAGCGAGCGAGTGTCTGGCATTAAAAGTATCGTCCACGAATTCACTACCGTTCGGCGGGATTCGAACATTGGCCCTGTGTATTATTTAGTCGAGCCGCATAACAGAGGAAGCTAGAATAACGAGTATAACAACAATAGCCGGCAGGTGAACGTAAATTTCACAGGCATTGGTCCAGTGGATTTATGCCCGCGATCTCGGTAATCTTTTCGCTGCGCGAAAAACTCGCCCTCGCGTACGCGACACCCTTAAAGTAGCTGAGGGGCAGAGTCTGGTCCACCCGTAGGTATTGGTATAGCACGCGCATACGGACACCCATCCACTTTAATCTTATGCAAACGCATAAATTCGAAAGCGAGTCCGAAATTCATTCGGTTTATTTTCGGTTCGATAATTCACTTACTCGGATAAACCGCCTGGATTACTCGGCTCGGCCTGTTATTCCCTCCTTTTGCTCTCGTCGAAATTGATTTATATAACGTACTCTCTTCTGACCATAGGCCATTTTTTTCATGGTCTTCTTTCTTTTCTTTTCTTTTTAGAAACCTGCCGATACTGCTGAATTTGGATTATCTTATGGATTTGGATAGCGTAAATTGCTTCAAAAAGTTATCGATTGATCGATTTTATTAAAAAAAGGCTTGGTCAATTCAATGCTTTTATAGTTTAGATAATTTATCTACACATCTAAATTAAAAGAGAATCGTCCATCCATATGTTGCCTCTTTTATATATCAATAATACATGTTTTTTTATTATTATTACAAATCCCTACACGAGTCGATACTTTCTGAATAGCATCAGAATAATTTTGATAATGCAATTATTTTACTTATAATTATATTAATTAATTATAACTGATGTCAATAATTAAATTAATTAAATAGAGCAACCATCGAGAGAATTATTAATCACTGTTCACGCAAACAGTTTGATAATTAGGACGCGATAAATGCGTGGTTTAGCAATAATCATTAGATAACGTATAAATATAGAGCGATTCATGAATTTCCCGGTAGTTAGTGGACTTAATGCGGGAAACATTGAAAACAATAAAGATTTGATGTTACATTTAACAAGGCCCTCGTAAAAAAAATTGAATGCGCCGAGCCGTCAAAATAAGAGGACTACTGCTCCGGCTAATACTATTACCACTAATACTACTGCTGCTTATACTACAACTACTACTACTACTACCACTACTACTGCCGCCGCTGCCGCTGCCGCTGCTGCTGCTGCTATGACTTACTACACGGGGGAGCATGAAAACCCGGCGGGGACGCAATTTCTTTTCTCCGGCGCACAATTCGATAACGCGGGATGGGCGATGTGGGAGGTTGTGTACCGTGCGCGTATGTGTCCGTGTGCCGTGGTGGAGGGGTGCTTCTTTATAACGACGGTAAAAATCGCGAGTGAACTATTAAATGTGAGACTTACAGCATACTTAGCGCGACGTTTAGTGCACCTCGCTGGGGCCGCGCATTATCTTCGGGCGGGCATTTTATTCCGCTATTAAAATATCACGTTACACGCGTTATTTAACCTTCCCCCCCCTATCCCCCGCCGTAGCCCGCTTTTGCCGGCACCCCTTTACTATACTATCCGTCACTGCACGGTAGAGAGGAGGGGAAAGAAGAAGCCGCGTCGCGTGTTGGCTCGCGTGAGGGTGAAAAAACATGGGAGGAAGGGGGGGGTGGGCGCACGGTTCGGCGCGATTTCGCTCCTCGAATGCCTTCGGATTTGGCTTTGCCAGTGACGGCGGGCTATTGAATTCGTCTTTTGAGTGGTTCGGTATCCTGCGCCGGCTCTCTTCCCTGTACTGCGATCCGATTCTGACAAATAATTTGAGAGGAAAGCGGGGATGTTCTTTGAAAGCAGCTGGAGAGAGAGAGAGAGAGAGAGAGAGAGAGAGAGAGAAGCAGATAGAGATTTGGAGAGGGTTAAAAGTAAATCAAGGGAAGAAGTGGAGGAGCGTTCGCTTACTTTAATCGATCCGCGTCATTGCAAGGAAAAATCACCTAGCTCTCTTGCTTGGGCACTTTAACCTTCCGTCTGTGAAGTGATGTTGAAAAGAACGATGGTTGGGCTCTTTTCAATGCGTCCTTAATTGTCTACATTATGTAAACGTATTTTTCTCATAATAATTTAGTTCATATACATTTATATTCAGTTAAAATATTGAAAAAACTATGCATTCAAATACAGATTTCCTGGAATAGTATGTATTTTTTTGACCAGTTTAAGACATATTTACTTGGTGTAAGTGAAGTGCATATGAACGTCCCAACGATAATGAACTGTGTTACTTTTGAGACGAAAAATAACACATTTCCTATAGTCTTAGAACAACCCATTGCCTATGGTCTTCATGGACAAATTGCGAATTCGGCTAGTTTTCTGCGCAATGCTATGAATAAGTTAGTTTTCGATGAAAAACGAATCTGATGGTTTTCGTTGGGACTGCTAGAAGTGTGTTAATTATCGTTAGAGGCTTGGAAATGATAAAAGTTAATTGCCTTTAATGTCTGTGAAAGTATATTTTTCATTATAAAGAATTGAATAATTTACTTTTTATTGCGATTGAAAAAAAAATAGAAAATTTTTTCGAAAAAGTAATTGATGAAATTGACGCGATTTCTTTATCTATATTAAACTATACATTTTTCAGAAAATTTTGTTACGCCAAATTAACAATAAATGTAACTGAAACCAATCACTTACAAAAAATAATCGATAAAAATGATAGTACGCGTTATACCATCCCAGAATTTCAAATCGTCTCAATTTTACTCTCTCAATGAATAAAGCAACGTAAACTATTCTATTCGCCCAAAATTTTCCGCGTCATACTTCTATTCTTATTCCGAATACCTCCGTGATTTATCGAACGCCCATAAGTATACATTACTCCCATTTGTCCCGGGGTAAATGCGACCCCTAACCATCTTACGCATTTCAAAACGGGAATGGGAAGCAATTACCAGGGCTCGAATGGGACCCGGCTAACGCTTTTATGCTCGTGTAATTGTAAACATTAGATTTACAATGTGGCCGAAATAGCCGATGCCGTATGGCCGTTTTCTAATTATTACGGATGGTAACAATGGCGTCGCAAATACAAACGGCGATACTCGAATGAGCCATTATATTCTAAAGCACGGAGAGATGGAAAAATAGTACAACTATATTTTTTCTTTGGCTGTTTAAGTGTACGAGGGGATGGAGAAAAGATTAGCCCCTTCATCCCCTACCATTCCACTCGTTCCACTTTCCCAAGTTCTACATCAACGGCAATAGCCGCTGTGTCAGCGATATATTTTCAAATACGAATTTTCGAACGCTTCATTCCTCGAGTAAAATTTTGAAGGCGTGTGTATAGGCATACACGCACACACACACACACACACCGGCCATCGGTCGTGCGAGGCGAGTGATTAACGCGGTTAATTTGTTGCAATTTCGTCGGGTCGTTACAGGCCGGACGCGGAGAAAACGAGAAGACCAGGCCGTGGATGGCGCGGAGTGCCAAAGAGAGAGAGAGAGAGAGAGAGAGAGAGAGAGAGAGAGAGAGAGAGAGAGGAGAGGGGGACGAGCACTAGAGCACTGCCCCTCGCGCGCTTGGTACTCGAGCCGGTGAAGTGGGTGGGGATGGAAGGGAGGCGAGTGCGGAGGCTCGGAGGCAAGGGCATCGCCACCCGGGGACAGCTCGACGCGACGCGCGGGCGTAAATAATTTACCGTTCGTAATTGTAATTTCGTGTGCCGCGTAGCTCGAGCTCGGGAGCCGCCGCGCGTCAGAGCGCCCGGGGAGAGATCGTCGCGCCGCGGCGCGCCGCGAGTCGATTCCCGGGTCGGCAGGGCTCGATGCGCCGCGGCGCCGCGGCGGGGGAGGGGCGGAATGGGGAGCGAAGGAATTTTTTATGGGGCTCGGTCTCGTAAATTGCGACTTTGTTCGGTGTCGAAGGCTCGGCTGCGTCTAGCTGCGCGACCCCCCCCCCTACCCTCGCTCTCCCACGCCGCCTCTTTCATCGTTCTTCGTTACTCTCTTCTTCTTCCTTTTTTGTTTTGTTTGTTTTGTTTCCTTAATTATTTATTTACACATTCGGGTGGCCATGTGCTGCAGCGACAATTACGGGTGCGACGTCCGACGTTCTTCATTTACACGGCCACGGACTAGAGGGCGAGCAGTTTGCGCTGCACTTGTTCTTCTTATTTAAATCAACCGGTACGTGGGCTGGCGAAGAAGTGAAACTAGGTAAATTGGTGTGTAATTTTGCTGCTTAATTCATTTATGGAATTTTGGATATATTTTGTCGATTAGCAATACAAGTTCTACATTGATTTTTACTACTGCCTTCGAAGCTAGTGGTTCATTTACCAATATAAACTCGATGTCTGTGGCGAAGACCAATACAATTCATCAGCCCTTCAATGCAAAATTAGAAATCATTTGGTATTTTTCAGTTTTTTTTTTCTAAATTAAATATCTTACATACAGCGGATTCGCCGTAAATGGATCCAGAGGGGATGAAAAGGAATAAATGTGCTTTCACGAATTTTTACGGTCTTCTCAATCAGTATAAAACGTAAAAAATTATTAATTCAGTCTTAAGAATGGTGAATTATGAAAAATGCTAAAAGTCAGTTTCTGCTTTTTCATTTCCACTGAATTGAACATTATATTCAATAAATAATTTAATCGTAGATAAGGTGCGCAAAACCGTATTGAAATACACAATTATGAAGTAAAAATATAATTGAATTGTGCAAGCTCACAAGCATATATGAGTAAGAGTACTATTTTACTAAAACGAATCGAAAATCATGCAAAGGAACGACCTGTGCAGCACGAATAAATTGGCATTGCTATCTTCGACGGATTCAATGTATTAAAAAATTAAAAATTTGTATGTTGACATAATATAGAAATATGTATGTACGGAGTACATGTTTCTCTCTTTAAACCTGCTCCTTCCTAGATTTTTTTGATCAAGAATGCTATTGAAATATATATATATATATATATATATATATATATATATATATATATATATATAATAAATGAAAATGAAATTGGTATTTGTATATTGCCGGGCAATCCAATTGATTAAAAATTATTCATTTTGCACTCGTATCGTAAAATACTCTATCTTGACAAATATCAATACACGGAGATACTCTGTTTTATTAGCGGTATCGATTTCTTTCTCCGTTTTAGACTTTCAAATCCTGCAATAAGAATTATTTATCGTCTGATTTTTCGAAAATAAATAAATTTCATCAATCACTACAGCGAGCACGTTCGATTTCAGATCCTCCGCGCCGCACGTATTATTACACTTCATAATCTATCTTCAGAAATCTCCGTCGAGCAGAATTCGACTGTCGCCGGAGGAAGATTTATCCGAAGTGTACGCTTACATTTTTACAGCCTGAAGCCTCCCCCCTCCCCTCAGTTATCTCATAAACACCGTCGAATCTTTCGCAGGACGGGAAATAAGCTTCATGGATACTCTGTCTCTCTCTCTCTCTCTCTCTCTCTCTCTCTCTGGAAAAACCTCGCATTATTCGTCATTATTCAGAAGAAACGTGCAAAATCATATCAATCCTCGGGGTACGTGGGCGAGGAAACGGGACCAAAGCCGACACTCGCGTGAGTCGGCGGCGGCGGCGCGGCCCCCTCCCCGCCCAATTTTAACGCGCGCCGCGCACGCACGTGGGTGGTGCCGGTGAAAAAAATTAAGGAGCGAGAGCGAGAGTGGGGGAGTGGGAGAAAGGCCTCAAGCCACCGTGCATTAGCCGTAATTGGCCCCGCCGTTCCGATGATTTACGCAGAGAGCGGCATTACGACATCGGAGCCGGGGATTCGGATCGGTCGCAGCGGCGTCAGAAGGAGCTCGCAATCCCCCCTGCCACCGCCAATGTCGTGAGTCTGCGACGTGGTTTCTGTTTGTGTCGTCGTTGGCCTGTACAGCCCCCAGCGCTAAAGCCCGACGAAGCAGCTGAGTGGCATGTGGCGAGAAAGGCGTAACACGGGAATCGCGAGGCGTCGTGCGCGCGCTCTCATAATTCGCCTCTTTGAAATCGCGACGAGAGAGAGAGAGAGAGAGAGAGAGAGAGAGAGAGAGAGAGAGAAGAGAGAGAGAGCGGCTGTGGGGGTGAGACTCCGGCTTTATTGATTCGAATAATTATACACGCGGCGTTTGACTAATGTGTTTTTAGGGCTGTTATTCAAAGGCGAATTGGGGCTACGGAGGGGTGACACCGGCAGCAACGTAAGAAAATTGAAAAAGAATTCCTACCGAAGACTTTTAATTTTCCTTTTCTCTTTTGCATTTTATCGAGATTCGTGCGAAGTATGTAAAAGTCTCATTAGAATTCCTTTTCTAAAATTATTTGTAATAATCTACTCTCGTGCTATGCGTTTTAATAATAAATACTCTATTGCTAAATTATTGACCTCAGATAGTCGTCCTTAGTACATTGCATTATTATATCTTCGTATATCAGATAAGCTTCATCAAACTAAGGACATATATATATGTATACATGAGTTACATAACACAATCTTATGTAGTCATCTATTTTTTTATAAAAATTTTTAAAGAGATACAAATAATTATTTCATAGCGTGTATCACCCTGAGTTAATTTTTTCAATCTGGAGATGTCAGTTCATATCCGCCAAAAGAATAGAAGAAAAGCGTGATAAAGTGAATTTCATATTCGTCTCAAGTTTTAATTTACACCATAATGATCGAAAAATTACCTTCAACTGGTGATTTTTTGATTGGAGTCATCCTAATAATATATTAGACTGTTTTATTATCTAAGTCAAAATATGATGAAAAATATAACTAAGACAGGTGTCTAAGTTGATTACCACCTTATAAGACCTACTTAGAACTCGATATCTATACTGCCAAGTTCTAATTCTAAATCAAGTGTACACATCTTCACATTCCACGGATACTGATAATGCGTCAATATGCAATTTGGATGTACTGGAAATGCATTAGTGAAAGTCATTAATTTGCGCGGTGTGGTTAAATATGCAAATCCCATACTTTGCCTACTCTAGCAGAGATTTTTTTCCATTGTGCAATCAAGCTTATTCTTTCGCAGTAAAGTATCTGAAACACCATGTAATTACGATTAATTCAACTTCGAATGAAAGTTATTTACTGACTTTGTGAGACATTCCACTTTCCCGTGAAGCGAAAGAGATAAGTGTGAGCGAGATAAAAATCAACTTATATTCCAAGATTCTACTTTATTTGACAGATCGAGAAAAGAAAACGCATGTTCCCATTCTGTCTTGGACTGTATGGGAGCGAAAAATACATTGTGATTTTATATAGCTAGTATGACTATAGTGTGTTCAGAAAACATCCTATTAGCATGCTAACTCATCCGAGTATCATTTTAGAAACAAACATTAAATACAAATATTGTAGGAGTCATATCATGTTATTCCAATAGTGATACTAATCACGACCTTCATTTTAATTGACAAATTCGTTAAAAAATCAGTTTTTTTTCTTCGTATAGTCGCACTCTTGTGGCGTAAAAATGTTCTTCACTATTTCAGAATTCGAGGTCAAAATTAGGAAGCTTACGTTTTAAATACTAATGCTGTCCTTCAAATGACTTTAAGGATTAAGCTCAGATGATTTGGACTCCTACAACTGTTCTATTTACCATTCAATGAGCAACATTTTGCATGCGTGCCAACGAACACCTTCTAAGCAAATTACGTCGAACATCGACACTTCCATCGCCACTCCATACACCGGACAGGGCCGTTTTAATCGCGACAGCAAATCCACGGCGCAAATCCTTCCGGCACGTCGACGACTCGCGCGTAACGCATAATCGAAGATTACGCGGCGCCGCGCCCACCGCGCCCTATCGCGCAAAACAACCGTATAACCTTAATCGGCGGGCGCCGATAAAGCCAATTATCGCGCTGCTTATTCGGCGACACGCACAGCACCCGGCCGAGAATGAATATTGCGAGATCCACAGGTTGATCCTCGTTCACCCCCCCCCCAACCCCGCCGCCGCCCTTCCCCCGCGGATAATTTCGCCGAGCGACGCGGAGCCCGGGGGCCGAGAGCGCGACGCGCTTAAGCCTCCGGGGCGAGAGGTGCGCGCGTGTCGCGCGGTTCGGAATTCAATCTGCGCGAGGGCTGTCGACCCGATGCCCTTGTACAGCGTCGCGGGACGACGTAGCGCTGAATCCGCGCGCTCCCGTGCAGTCTATCCCTCTTCGACTGGATTTAGGCAGTTGATTTTAAAGTTTGACAAATTATCCAAGTTTATATCTGTCGGCTGTATTGAAAATGTTTAAATTTTTATGAAAACCATGTTTTAAGAGAGTATGTAATTCTAATTTGTGAATTCAATTTTTGTTACAGGTAAGATCCTAGTTTCAGTTCTTTTATCCAAGAAGTTAAAGTAAGTAAATGTTTTTATTGATATTTCCTTTTCTACAGTCGCGCCTGACCACATACGCGGTTACTCTACTTTATACATTCCATACCGCGCCTGGATTTCCTAAAGATTTTACGTTAGATAGTTACTCGTGTTCAATACTATTTTATTCATAAAATTTCCGTTTATGCAATATATGAAATTTTTTATTTTATTTATACTTTTTTAGAATTTTCATACACGTTTACAAAATTTCTGTATACTTATCTGTAAACCGGTAACCGGTTGTATTTTATCAATAAATGAACAGCAGCGGAATATTTATATGATCTAATATAGTTTTTACTATGTGCATTTCTTCTAATTAAATAAGTTTAAAAATTAAAAATTGTTATTAAATTAAAAAACTTCTGTCGTCGGTTCTGAATTAAATTAATAAATACTTTGTTCGGTCTTACAGTCTTAATAATATACTCTATTATATTATACTAATATAATGACACTCAGACTGTCCTTATTTATAATCAGCCCTCAAGAATCTGAAATAAAGATTAGTAGAAAAAATAAAATGAAATAATATTAAAAATTAAAAAATTTAAAAATATATAGTAATAAACTATATTCTATATTAGTAAAGAAGAATTTGACTACCTCCACCGCCTGAAATTTAAATTTACCTTCAACCCGACGTTTCTAACCGATACGGTACATCTTCAAGGACTGAACTATATATATATCGTAAACTTTTTGTTAATTATACAAACTGCAAATTGTTACTTTTAGTTCGAATTTTACATACTTTACTGGAGCTCAAAAAAAAGAAACCAACAAAAGGAGATCTGTCAGCAACGTCTCTTAATATTCTGCGCTCATGCGAGCTCGATGCGAGCACCTCGCCAGTTGTGGATCGAACCTCCTCGCGCTCTCGCCAGGTGTCGGCGGCTAAAAAACTCGAGCGGGCTTTTACGCGATATCCCCAGTGCTTCGGCTGGTAGTAGCTTGTACACTCACGGATTATCGGATTTCGCGGATTCACTGACAGGCTCCGGCAACCTACCACCCACCCTCCCGTTCCTCGCTCTTTCTCTCGAACGTGCGCGCGCACGAATCGACATATATAAGGTGGACATTAACATGCATAGCTTGTCGGGAGGCATTTAGCAAACCTCGCTTGAATTTCTCTCTAACCCACCATCCCTTGTCTCTCTCTCTCTCTCTCTCTCTCTCTCTCTCTCTCTCTCTCTCTCCTCATCCTGTCTCTATCTCGGCTTCTCGCCTTCTCACTTTCTATATCTCTCTTATTCTATCTCATTCTTAGCCTCACGTACCATCAGGTTTTTGTCTTCATTTACGGGAGAAACTCTTTCGTACGCCTCGTTCAAACAGATGGAAGCTGATAAAATTTTATCTCAGACGAGCGATTTTTAGTGGTACGTTTCTCTTTTCTTTCGTCCCGCCCCCCTCGATCTTGCCTCAATCTCATCTCTGGTTCCACTATGCATTATATATTATCTTTTTTATTTTTTCGTCGTCATACTTCGCTTGCCACGCAATATCTTTCTTATTTTTTCAATTTACGAAAATTCAAAGCTCGGCTGGAAAATTGGGAGGACGAATTTTACTCTTGGTTAAACTTTCGGTAACGGCTGAATTTAAATTTAAGATCTTTCCCTCATTATATTTCACTTACCCTTTGCGAAATCATCGTTTACTAAATAATATTTAAAGTGAGTCAAAGCTATTAAGTTTTATTTATATTTTTCATTATTTTCAACAGCAATATTTAATTTTATTGCAAAGTTAGTAAGCCAAAGTTGGTTAGTTAAATAACACCAATTTATAATCATTAAATTAATAAATATTTTTATCGGTCTTATCGTATTTGTACAATTTTCTACTACAATAATATAATGACGGTGAGACTGGTTTATAACCACGCTCGTAGAATCAGCAATATAAATTACTACTAAAAATAAAATAAATTGAAATTAAATTAAAAATTGGAAACAATAATAATAAAAATAAACTGTATTTTATAGAAAAGGTCAACCTGCCTGTTGAAATTTAATGGTATTTATTTTCATACGATCCTTTCCAAACATGCCCATATTATATTTATTATGTATTAAAAGTCCTAGGATGTAAAATTAAAAGTATTTAAGTTAAAAAATTAAATTATGCTCCAAATATATGGGCTATTGTCAAACATTTCCAAAAAAGATAATCGAATTCGTGCTTTGGTCCACTTTTGATGAAACTGCCAACGAGTTATTCAGTTTCACTTTTAAACAACGATTCCAAATAGCCCATTCGCAAGCCATTATTTTACTCGCCAAATCCGTAAACGAGAACATTATTTTTCTTATTTGTTGCACTTATTCCCGTGAAAAATATCCAACGAAAGCCCTGCTGCTTCACTTTCAATTGTATCTTTTCTGGGCGAACCCATAAATCTTTTGCTGAAAGTTTATCTCGCGCACGTGCCGTGCAATACAGCGGCACGAAATAAGAAACCGTTACACGCTGTAAGATAATACGTTATCGCCTGCTTACAAACAAACATAGAACAAAAAACTGACCCTGGCCAGACGTACACGATTCAAACAATCGACCTTACGAAGTCGCTAAAATAGAGGGGACGATTGAAATTAAAATTGCCCCGTTTACTTACAGTTCGGATTCTAGCGGTGAGCAAACGAATTCGAGCAAATCGTCTACGCCCAATGGCACATGCCCGTCATCCATAGCGCTCTGAAATTTTGCGCAGCAACTCTGTGTGCGTCCGCATTCGTGTATACAAAAATAGCCTGCTCCTCCACCACGACGGCGACTCGGATCGCATCGAGCTCGAGCCGCCCTCTAAGTCTTATGATTCTCTCACCTCGTCCCTCTAGGCACACCTCCCTCTACCCGCGTCCACTCGGCGACCGCCGCTTTTCAACCGAGAAAATGCGGATGGGCTCGGACTCTTTAATGTTTCCTCCAAGCCCCTCCGCCCCGCCGCCCGTAATTCGCCAGCAGCGGAACCACTGATTACTTCGAAGTTATTAAGGGGCTGATACTCGACCGCCGCGCCGGAGTAATTAGGAGCTTCGGTTATAGGCCCGCGACTCGGTCAGCGAGTAATTACGCGAAAACTGGTAATGGCCGAATTGCCGTGGGTTTAATTAACCGAGAGAGAGGGAGAGAGAGAGGGAGAGAGAGAGAGAGAGAGAGCGAATGGTGGGAGCGTCAATGAGTCGAAGGAACGAGGATTGCGCATGTTTGGCATAAGTTTGTATTTGAGGGGTTGTGCTAGATTCTGCGAACTTTCAAGAAATTATTAAAATGTATACCGAAGTATTAGTTATTTTTAAGATTGTAACATATTAATTTAATTAAAAATAATTTATATTGTTTTATTATTCTACGAATTTCGAGCTCTTTCTATTTGAATTTAAAATATTCTAAAAGGTCTGGAAGATTTTAAACTCATCGAAAACTCATTTACTTATGTACATGACTTGTTTTCAGTTCCTTCATGACAAAAACTATTAAAAACATGAATGCATAACCTTCGAGTAATATGAACTATTAGAATAATTGATGTAAACAATTCTTTAATTCTTGTTCTGCTTCTAAGTAATGAAAGTGTCAGTAACGAAAAGTGGAACACTCAGCATTTAGACCAGCTGTTATAGAGCAATGAAAAAGAAAGAATGTCTTTCTTAGGCCTATTGTTTCACAACAATTAAATTTTAAATGCCTGCAACTTTTAGTGAACTTTAAATTGAACTTTCCAATTATGCTATACTACCTTGCTGAGTTGTTCTTTTCTAATGTCGAGTTTATTTTTTTTTTTTTTAAATTGAATCAATGTCAATCCTCCATCAAGCGGTAATATTTTGACGTAATCAGATCCACAAAACTCGGAAATAATAATGAAATTAAAGAAAAAACAAACGAACGTTTCGTTCATAATTCCCTAAATCACCGAAACTAATGAAATAACGGCAACGCCCAGCGCTCGAGAAGTATAAAAAAAACAAACAACCCTACTTTTCTGTGAACAATAGGAGCAAAAAGGGAGCTAGAACGAAAAAAAAAAACATTCCTCGGCCTGCAGCGCGCGCTCTCGCACCAGCGCAAAAAGAGCTTAACGCACGCAGCCGCGGAGCCGGGGAGTCGCTGACGCGCGCTTCCCGCCTGCGCGAAATCTTTACAAGCCGCTCGCTCGCCACCCCACCCCACCCCCCCCCGGCACCCTTCATCCATTTACAAGCTCGCGATGGTGTCGGGATAAACATAAGTTCGCGCCGGCGGGGCGGGGGGGGGGGAGGGCCGAGGCGGCCGGATATGCGCCCGCGCCCCGTCGCTATCTCCGACCGCAAGTCTTCTCCTATCGCACTTTAGTCTCAGCCCGCGCGGTCTTAAAGCGCGATGGAGTAGAATTACGGCCGGGCCGCTGCGAAGGGGCGCCGCCGCCAGCCCTGGCGGCGATTTCTTGCTGGAACCCTTTCCCATTATCTCACGAATGATAATTAACGTATAATTGTTATCGATAAGGATCTTGTGTACTTGAGGGGGGGGGGAGGGCGAGGAGGGAGAGGACGAGTAAGGAGCCGAGGATTAGCCGTGGGCGGGTCGCCTATTTCGTCGCGCCAGCCCGGGGCGATTGAAAATTCATTGCGGAATTAGAGCGAGTGGAGTGTTTCTTTGTGCCAGTGACTACGATACAGCCGCTTCTTCTTTTTCATTGAAATTTAACTCGCGTTGTTGTTGAAAATTAGAAGTAATTTAGATGAAGCCGGGCAAATCATGTCGTCTGGATTTTATTCGAGAAAAGTGCAGCGATTGTATGTTAATCATTTTCTTGAAAAGTTTTTCATCTAACAGCTTAAACTCCAAAAAATTCTAAAATTTATAAAAGATACATTAAGCGTTATCTATGATGATTGAAACATTAAACGAATGTCCACTACATAGTGATAGACGTAAATGTTGACAAAGTATCGTTTTTAAAAAGAATTCGTTTGTTCCTTCAAATGAGTACACAACCTTCTTAATTTAAAATAATAGAAGTATAAAGGAAGCGTAAAAGAATTCTCTTTTTTCTAAAATCTCTTTTTGTAAAATGTGAATTTTCTATATAGTGGGAAACATAAAATGTTCAAAGTGTCACGTCTCGGCATGTAAGTAACGCTGGTCCCGGCTTTAGTTCAAAAAAGGGTCATGCGACTAAAAGTTTAGTATGCCTGCCTAAGGATATTAAGTTGAAGATGGATTATATGTCGAATGAAATGAACTACCTGGTACTTATAATTGCAACGGTGCTCGAAAAAGTACGGGGCATCACCTATTGTTCGATGGCAGGGTGGAATGAGAGTACTTAAGCTTTTTAAGTTGTTTTTCTTGTTATTTGTGAAATTTATTTTCTGATTATACTTATACTTTTTAATCTTTAAAGAATTCTTTTTTAAATTTTCTTTTTCTGGACTGTTTGATAAAGAGCATTCAATCGAAACAAAAGGGAAACTTTGAAACCATCTATTGTGGCCTTTTTATTTCTAAGTTAAAGACAAATTTGTGTATCATAGTTAAAGACAAATTCAATAAGACTCTCAAAAGAAATTTCACTACCGTTCACATAATTAAAAAAATAAACGTTAACATTAAGCATTTTTGTCCTCAATTAAAATTTCATTACTCATTAGTACACAATACAATTACAGATTTATGTTTATAAGAGTACTTGAGTCAGACATTTCTTCGGATTTCGTTGCGATAATTGATGTTTTTATGTTCAGAAAATAAATATTCATTCGTGACGTGTTATTTTATTCTCTTTTCTCCATTTTACAATACTTGAAAAAGCTTTCAACAAGGAAACTTATGCTTGTTCTATAAAAGCTTACTTTAATTTTCTAGTTGATATGGTAGAATATTTTTTCAAAAACACCTCTCCAAAGCATTCATAAAATCTGGAAAGTAAAAAAAAATTATTTTTAATCCGATGAAAGAATGGTATATTTATTTTTTACTATTTGAACTATTTAATCTATTTGAAGAAAAACATGTGGATGTTGAATAAAAGCTAAATTCTATTTTACAGTACTAAGATTCTGAACTTTTCTCATCCAAAACAATGTATTCCAATTATCTCACGAGTCAAGAAATGTTTATTCGAACAAAAGCAATAATTATTAGCTGAAAGACAATTTTTCAATTTCTAAAATTTATATCCGATTTTAGTATCGCTTCAATCAATGATGCTCAACTAAGCGCAAACTACGATTTGTTAGTCAATCTTTTTTTTTTTGGACTCTCTACGATTCATTATAATAATTTAATTCTATTATTTTCCCTAGCGCCGATCTAGATTAAAGCGTATACCTTTCGGTCGCAATAGTTATATACACGAGGAAAACTTTCGGATGAAAATTTCACGGACCGCGGTGAGCCACTTCGCTCGAAACGCGGCATGAAATTTTACTCCTCAAATAATTAAAAGTTTCTTTCTTCTGTCGGCAAATAAATCCATAGCCGCCGGCACCGGGCACTCGGCCATTGTGAAATAAATATTTTCTCGCCCCCCCCCCCACCGGTCTCGCGTATGCCGGAGTCGTTCGCAACGGATAGCAGCCGGAAACGCCACCGAGCCAGGGAAACATCTTTGCGCTCTATTACAGCCTGCTTTGGAATTATCGACGAAATGAAACTCATCGGCGAGATATCGCGGCGAGCCGTACTCGAGCCGGGCTAGCGATACAAGCGACACACAAATCCGACTCTCGTACAAATTAAGAATTTCGGGCATTGCGAGTTTCGACGTAAATTCGCGTAAAAATCTTGTCATTACCGCGTGGCGATCTAACAAATTAAAATATCGCGTTTACGAATACGATTGTGAACCCTACCTGACATACACGACGGTTGCAGTTCTAACGCCCAGGAAACGCTCATTTGTTTTCATCCTTAACGTTTTCTTCGTTTTTTCTTGATTCCTTGTTCGAATCGATGCTGCATTGAATGCCGCCCCCGCCCTCCCTATCGCTCGCCAGTGTTCCAACGTTAATTCGGGCCCGCGTCTGCCGGCCCCATCCCATTCAACGAGCCCGCACCAGTGGATCATCGCGAACTTTGCCGAGTCCCCGGTGGGAGGCGGCTCGGCTAATCGCCGGTACAACCGTCGATCTCTTACGGTTAGCCGCTTAATTACTGGCAGTTGCAAGCGCGCCCCATCTCTAACCTCTCCTCTCCCCCCCCCCCCTCGTCTTCCTCCTCCGCGCGTTTATCGACATCAATTTCACGATGCAGCGGCAGCAGTAGCAGCAACAGACATTCGGTCTAATTAGCCAGATGCTAATCTTATACCTTGTACCTCGCCCGGAAGAAGTCCCGGGCGCCAGGAGAGAAAATTGGAGGTGGCGAATCGCCTCACTGCCGGTCTCTCTTACGGTTTAATTGGTTGCGGCTGACAATGCCGTTATAGATCCACGTTTCCTGCGAGACCGGAACGCGAAGAATTGTTTATCGCAATAATCAATGATCGTTGCCTCACTTGCCTTTGAAAAGGAAAATAATTATATGTTACTTGTCTACGTATTTATGTTTTTGCTTTTTACGAAAAAATTTATTTACAATACGGTATAACGACAATTGTACATAATTCAAGAAAGCGTTTGTTTTTGTAATTATAGATTAGTTGATGTCGAAAAATTGGCCTAATTTTTAGGCAAAATTTGTCTTCAATGCGGAAAGCACAGTATCGTTTGTCGATATTGGTGTTAGTCAAATTTGGTTGCCTTGTTTAATGTTGTAATTTATTGAAATTGTTTCTATTGAAGATCAAAGTTCAATGTTCTATTGATCACTGTATAGCAAGTTTAAATAAAAAATAATGTTTTGAAATGATTCATTTATAAAGTGAAATATTGGAAAACCTAAAAAGATAACACAGAAATGAAATTCAAATATGTATTATTTATAGCATCGTCAAAGCAAATTAACCATAATACAAAATCAGTCTAAGTGATTGCATTTTGAGCACGATGATACAATAATTTAATTTATTTGGTTTATAATTTACTAGTTAGAACGGCGTATTTTCACTATGTAAAAATACTCAAATGAAATTCAATAATCTTTTTGACTCGTTTACATGTCAGTTTTTTCTTCCATATTGCACAATATTTTTATGCAAATATATATTAATCAATACTTCTCACGACAGTGCTTCGAACATAATATTTTTCTCTGCTAAAACTTTTTGAATATGTCAGTCATCTCCGATTAAATGAATGCAATTACTTTAAACTCAAATACAGAAAAATTACTTTGATATGTATGGACGTTATAATTAACGTCACCCTCTCTCGATAACCATTTATACATTTTTATATATATGATCGTAAAGTGAGTGAACGGAACTTAAAATTAAAACGGTAACGAATTAAGTAGGAATCGGAAAAAAAATTCCACAATGTTATTGGTACTCATAATAATTGATCTTCTTATCTTTGGAATTCAAAAACTCTATATTTAATTGTATTAATTAACTACACTTAACTAATTTTATAATTATTTAGTTACCATATCAGTATAATTCTATTTAATAGTTTTCGAATCTAGCTTTCTTAACAATATTTAATGTCAACGTCAACAGTTATACATCGACTATGGTAAATTATTTATTAATAACAATATATGGCCTCACAAGAATGTCCCACGATTTATAAGCCTTTTCTCTTAACCTCATTTTTAACAAAAATTTAAAAGACACTATAAGAAAAAATAATATTTTTTATTATCATAAATCTTCATAATTGCTGGGACTTTAAAAATTATATATTACAATAAAACAAACATTACGATTGATACTGTAGTGCTTTTTTGAAAAAAAAGTTAAAAATGATATCCATGAGTTTAACCTGGTTATTGATCCGAGTAAAAAAAGAAAGCAATATAATTGAATAAAAACGTCAGAATATATTAAAATTTGGCACAGACTTTAAAAAAGGCACATTGTTCGTCGCATTATCTTAAAAAATAATTCATTAAACAGTAGAGTGTTCTTGTCTATTTCTTCTAGTCGCCAGAGGAATCGCGCAACAACAGCGATAACTTATTTTGAAATTCGAAAAATACGTCACGTATTCTATACGGGCTCTATAAATATCATATATATATATATATATATATATATATATATATATATATATATATATATATATATGAAGAAAAATCGGCAGAGCCAGTCCCTTAAGTTACTGTTATTCCAGGATAAAAATTACTTAAATTTCCTAAAAATTGTTCGAAATCAGTTATCAGTAACTATAAGAGATCAATTATTTTATATAATACTGATATATATATATATATATATATATATTTATTTATTTATTTATCTATTTATTCATTTATTTAATTATTTATATACTTTATACGATTGCAAATATTCAATTGCCTTTAAATATAGATTCGCCTTTATGTCAATAGGAAAATTGTCTGAATAAATACACGGAATAACTTCGGATCCTCGTCCGCGGGTACAACGAGAAAATTCCCGAGTCGCGCGCTTCGGAACAAATAAATACACGCCACTCCAACCCTCCCCTGCGACCGCGTTAAACATCGATGCTATCCGTAAAACTCTAAAATCACACCCTGGTATTTGGTCACGTGGAATAGAAAATACCCCCCCCCCTCCCTCATAGTCTTCTGATCCACGGGACCAACGAGTCGACCAATTAATCCCGTCCTGGCTCGGCCGCACTGCGATATATATATATATATATATATATATATATATATATATATATATATATATATATGCAAGAAATACCCGACAGATATTGTTGCAGAAAATCGTCCGGAGGTGATATGTATATCCGGCTTTGTGTATCCGTGTGTGCTTCGGAAGCATGTGTCGACGGTTCTCGTTCCTTTTGTTCGCGCCTACTTATAAAACGAGATTATACGATGACGCCATTAAGAACATGGAGAACAAAGACGAATGAACCGGATGAACAGTTTATCGACGAATAACTTGGCAATTAGGACTTCGGCAATGACTTCATAAAGGGTCATCTGTTATACGTTCAAAATGCGCAGGCTTACGCGGCGATTTTTGTTTCGCTTCTTTTTTATTTCGGTTTAAAATATAATTGCGACTGCTGTCTCGGTTGACGGCCAGTGCTGTCTTTATCACCTGTTCTTGTTCTTGCACCTTCCAGAAAATGTTTCTCTTTTCTTCTCTAAAGGTATATCATGTTATAGTTCGAATGATAAAAAGCTATATATTCTCTTTATATTTGCCAAAGTTATATATGTGTACTTTATAATTGTAATATACAATATATGTAATATGCATATTATATATTGCGTATGAGTGATATAGAAAACATAATAAAACATTTTACGAATAGTACAGTATCATTCAACATCCACAGTCGCGTTAATATTTACTATATATATATATAATATTTGCCTCAAAGATTCAAATAAGCAGAGTGAATCGAAAATGTTGGTGGAGCAATCTGTGAAATTTGGAATTTAGGCATTGGAAAATAAATTTTTGGGATGGTAGCATCAGTTTCGAAAATTGGTGGCTCGTAAAAAAATATCAAAATGGCAAAGTTTTGACAGCGAATTGTACTATCGTCTCCGGGTGAAATTAGAAATATAGCGTTGACACTGAAGGATACCTATAACCTCGTTAATAAATGCAACATATCAAAATATTTCTTTTTTTAATTGACAAATGTCTACGTAAAGTTCGTAATTAAACTAAGATCGCCAAAGACGATTTTGGGAAAAGAGAACACTGCGGCTGTTGCATTAGGAGCGTATACACGATAAACGTCAGGAAAAACGATTCATTCTGAAATCAGACTCTGTCCCATTCGAAAATCCGGATCAGCGCGGCGATCTTGCGGAAAAATACGCGTCGCAGTTCATTTCTTTCTCTGTCATTCTTCGGGTCGGAAAGCCGGCCGAGCCAGCGGCACGGGGGAAAATCGGCCTCCACTGGCGGAAAGAGAGAGTACGCCAGCGTGCGCGGCTGCATGTGTAAGGGAGAGAGAGAGAGAGAGAGAGAGAGAGAGAACGAGAGCGCGCTCAGCGTCGAATTCCTTTGGGCGGGAGTGGCGAGATTGAATCTCGCCGCGGGCTCGCCCATGCCACCGACGCGATTCGTCGATTGTCAAGCCGCAGGGGCGCAGGGTGGAGGGGTCGAGTGAGTCGAGGGAGGTGGGGAAATGCGCGCAACGAGCTTGCTTTTCTTGGCGCTTTTACTCCGGGGGCGAAGGTTATTTGGGATTTTCTCCTTTTTTTTTTTATTTTTCCCGCCCCTTTAAAGCCGAGAGGAGTCTTTTCTACGATTTCCTCTCAGTTTTGAAAAAAAAAAAATGCCATTATTCATTCATCGATACAGATCATCAATCGAATTATCCAAGGGCTCTCTGGCACGAACGATTCAAATTGTTAAAATTGTCATTATTAATTATTATTCATATTTTTTTTAATGGTTAGCTGGTCGCACATTTATGGACTATGTATTAAACTTGGAACTTTTTTAGAAAGAGAAAATTTTGGACCTTCGAGGAATTCAAAAAGTCCGATCGATATAGTTTTGTATACAACATTTTATATCCATCTGACATTTGAAGGCAATATTCAATTACATTACCTAAATTGTGTGTGAGTGTTTGTGTGTGTGTGTGTGTGTGTGTGTGTGTGTGTGTGTGTGTGTGTGTGTGTGTGTGTGTGTGTGTGTGTGTCTTTGGTTGAAATGATACGGAAATTAAACACAGTCCCGCTGTTCAATGAAAACATTTCAAAAACAAAATCATAAATTTTCGACGTTTACTACAATTATTCTTCAAGTTATAAATAATGTATTACATACACAGATAATTCGTTCATTGTTCAAGTAATCCCTATAGTTTGAATCTGTACTGACTGAAAACGCAAGTATTGGTGGAAAAATAATCTACTTCTGGGTGGATTTCCTATTCATAAATGTTCCATTATGAAAAGCTTCAAATAAGGTAACGCGAAAATTCAATAAAACTAAACAATCTTCGGTTTCATTTTCAGATATGGAATTGATCATTAAATTTTCTATAATATCAATTATACTTTCGTACAAGATTTGGTCTAGAATTTCGATAATGCTTTATTAAAGTTAATCCGAGTCCACGGGATTTCTTATGTACCACACGTTCATCTTTTTATTCCGGAACTACTCCCATATAACTTACGAAGCGAAGTAGTCATTAAAAAAGTAAGAAATTTGCTCGTAGCATCGACGAAGCTTCAACGCAAGAGGTATCGTTTATGTTCATCTTGGCGCTCGATCCTCCTCGATGCGCCCCTTCGTTAATCCTGCGTTACGTTACAATTTAATTATTTGCAAGCCCGTAGCCAAGATAATAGAGCGCGGATGGTGATCGAGGCCTGAAAAAGGGCTCGCTGATTAGAAAATTAATTGGCCCAGGTCTAACAGCTGCTGGGCTTGCGGCCTCCGTTCAAAATATCGCGGCCCCGCGAAGACTACGACTGCAGACAACTGCCTTTGTTTCTGGCAGCGGCTAAAATGATAAAGGGCGCGGTGAGAGATGAGCAAGGGCTCTTGACAGTTTATACACGATGATGGGGCGTAACAAAAGGACTATAAAATGAATGAGCGAGTAAATAAAATGTCGTTGAACCAACGTATTAACAATCTTTTTTTTTTTTGTAAGTAAACGTTCTTTGTATTTAATAAAAATAATATTATACGTGAACCTTTGAAAACTTGTATTCTTTACAATCGCTCTTAACTGTTACATTAATTAATGAAAATTAAACTCTGACTTTTATCGCTTCGCATTCCATTTAATAGATATTGAATAATACTAACGTTTTACAAAATATTTACGCGGTGCACTGTAAAACTCAAACTTATATATATATTTAATGCTTTAATATCATTAATATTCGTTATATTAATTTACCGAAACTTTATTGCAATTTCCGTGACAGAGTTATCGGCCGGGTCTTTAAGATTTTACGGGGCGTGGAAACAATCCAATAATCGCTTCTCATAAAAGAGCAACGATAATAGTCGATCGGGTTATCATCCATATATAAAACTTCACCAAGTACTTCTTGCAAAATTTAATGAGACTTTTTGTGCGCTTGTAGGAGATTAAAAAATATCAGACATATTGCTTTTAATTCAGCTTTAAGACTTTTAGCCGCGCATAAAGAACAAACTGCTCATTTTCCTTTCTTTTAAAAGGACACGGAATTTTTAATATCGCGACCCTGCACTTTGCTCGTCATTTAATTCTGCGATTGGAAATATCTCTTAAGGTTATTTATTCAAAAATTTTACTATCGATTAATAATTTGTTCTCTTAAACTAAATTTTACCATTAACATGTATGCCTTCATCTAACATTAGAAAATTGATAGTGCTAAATTGTCTCAAATATTCTGAAACATAGCTTAAATATTTTTCAAGGAGTTGTATAAAGATATATATATATATATATTTTTCAATCAATCGGAAGAAACAGTTTGGTCATGCAAAAATATAAAAAGTTTCATCACCTGGCGAAAGCAGTCTACGAAAACAGCTACGCAAAACATCTCATCTCATCCGACAGGACGCAAACAACTCTACGTCCGCATCGAAATGTGGAACATCCACGGCGCTGCCCGCTGTTCCCTAGGCATTCCGCCTCGCGCGCTGTCCATACAGTATACACATATAACTGTGCACGCGCTGTCCGCAAAAGTCCATGAGCCAGGGAATCGCGGCGCTGGTCGCTCGTAAAGCCGGGAGTCCGATCGAGCCTTCCGCGAAACGAGGAGGCGGGTGGCGCGGGGGGAGGGGGGGGGGGTTGGCGAGGGGCCGCAACGCTTGCCATCGGAAATTGTCAGTTCCGCGACCCGCTAATGCCCTTCCCGTGGACGATAACGCGAGCGCACGTCCAGCTCCCCCACCCCCCGCGCCACCCCTCTCCCAGAGGGTGCGGAGAAGTGCACGGCAATGACGAGTCGACGTTATGTATATATATATATATATATATATATATATATCGCAAACTCCTTCCTATACTCCAACCGTCACTGCGTCTCTTTGGAAGCCGTCACGAAGGAGAGCCTCGTTGAGCCGTTCAGCTCGTAAAAGTTAATATGCGAAATTGTCGGATATTAGGCGATGCGACAACTGATCGTGCCCTGAACTTCGCGTGACAATTGGACCGGTATAAGGGGTTTTCTGTCCTTTATTATCCAATAAATACAATTGTCATTATTCAGTGGGACATCGTTCTATGCAGTTTTTTTAGTTAGTAGTTTGGTGAAATCCGCATAATATTTTGACATTTTTATATATATTATACATATATTTAGAACTCTTCATAATATTAAATGGACAAAAACATTATTTTTACTCAAAATTTAAAGCATAAATTTAATACGCCTTTAGCCAATATATAACTACTGAAAAGGATTACAAAGTTTCAAAAATAAACAATATTCCCATTATTTTCCTTTGTCCTATAATACAGTAAATGTTTTTCCTCCTTTCAATTCCAATCCTGATTTATTTTAGCTCTATATTTTACGTCGGTTTCGCTTATACCCGGTCATAATAAAATTTTTCCTCTTACAGCTTAAATATTTCGTGCACGGCTTTATAAACTTATATTTATGTGATTTTTGGCAAATTCTACGAAAAAATGTATGAAATAAAGTGAAAAATTTGTCGGCCCAGAACAGTAGCTCTTTATCATTTTTATATGATGCAGCATTTAAACATATAATTAACTATTGGAGATTCCTTAGCATGAGAATATTAAAATTTTTTAAATTCGCGTCGTTGTTGCATTATTAAATTTATATTAGTTAATAAAATATTAAAATTCTCCTGAATGCCGGAGCCTTTAAGATAATATTTAGAAGCTTCGAAATATTTTAGTTTCGATCTTATTTATTCAATTAAAATTTTATTTCACTTTATTTTCTGCGATTGCATAGCTAAGCAAAATATCTGATGAACTATAGAAATTAAACTGCTTGGTCATCAGAGTTTATCCGAGTTTGCGCTGAAAATATTTCAGCTATTTTTATGAGGCTATAAATGGATCATAAGGTCTCCCTCATCATCCTGCGTATATATCATTTATTGCCGTTTAAAATAAAATCGTGAAATTTTGTTTTTGTTGAATTTCCAGGCTCTTTTATTAATTATTTCGGCTCGAAAATAGCAAAGTGAAAATTCTTCATTCAAAAACTATTCGATAATGTGCCCGTCAGCTGTATTTATTTTTAATTATTTAAACCAACATTGATTTCAGCGAGAAAGATGATAAAGAATCCTTGTTTTTTTTCATTAACAGTCCTAGAGAGGGAAATGTAGCTTTTGTGAAAAAATTCATCTAGTTTAAAAAAGTTAATTAAAACTTAAACATTTCTTCGTTTTTCCTGCCGTATCTTCTGTGTACAAAAGGGAGATTAAAAAAAATGGCAGACCGAATTTTAAAAACATCATATTCATTTAATCTTTTGCGTACCCGCATGTAAAGAATTTTTAATTCGCAAATTCGCCCCTTCTCCCCCTTTCAACAAGGTAACGTTACTTTTGGGCGCCTTGCTGAAAAATTGCGGGATTCAACGCCGTCGACCGCCCCTCTTTTTAATAAACAAATTCTAGGTTCGAAATCAAATCAATGACCTCAGAAATTTACGATATATACATGAATATTAAGTATTTCATAACTTTTTTCTTTCGTTAGACAACAATTTATCATTTCATCAACAATCAGTTATTAATAATCCATTTTTGTAAATGGAAAATTGCAAGCATATCACATTCGATAGGAATTGCTTCGGTGTTTGCTAACTGCTCTGATCTCCGCAGTTAATCTATACATTTTTTAGATTTATGGATATTTAATACACACACGTTTCATACAAAACTATTCGTTCGTAATGCACAACGCTGTATGAAGCAACGTAAAAAATTATTTACATTAATGAGAATGTAATAGAGCTCGTATTTTTCAGAAAGCTCACTTTCTACATAAAATGTTAAGATCGAGATGATATAAAAAATATAATTCTAGGTTCTACTAATCTAATAATCTACTAATAGAAAAGGTGAATTACATTTTTTAATTTAAACTTGTAGCAATTATTGATAAAGATTTTTAAACATGTCTTTTTTACAGTTGTGAGGATTAATATATTTATAGACTTTCTAGTTATGTAAAATAAAAAATGGACGTTACATAAATAAATAATATCGATAGCTTACCCACTCGAGTGTTATACGATATCTGTCCAATGTCTCTCATGGTGGCGATATTGATGGTCTTTGAAACATATAAAAAAAGGATTTTTTAAATAAATATATAAGATACTAGGTTTTGTTTCACAAATAAGAATTTATTAACTCTAACAGTTGTTTCACGCCATTCGGAAAGGTAGAATAGAACAAAAATATAATAGTTCAAGGACTTTATTACAAAGAAACATGAATTTTTTTGTTGTAAATCCAATATATATTTCGGACTATATACTTTATTCTTAAAATGTATATAGAAGTAAAAGAGAGAGACAGATAGATAGATAGATAGAGAGAGAGAGAGAGAGAGAGAGAGAGAGAGAGAGAGAGAGAGAGAGAGAGAGAGAGAGAGAGAGAGAGAGAGAGATCTTTAAGCACAATAATTAAATTACATGTACCTAAAAAATAATTTTAATTGTTCCTGTCCAACCGACATCAAGCAGGTGGTAAAGTTAAAATAAAATCAAATCATAATCAGAAAATACATTCAACAATCATCGAAAAACGTAATATTTTTCAGATTATATCATTGGCACCTAAATTTCACAGTATAGAAAATATTCATTTTGATGAGTTTTGTTTAAAATATTTTATATTTCTCACAGAAATTTGTAAAACCATAATTTTGATGGTCTACGCAAGAGAAATTTAATTTTCGACAAATTCATTAATGATATTTTCAACCGTACCCAAATAATGAAATTGATTGAGTAATACTAAAATTGTGCGAATGCAGTACATAGAAAACAGATCAAAATTCATTTGGGAAATTTTTAATCTATATATATAAAGTGAACTATAATGAATTCGATAACGATCGCAAATAATAATTAAAAATAATCCTAAAAGCGATTTTCATTTAGCGAGAATTGGATCAATCACAGTTTTCAACAGTTACGTAATTATACTGAAAATTCCTCCTCATTACTCTCTAATTTTTTATTAACGGGAGCGATAACTTCGCCCTCCACTCGTATGGCGTTGCGTAATTTACGAACGATCCCTCAACCATAATTATTGCACGTACGTCATAATTTTTTTAATTAAAATTTTCCATACCGCCGTAATTCAAAACGCCTTTCCCAATCAAAAAATATTACGGACCCGTTTCAAGATAAAAAAAAAAAAAAAAAAAAAGAAAAACCCAAAACAACCACCTCCCCCCAAAACTCCCCATGCTCGACGACGAAGGAACTCGACGAATGAGCGAAAAAAGTCGACGCCCTAGTTAGAAAAATAATTTGTGCGTATTGCGACTCTCGAAGACGTGAAAGTTATGCGCGCCTGTGCGTGCGTGCGTGCGTGTGTAAGAGGGAAAGTGAGAGAGGGAGAGTGGGAGAGAGAGAGAGAGAGAGAGAGAGAGAGAGAGAGAGCAAGCCTCTACGCCGAGCGTCTTAGATTTAAAATCCCCTTGTCTCTCCGGCTCTAATTTCGCGCGGCCAGTTCTTGCGCAAACAGTGGAGTACGCGAGGGCGCAACGGGCGCACCCGTGACGATTAACGAGAGCCGCGCGCCACTTGTGCGGGCCACGCGCCCTGCTTTACAATGCCGGTAATTGCTGTGGAACTGCAGTGCACGAGTGCACACACACACACACACACACACACACACACACACACATATATGTATGTGTGTGTGTGTGTGTGTGTGTGTATATATGGATGGGAAAGCGTAGAGCGCGGAGTCGGGCGCGCGTTATAGGGCGAAGTCGCGCGCGAATGGCTATTAAAACTCCGACGGTTAGTTAAGCCCTTGAAGCGTGCATTCCTCCCACCCCGACCACTAACACACGGGGCTTTTTTCGATTCCGTCGCTAAATGCGCGCATAGCCGAGGAGTTCTCTCAGTGGCGTGTTCTGGGTCGCGCCTTTTTTTCCCCCATTTTTTCCATTTCTTCTTTCCTGTCCATTTAAGTAAAAAACCACGGCCCTCTGCAAAATTCGCCCGGGCCTCTTGATTTTTCCTGCGCTCAGAACATTTGGCTGTCCGCAATTGATTTCCGTCCGCGGCCCAAGGGGTCGGCGACAATCGCTGTGATTTTTCATCGACAAGACATCGTAAAAATTGGCCTCGGGAACATATCAGCGAATGAGCACTGAATAATCGCTGCTGGTAAAGGAGATATAGTAAGGATTAATCCCTGGGGATTAGTAAAGAATCGGCATATGAATTATTAATAATCTACTCGTTAGTAACGGATTGACAATTAAATTATCTATTTTTTTACTGTGTATTAGTGAATTTAATTTGTATTTTAATTCTTATAAACTAACAATTATTTTTATTGGTCCTCCAGTCTTTATAAAGTATATAAATATAAACTGTATTTATCATAATTTTATAATGACATTTAGACTGTCCTAGTTTATGATCCCCGTAGAATCTGAAATGTAAAAATAACTATTAAAAAACAATAACAAAAAAAATCAATATACCATTGCTAGAATAATCTGATTGATACCACCACCACTATCGAGTGGTGTATCTACACCGAATCGACGCATTTCCTTCGACTAATGTTTCGAACCACGTCGGCAGATAAATCTATTTGGTAAATTTGATGGTGGTAATAGTTAGATTATCCTTCACTAACAATAATATATCGATTATTATTAATTATTATTATTATTATTATTATTATTATTTATTATTTATTATTTTTTATCAGTGGTTTTTATATTTTAGATTCTACAGGAGCGATTATGAATGTAACAGTCTTTATTTTAACAAACAGATTTGATTTTAACAATAATGTATATACGCTAATTGTTGGTGCTCGAATCATTTGACTATCTGAAGAAAAAGTTATAAAGAACTATATCGATCGTTTTTATTAAAAATTCAAGAAATTTATTGAAATCAGTTTAACAAATAGTGAACAAAAGATTTCAATCAGTAATGTCATAGTAACGAAACTGTTTGCTTTAAAAGCCACTAATTTAATCAGTAATTATTTACTGATTATCATTAGTTTTTTTTGTTGTGTAAATTGTAGTGTAAATATAAGCAATGATAAAATCTGTAACGTATAATATAAGCACTTGATCTACCGATACACATCTACTAGTAATTTATTAGTCATTGCGTTTTCACTGAACTCGAGGATTTATCATTGGATCCATTTTAGAGAGTACTGGTTCAGCAAAAATATTTTCAAGTTATTGAGCTTCAGTTGAAATTAAATATGATAATCTAAGAGTCCCTCAGAAAATCGAACCTAGCAGAAAAGGGAATTTGATTAAGACATACAAAGAATCACAGATACGAGTACAAATTGCAAGGTAACCACGAAAACATACGAGAATGAGAATGGGGAGAAGAGGCTAACTTCTGTGTGTGTGTGTGTGTGCGCGCGTGCGCGTGCGTATGTATGAGAGAGAGAGAGAGAGAGAGAGAGAGAGAGAGAGGGAGAGAGAGAGCAAGAGCGATCCTAAAGTTTGCCCGAGCGATTTTCCCCAGCTGTGTTATAAAAACAACAGCACGCGCTCCTATACTGAGCATGAAAATAATCTCTTCAACTTAGACGTGGCTAAATAAACGCGAACCACCGTTTCTATACGCTTCTGGGTCTGTGTGCGAATATGTACTACCAGAAAGGACCAAAGCCATTGAATGTGTGTGTGGGTGCAGACACGCGCGCGTGTACCGAGGCCAACTTTCTAACGAGTTCGCGCCTGCGAGAATTTTTACCTCATTTCTTTATTTGCGAGCGCGCTCGCGCTCGCGACTTCGCCGAGGCGCGGCCTCGTCTTCTTTACGATTCGCCCTTGCGTGTGTATAGTCGAGCATTAGCGGCAGCTCGTCTGCTCGGTGGAGAAAAAGTCGAAGGTTCGAGGGATTTTGGGTGTAAAAAAATCTACGAGACCGTCGACATAGCTTTCGTAAATTAGCAAACAAAAATTGAGTTGTTCTTCACTGTAGAAAATGATGGTCACTGTTTTAGACTTTCTTTTTCTAATATTGCAAATCTGAATGATATATGCGATTTTCTACTGGTTACTTACATTTTAAATATTCACTTTGGTTAATATATACAATGTAAATCGGAAGAATATTCCGTAACGCTCAACAAATATTTTTATGGATTTACATATTTATATATATATATATATATATATATATATATATATATATATATATATATTAATAATATTTCTCAATATTTTATTTCATATCTTACACATCGATTTCTGTTACTATTTCCAAAATACTATTTTATTATAAATTATATTATTCAACTATTTTTATATATATTCAAAATTTTAAAATACTTGAGATACCTTTCCGCGCTGTTAATAATAGCGTGTACCTCCACCCTGATTTTTGTTCACGTTCAACAAATTGATCGATGCTAAACTGAATTAACCTATCCATCATCTTGTTTCCTCGTACATTAGTTTCTACTTAATTTTATCAAATCTATTTTACTGCTGTTCAAACTGAATCTACGATATATATATATATATATATATATATATATATATATATAACTTTAAATTTTATTTATCAAATGGACAACTCTCGGATGGCTAAATGCTTTTTTATGTATATATAGATATATATATATATATATATATATATATATATATATATATATATATTTAGTACATCTAGAAATACCAGATGAAAGTTCGGATAATTTGAAACGACTTGTGGCATGCACTAATGAAGTCGAACGAAAAAGTTTCCAGGAATAGTTAAAAGCAGACTAGGGCGAGATAAAATCCTTGGAGAGTTTACTGGGAATCAAATAAAAGTATATATAAAAAAAAAAGGTCGGGGTATATAGCGGGGAGAAAAGTTCTTGAGCATCGAGCAAGAGCGGAAGCAAGGCTGTAAAAAGAATGCGGAATATCTAAGTTTGACCTTAAAAGCAAAAAAATTATTTCATTTTTTAGACCAGGCTGGATCTTGTCATCGAAAACTTTAAATTTAAATGTAGTTCACCATCTATATAATTATGAGGTTCGCTTTTATATATTCGTGAAAATAAAATTGTCATATACACGAGTCATAGTATTTTTTTTTTACAGCGACGCATAAGTATAATTTATAGGTACTTTAAATAAACTTACGAAAAGGAAACTGTTCCTATTCATTGGCAATATCTACAATTGCGGTTCAATTTTATAAGATATTTTATTCAGCGCCGCAAAACAAAATTGAATATTATATGAGGATTATTTTTCAAACTTGAAATGGCGTTCGCGAAGGTAGCCTGATAAGGGACTGAGGGCGGATAGTGGGCGGAGGGGCGCAAAAGTAGCTTGGGTGATGAGGGGCGGGAGTACATAAAAATTCACATAGGCAAGACGCACAAGAAGTATGGCGATAAATTCTTCCAGAAAATAAAATGGTAAAGACTAAAAAAAAAAAAAGAACGGCGAGGCGATGGGGGATCGGGCGAGAAAACCAACAAAGTAAGTCAAATCGTCGAGTGGAATACGGCGTGGAAGATGGGCGAGAGTGGAGATGGGAGCAGGGAATGGGAGGGGACGATAAAAAAAACTGCAGAAACCTAGGGGACAAATAAAAAGTGTGAGGTCGAAAGTGAAAGAGCGAAAGAGAGGGAAGGGGAGAAAAGAACGGATCGACCGACACAGGCGCGCGTACTTGTATGTACGTATGTGCGTATGCGTACATGTGTGTGTGTATATGTGTATTCCCCACGTTGTTGCCAGCGGTGACATTTATTTGCCCCGGAAACAGCGTCTCGTTTTGTACCGTCGCGCTCCCCGACCCTCGGCAATACCCATTTTTTTTCCACCTTCGCGTCGCGTCTCGCTCACTCTTGGTGCCTCGACGTTTCCATTTCGCGGGGAGTCGCGCGGCGCCGAGGATACAATTAAGTTCGGAATGGCGAAGCACCGGTTTCTCAAAATGAAGATAGTCCCCCGAGACGGGCATTTTTTTTCCACGCAGATTTTTCCATGATTCTCTATTATATTCTGAAATATCCCGATTTACTTTGAACGTACGGAGTGTATTGTGGCGTTCCACAGTTTTTCTTTTTCGTTGCTCGACTATGCTCATTTTTTTTTTTTTTGCCAGAACCATAAATTTATACGCTGAGTTCTATATAATATATGTAATGGAGCTGAATTAAATATTTTAACTATCGTATCGAAGCTGTACTTGGAACTTTGAAAAGTTAGATCTAAGATAAAAGGGAAGGTAATATTAATAACCTTTTATAATGGATACCTTGCGAAAAAAGAACTAATAAAAAATACTTTAGTAAAGAAAAAACTCATATTCAGAGATATTGAGAGAGTTGAGAATAATAAGTGGACTCCATTAATAAAAAGCGAAAAGGATATTTATTCTCCTTATAGAAGTGCGAAAACTTCGAGTGAAGCATGTATGTAGGACAGGTAAAATAGCGTTTATTTAGCTGAGAAAAGTCGTGAAAATACTGAAAGAATAATATGATAAAGATTATTTATGCGTATAAAAGTTAGAAAAATATCCTTCCGATATTCCACTGTACTCTGTACATGAGTATCCTTCCGGGTACTCTGTACTGACTGTCTTTTCAAATTCGAGCATTTTGAAAAACGGCGAATTTCTGCGTTCTCATTTTGTCAACGGCTCTGAATAATAATACACGAGAAGAAATTTACCAGGGAACAAACTAGACTTTCGAACAACTTTTTTCTGAGATCCCAACTGTAGACTGTCGATCGAAGTCGATCAACTCTACAACAAAACTTTTGAATAATGCATTGGACATGAATAGAGCAGTTGGATGCTGAAGTAAGTCGAATACGTACCTTTATAATAGTATCTGAGTTAATAAGAAATTATTCAAATATCAAGGGATTTTAATTAGGTTCAAATCACTATCAAATAATTAACCTGCATGTGTAATGAATTTCACAAGTAGCAGTTTTCAATAACTGCAATGTGAGAGTTAAAGTGATCTACAACTGGAGGTAATCATAATTTTCAGCATATATAATACATTAAAATTAAAAATTCTACTTATGTTGACTGTTCTGAATTAAATTAATAAATATTTTTATCAGAGATATATATATATATATATATATATATATATATATATATATATATATAAATATTATTTCAGATTCTATGGGGGTGATCATAAACAAGGACAGTCTGACTGTCATTATTTTAACTAATATATGATATTATAAAGACTGTGAGACTGTGAGACTATGAGATAAAAATATTTATTAATTTAATATATAATACAACTAAAATTTAATAATCGGTCAAGGAAATCTCCAATGTAAACCTGGAACAGTACAGGATCTGAAACAGTACTTTCGAGTACACCGCAAAAACTAGTTTTGCCCAATTTTGGAGCATACATCAAAATTACAGAACGTCGCTTTTACGTAACTTAACTCGGAAAAGAACTAAAATAACAATGCCAGGATCTAAGCTTACGTAACAGACAGCAAGAGAGCAATGTTTTGAATGCCTTAAAGAAACGAAATATCCTTAGGATTGCTGGATAAATACTTCAATGATAAATCGACTACCCTATGTTTTGCAAATAAAGTTACTCGTGACCCCTGAACGACAAAAACCAGTCTGTCGCTGATTCAGAATGAGCCTTAGGAAATTAATAATAGAATTTTTTTGAAAAAGAAGAAAAGAACCAATTTGTTATCGAGCAATTTACTCGAATAGATTAGGCGATAGGTACGAGACACCACAAACTCTTGTTTGTTTGATCAAATGCAGAATATAATCAACTTTCCAGAACTCAGTAATAACGCTAAATGAGATCGATGATTGAATAAATATAGTGAAAGTAAATACCAACTTAGAATCCCATAATTTAATCATACGTGTACTACTGTACCCTGTAGACAGTTAGTAAATTTTTACTATCTATAGTAGATATGCTTAAAAGGAAAATGTATGTTGGCAAACCTAAGCAAGAGAAAAAGACACAGGCAGCAAGAAGAACATTATATCATTAATTTTATATTACACTATAGCTCCAATAAATCTTCCAGGAACAAGGAAAGAACTAAATATTCCTACTAATTGGACGCGTTTCATAGACCAATCGAGAGTCGTCCGCGAAAGAATCGCCGGCGGTCCGTTAAACTTTCAATTGCAAAATACCGTAGCTCGAACTCGCGAAAGACTACAGAAGTTGGAAGGCTTGAAAAGGCTGCCGTCGCCGTCCTAGCAGAAAAGCACACGGTATTACCAATGAATAAGTAACGAGAGAAACTCGGACTCCCCGTGGCGCCGATCGAAAACGCCCGCCGTTCCCGGAGACGTCGCGCGAGCGCGCGCGCTCGGTCATAAATTTTCAGATCGAATAATTCATCCTTGGTAAACACGAGGAGGTTGCTCGCGCGCGCGCGCGCGCGCGACGCAAGAGCTTAGCTGGCCGATCGATCGCCCGGTATGTTGGAAAGCCCGGGAGCTTGAGTTTCGCCGTGCGCGTATAGAAAAGAAGACGTCGCGCGTTCGGGTGACGATCCGTTCTAGATCCTTTTTTTTTTTCTTAAACTGATTGGATTATAAACTGCGGAGAGAGCGTCTGTTTTACTTAAACAATACACCCCGAATAATGGACAAACCAACGCGATGGATATTTGAAGCGTATGGATCGTGGCTGGTTTCTTCTTGATTTCGCATCTTCTTTACTATTGCATTAAGTACTATTATCTTATTAAGTATACTAAGATTATTAAATTGAATTGATAATCTGTTCGACATTATAATCTTTCGAGTAATGAATCAGCCTCAACATTATGTACTTTAGATAATACACAGATACGAATGCTAATATGGTAACAGAAACTATATGAATTTATTTACAAGTACAATACAATTAATGTAAAAATTACGTATTCTGCTTTATAATATTTGCGCTACAACTGTGACTCTACAACATTATGACGGATTAGTACAAGTCCAAATGGAAGTCGAGATGTATGAATGTATACACAACGGTTGTGAGAATTATTTTTATCCCCTCACTCGGGATATAACTGAACGTTAGAATAATGAAATGGCCAAGTGAAAAGAGATCAGATTGTCACCTCTAATCCATCGGCTCAAATGATGTAAAATAATGGCTTCGTGATTCGTGCCCTCTTATAGACCTGTAGAATAATGATAGAGTCGAAAAAAATCGCATGACTTGCTTCTAGTTCACCGATCTTGGCACATTTCTTTACTATTTGGTTTCATTGTCTTAAAATTCTTTCAAAATTCTTTCAAATACTAAAACACATTACAGATATATATAGAATCTTCTTATGCTTACTTAACACAATGAAACTTTTCTAATAATTATATCGTCACCGATCTTAATCAATTCCTTGACTTTGGTTTTATCTATCAAGCACTCAATTTTTTAATGCTTTTCAAATCAAGATCGAAAGAAGAGGAAGAAAGACATGCATATATAGATGATTTTTATACAGATGTAGCAGGTTTCTGTTAAAAATGTAGAAAGTAATCTTCTCAGAATATCGAAAATAAAAATAAAAAATTTAATAGTATGTATCTTTGAAGACTTATTCGTATTTTAAATATGTATCAAACTTGGTATTGTCAGCTAGTAGAGAATAATTCGAGTTTCCGTATTTCATAAAAACTTAAAGCAATGCTTCTGTGTTATATTGACTGACGTGACTGGATCTTGGCTTTTATTTACAGTAAATAACCATGACAGATGGCAACAAATATTATTCAAAAAGCACTTATTCCCAAGCGGCATTGCCGGAAACAAATCGGTATAAAAAAAAAAAATCTTAAACTAAAACCATCGCATAACGACCCGGAGATAGCATCGTCCTAAATTAACATTCGGACGTTAATTCAAATCTACGAGCGACTAACCGACCATCCCAGCACGGCGAAATCACTCTTCATTACTCCGCGGGCGCGCGCCGGACTATTTTCGCAAAGAGCCCCCTTTGCGAAGGGGGTTTAACCACCCCCCCCACCTGCCCGCTCACCCGGCCCCCTTTGAATAATTCGAAAAGAAGAGCGCCGCGCCGAGCTCCGACGAGGGGTCGAGGCCTCACTAAATCTTCTCCACCCACGACTGCCCTCCACCCGTCCCCATGCCACCGCCCGCGCTGCAGGGAATACCGGACAACAGGTGCAGTTCTCCTCCGGAAGCTCGCGGCACCGGGCGGAAACTTGGCCGTGGTGCGGAGCGTACGAACCCCCCTCCCTCCCCGACGACGGAGACAACTTCTGCGGGATGTCCCGTGAGTTCCGGCCGGCGCAGGGAGCGGGGTGGAATACACGCCGAGAGATGGGCAAGAGGGATTTTCAGTTTTCGGAATCGACCAGGTGAACGCGAACGCGTTCCGAAAAGTCCCAATAGCCGATTTTGAGCTGATCGAGTCATTTTTTTATTATGCCTAAATAATTTTCACAAGTTTTTTTTTTAAACAACGATGCACATTTGGCGAAGTGTGATACTTCAAGATTTTACTTTAGATTATTCATTAATTTATCTATACATAGATCGTTTTTACGAGAATTGTAATCCGAATATTCGTTTGAATACTTTCCATCCTTTTAATTAGGATCTATTTGTAAATCCCAAAAATATTGAATGCAAATTTTTTCAAAATTTCTTATTACATCATCTGAAGTAATCTTGAGACGAATATTGAAATTTAAAAATAATTTTTTAGTTAGAAATTAGAGGATACTTTTGTGAACGATTGTGGTACTCTGAATTTACGTTTAGTTTGATAATTTCTGCATCACTTAATGTTTTTCAGATATTCTCATCATAAATTTAAAAAGACTGCTTTCAATTTGAATTTCTAGAAGCTTTCTTTTTTTAAAATTTAATAAAGTTATTTTAAAATATTAGTCTGGAACGTCACCCGATTGAGTTTCTTTGAATATTTGTTTTTCATCCAGTGAAACGTAATTAGGTCAAATTTTTTTTGTTTGGCTCCAGGGCAGCCTTTTCATATTTTTACAATTAGAGTATTCAAGATTTTTAATTAATCGGTTTGTAATCCGTGAGTTGACCAGTCTAAATTTAACATTAATTTAGGGCATATAAAACTTAATTCATAGATTGTTTCAGCTTGAATTTTAGTATATATTTGACTTGTCTTCAATTCATTCTTCGACGAAAAAACAAAGATGTTCAAACTAGCTGCACGATATTTGAAAGACAGCGAATGATAATTTAAATTGTTCTCACTGATTTTCTGAAGAAAAAATTAATGCAGAGTTTCATGTAACCTCAAAAATATATAGAAAGCACTGCTGATGTACTGCAAACTCTTCAATTAAAACCATATTTCATTTTTCTTACTAACGCAGCTATATTGCAGCAATGTACTGATCATTTTAATCATTTTCTAATATAAAAATATACGAAATTTAGAATCTCAGGAAACGGTAAATAATTATTAGTTTATTTCTCATTTAAGTATTCTATTATACTAGAAATTCGTCGAGTAGGAGAGTACATTGAATATTCTTCATCAATGAAATTATTAAATTTAAAAATTAATACAGTTTCCAATCTCATGCACGCGTCAAACTTTCAGACCATAATAAATTTTAAAATCTTCGTCACAATAAAAGTTTTGCATTCCCGACCTTACTCTAGGCTTTATCATATATTATGTCATAATGCGTTTCTTATTCAAAATGAAGATTTTTTTGCTTTGTGCTAGACGTAAGGTAAGCCAGCGCGACTTGAAAATCGAATAATAAGATTATCTTTTTAAGGAACATAAATTTATCCAATGAAAGAAGGATAATGATTAGGTAACATTCACAATTGCTTCGCGCTAAAAATAACAAGAGAAAGAAATAGTTTGAAGAAATAGTTTGTACCTACAATTGGGTTCACGTATGCCTAAAAATCCTTGACGAGGGCCTTTTCTGAGGGAAAGTTTCAAAAGCATGACTATTCGCTATTCACTACAGATTCTATCAAACGATTTAAAGAATATGTTGAGTTTATCAAAAAGCTCACTCCATTAAATGAAAATCGAGCGGACATTTAATTAATTTACGAAACGGTTAATTACATTTTTATACTAACAAAACCTCCGTTTGAGCCATCGCCGTGTCCGCGCCAAATTATAAACTGAGTAATAAACGAGTCCGTAAATTTACGCTTGTTTTCAACTTTGTGTCAGTTTAACGTTTTAATTAAATGATTATATTGTGGATTTGAAATTTTAAGCACTTTGAGAAAATCTTCCTTTGCTCATTGTATTATCTGTGTATTGTATATTTTTCATGATTATTCTAATTATAAATGAACTGTTTTAACATCCTCCCACTGAATACCATGGCCATTGGTCTCGGATTGTAACGAGTGATAGGAAAGTGACACTTTTTCTCATTTAAGCTTTATTTGATAGATTATGATTAAATAATAATTTTACTTACTTAATAAATAATTATTATGGGCAATTCAATCCCTTTTTTACGTCATAGAATTAAACTTATGCGAATTCGTTGGTTTATGTATATAGATATAGTCAATAGTATTAAACTAGTTGAACTAACCGCCTTTTTTCAGGATCCTTACATAATAAAACAACATAACATAAACAAAAAATGATTAATTAACATTTAATGCAAACTATTGGAAAATGCTTTGGATGAATTTTTTATCTGTCAATCCTGAATTCCTTATTATTGTATTATAATTTATTTTTGCCTGCCCTGTATCACACTTGAATCAAGACTATTTTTTTTTCTCGCTTAAATTTTCATTAGCGAAGTCCGTAGAAATAATGTACAATATCTAATCAAGAATTATTTAGTTGATAAGAGAATAAGTTAGATAGAAATATTAAGACTAGAGCATGATAGTGGCGACTAAAACTGTCTAAACCGAGCATGAAAAGTGCGAGCGATCTCCCATCATTATTTCAAGTCTCCGTGTTTGTACACGTATACGGATTAGAAGAGGATGGGAGATTGGGCCAACCCTTTTCACACTTGGTCTAAAAACTCTGCGCCTATATAAGAGCTTTGACTGAGCAAACTCAATTCTTTATACATCTAGAATTCTATTACAAATGATTTTAGATTTTAAATAGTACCATCGGAGAGGATCTTCATTCACTTTTAGATCAGATTTAAATTTATTTCGATTTAAGACGACGACATGAAACGATTAGCCCAAAGAAAAGCACAGGATACGCGAAGTATAACAATATATAAAATGACAACTAGAGCGAAGGCCGAGTTTTTGGCTCGCCAATATTCGGTATCGGTATGAGCTCGGGGCTGGGCAGAGGTCGGGGACAAAGAATAAAAAGCACGTGCCGCCTGTACAGCGCGAGATAGAAGACGAAGGGGGCGGGGGAGGCGGGGCGGTGATGGAGGAGCGTAAGAGGCAGCTGTTTCTCCGTAAGGCCAGACTCGATGTTTTTCGAAGCTGCGCGAGGCGCCGGGCATTCATGAGTAGGGGGGGGGAGGGGAATGCGAGGGTTGAATGGGAGATCTAGAGAGGGTATAAGTTTGCGTATACACAGGCCGGGCGGAATAGCCGGGGCGAACGCTCTGGCAAGTCCCGCATAAGCCACCCCGGGAGAAGAGACACCTACTGTACATATATATATATATGTATATGAGTTATCCGATGCACACAATTTTCCCGAGTTTATGTATATACGATCTGTACAGGGCTATTGCATCCCTGCATATACATACACATATACATATATAAAAGTACATACATATTGTTCGCGAGTGTATAGGATGAATTTTTGAGCGAAATTTTTTCATTTTCTTTATTTCTTTCTTTCTTTCTTGTTTCTTTTTTTGGGTGATCGGTTGGCTCGTTTTTTTTTTTTTTTTTTTTTTTTTTTTTGGCTCGTCGGCAAACGGGCGCGAAAATTGATTTACCGTGGATCGGGAGCGCGAGAACGAGATTGCCGAACTAGCTTGCGACGTTAATCGGGATTTTTCCTGTTTTTTTTTTCGCTCGTTCGACCAGAGTAGTCCGCCTCGCGCCAGGCTAAATGTAATTAAGTAGTTTCGCTTCATGGTTGTAAAAAATTTTTTACGATCGGCATCTTTTGCATATTTTGTTGTATTTGTTTTTTTTTTTTTTATGTCTTCTATTTTGGGGGAGAATGAGCAAGCTTTTACGAGTTCGTATTTGTCAATGCTGTATCGGACGCGCTAAAATGGATACGGCGATGTTGCGCCGGTCTGATATTAATGAATAATTTAATTATGGCGTGGAGGATCGCCTGGTTGCTCGTAAATATTTTTGAAAAGCCGAGGCCCGAACGACGAATTTCGAGTAATGCGCTTCATCCGAATGGTATATTTTTGATAAAGGCAATATTTTCCGTATATCGTCGATGGAAACAGCTGTAGGTACTTTCATAAATTTATTGCGGAACTATAAATATATATCTTGGTGATCAAATTATTCGTACCTTTACATTGTATTAATATGTAATTATGTTTCATCAATTAAAATGTCCTCGATTAAATTTTACTTTTCATTTCACTGAAATATTTTTTTTGTTGCATTGATTTACGTATCACTTCGGACATTTAATGCACGTTTAGAAACCAAGTGGTGTAATTTATAATGTGTTTTACAAACGGCTACTGCACATTTATTTTCTCTCCACCCTGTCCTACTTGGGCACGTGGCTATTGATTAATTGTTAAGACTTTTGATTTTTGCTCCAACCAGCACAATTCTATTCAGTGACCTTTACTTCAAACCAACTTCATATAATACAAGCTGTCTTTCTGAGCTTTCCGTATGCCTTGCACTTTTCTCAATTATATTTCCCGTGTCTTGTTCCCCTATATAAAATTAAAGGGCGAATCTTCAACGACGTCGGGCGAGCCCGATGCCGAGCAAAACCACACAAGATATCGAATATTTATACTGTGTTCGTGCTAAAATTTTTCGTAGATATAAGAGCCCCACGCGACGTGTCCACGATACCGCACATATAGCTCCGAAGCAGCTCTTTGTCACAGTTTCCAAATGAATCGAATGCCGTCTGGATTTTCTCATTTTCATCCTACCGCTCTTATTGCAAACGTTGGGATCATTAGAATTCTTCAAATCTGCAACTTTCCGTCGCGAACCCTAATGAGCACCGACCCAATCTAATCACGTCAATAGCTAATCAATAATGCGCGTTTTCCATTACCGCGAAACCCCCCCCCGTGCCACTCGACAATTCGTCGTACAATCCAAAAAAAAAAAAAAAAAAAAAATCTATAGCCGTTGCCGACAACGGAGGCCCTTGGCGAATTCCGACGGCGACCGCGCGCCGCCGTCCGCTGCGGTTAACCCTGCGCCGGGTCGAGGGGAGGGGGGGCCGGCCCGCCGGAGAATGGAGAACGAGTCGCGGCGAATGGACCGGCGGCGCGCGTCCGCTTGGCCCCGGTGTTACGACGTGGGCCGGCGCGAGCGAGGCAAGAGTAGCGGCCAGCTCGGGGCAGTCGCTACGCGTGCGGTTGTGTAACGAGGGGGCGCTCGGTGCAGATTTGAGAGAGGAGGAGGGTGGTGTTGCAGGTGTGCAGGGGTGGATGTTTCGTAATAGCACGGTGTGGAATACAGCGACGTGGAGATTTTAAGGAAGAAGAGGTTTTCTTTTTTTTTTTTCAATTACTTTAGAAATGTACAGATCGTTACGCTAGGGATACGAGGGTCTGAGGTTTCGATCTGTGGACCTGTATTTAAGGATGTGGGGAAAAGAACGAACTTACTGCTCATGTACACAATGCGCGCTGGATTATTGTGTGAGTATTTCTAAGATATTCCTCTAAGAAACTCTTCTAAGAAATGTGCACCGTACATATTTTTTTTTTCTTTACCGATGTCTCGACATCGGCAAATAAGCAAGATTATTGATATTCGATATTTTAACATTTTGAGTGTATATATATATTATAAAATTAAAATTTGAGTAGATGAGTAGTCTTTAATGCTTTTAAATGTCATAGTTTGTGTTAAATCGCAATAAAAGTACTTGAAACGAGATCTGATCGATTTTCGTCGAGAGATATATGATCGGTTGAGTGAAGCGTTAGCTGACCTGACCACTGCTATTCATTAATTGCCGAAGAATAAATAAATTCATGAAAGATGGCTTAAGTACCTGCAAATCTCGAAAATTGTAAATATCCAGTGTAAATGTCCTACAGAGTTATAATATTATTAAAACCCATTCTTTAAAATCTGAAATATAATGGATAATTGATCAAGTTCACATCTTACTTATATTATCAACGTAGTAAAATATATTGTTATTATATATTATATCCGTTTATGATTAACATGGTGATCGTATCTATAGTCACCGATTGTAAACAGGATGTGCCTCATATGTTCACGTTTCAGCTTTTTTTATAATTTTAAATTCGCATATTTACAGACTAAAATCGTACTTATCGAAGCTGCATGCTTAAAATCACGTTTTACATCATATCGTTTTCTATTACACGCACCATGAAAAAAGTAAAATATGCCTACAAGATGTAAAGTTTAATGCCATACATATTTCTTTACAATTAAACATTTCAATCCCATGTTAGGCAACGTATTATTTTATAAAGTATGCGTAAAATTTTACACCTCATTTATCAGATTAAAATACACTTTTCTTATAATAACAGTAAGCTTATAGTTTAAATTTAACTTTAGTGATATTTTAAGTCCAACAATTGGACTCTTTTGCGCGAGTCGAATACCAAATGCACTGCTGAAGTGTATCATACAATACACTATTTGAAAAATTAGTATTGCACACCCAAGATATATATATGTGTAAAATTGTTTTCGATTAATACAGTTAAACCAAAGCATTCATTAACCATATACAGGTTTTTAAGATACGAGATTATTATTAAATAAAAATACAAATGATTATAAATTACATTTTTATTGATTAAATTACATTTTAGTAGCATTGGTTATGGTTATCGTTATTGCACCGATATAATAATCTCACTATTAATCATTCGATAGTATCATATATTTTTATTAATATAATATACTCGCACTTCAGTTCGCGACTAATTCGATAAAACACATACACAAGCTTTAAGAATATAAATCATTCTATAAATAAAAGGAATTTTCTCAATTCTCGATTAAAATTCCACCTCATACTGTATATTTATATTTATTAATATTTCAATAAAAAAAAAAAAAAAAACAAATCCCCGTCCCGGATCCCGCATCGTGCCCAAGCACGCTCTAGAACCCTCGTCGATGCCGCGTCGTCCCATCGGCCAAATCATCGCCGTTCCGATTCTCTCTTTCTCGGGCGCACGCGTCAAATTAGACGCGCGAACGAGAGGAGCCGCGGCAACGAAGCGAGATAAAAGGAAACCGGCCGCGAGCCGAGCCCGCTCGCAAATTGCAAGGAGACGGTCGAAACAAAGGAAAGCCGAAAAAAATAAAAGAAATGGAGAAGAGCTGAAAAAGAAGAGCGCGTCCCAGTGGGGCGGCGGGGCTGCGGGGCGGTGGGGGGAGGAGGGGCGGGTAGGAAGAGCCGAGCTCCGCGCGCGACGAATGCCAATGAAGCGCATCTGCATCGGCGCCCGCGGAATATAAAGCAGAGGTCAGTCGTCTGGGTTGCGCGGGCGCTTCGTCTTTTGTGCCCAGCGTCCCGCTCGGCCCCGTATACGTGAGGGCGCGAGCCGCTTTTACGGCCGGTCGGGATTTTCCGCTGACCCGTTACCCATCCCCCTCCCCCACCGCCTCGCCTCGCCCCACCGCCCGCGCACCGCAACACTAACAAAATAGCCCGAGAACGGCTTTAATGCCCGGACGCGCGATGTTTCCGAACGCGGCTGTGCTTGCGGCGCCGCATTTTTGGCCTCCGCCGGCTAATTCATCCCGGTGATGCGGTTGTTTCGAGGCTGGGACTTTCTTTTCGGTGCTACTCTGGGGGGAGGGGGGAGACGGTCGAGCGCAGCGTCGAGGATGTTTATTAATTAGTTGCGAATTTTAATTGAAGTCGAAAGGAGGAAGATTGATGCGAATGAAATTTTGCGATGCGACGAGTGTGAATTTTAATTAAGACATTGTTAGCGGGGAGTTTTACACATATAGAGAAGAGTGGTAATGCTTTTGTTTCGTTCTGTTATAGACTCGTCTGAACTCACGTGAAAATATTTTTGAAATATTATATTATAATTTTGTTCCGATGTTTTCATATCATTTGTATTGCCTCTACTTATATTAATCATGATTTAACTCGCGGTCGATTAAATTCATTTAGTCGCCGACATAGAAGTTCACTCATTAGTGAAACTTAGAGGGTTTTAAAACTTTCCACGTTCAACAATGAAAGTGCTGGTATTGTTATAATAAACCAATATTCGTGTTCTTGGTATTAATATTTCAATTCGTTAATTATACGTAGATAAAGTTTCCATATTTATTCGAAATAATAATGTATTATTAAAAAAGCTTTAAAAATAAGAAGTATATATATATATATATATATATATATATATACATTCATTAAATGTTTATTAAATTTCGTACTAATATTCAACCTAAACTACCTTCATATGAAATTTACATTAAATACCGTGGCATTCAATACATTTGAATTAAATATCATTTTCTATAAATTTATGATACGTGTAACTCAAGTTTAGTATTCTTGATAAACTTTAATGCCAAAATCGTTACAATATATAAATTTATGATCTGCATTCGCAGCTTTTCGAATAATGCAAATTCTGAGCATAATGCGTTCGAGAGCTGACGTTTGAACTTAAAATGTAACAAAATTCAATAAATATATAAAGAATCGAACACTGTTCGTTAAAAATAATATATTAATCTATAAGAACATAAATATATTTCAGATATTCTTATTAGAGCATTTTTATTCGGAATCCGTATAAATCTAGCTTACCGGCGAAGCATGCAAAAAAATTCAAAGTGGAAAGGATTGTGTTTGGTCAGACAAGGTCGTGTGCATAAGATAGCTTGAGCCACGTATGAACTCTACAAATGCTCTTGTATGCAGACCGAAGCCAAAACTAAGAAAATCTAGATAAGACATCCGGGCACGGATATACCGCGTGCGTCGGCTATGCTTATTTCGTGTATACACGAGTCCATGATTGCGTGTATGCGCGCGCAAGAGAGAGAAGAGCAATTTCAATGGCATTTGTTCACGTGATTAGTAACCGCGTCCAAATCGATGCGTCGAGGCCTCGCAGTGTTAAGCAAATCATAATATGAAAGTTCAGCGTTGGAGAGCCATCGAGACATGAACGCAAATGAATTGGCTTGTTCACTTTCGATACGTACAATTGCCATTGAACTTCACTTTTTGCATTTAAGCTAATGTCTACAGAAATAAAACTCTTCTATTATCGTGAATTTATAGAATGAATTCGTCTTAGAAAAGGAAATTACTAAACTTTTGTCCTCACATATCTATCATATAGCTTTCATACAGCTATCAGTATAAAATATTCTATGATCATTAAATAGCTAAATAAGTAGAAACAAAAAGAAGATTTCAAATGTACTTTTTAATAACATAAATATATCTCTAAATAATATTTCTCTTTTAAATCGAAAAATTCACATAATGTAATCAATAAACCTTCTTGAAAATACATATCACAACATATAGCATATATTTTAAATATGATTCAATTCTCTGATAATAAAGTGCTTTATATATGATTCTACTATATTGATCTAATAAAAAATAGCCATTTCGAATAGTGAGGCTTGAGCAAGGTATAATTTTGCTTTGCAGATTTTTTGAAATACCATCGTGAATTTGTTAGCGAAAAAGTATTTTACTTGCACCAAATTATTCACACCATTGAACTAACAATGTTACAAAAAATCATGTTATAAAAAAAAAATTTTTTTAAATTAAGATTTTCCCGTTAATATTTTAGAGTTTTCAGTGTCTTATTCAGAAATCAAAGATTAGTATCCAAAAAGAACAGTCGACAGAAATAAAAAAGAAAAAATATGTTAGGTTATTGAATTTGAAAAAGATTCGTGGGTTTCATATTATAAATTCACTAGCTAAAATTTACGGAAAATCGGACGGAATTACGATGTACAAGACAAAACAGATCAATGATTTCATTTACTTTATGAAAAGTAATTAATATATGATAATATACGACCGATGCAAGGGTTAATTAAACTATTAATATTTACAATGATGAATTTATTAATGCATATGATTTAGTCATTGACATCGCGATAGAATAGAGTGAAGCATCTGTATTTTATAAACTTAAAACAATTACTCGTTTGTTTATAATTCATTTTTCATTATTGCATAACAGGACCTAATTAGCTTTTAATAACGTATTATGAAATTCCTGCGTCATACATGGAGGTGGAGGAATTTTAAAGCGTAATTCTTTATAACAGCTTAATTGATTTATCTATGCTTCAATGCAATGTAGTTTAATTTCATTTCGACACATGGAATCACGCGAATTTTCGATATATCCTTTCAACAAAGATTTGTGCTTTTTTTTTAAACATCCGCTCAATCACGACTGCTTACCCACCTATTATTTTGCCCGGTGTAGCGACAATTGGCGAAGCAATTTTTCCTCGATCTCCCACTTCCGGAACCCCGCTCCCCTCCCACCCGGGCACGAGTAATCGGCAAATTATCACGTGACCATCTCGTGTAAGTATATAAAGCCGAAATTCCGCATTTATGTAACATTACCTCAAGGCCGGCGTGGAAGACGAGGGTGGACGAGGACGAGGGCAGGTCGACAGGGGCGGCGGAGGTGGCGAAATTAGGTAGGTTTAGCGCTGGCCGCAAAGCGGCTACCCGAGCTCTAAGCGATCGTAAATTAGTCGACTCCTCCCCCGCCGCGACGAGGAAGAGACGCCAGCAGCCGCTGCATCCCCCCCTTACCCCCCCCCCCCCTCCGCCGAGACTTCCGCAGACTGAACCGCGCGGGACGCGACGGTTATTCGCTGCGAAGGCATTATGTGCTGTTGCTCAGACGCTCTCCTGCTTGCTCCTCCACCCGATTCCGCAAACCCCCGTCAATGGCTAATTCAGAGCCGAACGGCGAACTCTGCGTGTGTGCGCGCGAGGGTTTGTAACCAAGAGTCCAGCATCAGTGCCGAAAGTTCGAGTATATTAGCCGCGACTTTTTTATCGCGTCCATGTCGATCTTGTCGGCGGTTATGAATCTGCAATGAGCTATGCTATAAAGAAAATTCATTGTATGATAAGTTAGTGGTGATATAGGAAAGGACTATTTACATTGTTTGTTTTGATAAATAACATCCGCAATAACATGTACATACGGTTTATTCTTCTTTTATATTTTTATCACATTTGATAATCTACCGAGGTACCTAATAAATACAAATCTACGTAATTTCTATATATATAATTATTATGGAACTAAATATCTAACTGTTTTATGCGTCTTCAAAATAAAATTTAATACTAATGCATACGAAACATGACTTGGTGAATTATATGAGAAAAAAAATAATACTAAATAAGAAATGTTTGTTTAATCCTCATGGATGTCGTATGTCAGATGTTTAAGCATCCATTTTTATAATTAAAATCCACAGCATACTTATTGTAGAAATGAAAATTAATGGAAAAGTGAATTACTATTCCAAAATTCATTTGCAAATAGTTTTCTCTTGAAAAAATATAAATTTGTCTCTTCATTGCGTAATTTAATACAAGCAATGTACGCGTAATTAATTTTTGAAATTTTCTTCGAGATCGATTTGAGATATCTAATTTTTCTTCATTCATATTTATAAGAAAACATATTTTTTGTATTATAAATTAAGAAAACAACTTTTGATATTAAATTTAACTTTAGATGAATAATAAAATAATAATAAAATAGCCAATAATTATACGTGATTATTTTGTAATGAGTTAAATAACGTGCATTACATGTGCATACGCATTACTTCAAATGTTATCAACGGCCAGCCGGAGTGCCACCGAAAAAGTCCACATATTAGAAAAGGGGGCAACTCTCCGAAAAATTTGTAAACTTTTACTTCAGATTCTAAATATAATCCGAGTGCACTCTCGATATTTGCGCCTACAGCATATCAACGCCGTAGGGGTGAACAAAAAACAAACAATCCTCGAACGTATTCATTTCGACCCGCTGCGCCGAAAACTACCCGCCCCCCTTCCAGCAACGTTGGTCCTGGCCGATACCAGGCACCAATTCGAGAGTTTCGGATACAAATAAAAAAAAAAAAAAAAAAAAAAAAAAAAAAAAGAAAAAGGTGGATCACCCAGCCTATATAATCTGCTGGGATTGCACTAGCACCGTTGCTCTGCTCGTATCCCAGCTGTTCCACGGCACCGAATGGCAAAAATAATAGTAATAATAATAATAACAATAATAGCATAATAATAGTAATAATAAAGAAGGGCGCGCAGAAAAAAAAAACTCCCTCGCGTTTTGGGGGACGGGGTGCGGGGCGGATGGCTAGAGCGCACGATCTTTAGGAACGGGCGCTCGGCCGCAACGCATTAACTGTTACCCCCCTCCCCTCCTGTAATCGCTAATAATGCCCCGGGGTATGCCGGCAGTTTCGTCCGGAAAATCTCTTTTTTACGCATATTACGTATACGCGTGTGTATGTAGCGAGAATTGCGGCGCATTCGGATCATTAGCGAACTCCGCGGCTCGTTTCTTTTTTCACGCGCTGCCTTCCACGTTCAAAATTTCCACGAGGAGAAGGGCGGAATGAGGAAAGCGGGCGTTGAATGGGCGGGGAGGGATTGGACTACAAATTATCAAAGAGATTTTATTTAATATTTAGTAATAAGAGAGAGAGAGAGAGAGAGAGAGCGGGCGAAGGCGAAATTCTGCAAGTGGGTCAGAATTAATTAAACGGAAGGGATTCGTTTTAATCATTACGGTCTTATCCGCTTCGCTCGAATTCTCCTGTCAATTAGAATCAACCGGTTCGTTTTTTTCTTTTTTTGGTCAATGAATAATTCGATGTTCGCTAGACAGATTTAGGATATTCGTAATTAAGTAAATCGTATAAACATTTAGGATTCTAATAACAAAAAAATACTAAAATTGATGATTTCTAGCACGAAAAGTATTTTCTTTTCAAGCAGATAAGACTTTACCCTTTAATAATCCGATACATATTTCTTTGTACGAGGAAAATCATCGAATTACAAATCCACTTTGATTAAATAAGGAATAACGATACTCGTCTCTGCTTCAATAATAATGTAGCCATATCTCGGATGCCGCACCCTGACTTATCAATTTCATATCCACGCGATGCGATGACAGCATTCTGGATCTCGAGTAACGCTCGAAACTTCCGCACGGAAAAAGATGGATTCCCAGAGCGCGTTTGACGAAAAGTAAAATGTCAGCGCTGCGCTGCAAAGTTTCCAAGGGATAGCGTGGAATAATTTGTAAAAGAAAAAAAAAGAAGAAAAAAACGGAAAAAGAAAAACAGGATAAACTTCGATACTACGGGGAGAGGCTAGGGGATCGAACTCCGGACCAATCTTACGCGGTTTTTGCCGTGGCTTCCCACGCGTATACATACGCGTACGCGGGCGTAAAACGGAGAAAAAGAGATGGCGGTCAGAGGTTGGGATGGGGGAGCGAGGAAGGAGCTAGAGAGCGACAAATATCCACACACATACACACACACACACACACACACACACACACACACACACACACACACACACACACACACAGACACACACACACACACACACATACAGAAACATACACAAACAAGGGCCGCCTTGGTAACCCGAGTTTTCTCCTTCTGGAAACGGCGTTGTCGGGCCCGCGTGTATGTACGCATGGATCCGCAGGGAGTCCGCTGAGACAGTGGGAAGGAGGGAGGGGGGGGGGCAAAACTTAATCCAGTTCTAGGTCGAGGAAGAAGGAGGGTAATGGCGGGAGTGGCGAGGCTTCGATCTGAAAAATCGAAAGTAGATGTGCCATCGTCGTCCCTTTTTATAGCTTCGATTTAGTCCCCTTACGAAACTTTCCCTTTTAGATCCGCGTCATTGGATCTCTTTTTCGTCCTTTACCTTTTTTTCTACTGCGCAAGCTGCACTAATTGTCATTCAGAAAATGAGAAATTATCCCGGCAAACTTATGATAGTGGCCTGGTTAAAGAAGAAAATCAATTTTTAAAACCGTGTTTTTATGAAAATCAGAAGTAAGAGTTTTTCATCAATTCTAAAGATTTATAATTTCATTATTCTAGCATATGAACAGGCATATATAACCAAACCCCACTATCATCTTGAAAGAATGCACAAATTTCAATTGATACTTACGTCCATAGTTAAATGGCTTATTAATTTGTAGTTATCAACATTAAGAAGTCTCAATTGCTTGACCTAAAAAAATTTAAAAGACGTTTCTGCCACGAAATTTAGGTTGCTCATGTAATTTATTTCAGCGATAGCTATTATCATGTTTAATCAAAAAAATATTTAAAAAATTCAATAATTTATTAAGAGCTGCGTGTTGTAGATGGAATTAGATTATTCTCTGTTGAAAAACAGATTTTACTGCTGAAACAACAAATAATTCCAATATTATTTAATATATACAGTTTCATATTGTAACAATTAAATTTCTTTCTGTACTTCTGCTCGATGTATCAAATTTTATACGTTCTACGTGCACTCTTTTTATATGCGGGCTTAATTCATATTAATGCATTTCTACCAGAGAAACTCACCCCTCCACCCTCTATAAAATATTTCGGAGGTTTGCTACGTAGAAATTTCTAGGAAACGGAGTACCTCGCGACTTGTGCCATGATATAAAATCGTGCGCTCACGTCTTCCGGAGATTTTAGAAACGCCTGTCCTCCGAATGTGTCCGTGGAATCTCTCTCGTAGGTGCGACAAAAGGAACTCGCTGCTGCCTTTCGCGTATTTTAAAGCTGGAAATGTGCCGCGCGTTGGTGTTGTGGAATTTATCACGTAGTATATCATATGCGACTTTTCGATCTCTTCGCTAACGACATTAATCCATGTCTGTGTTGATTTCTTTGACATTCCATTATATTTGTCTTTATCCTGAACGGTGGATCGCCCTTATGACACGAATTATCCAAAAGATTTGGAAAAATATAAGCATGTGTATTTTGTCTATGTATATGTAGATGTTGAAGTATGGAATCCATGAATCTTGAGTGACGTTGTAGGTGATAACTTCGGCCATGAAAAGGCACTCAGGGAATAAAATGCAACTTTTCCTCCCCAGGGAACAAAATCAAATGAGGACAAAAAATCAGCCTTGTTTCAATACGTAAATTCAGCCACACACAGTCGCTGACTGATCTCTTGGGCACTACGTCTTCACATATTTTATACGCCCGAAATCCAATTCTCTTCATAAATACTTATATTTCAAATGTACGTAAAAGGAAGATACCATCATTTACATTTTAATGTTTCAAAGATTTGTAAAGTATGCATTATATATATATATATATATTGTTGTGATATATAGCTCCATTGCTTATAATCATATAACCGCAATTGAAAATGATTGCAGACGATTATTCTCTACTCGTTTCTTCCTTTCGCAGTGTTCTGCATTCTCCAAAAATAATGGATTTTGTAATACAAAAATCATTCTTTTTTTAGCCTCTAATTCAGTAAATAAAACCTTTTATTTAATCAATTACTCTTCATCTAAATCTATATACATGTATACAATAATTAATCTATGTATCCTTTATCACTAATTAGTCAGATATGTATAAAAGCTGCAAGTACCGCGACTAAAGCCCGATTATTTCCAAGGGACCTGGGCAACCCATCTCAATATCACCGGGACATATCCGATTCCGTGTATCCATACGACTGCAGGCCGAGCCCCGACTGTGTGGCATTACGCGTTACCCGTCACGTATATCAAGGTCCCGTCTTCCTCTGCCTTAATTAATCAGTCCAGCGGCGTGTCGCATGCACTCGCTCTTTCTCTCTCTCTCTCTCTCTCTCTCTCTCTCTCTCTCTCTCTCTCTCTCTCTCTCTCTCCCACCGTCTCTCCTTCTCGCTCGTTTCCAGCGAATTCGCCGCTCGCGCGCGAGGGCTGATGAAGCACGCGGACGGAGAAGATTATGATTATATCGTGCCGAGATGTGGCGGCCGACGGTCCTCCGGGCGTCAAAGGGTGGCCCATCCTTTCGTTCCGTTAATTCAAACGTGCCCGTGTACAGCGCCACGGTCCCCGTACTCACGGATCTGAGGATTTACAAAGGGATGACCGTCAACGCGGCGGCAGGTGGATCGCAGGTGCGTCGCTGTGCGGAAGCTGGCCTCGGTTGGGGCTTTGATAAGGCTGTAATTTTTTTACCCGTGTAACATGGTTATTACCGATGTGGAAGAAGGATTTTCTTCTAATCGAATTGTTCAGGTCGAGCATTGTTTTGGAACAGTCGTCAAAAATAATTTTTGTCATTTATTTAATTAAGCTAAATTTATTATTATTTATCGTATAAATATTATAATATTATGCCTCAGCTGAGCATCCATATAATAATTAATCAACGCAAAAGTCATAAAAATTCGTAATAAAACCTGAACTTACTTTATGTATGTTCATAATAAATGCAGAGAGAAAAAGTACTTTCAAAAAACATAATACTCAAGTTTATTTTAGACAATTGTAAAGATAAGGATCATAAATGTTTGAAAGCGCGAGTGGTGTACAAAATTTGTAAAGATTGTGAAAAACAGGGTAAATACCTGAAACAACGAATAGGTGAGCAGAATGAATGCTACATTTTGGCTCAAATAGCATAGTTTAGACTTGTATTTTTTCGATTTCGAAATTGTAAATATTTTATAACAAGGTGTTAAAAGTGGGTATAAAAGAGAAACTCTCTAAAATATTCACATTTTGAAGAATCGCAATAATGTAGATTTCATGTTAGAGTAAATTGGACAATACTTATCATTCTTTAGGGGTTTCTATAAATATTATACCAATAAATTTTGAATGGGGATAGGGCATGTATAGTAGCATGCTGGGTTTTTTTCGTAACAGTTCGAAACGTCGGATATCGAAGAAGAATGTAAATTTAAGTTGGTGGAGCAGTCAGGTCGTCCTTTAATAACTTCTATGATATGGATTCGAATCTGCATTACATATGTACGTTTTATATAATTATTAATAAACTTATGTAGTTCAATACTGGAAGAAGAACCGTAGCGATTCGAAACATCGGACGTCGAAGGTAAATTTAATTTAAGGTGGTGGGAGCAGTCATGATGTCCTTTACTAACATAGAATATAGTTTATTTTTATTTTTTTCTTAATTTTAACTTTTAATCTAATTTAATTTTATTTTTAGTGATCATTTCTATTTCAGATTCATCGGGGGTGATAATAAATAAGGACAGTCTGGCTGTCATTTTTTGAGTTAATCTATTTTAGTATAAATACTGTCATTCTTAAATTGATACTGACTAAGTAGAACAGTAGTGAAATATAGAAGAATTAGTATCATAAATATTCCTCGAATTTTTTAGAATTTTTAATTCTCACGAACCATCTGAATTGTAAAAGAATCAAATTTTGAATCACGTTGATATAACTGATGGTGTTTTGAAAACAATTTTATACTAATAAGCCAAACATTGAATTTTTTTTATTATGTTCATAACAGAAGAAAAAACTAATATCTTGAGAAATTGAAATTTCTTTACAAGAAATATGGCAATCTTTTTTGTTTTATAACGAAATTGTCCGTTAAGATATATTAGAAAAACAAAGAGCCAATTCAGGATTCTATAAAGGAACACATTGACAGAAGATGGTATAAGAGATTTTCTACCATAAGCGTCTTACGAATAAAGTAACATAACAGTGACATATCTATGATAACGAACTTAATCTACGATTCAAATTTTCAAATAAATTGCAATTTCGAGATTCGTGAGCTAAGTTCGAAGTTCATTATCACAGTCATCAATTTTCCAATAAGCCGTCCAACCTTAAAAACATTATCTTCATAGCTTATCAAGCTGAAACGTACCAAATCGTCACTTTATATCCTGCTGGTGTTCGTCCATGAGTTCAGCTATCATCAAGATTTCCTACGAAATCCGTGAAAAATCATACATCAGCATCCGCGAAAAAGTGCAGATACCGTTCCCCCATTGGGTTTCCGCAAATGATTGCATCGAAGCTCTCTCTCTCTCTCTCTCTCTCTCTCTCTCCGACTCTCGCACTCACTCATCAAGCTTTATCCCAGGCTTCACATCAGACCTGTTCGCTCGAGTCGCGCGCCGGAAGTTTCTCGCGCGACGGGGTGTAATGCTCGGCTGCTCGCGCATCGAAATCATAATGACGAGCCGAGGCGAAGGGAGCCAAGTTTCGTATACCAAGGGATCGCCGCCGCGGCTGTTTCAATTCGACCGCAATGCTCAAGCGTTCGGATTCCGTCGGCGGTTTCGCCATACGATTCGGAGTCCCGCGGGAGGGGGGGGGCGGCGCGCGCGACTCGAAGGTGGGCGCGAACTTCGATTGCCCGGCTGCGAAAATGATTAGCCGAGTTTTCGGAAACTCAGCGCGATCGGTCGAGGCGTCGGCTTTCGTTCGCGTCTCTTCGCTACGCCGAAGAACGCGAATGGAAGTTTTGAAATATGAATTTTATTTGGCAGACGGATTCGAAGGCTCATCGTTGTAATGGGCATGCAGTTTGATGTATGTGTCTTTAAATACATTCCACGATAGTCATAATAAAATAAAATTTGCTTATTCATGCAGAAGGACAAATTTTCATTTACTATATGCTACTTAATTTTAAGTTTTTAAAGCACTAAAAGTCCTTAACATGTAATCTAAACTTAATAGTCATCATTCTCTTTAACGAATAGCATATATTAGATTTTGAATAATGATGGAATAAAAATTATAATACTCACAATTTTTAATCTTTAAATTTGTATTATAGATTAGAAACATTTTTTACCAACTAGTCCTGATGACAGATTTTGACATAGTTTTTTCCTATTTAATCGTTATTGTTTGACATTGATCGTAAAGTGACATCTGTTTTCGCGCATTTGAGTTTGTTCCAGAAAAATATACTTTGAACATTCATTGGATCGTAGAATGTTGCTTTTTCCTGAAAGATAACTGAAAAACCTTTCAAATATAATACTTTTGAAGATATAGAACATAAATATAGCTAATCTTAAAGTTATGCCTTTTCATCATTTTGAAATCAGGATGGCAGAAAATTCTGACTTAAATGAATTCCTCGACTGAATTTTGCGTTCAGCACGAGAAGAATCCAAAAAGCTAAAGAAACTCAAATGATGTTGGATCGTGTAATTAAAGTAGAATTGCAATTTGAAAGATAAAAAACTATTACCAGTTAATTAACCTATAACTCGGTTAAGTTTCGTTTCCAATAATTAAGTCAAAAGTCGAGTATGCTTAATTAAATGACTCATATTTCTAACAGTAAATCGACCTTCATTATTTTAATATCAGATTCAACTGAAGTAAAGTATGGCAAACTTATATATAGTAATTAAATATATTTTTTTTCAATGAATAAAACAAACAAATCTTTTCTATATCATTATACTTTCTATCACTATATAGAATTATGACGCTGGATAGTGAAAGTTCTCTTTGATTTATTAAGCAGCTCTAGAGTATTATTGGATTAACTAGCAAATGTATGTTAACTGTTGAAATATTCGACTAGTTATAGAATATATGATTATCTTCTATTTGGTGAAATGTTGCAAATTAAGTAAACTAAAGTATTTTTTTTATTGGTACATTAAAGTTTGATTAAAATTGTTATTTTCCTAAATTTAAAGCAGGATTCATATAGCAATGTTTGCAGTACCTATATTGGACAATCATGTCATATCATACCTTATGATAATAATATATAAAGACAAAGAGTGTTTTTGTTTATACACATTGAACTAGTGAAACGATTGCTCTGAAATGCAAAATATATATTCTATATTATCCTTGGATGGACATAGGCTATCTGTTTCATTAAATCATTTTATGTTCATAAAAAAATCAAGAGCGCAGTTAACGTTTTTAGCAGTCACTTTCTCCAACGAGCAATAGATGGTGGCTTGAATTATGTCGAATGCCCAAGTATGGGATTAGTATCCTCAAGAAGGTGTGATCTTAGTTTAGTAGAGAGAAGTTAATCTGACAGTACCCACACCTTGGATATCTTTTGTACATTTTATATTTTCTTATGTGCGAGAATCTCACGCTCCCTCGCTAACTCTCTCAGTAAGATGGTTGTATGACAAATCATACTCACCTAATTTGTGGAGACAAAAATTTTTTTTTTTTGTTTTCGTCTTAACATGTTATATTATCTTTGGAGCGAAAAAAGTTTGGAAAAAAATGATGGGAAAATCGAAAGTTGCCTCACACAATTCAAAAATATGCTATTCGCAGACCATTATTTTGCTTCAATTTCAGTTTACACCAATGACTGATATATATATATATATATATATATATATATATATATATATATATATATATATATATATATTATTGAACTATTTAAGAAATTTAAAGGTTAAATTATTATCTCGAGTGAATCCGAGACGGGAGAGCCAGTTCTTTTATAAATTTAAAATTTAATGTAAGAATATAAAGTCAAAATTTAAAATAATTATTTAAATTTTGTTCCATAAATTGCTTAAATCCATTAAAAATCATTATCGACGTCCCCGTTTGTTTATTAGTAATACAAGACATTTTTGCATTTTGCTGTGTCATTTGTCCTCAGAAGTCAGAATTTATTTATTATCCTGTGTCTCGACAGAGAGATATATTTCATTCATTGCCCGCAAACATTTTCAGTTATTCTTTTATTGTACAGAGTAGATGTACTCAACAGAATTGCTTTATTCCTATAAATCGTCGTTGATTTTTTTACGGCAATTACTATTACAGAATTACTGGTGTAAGAAAACTTTTATCACTCGAGAATATTCGATGTTACTTATTATTTAAACTTTGAGAATAGATACAAAAACAGAAACTCTAAATTCCAAACACAGCTTTCATTACATTAACAGTGAATCAAACTGACAGTCAATTCTTACACGACGCGCTTTTACAAGACTATATCCATCTATTAATTTTCCTCCCGATTGATTTGATGTTTCATATTTTTCTATTGAATAATCATGTCCAAATAAATCGATAAATGAAAGAAGCCACGAAAGTATATTATCTTAAGTAATAACATGTCAACCCAATAGTAAAAATGCAGAATTGAAATTTCTTTACTACCCTGCATTATGTACTGATTGTGAATCGCTCATCATCGAAAAGAAGTTCTTTTTTCTTATTTTACATATAGCAATGCAATAAATTATTCCTTTCTCTACGAAAGCATGTTTTCTGAATTTATAAATGCACATACATCCTGGTGCATTTTTTATATATGATCGCTTTAGGAGAAGCAATATCTTTATTCTAAGATAATACATTAGAATAATTTAAATTTTTCTTTATTACTGTTTTCTGATACTAGCTGTTATATAGGTATAGATCGGTCTTATGCTTTGGCTAAGGAACAATAGCAGTCTAAGTTCCATTTGCGGTTTAGGGAATTCGGAGGCTTCAGTCAATATCATCATTATTAAAGGGCGTTAGCTATGTTTTACCATTTCTGAAGCCCTCGAACTTCGTTTTTAAGGAGGAACACCTTTCCTAAATGTATTTTATCGATTCAATACGTTAGAACTGATACATTTTAAGTTTTAGCACTCTGATTCTTCATAGATGTCCTAAATCTTTTATTACCTTCGACTACACAAATGTAACAAGCCCATCTCAGCTTTAAGCTTTGTTTATCTAGTTGAGCATATGAATATATAATCAAATATTTTGTTTTATATCAGAATAATAAAACAATAAAGCATTAACTTGATATTAATTGACATATTTTCATTCTATATTTCATTCCTTTGCTTCAATTATCCCCGTTGATCTTTCCTCAACCGCTTAAACTTTTCTACTTTAATTCTAATTATATCGTTTTTCTACTACGTTTAAAATTTTGATCTAGATGCAAAATATTATATCCTTAACAAATTATATCTATCTATCTATCAAAAATCCGAGTTCCAAAATGAGAGCAACCGTTTCATAAAACGGTTTCAATTAACTACCCCCAATTGCTTTTGACAGTCCCGCGAATCAAATTCAACATTGTCATCTACATTTGCCATTTGGTAAAGAGAGATGTAAGAGTAACCAGGCCGCAAGGGACCGCGGCTGCTGGTAGGGGGCTCGGGGGGTGGTGTAAACGAAGCCACGGCATAAACGCAATTACGGACGAACGAACAGAAATCCGGCCAATTTCCATATCGATGGTTCTATACCGGGCGCGAAATTAGGCGCTCGTTGCGACCGGCGCACTCTCTCTCTCTCTCTCTCTCTCTCTCTCTCTCTCTCACGAATTGATTAAATATTTGTTTAACGCTACTGGCCTGGCGGCCACCCCGCTAGCGCTGCCGCGTCCGCTTGCATAGTTTATCGAGCCGTATATAACCCGACGGTATCAGCGGCTTGGAATCACCTAATACGCGTGGCTTCACCACGCGCGCGCGCGCGCCCGTTCTCGCCGCGGTTCGCCGCCCCCCCCCCTCAGCCCTCCCTCTGTCCGCCGCTTACGCGGCCGTCTGTTCGAAGTTCGCGATTTACGGGACGCGTCGCTCGGCCGTTGGGTCACGTCGCTAAAGTTCAACATATTCCACTTTGCACATCCGCGCGCGCGCGCACACACACACATATACAGAGGCACACGCATACATATTTTATTGCGTCGACCGAGCTTTTTCGTCCTTCCGCCTCCGGTCCTTTGTTTAGATCCCATAAGCCCGCTTGCCGCGCGGATGAGCGCGCTTGGTAATTTGTCCGGTTTATAGTTAACGTTATAATTCTAGTGTGATGCGCGATAACGCACTTGGCCTGATATTGAATGGTATTGGGAAAATGGTAATGGGACGTATTTGATGCAACAAATTGAGAGCGATATTGGCGACAACGAGGGCCGTATCGATCGTTCCGGCAGAGCTTTCGCGAGAAAGTTTGAGGATGTTTTTCATATTATTCATGTAAATTCGTTCGTGTAGGTGAGGCGCAGTCTTGCTATACTGGGTTATCATATCAGATTTCATTCATGTTCACTCAGTTCTCGACCATGGAAATATTGACTGAAATCTTTACAAAATCGTTTGGTCTTACCATGAAATTGATTACGTCCTTTAAAAATTTCTCTAGGATTGTAGATGCAATATAATATGATAATGTAGGTAAAAAAGCTGTAATGTAGAAGTACGTAATTAATAAATGTAATTTTAAAACCATAAAATGACTCTAATCAATATTGTAGTTCAACTAAAAGAGCGAATGAAATGTGGGTCTGAAGATGACAGTTTCAAATGTTCGGCAAAATTAGCTTTACTTCACTGTTCAATTTGACTGCATTCATTTGGAAGAAATACGGATAATAATATATTGTAGTCTTTTCTTTTTGAAGTAACAATCTAAACGTTTAATTATGTTTTAAATTTAATTTTAAACTTTCACGAAAAGAAAACATAGTTTCTTTCGTGTTTGAACAACTATTTAAATGATCAATGTTTTATCATATGTGTGATTTATAAGCATATCATTGTTATATAGATTAGATTTGCGTGTACTTTCCATTCACAAATTATGTACCTGTCCCACTCCATCATTTTCTCCCAATTAGATAATCACGATAGCTCTTTATATATATCTTCTACCTAATTTTTGTCCATCCCTATGCAGATGCAATCCATAAACTAATTTTTCACTGTCTAGTATGTACTATTACTTTGCCACGTCTTCGCAGGCTTTCTCCCACAATTTACTAAAATTTTCTGACTCTAAAATTTCATATTAAAGAGACACAACTTTAAAAATTGTTACTTTTATCAAATAAACATAAAATAACAATCGTTAAATAATCGCAACTGCTCGAGCATTAATTACGCTGCCGTCGCAAATACGTAAATGAATTCTGGAAATTGTTAAGAATAATAGACGAAATCCAACTTCACCAAGTAGATTTTCAAACCCAACCAAGCGAATGTAGCGCATGTGCAAAAGGATAGGGTAAGTATAACGGGTATTTTTTCTCTAGACTCCTTTTTTACGCCCAACCCTCCCCCCTTTTTTACCTCGTAGCTCTTATTCGCGTTAATTCTTTTTACTGCTCCTTTTCCGACTTAATATAGAGGGAAGTTCGCAGTTCGCTCGCCACCTTTGCAGACTCTCTTCTTTTTTCGCCCTTCCTCGCTCCCTCTCTTCGCCTCCTCGCCCTTCACCCCTCCCCCGCCTTTTTCTTCTACAGGAAGAGAAAAAATTCTGCAACTCGAGATTCTCCCAGTAGAGAGGAGGTCGCATCATTGAAGTATGTCAATATTCTTTTTAATTTCATTTTGTTTTTATAAAGAAACGTAATTCTGCAATTTAATTATGCTGTTCATGCGCCGGCGCACTTGAGTAACGATGTATTCTACCATCAACATAATGCCGTAAAGTTATTTTTGTATAATTAATTGATATCCGTTATATTTATACGATAAAACTTTAATATTTGCTTGTTGCTAAATTTAACGATTCGATTTTCGGCCGCTAGAATAGCGATTTTATTACGCCTAACGATCCTCCTTTTTATAAATTATATTTACTGTCAAACTTATTCCATAATAGTCTTCATAGAGATCAGGGAAAACTTTAAAAATACGAAAATGGCATGGATATGTGCAGCGTGTAATAGGAAAACTTTCTATTATCGTCAAGCACCTGGCATCCTCGAAAGCTCAAGAATTATATACATGTTTGTGTGCGCGTGCGTGTGTTCATGTAGGTTTATTTCGTCGAGCGCGAGACACTTGCAAAACTTTTCCCATTGTTACTAATGAAGGGCATCACATTTATTTGCGTAGTTAAAGCATTAATTACTCCTGTATACTGAATTAGTTCCAAATGATGTTAAATTATAGATGAGTGCATCCTTGAATATTTCCAGCTTCTGGTTTATGCAGCAGAGATCGGTTGGATTAATTCGACCAATTAAAGGATAAACATTGTAACAGTAATGTGGCCACTCGATGCTTTATTTGCTGCCATTAGTTTAACAAATAATCAATTATCTGATAGTTTTATTTTTATGAAATACAATTACAAATCATAATTAATAGATAGCATTTATTATTTATCACCTGTTATTGCTAATTTGTTAATGGAAAAATTAGAGAATATTGCATTAAATAAGTTATATTTTGAAGCAATTATCTATAAAAGATATGTTGACGACATCTTTAAAATTGTACCAGTAAGGTGTGCAGACGAAGTGATTTGAATGTTGTTGTCCGTCCATGATAGAATTAAATTCACAAAAAAAAATAGGATGAAACAATAAATTAAGTTTTTTAGACGTCAATGTTAATAGAGTTAGTTATAAAAGACGAAAATTAAATTGGTATAGAAAATCTACATGATCAGTTCGGGTATTAAATTTTAACTCAATCCATCAATTCGGAAATGAGATAGGTACTCTCTAAAGGGAGACATCGAAAGAGCAATCAAATTATCATACAAGATTTTAGAATGGGTATTTTAAAATTAGTTAAAAATATATTCATTAATCATCATCAGCATTATCCAGTAGCCTTTATAGATAAAATAATTGCACAGAGAATGGATCAGATTTATACTAATAGTAGAAATATAATATAAAAGACAAAAACAATAATAATAAAATCGTAGTATTACTATTTGTAAAAGGTTTGTCAAAAATAATTATCAACATAAGTATTATAATTATAATACTGATAATTAAATACTTTAAAGAATTATAATTATAAGTACTTTCAAAAAACATAATAGTCATTTTCATACTGGTTTCATTTAGAAATGATAATAATATAAGAAGTCCATTTCATATGTGTAAAGATAGGGATGATACAATTCTTTTGATAAATCCTAATTATGTCAACACGTTTGCATCAATCATTTTCAATGCGAATAATTCTGCTATAAAGTTACTTTGGCCTATCTCTAGAAAATCACTGATATTTGATCCCAAGGAAAAAAGCGCAACAATCATTCCCGCTCGCGGACAAAGCCTGACTGTCGACTGTGCACTTTTACGCGTCGATTACGTGGCCGCGCAGAGCCCTGACTCGTCCGTTGAAGCCGCCTCGCGCCTGAATCGGACGCACAAAAGACGCGGCACGTAGAGGCAGATCCACGGCCGAGATTAGCTCGAGGGCCTCTCCTCCTTATGGGCGCAATGATGGCGGGCGACAGATTCTATCGCGGGCAAAGATAAATTTGCCCCGGGGCCGGGAGCCCCCAAAGCGCGAGCCTCGGATCCTCTCCCCCCCCCCCTCACCCCAACGAAAGCGCCGAATTGTTTCTCCGCCGGGATTGACCCAGTGCCCTATCGATTACGGAGCCGCGGGACGGGAGTGGGAGGGGGGGGGGAGTGGAGTAAATTTAGGACAAAGTCGCCGGATAAAAAAAGATAATAAACGTGTCAGATACAGTTTAGGACTATAAAAATGAAGGATTTCACTGTCAATGCTCGAATCGCGCTTAAGCACAGCGTAAATATAAGCAAATTTTTAAATGGAGATCGGGCTGAAACGAACTTTTCTCACGTCTATGATACGGTACTCGATAGAGGGTTGCATAGATGCGCTAAATGCATTTCAATATACTGTTTCGACTTATATATATAATCTTCGGATTTTACCGTACCCGCAACTTTTTGTTACATTTGCAAAAGTTGTGTATATAGATATGGAGATGGGCTTTATTTTAATTGAAATATTGACAAAAAGGAGTCCTTTAAAACCTTTACAGAGTTTACAGTTATGCCCTTTAGCTGTTTGAACTTTTTATTATTATTTATCGAATATTCGTTACTGTGTAACAATACCCCTTTGTTTAAATAAAATATTATCTGACATTCTATGAAATTTTAACAAAAAAAAAAAATATATAATGGAGTATTTGGTAGAGTTGAAATGCATAGATGTATAATAATAAGTCATACGTTAATAATTCCTCATCAATATATATGTCGAATTAAAAAAATTTTTTGAAATTCGATTAATTGTTACGTCGTTTGTTCAAATAAATGAATTTAATAGGTTATTTTAAAGAAGAATGCTGTGATATAATATGTAAAAATTATATGTGACTTATGGTTTACTCATTATGTACTTTCATAGCTGTTCATAATTGAATTATTATAGTTGAAATATTATCTTTTTGTGGAACATAAAAATTTAATTAAGATTATTTTCCTTGGAAGATAATTCGTATGCGGAATTTTCATTATCTTTGTAGAAAGGAGTTTTATGTCTCATCTAGGACTAACTGATCTCTGATATGCGATCGTATACAATTAAATTTTTTATTTATTTTTTGATATATAAATAAAATATATCTTTGTAAAAGATATATATCTTGATAAAAGAACTGCATTGCTAATCAACATAGTATCCCGACCTGTCTATCTCTCTCTCTCTCTCTCTCTCTTCCTTGATGTCTCTTGCATCTTAACCTCCCCTTCATCGAACTACTCTATATGTGCGCGATCGACAATACGAGCTGCCCCTCCCCCCTCACTCATCGCCCGAGCCTCAGCCACTGCTATAAAAGCACATACCCCGCCGCCCTCTAATAATCCAGCAAGGCAAGGACCGTTAATCCCAATACCCGGGAGGTGTATACATCAATCAGCCGATCTCTCTCATCCTCTCTCTCTCTCTCTCTCTCTCTCTCTCTCTCTCTCTCTCTCTATATATATATGCGCAACAATCGTCGGTCGGGGGAGGGGGGCTCGGATCGCATCGCATCGTCGTGCCTGTCGCAGCGCCGCCATGCCTGTTGAACGGAGCATAGTAGACGAATACGGTAACTCTGCAAGTATCACCCGGTAGGTGTGAGCGAGGTAAGGGAGAGAAAGAGGCGATAGAGAGCGGGAGAGAGAGAGAGAGAGAGAGAGAGAGAGAGAGAGCGCTGCTTATGTCGTATACAAGTTTCCTTAGTACACTCGAATGTAATGCGATTCGCGTGTATACAGAGGGGACCAAGAGAGAGAGAGAGAGAGAGAGAGAGAGAGAGAGAGAGAGAGAGAGATGGAGGTAGGGAGTGAGAGAGAGAGAGAGAGAGAAAGAGAATTAGGGGGCCTATAAGCGCACCGAGGAGTGTCTGAAGCGCGCTAAGACGACGTGAGCCGGTGCGCGAGATATTGCGCACCACCCCTTCATTGTTCCGCTTGTACGAAAGCGTTGCCTCTATGGAGGAACGCCTGTGCGCATCAATGCATGTATATATATACATATATATATATATATATATATATATATATATATATATATATATACATATCCTCGTACCTATACGTGGGCGAGAGACTGCAACTCCCCCAGTCGCGGAGGAGGAAAATGGATATATGAAGCAGCGGCGAGGAGTCGCGCTGCTCGTGTGTTTATACACAAAGTGCGGCGGAAGGGGGCGCGGGCAAACATCAGCAGCGCTCCTTGTCAAGTTTAATGCAACCACCGCACACCTCCACTCCACACACGGGCCCCTCTTTGTTTTCCCTCGGCCACCGAACGATAACTGTTATCGTCGGGAGAGATATTAAAAGACGAGGGTGTGCACTAAATATGTAAAGAGTTCCGATGCGCAGGAAGGTGGAGGGATCTGATAACCAGCACGCTTAGTGAGATGGAAAAAATGCTGGAAGATAATGGGTTGTTAACTTGTACTGGCTGAGGAACTGAACATGTGAATTTATAATCTTTGTATAATTTATTGATTGATATAATTATATTTGTAAGTCCGTAGATGAATTCGATACACAGCTATAGTCACACGTATGCGTAGATTATCAATCGTCTTATAATATAATTTTTAATGCCATAAGCAAAACCGAGCTGATAATTTAACTACGCCTATATTCTTTAAAGTCACATTTACACGCTTTTTGGAATTCCCAGTTGCCTATATGGATATTTATCTCGTGTCAATTTATTCGATTGAAAAATTCTATTCCCATATAAACCGGGCATTTGGCTAAGCTTGATATGCAATATTTGTCACTTGTGACTTTATTGGAAAGCTTCTGGGATGTATACTTTATAGGAGCTTTTGAAAAAAAAAGCTAGATGTGAAGATCTTACAAACATTATTTTATTGTGTTTTTTTTTTTATAAGATTTTATATTACGATTAATATCTTTGTCTTGGCTCTGTACTTATGCACTCAAGTCTCGTTATGTTAATTGTTAACTCGATGTCAAGAAAGTATCAAGAAAGTTTATTGTTAGCCCAGAGTAATGATTTAGACACATTGTACTTAACTTTGAAGTATTCTAATAAACATTTAAATTAATCATTTCATTTATATATGTCGAATTGTAATCTGGAATTAACCAAACTTGTTTTATAAGTTACAAATATGTTTTAAGAGTTCAGCTCCCCCCATCCTGCTCTTAGCAGTTCGTTCTATATATTTGACAAGAGGCTGCGAGTGTTGCCCTAAAGTCTGAAGCAGCATCGGCTAGAAAACATTCGGGACACCGAAATGGAACGGATCACAAAAGGATCGGGGCTGAAGAATTTTATATTTTCTATATTATTTCTTCCCCTTTATTTTTTATCAGAGCCTTTGAGTAACTTTATAAAATATCCGTATATTCTTCCACCGAGTAAGTGCAGAAATAAGAGAAATACAGCTTTCGAAAAGCCAAGCTTTCTAAGCACAGCACTAAGACTTTCAAGAGCAGATTTTAAAGTTGCAAAAAATTTCTATACTCTATTCAGGTCACACTGGCCCATGCGAACATTTGTTTAGGTATACCTAACGTATTCTATCATTGCTGCATTTTATTTGCAAGTATGTTTTCTTTAACGAATATTTTTCGATTCATACAAATAAAATATAAATTTTCTTCAAACGAGGAACATTTGAACGTTAATCTAACAATTCTAAACTTCTAATTCAAATCTGGATATACCTTAACTGATTGTATTATTGTATTGTTGCCAATCACTAATAACAACTGTTTTTAATTAATATTTAATCAATTTCTCTTTGTTAAAGTAAATGCTGCGAGAAGTTACATTGCTTATTAGCATCAACTTTCTCCTAACATATTCTCCTAATATCTCTTAATTATCAATAATTTCAATAATTTATATTGTTAGAAATAACTATAAATAATTCATCATTATTTTTACACCATATATTTAGCAATGTTCGGAATGAACGAATTCTACGATCAAGCTCAAAATAGTTTTCACATCTATCTATTGCCTCAAGCAACCTTATATAGTGGATTATCCAGTGAGTTAACAATTTCAAACCCCAACAACGATCCATCATCAGCTGACGAGAACAAAAAAAGAAACAGAAGAAGAAATCTGATAAAAATTTTGATACACTGCTAAATAAAGGCTCGTTTCTTACATCTGTTGCACTTTGCCGAAAGGAGCGGCGCGCGCGTGCAGGCAGACACCTCGGCTCGTAAGTGATACAACCCGAGGAGCGTCAGCAACAGCAGACCGCCCCCTCCCCCCCCCCACCCCATCACTGCGTATTCCTTCGGTCACGCGCGCGCACTGATGCTTCTCGGCCTCTCCCACACATGCGCGTTCACACTTCTCCATCCCGCGGGGCTACGAAACTTTCTTCAACTCGAACCGGGTAAGGAAGAGGCGAGGAGGGGTTGGCTCTCGAGACTCTTCGGTCTACAGTGCCGGGCCTCCGAGTTATGCGAAGCCGTTACAGCGACAGATTGTTGACGTTCGAAAGTTCACGGGGCTCGACGTTATACTTCTTCTTCTTCTTCTTCTTCTTCCCCTCCTCTTCTCCTTCTTGACGAGACTTTCAGAAAGAGAGAGAGAGAGAGAGAGAGAACTGGAGTTTACGGCGAAACACCTACCAAGGCGCGAGCGGTGAATGAAGCCCGACTTTTAGGGAATTGGATGGAGGCGGTTCCGAATGCTAGTAAGGGGGAAAGGAGCGGATTAACGCTAGGATTTCGCTGGAAATCGCACTTGTAAAAATGAGCTGGAGGTTTTCGAAACATATACAAGATTTAATAGAGAGATCGTCTGCAGCTCATGTTTTCTTTTTCTGTGCGGTGAGAAAAAACTGGAACGGCCAAGAGCGAGACTTAGCTTTTAAAATAATAAGTCTCAGTTTTTTTTTTTTTTTAATATAATGACACGGCTCTATTCGGACTAATTTGGTGGGCCTTGCCGTGCAGTCCGCGTTAGTAGATTTGAACGAAACACCTCAATTAGGGTCACTCTGTGTGGAGATGACAAATATACTCAGGACGTCAAAATTTTATTCTGTATGGAAAAGCATCATTATTTAATCTCATAGCAAACTTGATAGAGCTTCTAGAAAAGCGTCATGGGTATAAAGCCAGATTTTGCTGGATAAGAAAAAGAGAAGTATGTCTGTTGCCGAAAACGATAGTTTAAAAATTTAATAAATAATTAAATTATCGAGGTTGGTTTTACTGTCGTAAAAACAAAAATTTACCCAAATATATTGTTACTCTATCTTTCCTTAAGAGTTCATTGATCATCAATGTATTATACAAGTATGAGTTAGAAAATAAATAAAAAAATGTAACATCTTCGGACAAAAAAATTAGAATTCTTTATCGTAACTTCACAGGATTTATTCAAGCACTTCGAGTTCGACGAGTGTAACCAAGAATTCCCTTATAATCTAATTGTAATGCACTTCACGCTCGCATTTCGACGCTCAATAATGAAATGGCTATCCGTATCCCCTAATTTCCTCCACCGGGAGATAATCAAGCTCTGCTCAATACCTCCAGTGTTAATAACGGCTCATCCGGTGCACTTTCATCGCCCTCGAGTTTACACGTAGAAAAATCACGCGCCGATGTAAAAAGTCCCAAATCCTTCGCGCACAATAGACGGCTATCCATATCGACTTCTCAGAGCTTCACCGAGGGCGCCAGTAGATGCCGTTGGAAAATTCTCTATACGCTTCGATCCACGCGAAAGGTGAGCTATAATTGGCTCGGACCCGGGTACATTACACACGCGCAGGGGATCAGTGCACGAGGAAATGCAAGTTCTCCCGCGTCGCATGTTGAATCCGGAAAGTTTTGGGGTCTTAATGGGATAATGGGATTGGCCAGAGCTGGATGCCGTGTTAGGAAGTTTGTCAACGTGGCGACTAAATGGAAGAGTTTTTAGCCCAGACTTGGTAGCGTGTAATTAGGAAGGAATAAATAGCTCTTAATCTCAACGGCGTTTGGCGCTTCGGTACTTTTCCGTTAATTTCGATATTTGGAAAGCAATGCGGTGTACATGACTGATGAATCATGAATAATGTTTATTATTCAGTTGTGATGAGATATCCTATCACAAGGTTTGTCGGATAATATGCATTGAATGTTCGATCTGATATATTTCTATCATTTACATATACAATTAAATTTTTAGCAGAAACCTCTTTAGCTATTAAAGATATATCGATTAATAAAAGGTCAAATTTTTCGTGCAATTTTCAGATTGATACGGGAAAATATAAAATAATATTTACATTCTATTAAATTTTGAGCAGACTATTTTGTTTATCATTTTAAGGAAGTAATATTGCAGAAATTAGGATAATATGAATAAAATAAGTATACGATTGTTTGAGTCGCTTGTTTCAATATCGAATAGAAGCTTGTGTTCCTTTATGATAATGCTTGTCAAGACTCTTCTTGAGCAGTACATAAGTAATCTTTCCTTTTTTTCCAAATATTAAAATTACTTTGTCATAAAAAAAAATTTAAATATGTCAGCTTTAATTATTCTAGCTCCTTCACATTCAATACATTTAATTCTTTATTTATAGTACTTCTTTATGGAGTCACAGAAGCTTAGATATAATTACATACTTGAAAGTTGAACAATATTAATATTATCAATATTTTGCGGTAATAGAGCTTTTCATTTAAAAGTTTTCTGAATAAGATTTTTTCTTTCATTATTAGGAAGAGAGATTGATATAGAACAATATTTATGATCCTCTTCCTATTCCTTACCACATGGCAACATATTGGTATGTTTACAATATTAAATTTTGCCAGAAAGGCTGCCATATTGTAATGGCTATATCTGTCTCTACTTACTCCTACAATCCATTTTCGATACCGGCTACTTGAATATTTCCGATAATCAAAGAAAATTCCTTTTACTTTATTTTTTATAGAATTTGATAAGCGGCATTGGTTCGTACTTCTGAAAGAGTTTTTTTTATTAGAAATGGTGCTATAAATCTATGAAGAATGCATGAAAACCTGAACATGTTTTGGTTGAATGATCTGTTAGTTTTCAAAGTATTTTAAGAAAAAAATTTGAATTTCTCAAAAAATGTCGCACCAGAATAAATTAATTAAAAAAAAAAATTTTTAGGTAAAAACAAGACGAAAATAAAAGTAAAGAACTTCGAAAAGGAAAAAATGTGTTTTTAAGGTCAGGCTTCGGTATAAATTACAGAAAAAATTGCATAGACGTATACTTTCATTTATAGAGCACAATGGCCTCATCGCTCATTCTCTATACTTCCGGTATTAAATTGCCTGTCCTACCGAGTTAGTCTCTGTATGTTTTTTATTTAATTAAATTTATCAATGGAAAAGTAGTATGCATCATTTTAGCAGCAATTGAAGCAATAACGAATCGTTCCTACTTCAATATACACTACGTCTAGGTCTATCTAAGACATTCGTATTACATATGTTTTACCTAATTCACAAATTGAAAAACAGATTTCTCGATAAAAATACGATAAATACATTAGTCTAATTTTCAAAAATGCCTTTATAAATGCAGGAAATTAGCAAGTTTCATAAGCTATATATATATATATATATATATATATATATATATATATATATATATCTTTTTATCTACATATTTATTTATTTTTAACGGAATTTGAGGCCCTCTTGAAAGACATTATCCGTATTTAAGTATTTTCATAGTTGCCCATATCTATAAAAATAATAGAATTCATTATGTTATCATTCTGTATATTGAAAAATGTATAAAATATGAAATATTAATGGCATCAGACCCCTCTTGTTGATAATAATCCCCGTAGAAACTGAAATATGAAATTGTTACGAGTATAGCTTACATCGTGAAAAAATATCTTCGTTATCAAAGAATTATTATTATTACAATTATGATTGCAGCAATATGATTGAAAAATCTAATCTCAGACAAGCTTGGAACAAAATCAAAAATAATTATTACAATTTAGTTTTACTACTCCTACTAAGTACAAATAAAAATGTCTCAAAGTATAAATAACCGTTATTCGTCTGCGGCAGCCAAGCCGAATATTTTAAAAAACATAATTCGTCTCAGTCTCCGAGCCCCGCTCTCCAAGCATCTTAAGTACAATAGATCAAAGAAATCAATCCTCTTTTGAGACGACGCGCCGAGCTCCTCCCTCTTACCCCCTGCGCTTACAATTCCTCTCGCAAGAAGCCCATTCAAAAAAAAAAAAAAACAAAAATGAAAAGAAAAGCAAACTATATAGTACAATAAGCATCGATTTCTCGTTCGTCAGAACGAGGCTGCGCACGAAACATCCATACCCCTCTCCCCAGCCCCTTTCCATTTCCCGGCTCGAATGAAGAATTACGAATTTAAAGCAGCGCACCTCCGACCCGTGTGTGCTCGCGCGCATCGCGTATGCAAATCCGGTTCCGCGGCCCCGCGACTTTCTGCCTCGCACGCGCGTATTATATATATATATATATATATATATATATATATATAGATATATATATATATATATAATATTGCACCGAGGGCGCGACAGGGTGAAGGAGGAGGGGGCTAAGAAGGCAATGGGCCAAACTGGAATTTGATGGGAGGCAGAGACGAGGAGATTCGCTTTGTTCTTCGATTTTTGGCGCGCGCAAGGAGCAGGGACCCGGTTTACTAATTAAAGAGCGCTCGTCGGGCACGGCTAGTGGTGGGAGCTGAAGAATCTCGAAATCGAGCCGCGCTCTGAATCAGGGTAATTAGCTGCCGCGGGATACGCGTGGCTTATTACGGCTGTTTATGGAATTGAATCGTTGCCCTGGCGCGAGTGCACGTCCGTCTTTGTCGGTTTGCTTTTTTCCGATTCGCGCTCGTGCGCCGTAAATCGGTATAAACGAGGACGGTGTTTGATCATTTTTGCTGCACTGTTGTACTAGCATGAATTTTCCGTTTATTTCTCGACTTCATTGAATTTCAATCGCTGGTTAAGGTGAAAATTGTAAAGTTAAAGAGAAATGAAACTTGAAAAAATTGAGTAGTCAAAACTGAAATTTTTTTTTTTCATACAAAATAATTAAATTGATGTATAATTGCACTTATTGTTATATTAAAAAATAATGAGTAAACTTAATCTTAATCAAATCTTTTTTACTGATAATACTAGCCAATATGTATTCAGAACTAGTAGGTATAATAAAAAAAAAAATATATCAGTTATATGCAGTACTATATTATAAAAAATATGAATAGCTACAAATAACGAATGACCTACTTCTTAAACTGTACTGATTTCTGTAGGGAATAATATAATCACCTTTATTTGTGTTAGACATAATGAAATAAAAACTACTCAATATGATGAATAATGATGATCGTGGCGGTAGACATTTTAAAAACAGTTACATTACATAGAATTCCTGGGAGGTGTTGAAATAAATTAATATCTTTAAATTACAAGGTAAAGATTTAAAAATGAATATTTTTCATTTAAAAATCTAGACAACTTTTATATTTCAAAAATTCCGCTTATAGTTTTTATTTGAGTAGAATGTCTAGGAATTGTGCAAATAACACGGACCAGGTCTGTTTGCAGAATAATAAATAAAAATGACTGAATTGCTTTACAAAGGATTTATTTTAGCAAATTATTTCATTTCTCTTCGACTGCTGAATATGTTTTATTGGCATTCGTGGGCCAAAGATACACGAACCGTAAAGTAACGTAAGAATTTTAATAAAAAGACTACATTACAATTTTGATTACAATGCAAATTATATTATACAATAAACTTAGTATTAAAAAGATTGGGAAGGGAACATTACTTTTATTAGATAAACTGTATAACAAGAATACATTTATAACAATAAACAATTAAGTATCAGTTTCAAGTATAATGCAAATTTCAACAAATGTATAGTTTTCTATTATATTAAAAACAAAACTAGATGTCTACTAATGACCCTGCGGTAGCAACGGATAATTAACCAATTTGTCCGCATTACAGTTATAAATTTGAGAATCCCGAATTCCTTCCGGGCAGTCTATTAATTCGTGGTTGGTGTTTGTAGCACAGGAGAATTCGCAGCAGATATTGCTGCTCGGTGTCTTTGTACTGCATTAAAATCATCAAATGATAATCAAAATATTCCATTAAATTGACAATAAATTATATAGAATTTCAATTAATTACCACAGGATGCAGGCACTCGACGAGTACGCGTTTATTGAAGGCTTCGAAGGCGCGCGCGGCGATGAAAGGAGGCCCGAATAATCGCCGCCCGGCACAATTCCGACCGAGCCAAGCATGGTGCGCATATCATAGTCGTCGAAGTGTTCCAAAGCCGTGACAAAGTAATCCGTCGCATTTTCCGTCACGCAAGAGCCGCCCTCCCTGTACTGCAGCTGCCAAAGCCCTTCCTCCGTCCCGTCAATCACGTAACGGGGCCATTTCGTTCGCAATTGTTGCTTGAAATGCGGCTCGACCTCGTAAAGGTCGAAGTTGATTTCTTCACCCGACGTTGCTCACGCAGTCCCTGAGAGATTGTTGTTCGAGTCGTACGGCAAGAATCCATCCATGACCCATTGCTGAGCTTGAAGTAGCCTGCGATGTTCTTTCAGATATTCTATTTTTTGTACGAAGTTCAAATCCCTCCTGTGCAATTCATCGTGGAATTATGAGGGATGGAGTTAGCCGTGTCTTCAGTATAAATTTCGAGAGTAGCCACCCACTTCTCCTGAAAATTATTTACGTGTTTATTAGAATTTTACAACCGTAACGTATTCGATTCAGTTGGATAGCAGAATGCAGGTAGACTATTAACAGTATTAAACAGCTATTAAAAAAATTCAATCCTGTTAGGAAATCAGAAATGACAGTTATTTTTTACCACTCTATGTCAATATTCGTAAATCTTGTTTTGTACAATTACAATCAGATCAACAACCAAATTTATTAGGATCTGGTCTAAGACTTCTGACGCCGAATTTACGTATGCTCATGATAAGGTCAATATGTAATTGATAGGGCCTTCTACTTTTATTTCATTTCGATTTCTAAATTACCATATTCGATTATTAATGTATCGACAGTTTGGAAGATTTTTAGTAATTTTGATAAATTTCATGTTTCGTAATTTGTACGTAATGAAACAGTTAATGCCGAATGAAAAATGATATTTTCTAGCTGAACGTCTAACGCGGTTTTACGCAGTAATTTTGTAGCGCGCGTGTTACCAAAAGGTGAGCGAACTTTATAAATTTGAAAAATATCTCTATTTCGTTCACAAATTACTATTTCAGCTGTTACTAATAAAACAACGCATTATTAATATCTTACTTTTTATAATACGCATCGCACAACGATAGAGTAACAACTGCTACGGCGAATATCAGCATCTTAATCCAAAAATAGACGATTAAATCGAAGCTGCCCGATGAAAAGGTCTTATATTTTATTAGCGAACGTCTAGACTGATTTCCAAAAAGAAACTACGAATGTCTATTCAATAAAGGAGATAAGCCTCTAATTGGGGCATTATAATATTTAGGTTCAGAATGAACTCCGTATAATAACAAGGCCAGAGAATATAGTATAGTATAGTAATAATATTATAGTAGTGTGTATAAATATCGAAGGTCAGAGAACTAGTTTTTTAAAAACATATGGCAAATGCAGAATTGAAATTAATTTATATACCAATGATTATGGCGATAATTTCATGAAAAATATATATTTATAAAACATAGATGTATTTTAAATGAACTGATATAGTATTTATTTAATTTTGTAAACATTAAGGGCAAACCAAATTACAATAAAGCTTTTTCGTGATAATAAATTTATTATGATACAAAAAGAGTATATTATAGATATTATCAAAATAATTTATATATATATGTACATATACGATATATACAATATATAATTTATATATATATGTACATATACGATATATACACACTCGAATATATATCTTTCTGATAAAATCTATATTATCAAATATTTTAATCAAATATAAAAAATCGACTTAATTATTCATCTACATCATTAAAGTATTTTTATAAACAGCGACTGTACAGATTCGTTTAGTTTTATTGAAATTCATTTATTGCATTAAATATATGATCTTATTTTACAAATTTATTTATATATGATTATCAAAGGAATGGCTTATTGTTCTAATTCTCTCAAGTTATTGCGCCTGTTTTTTTTAAGAGTCAGTAAAATAATAAGTAAATACAACCGATGGACATACTTTCATAAAATTTAAAAATAGTTGAAAATCCATTGAACGTTTTGTAACTCGTAGATGTCGATTATAGAGGTGCTATAGCCATCTATAAACTTCATAAGCTTTTGTTCGGGGACAACGCTCTTACAGTGCACACGGAGTCGAGGTTTGGATCAGTGACGGAGCAAGCGTGCCCGCCGCCCCTCCCCGACTTTCTCTCTCGCACGTGCTCTTTCTTCCGCGCGCGCTCTTAAGACTAGACTGCATCTTTATCCCTCCGTCTGTCGGTCTCTCTCTCTCTCTCTCTCTCTCTCTCTCTCTCTCCGTTTACAACCCTCCAGGGCCTGTAGGTACCTTCGCACGTGATTGGCACGTGACGGTCCTCTGCCATATTTCTCCGATTGAAGGAGGAAGCAATAAACTGACCACGGCAGCTGGAGCTCGGTTGGTGTTTCGGACAGTTAGGTAGAGGCTCGGTCCTCTTCCACGCATCGAACGGGTAGATGCGTGGGTACTTGGTCTTCGACTGCTGTAGTGTTCACTGCGATTTCGAGTCGGTTCTGTGTATTCTGTTTAGATTAAATTTTGTGTTCGCGTGCTTGTTTGGATTGCGTTATATTAAGTGTGTTTTGCGTGTGTGTGTGTGTGTGCGTAGAGTGTAAGCTTGGCGCATCCGCGGGACAAGGGACCTGGCCCTTGTGGAGGATCCGATAAACGCGGATCCCCGAGAAGTGCTCTCTGCGGCATTTATGCCCGGTGGCCGCCGCTGCGGTGAGGAGTGTAACCGTTCCTGAGACGTCGGGGCCGCAGCGCGGAGCAGGAGGTTATTGCGGAGCATTTCTTCCCCTTTGGAACCTCAGATGCTACGCGAGTATACGCCCTCGCTAACGTTCGTTTTGCGCGCACCTAGGAGTACTCCGCAAACAATTAGAGTAAGTTATACGTTGTGTTAAGTTAAGGAATATTGCGTGTATTTGAGCGGATAGTTTATGTACCTTTGCGTTCCGTTCGTAGTGTTATGTATGTGTAGACAACACTAATAACTATAATTCTAGTGCGCACTATAATCGTAAATTCACTTACATTAAATTCATATTAGTTCACGGCTTTTTCCTCCACTCACTGAGTGGAGGTTTTTTATGCCCTTTGTTGTTACGAATAAAATAAATAAACTATAAACAAAGTGTAAATTACATTTTCGTCTCTTATTTCTGCAAACCCGAACACACATTCTCCGTAAAGTAAGTAAAACTCTTCATTCTTATATTTATTAAGTACATTTTTGGTGCCCCGGGTGAGGAGAGATGTGTGATCGAGTATGCAATTGAGTATTAGCTATATTTTTCAAATTATATTATATTTGTGCGTTAATAAATAATCTATATTTTCCTTTATTTCATTTTATTTGTTTGCTTTTAGTTCGTTATTTACTTGTATTTATAGACTATATTTAATTGTAATACTTAGATTAAGATTAAAGCTGATTTCTCGAATTACTGTGTAAGTTTTCCGGTACGGTCGGTCCACTGAAAATATTAAATATCGATTTATTGAAATTTTCCTACTGTTTGAGCTGTAGCGTATATATTAGTAGTGCGTGTGCTTTCTGAATTTTCTGAATTTTCTAGACGCGCTAGTAAATTCTATACCGTTAAAATGAAGCCCGCGGCCTTCAGAAAATTGACGGCAAGGCAAAACGCGCGTTTAGCAGAGATAACTTTGTTAAGCTCGAGAATTAGAGAAAGAACGCGCGACTCTATTAATATTAATATAGTTCGATCTCGGATCGCCGCTATTAGTGAAATATGGTCCGAGGCACGTACGGCACATTCGGAAATAATAGCTCAAGATGAGGCGCAAATGGATACTTACGTGACCGAAGGGATATTTACGCGTTTGCAAACCAACTACGAGGACACCCTTGATTACCTCCTAACTTTAACGGCCGATTTTGAAAAGGAGAATGACGCGGTTCCCCGGGGATCTATAAATCGACAAGATGTAACATCGCGGCCCGCAAAACTTCCTAAGCTGGATCTTCCCACCTTCTCGGGGAGATATGAAGATTGGGACAGCTTTTGCGATCTCTTTTCGGCGCTTGTCCATAATGCCCCTAAGGTAGAGGACTGTACTAAACTTCAGTACTTGAAGTCATGCCTTACAGGGCCCGCCGCGGACCTAGTCAAAGATGTGACAATTACCAGCGCGAATTATATTTCCACCTGGCAGGCTTTAAAGTCCCGATATTATAATCCGCGACTGACGGTCCGTAATCATTTAAACACTTTAATGGATTTACCGTATTTAAAAAGAGAGTCGGCATCGGAAATAAGATCCTTCGCGGACGAATGTCAGCGAATTATACGCGCGCTAAAAAATTTAAAAATGCCAGTGGAAACGTGGGATGTCTGGATAGTTCATATCCTAAGCGCGCGACTTGATACGGAATCAAGAAAGCTTTGGGAGTTGGAGCTGAGTGCGAAAGACCGCGCAATAAATAGTAGTCTGTCGACTAGCACCGCTAACTCAGAACCAACGCACCGCTTTCCTACGTTCGATGAGCTCGTCTCATTTCTCGAAAAGCGCGCTCACGCTCTAGGTATGATTGGCGCGGAAAATAAAAGCGATCGAAAAGCCCAGCCGGTTCATAAGTCGCTTCCAAGTACACGCAGAGTAATGCATGCAAGTACGTCGCGTCCACAAAGAGGCAGCAGTGCAAAATGCCCGTTATGCCCCGCGTTGCATGCCCTAACCAAGTGCCCGAATTTCCTCTCAAAATCGTCGTACGAGCGCCGCTTAGAGGTGCGTCATTTGCGCCTGTGTTATAATTGCTTTGGCCGACACAATTGCAAGGACTGTGCCTCGAAGGGGCGCTGCAATAAATGCGGGGACAAACACCATAGCCTTCTGCATTTCGATACGAAGGTAGCGCTGCCGTCCGGCGCTTCGCCCATCGGGACAATATCCCGGGAACACAAGACAGGAGGATGTGGTAGCGTCACTGGGATAAATATACATACTATTACAGCTCCCCCACCGAAATGCGCTATAATCCTGGCCACCGCCCAGATTATATTAGAAGGACCGAACGGCAACTGCACCCGCGCGCGTGCTCTATTAGACCAGGGGTCGGAAGGCTCCTTTGTTACGGAAGCGACAGCGCAGCTGCTCGGCCTCCCGCGCGAGCGAGTAAATGTGCCCTTGACCGTCGTCGGAGGAAACGCCGCCGGAACGGCCCGATCGAGAACAACCTTTAAAATACGTTCAAAAAAAGGAG